>CM046950.1:131541356-132179457 GCA_025698515.1 Gossypium sturtianum
CATAGTCTTTACCATTTTAGTAATAATTATGCCATTTTACCCGATGTCACTAACATGCGATTTAATCAAACGATTAACACGATATAATTATCTAACCCATGGAATACAAAAGCAGAGATTACACACCCGACACGGTGAGCACTACACTATCTTGATCGTCAACACCTAGAATATTTTTAACGCTCGATTAGATCATTAACACTTATAATAATTTATTCTAAGATAAACGGTCTAGGATTTTTACCCTCGGAATTGTGAATAACTACTATTTACCGGTTCTCCCCGGTTGACGGTTCACAACCCGTTGGAAAATCCCGAATAACTAATGGTTCAGAACTGCGAACAACCTCGAATAGTTGATTCTCACCGGATGAGGGTCCACAACCAGGTGGAAAATCTCGGATTGCCAAAACAGCCCTTCGTTTAAATCTAGAGGGGATCACGAATCCGCTCCTTTTCTGATCACTATTCACCACTCCTTTTGATTCAATCTTATTTGCCTCCATTGACAAATGAATATTAGTCCAAACTAATACTTCGTAATTAAAACGATTGGTCGTAATGAGTGAAGTCGGCTTACCACAAAATCCTTTCATTCAAAGGATGAGAATCGAGTGATAGAGTCCATAAGATAAAAATTGGTTAATCTCCCTATCTTCAATAATAAGTAATATGAAATCCTAGAAAGTAATCCTTACATTAGGTTTTTGAACCGAATCCTAATGATAACACGATGACTTCAGACAATCCAAGTTTCGGCCTTCCACTAAGTTTCAATTGATCAAAGTGTGAGTAGAAGAAAAAAAACGGTTGAGAAGGAATTATGTGTGAAGTAAAAGGTTCGGCTATAGTGAAAAATTGGAGAGGATGATTCTTAATGATATTCGGCCATGGTGATTATTAAAGAGGGAATGATGTTGAGAGTTTTTGCAAGAAACAAAAGAAGAAGAAAATAAGGTGTTTAGATTTTGGTTCTTTTCAAGAATGAAAGATGAATAAAGAAAAGGTTTTGAGACTAATGTGCATTCGACAAAGAAGAAAGAGAAGAAAAGAATAATGGCCCTTCAAGGTTATGTGGTTTCGGCACAAAAAGGAAACGGTTTGAAGAGAATGAACAAATAAGACCGAAATGGTCAAAAAATGAAATGGCCAAAAGAAAGCAAAGTTTTACCTATTGTTCATGATACATTCAGCTAGGGAGAGAAAATTAGAGAGAAAAACTTTGAAGAGAAACACCAAAATGCTAAAATGCCAAAGTGACCAACTAGCACCTAATCCTTACCAAAAGCCATCAAAAATTCGGCCACCCCCTAGCCCCTAAAACAGTCCAAGTGCATGGCCACAAGGTCAAAGTTTGGCCACCCCAAACTTTCCATAACATTTTCCTTGTTATAAGCCTTGTGTTCCCCCTTCATGCCTTTTCCATTTGATTCCCTTCCTTAAAATTAAAACTTGCCTTTTCTCTTAGCCACCTTATCATAAAAATAAAAGTCCAACTTACCATATGTACTAGGCTTGGCCGAGACTATGAGGAAGGAAAGCAAAAAATAACATTCTCATATGTACATCAAGGGATTCGAACTCCTTCCCCTCAAGGAACACATATGGCGCCATCTCCTCTTTACTACTAGTTCACTTATGCTAACTTTTACCACTTAATTACCTTAAGCTTTAAGGTCACTTGTTCCATTTCATTAAAGTACTAATTACCAAAATTTATTCCAAATCCAAATAAATCCCGAGCCTTCTCGAGACTATAAAAACACACACATTGGATAGTTTAACTAGCTGAGCACCAAAATAATGCAACAATAAAAAAATCAATTTTTAGGATGTTACAACGATGGAATGAATCGCCTTCGCATAACAGCCTTCATCTCGGCCCAAGTAGATATTGGCCGTTCTTCGTTCCTTTGCCGACTTATGGTGAGTTGATCCCACCATATCATACCATAGTCTGAAAATTTGATTGCTGTCAACTTCACTTTCTTGGTTTCAGAGTAGTTATGGCACTCAAAAACCAATTCAATCCTCTTCTCCCACTCTAAGTACGCTTTCGGATTAGATTTTCCTTGAAATGGTGGAATGGAGAGCTTAATGTTTTTCAAGTCATCGTCCACTCGCCCTCGTTCTCTTTGGCCTCGGTTTCGTTGACCCCTCTGCCGATCACTTATGTTGGACCCTTGGTCGCTTTCAGCATTGCTGGAATTGTAAAGATCGTCTTCGTTGAGCCTTGGTCGGCCTCGTTCCCTCCGTGGACCTTGAGGAGTCCTTTCACGCTGGCCTCTCTCCTTGACTTGATCTAGCCTTTCTTGGATAGGCTCGAGTTTTCAGTCAAACAGGTGCTCGACTTCGCACAAAAGGGCTTGAAGATTAAGATCCGGTACATTGCAAACTGGTTGTCTTTTGGGTCTTTCCGCCATGTTTCGTTCTGGACTTCTTGACATGAGAAAATTTAAAACCTCACCACAAACCTCACTAGTCACTCGGAAAGAAAAAAATATAGTGGCACTCACGCTCGTGTTTGCACTCTTTTCGACTTTTACCTCCTCTCTAATGTGCTCACACACTCGTGCCTTTTACCACTCGTTTCGCCTCTCGAAATTTTGTAGAAGACTCTTTTAGGCTTAACTACTCGTCTAGGGGTCGGCTTCAAAGTGGTACAAGGGTTAATGTCTTTCGGTGTTGGGTAGGCTGAAAGGAAAAATATATGGTTATTAAGTGTGGCGTGAATAGGTTGAATGATAATAGAAGGGGACTTGCTGATCGGGAATACAAAATGCAACTTTTTGATTTTTTTTTTAACTTCAAATTTTCTCTTTTTTTTCCAATATGAATACTTTCAAACACTTGTACACGAAATAATAATAAAGTTTTTTGAATTTTTTTCGAATTTTTTTTAAAAACTTACTCCGGGAATGCTCGAACGTTCGTACTCCTCGATTTTAACTAGCTCTAACACCAAATGATACGATCCCGAGTTGCGAAAGTATTTCGGGTCGTAGTTGTGCCTGATCGTTAAATCTGAGATGTATCATTGTCTCTTGGAGTTTGAATAAGTGCGGTTGTTTGTGGGCTTAACAAAGTTTGTGAAATCGGTTCAAAAGGTTTATGAGTCAATCGAATGATGGTTTGGTTCGGAAATAAAAGAAATAAGGCAATTAGATGGATAGGATGGATAGAAGAACTTAAGGATAAGAATGAACCAATACGATGTAGTATTGACCCGAGACTTATACGTCGCTTAAGGTGCTAGAATTCGTTAAAAGAACCTCGACCCACTATCTATATTGAGATAGGAACCAAAGGTATATTGGGTGAACACCACACTCGATTTAAGAGTGATAAGTTCGAATAAACAAGGTTGACGCCACTAGTGAACTAGATAAGCCAACTCGAGTTTAGAACAAAATTTGAGAGTTGAATTAAACTCACAAAGTTATAAAAATTCATTCAAGTAGCAAAAGTCTGAAATACATGAAAATGGCTAAGTATTTATAGTGATATCTTAGGCTAGCCGAATAGACATGTGAGGGCTAAAATGACATTTGATTTCAGCTTTTTAATGAGCTAAAAATTCCAAAATAAATCAAGAAGGTTCCATGAAATTTCCTTGAAGCTTCCTAGCTACTGGAATTAATTGGTGAGCTGAATGGACTTAGGCATATTCGGCCAAGAGGATGTATGAGCATTAAAATGTTGCCTTGATCAGCTGATTAGTCTTGGAGAGTTTAAATGCCATCTTGAGCACCCCAATGGCCAATAGGTGTGAAGGCCAAATGTGTACAGCCACTTGTGTGTGAATGCCAAAACCGAATAGGCAGCAAGTGTGAAAGGAATTTCCAGCTTGTGTGAAAGCTCTTAAAGCTGGTTGGAGAACTCAATTATCAGCTTAGAAGAGAGGAATCATCAGCTCCATTGCCCTTTGGTGTCCACGAAAAGGTTGCTTGGAGTAGCTCAATAATCAGCTCATTTAATGGTGCCGTCCATGCATTGTAGCTGTAGCAATTAAATTCAGCCAATTACATAAGCTAAGACAAATTAAATTCGACTCAAAAATTAATTGAAAACATGAATTAAATTTTTCTTAAACTTAGACACACTTAATTAATTATTAAACATCTATTAAATAGGTAATAAACTAAGACACATTAATTTTAATTATAATGTCCTGATTTTTGAAAAATTAAAAACAACTTTAATTATTTGAGCTAAACACATTAATTTAACTAATACTTAAATTAAAAGTTTATTTCCAGCGAAATAAAAAGTGCATAAGTTAAACCGAGCTAGTCTTGAGCTGATTGAGCTAAATTTGAGCTTAATTCAGCTTGCAAAAAATTGCATGGTGAACTCGTTGGGCTGGCCCAAGCCTCCTCGATGTGTCCAGCCAAGGACTCGCCCCACACTTGTTCAACTAAGGCCGAAATAGCCTCTTTGAAGTGCTTGGCTCGTGCTCGGGTGATGTGTAACAGTCCGGTTTAGACCCTATTCGGAATAGTGGTTTTGGGACCCCAAATCCGAGTTAGAAAAATATTTTAATATTATTTTCTGTGTTTGCAGTATGTGATTAAGCATGTGTGAAAGTTTTGTGAATTTATTTATCCGTTTGTGTGCTTAATTTGATAAAAGGACTAAATCGCGTAAAATGTAAAAGTGGCCTTCTAATTGATCAAGTGCTAATTTGATATGGCTTATTATCTATGAAGTCCTTATTAAGTAATTAAGCCATTATATAAGTAAGTGGATGGTTAATGGACATTTATAACCAACCATTATATAAGTTTATATGTTTAATAATAAGGTTAAATTAGTAATTGGATTAATAATATACATTATAATAAAAACAAATGAAAATGTGAGTGGGTTGTTCATCTTTTTGAACCGAAAGCAAGAAAAGAAAAAGGGTTTTTGAGCTTCCATGATATTCGGCCATTGAAGTACTTTGATTAAGGTTTGTTTTGCTTCAGTTTTTGATAATTTCTACGTTTTTGTAATCGTTGCTTCGAGTACTATAAAACCCATGCTTTAATTTTGGAATTTGATGAAGAATTTGAAATGTTCCATTGATGAATGCTTGAGCTTTGTGATGTTAGTTGATGAAATATGAAATATGAAATATATGTGTTAGATTAACATGTTTTGTCTTTGGAATTTTGGTGAATTTGAGTAATTTGGACAAATTGTGAAAATAATATTTTGAGGGACTAAAATGTGAAATAAATGAAATGTATGGACTTATATGAACTACATGAATATTCGGCCAAGCATGGGTGATATGAAATTTTGTGTATTTTGTGATTTTGTGAAATAGGGACTTAAATGTCAAAGTGTGAAAATATAAGGGCTAATTTGTAAATTGCCCTAAATGTGTGTTTTTGGATTGAATTGATGATTTGGTGAATAAATGAGTTAAATTTGAATATGTATAGATCAAGAACCAAAGAAAATGAATTTAGACCGAGGAAAGTCGAAAGTGATCGAGTAGTCGAATCTGTCCATTTATTCGGAAATACGAGGTAAGTCTATATACAAATAAATGCATTTGAGTTGAATTATTTATGTTCATTTGATATTGAATTATGATGAATGAATTTGATGAAATACGTGAGAAATCTGAGAAAGTATCGACAATGCATCAATATCCGATAAGTCCCGTACGAACCTTAGGAATAGATAGGATTAATAAGTCATGACATAGGTTTCTGATATGTTATATCGTGTAAGACCATGTCTGGGACGTTGGCGTCAATTTGAGATTTACGTGTAAGACCATGTCTGGGACATTGGCATCGTATTTGATTCGTGTAAGACCACATGCGGGACGATGGCATCGATATTTGATTACATGTAAGACCACGTCTGGGACGTTGGCATTGTATGATTATTCTGTGTATTCCGAGTATCCTATCTGATTTCGAATGGTTCAACGGCCAATTCCGAGAAATGAAAGACTATGTGAAATGTATGACCGATTCAGGTACGTATGAAATGTATACTATGATTGAGTATAAGGTAAGTATATGTTAATGTGCACAAGGGATATATGAACATAAACTTATTGAGACAAAATGTGATACATGTATGAATGAGCTTTGAATAAAAGAGATAGTTGGAGATATGATTTGTTGGTAAGAAATGGCCAAACAAATGAGCCAAAGAAGAATTATGAATTTGTAATTGAGTTATGTTAATGATATTATATTAGTTATGATTATGAATGTTTATATGATAAGTTTATTTGTATATGGCTTACTAAGCTTTGGAAAGCTTACTTTGTGGGTGTTTGCATTGTCTTATAGATTGTTAAAGCTACGGAAGGCTCAGGGATCGTCGAGGATCATCACCACACTATCAAACTCCATTTTGGTACCTGTTTAATGTGTACATAGCTAAGCATGGAATGTATAGGCTAGTTAGTTTGGGTTGATGTTTGAGTTGTATATAAATAGCCATGTGATATGGCTAGATAATGAACATGATATGAATGAGTAGTTATGCTATATGATGCATAGTTTGGTATGTTTTGTGGCTAATGGTTGAATTGATGAAATGGTCAAATTTTTTATAAGTATTATGATGCAAGGTTGCCATATTATTGATGAATGGTTGTCACATTGAATTGCTAAGTTTTTGAATGGTTTATACTTAGAAATGCTTGTGATGAGTATGAAATAAATGTTGCTTAAGTTGGTATGCTTGATATGTTCTTGAATGGTTAGAAAAGTTGGTCATTTGGATATGATTTGAATTGGTATAATGCTTGTAGGTTTAACCCAATGTGTGAGTGGCAAATTGGCCTTGTAAATGGCCTATAATTGCCCACACGGTTGAGCACACGGGTGTGTGGCTCGACCGTGTCCTTCGTGGTTGTATTTCAAAACAAGTCAGGCTCGACCACGGCTGGACACACGGATGTGTGACTGGCCGTGTGGTGCGAGTCAGTGTCGACCACGGGTGAGGTACACGGGCGTGTCTCAGGCCGTGTGGACAAGTCAGTATATATGCCCTATTTTGCCACGACTTAGACACACGGACGTGTCTGAGGCCGTGTGAGGCACACGGCCTGCCCACACGGACGTGTGACCTCTGTAACTTTGAAAAATGTTTAATTTTCAAAAAAAATTGTATGATCCCGGTTTAGTCTCGACCCCTTTTTAATGCATGATTAAGGTCTCGTAGACCTCATTAAGGGACTGTATGTTTGTATTGTGCTATGATTTGAAGATGATATATGTTATGATGTGAAATGTTCGTAAAAGTTTCCGATTGTCCGATAATGCCTCTTAACCCTAAACCGATGATGGTTACGGGTTAGGGGTGTTACATGATAGGACCTTGCAGCAGCTCCAAAGGTTCTTTACTCGGGCTAGGTGTGTCCCGGGGCATGGCCGTATCACATTTATCAATCATCATTAGAACATGCCAAACATACTTTAAATAAACTTATAGTAATAATTGAACATGCAATAGTATCACTTAGTAAAATTTCCAAGACAATCACATAGGTATTGATACTGGCCCTAGGGTATCGATAATTTCTTTAAGTGGTATCGATACCACCTGGAAAATCGATATCAAACTTGCATTTTGTGTCTTGCACAAAAATCATTATGTCGAAAATTATCGGTACCTGACATAAAGTATCGATATATTTACCCCGAGTATCGATACTCGAGCAATGGTATTGATACCAAATCTCTATATTGACTTCCCTGCATGTCTCCAAACACAGAGGTATTGTTTTTAGAACTTGATTATCGATACCTCTACCTCAAACCATAAAAATACCACACTTTTAAGCATATAAGGCATTCCAACTTGCACCAATACATCATGCTATCATATCATTATCAAATAAGTATTAAAACATCTATATTAATAGTTTCAAACATCTAGAATAAGTTCGAGAAATAATCAACCTATCACGATTCGAATCTTTAAATCCTAAGAACCAATAAGCTATGGAAACATCCAAAATATCATGGAAAATACTAGCAAAAATTCTACCACATTGCCTTATTCCCAAAACGTAACCCAAAAAATAATAACACCTATGAAATAACAAGAATAGACTTGCTTGGATCACCCCTCGGAACCACACCGCTCACACCGGCACACTACTAATCTACAATGGTTTAATATGGCAGTAGGTGAGCTTAACAAGCTCGGTGAATGCCTAGAACAACTACCATGCAAACAATTCATCAAGCATTAATGAAACAACCATATAGCACAACCTCAACAGTTCCAAATTTAGTGTCATATTATTCTAACTCGTGCATTATTTACTAGTTCATTTACATGGTAATCATATTCACTTTTAAGCTTGTATCACATTACACATATAATCACCTAATGTTTAAGCATATATCACAATACTCATATAATCACATGATATTCAAGCATATATCACAATATTCAAAAACATGTTTATAGATAAATTGACACTTGAGCTATGAAACATAAAAGTGAGCTCTACCATCACTTATCGGATACACAGATCTCCAATAAACCACATAGACTCATAGAGTCAAACATGTCTCAAAAGTGAAGTATAAAGCTAACACTCCCCTTATTTCCCCTCACATGTCCCGTTGAATGGAGCTTAGCTCACGTTCCCTTATTCCTCTAACATGTCCCAAGGCCTCAACACCCAAAATCACTGTAAATATAGTTAAGTACTCACAATCCTATGGCATGCCAACTATATCCAACGGTTTCAAGACCACAAGGCCCAAATATCTGAAATTAAACGCAAATCACTTACCGATTATCCATGCACTATCACTGCATATTTGCGTTTTTAGCAAAAAAGCGTGACCAACATTTAACATATACCTAACATGTACACATTTGCATTTTCAAAAAGGTTATAACCATGTATCACACGTTATAGCATCTCATCTCAATTCACATATTCACAAACGTATAAGCACATAGTTCACAAGATAACATATATATGAGAATCTTACACTCGAAATTTAGAGTAGGGGTTTAGGCTACTACTAAATTCCCAAATAATGCATTGAATCATGTCCACGAGAAATTATTTCAAACACTCACCAATTACGCTTTTGTTAAAAAGTCGAAAGCTCAAACTAGCTTTTCCTTGCCTTTATCTCTACACGAAGAAGGTCCTAACGAATCTGAAGCATCAACACAATAATTCACACAATAATACATTCAAAAATCAGTGAAGGACTCACCACAAGCAATAAAAAACATAAGGCTAAGCTATGTTCTCATGTAGCCGAAACCTTTAACATAACCAACTTGAAATCCAAAAATGTTTATCTACACTTAATATTTTCACCTAAAACGAGTTTAATTCATCTAATTATTTGTCAACGACTAATTCCCAAACTTTAAACTACACAAAACTACTCAATTCATGGTATCGACTTTTTTGACACATTTTTGCCTATTTTCCAAAAATTCATTAAAACTTAAGAAATATTTAATGAAAATTAAAAGTAAGTTTAGAAACCTCTTAGTCATGTCAAAACTAATTGAAAAATAATTTGAAACCATGTTTTTACTCAAAATCCCAAAATCCACCATTAACGACTAATTTTTTGACTTTTATTCAAAACATACGATTTAATAGTTAAAAAAGCTGTTTTAAAGACTAGATAACATTATAAACTCATAGGAATCGAATTGATACATTAGTTGAAAAAAATCCAAGAGTTTGAGCGAAAACCTGAAAAATTCGAAAGCTTGACAATGGAGAAAGCTATGGTGTTTTTAGGTGTTTTTCTTAATTCCTATGGAGATTTATAACTTAAGAGATGATAAAAAAAAAAGGAATTAGGATTTTGAATTCAAAATCGATTGGGAGAGTTGGAAGAACTATGGACGGCACAAGTATGAGAGGAGAAGAAGACTAATGTGAACATAAAACTATAAATGGGGTTTTTTAGGTTGGATTTTAAAATCTGGTCTAATTGCCTCTTAAAAACTCTAAGTTTTGACTCTTTTACAAGTCAATCCTTTTTTTTTAATTAAAGGTATCTAAAACTCATTTTTAGAAATTGATTTAATTTTCTAAACACCATAGTAAAAAATATTACTGATAAATAATGTCACAAAATTACGAACACTATAAGGCTAAAATTCCTAAATTGCCCCTAAAACTCCTAGGCCCTATTTTGGGGGTGTTACACCCACACTTAAGTCTTTTCTTATCGTTAAGAAAACTAAACAAAAAACAAAAAACAAAACGAAAACAAACTAAACATAAAACAAGAAATAAACATGCAAAGAAAAGAAAATGTACTCTAGTTGACTTGATGTAACAACCCGTTTTTAGTTGCGAAAACAGTGGTTACGGGACCACGATTCCGACCAGTGAGACAATATTTTATTATTTATTTATTCTTTGCAAGGTTATTACAGTGTCATGTTAAAATTTGGTTAGAAAATTTTAATGTTTAGTTAATTAATTAAGGAAAAAGGACTAGATCATAAAAACGAAACAAAAAAGGTTATTTGCTATTAATTAATATGGATAAATTGAGCATAGAAACTTAATTGGATGGTTTAAAATGGTAATTAGACCTTGTATATTTGAGTGGACGTGTATGCCCTTGTAATTTATATAGGTTATATGTTAATTGTAAGGTTAAAATATGTAATTAAATAATAAGTTAACAAAAACAAAATATAAAAATTAGCCATCATCTTCTTCTTTCTTTTGGGGCAAAACCGATTCACCATGGATGTTTAAGTTAAGCATTCGACCGAGCTTTAGTTTATGCATGGTAAGCCATTTTTAATCCATTTATTGTAAATTTTACGTTTTTGAGTAAACTGGGAATTCTTCAAAACTGAGTTCTGAAAGAAATATGTCAGTAAAAGATATCTCGATAAGAAGAAAAAAGAATTCCTTGAGCTAAAACAGGGTAACAGTTCAGTTGTGGAAAATGACCGTGAGTTTGTTCAACTCAATAAATATGCTCGTGAAATTGTATCTTCAGAGGAAGAAATGTGTATATGATTTAAAGATGGTTTAAATGACGAAATCAAGTTGTTAGTTGGAGCGGTGGAAATTAGAGAGTTTGTGGTTTTGTCTGATAGAGCTCTGAAGATGGAAAAAGTGTATAATCACAAGAGAGAGAATAAGACAAAAGCTCGTGATTTCCATAAACGTAATTCAACCAGAACATTTTTTGCTCCTCCACGGAAGAAGATGGAAAAATAAAATTGTTCTTTCTTAGTGCCATCTGGGTTTTAAAGGAGAGAACGATTAAGACAAAACAACAGGAGATCACCGACGCCTTCAGTTTCCATTACAGGTAGTGTCCAGAATTACTTTGGTGAATGTAGATTGAAAGATGGATCCTGCTTTATTTGTGCATCTCTTGATCACTACAAAAGAGATTGAACAAAACGAACTAAGTCAAACAGAGAGTAGAATGCAAAACCTGTCGTTACTTCTACTAGTGGTAGGCGGCCAGGAAATAGTGGTGCCGCGGGAGTCAGCAGAAGTGGGGCCAAGAATTCAGTGATTCGATCTGAAGCTTGAGCTCTTGCCAGAGCTTATGAAATCCGTGCGCACGAGGTGTAACAACCCAAACCCGGCCCAAACATTACGACCGAATTTGATTTGTTACGGAGAAAAACTTTTTGAACACCATTTTAAAACCCATTTAAGTTTTGTTGAAAACTTCTCGTTTTTGGTTATCTTGCCAAAACTACACTTAGATTTAATTTGGAAATTTAATTAAGTCCGGTTATTATACAAATTTCGAATGTGCCCGATGGCACGATAAAACATTTTCGTGTTAATTTAAGAAAACATGTGATTTTAATTTAATTTTAATAATATAGTTTAAACAAAGTATCCAACATATAAGAAATAACAAAAGTAAAGTTTATGGAGGCCTTATTACAACCAAAATAAAAATAACCCAATAATAAAAATAAAATAGCTAAGTTTAAAGTTCAATATATTTAAGTCCACTGCATGGCCACCTCGAGTCCAACCGGCTCCTCAACCGCCATCTACGAGTCACCTGAAAAATGTTAAAGGAGGAGGTGAGTCACCAAGACTCAGTATGTAACCCTTCCCCCGTATGTAAACAATTTCATACACAGCATATAATCAATCATCATGTACTAAGTCATGCACCCGACCTAGCCAACCAAACGCCTTTGTCTACCCCATGTGGTACCAAACCACTGGTGACCGTAGTCACAATGTGTTACCAAAACACTGGTGGTGCCAAACCACTGGTGACATATAGTCACGATGTGTTACCAAAACACTGGTGTCCGTAGACACGAATCAATTGATGGGGCCAACCCATCGTGTGATACCAAATCACCGCGCATTTTATCCCATATCTCAAGTGGGGCCAACCCACGGTGGTGTTAACCACAGGGACGAGTCGCTATGAGGTACCAAACCTCTGGAGGTACCAAACCTCTGGTGACATATAGTCACAGTGTGTTACCAAAACACTGGTGCTCGTCAGCACGAAATATCACTGCCCCCTCCACTCATTTAACCCACGATAGATATAAACAGCTATCAACGGACCTCATGCATTTATCACATGTATCAATAAGCCATGCTTCCCAAAAGCATCCATAACACATTCATATTAACAGGTACTTACCTGAACCACCACTCATACCGTTATGGTATTAATCCGATGCTACACAAATCAGAGTTAGCATACAAAACACTCAGCACATTTAAATGATTATACGTGTGTATGTACACACCTGATGTCGATGAGAAGTCTAAATCCCGAAAAGAGAAGTCGGCCACCCTAGATCTCACTGTACCTATATTCGGCCAACTATGGGATTAGTACTATGGCCTATTCGGCCCAACCCAAAATTTTAAGAGGGTTCTCCTATGGATCCCAAAACCTTACCCGCGTGTTTTGAGTACTAGCCTTTTGTTTCACCACCCTAAAATCGGCACTCAACCAAGTTAGTAGCCTTCGGCTTAAATGAATACCATGAATAAAGAAAGTCGATCTTACCACCTTACCCCAAAACCGATTGCTTTAGGTTTGAAGGATTCAACCTACTGCATGGAGATCCCGAAGCTCTAGGTGAAATCGGCTTCAAAAGAAAGTTTAGCTAACCATTAGAATATATCGGATTTCGGCTTTTCTCCAACCTATAAGTCGACAGAGAAAAGAAAATATGGAAAGAAGGTTTCGGCCATCACTTACCCTTTACAACTGATTGGAGAGGAAATCTTGAGAAGAACCTATGCCCACTTGATATTCGGCCAAAGTAGATCTTTTTGGAAGAAAAGAGATTTCGGCACACCAATGGAGTATGTTCATTGAGAAAGAAAGAAAGAAGTAGTGGAAAAGGAGATAGGGGTTTCGACAAAGAAAGGAGTAGAGGGGTTTTTGGTGTTAAGCAAAAAGAAGAAAAAGAGGAAGATGACAATGGTGGTTTCGGTTTTGAGAGAATGAGAAAGAAGTGAAAAAAATAGAAGATGAGAGAGAGGGAAATTCGGCTATTTGCAAAGGGAAAAAGAAAAAGAATCAAATGATGAATAGGTGCCTTAAGAGAATTCGGCACTCTCCCCTATACTCGGGTCTCTTAGCCGTCCACTCCTCTTCAACAAGGAGTTCCAAATTTGGCAAACACCTAGTTTTTCTCTAGGCCACCCATTCAAAAATATTTGAATACTTTTGAATACTCAATAATAGTCTCATAATAATCCATCAATTATCCATGAATATCCTCTTATTATCACTATAATTAAACAAATAAAAATCTAATTTTAAATGCTCATATTATCTCTTATTAATAATAATATTTAATAAAAGAGTTTGAAGGGAGAAAAATTCTCCCACTTGTGCCGTCCCAAACATAGTGCAAAAGAAAGGGAATTTTGTGACTCGAACCCAGATCCCCTTGCTTGATGTGGCGTCACATGTTAGCTCTTAAGTGGGCTTACTTTGCCACTTATTCTAGGCTCATCTTATGTCCAAATTATCCCCATTTATTCTTATAACCCCACTTGTTAAGGCTCCCTACCTCAAAGCTTGAAAATAATATTTTTCCCACTACTCGAGCTTACTAAAAATCCATAATTAAGCCTTTAACATTCCATAAATAATATCACAAAGACTCACAATAAGAAAAATAATTAAATTCCAAATAACCCCATATTTTGGATGTTACAGTTCTACCCCCTTAAAATAAATTTCGCCTCGAAATTCCTTGATCAAAAGAGATGGGGTATTGTTTGCCGCATCACCTCCTCGGGCTCCCACGTAGCTTCTTCCACTCCGTGGTTCCGCCATAGCACTTTCACTAAAGGCACTTTGCCTTCCTACGTAGAACCTTCACATCTCGGTCTACAATGAACCGGTTCCTCTTCAAATGATAAATCCGAATTCACCTCAATCTCTCGCTCTCGCACAACGCGTGCGAAGGATCCGACCGACCGTCTCGGCATTGATACATACATGAAAGACATCATGGATCTGATTCAGTTCTGCCGGCAGCTCTAGATGATAAGCTACCGATCCTACTCGCTTTACCACTGTATATGGCCCGATGAACCTTGGGCTTAGCTTCCCTTTTCGTCCAAATCTCAACACCTTTTTCCAAGGCGACACTTTCAGAAAGACTTTGTCTCCCACAGCATACTCCATTTCCTTGCGTTTGAGATCGGCATAAGACTTCTGCCTATCTGATGCTTCTTTGAGACGAGACCGAATCACCTTGACTTTATCTTCAGTCTCTGTTACCAATTCTGGACCCAGAACTTGTCGTTCCCCCAACTCCGTCCAACATGTAGGAGTACGGCACTTTCGTCCATATAGGGCCTCGTATGGAGCCATTTGAATACTCGCTTGATAACTATTGTTATAAGCGAATTCCGCTAATGGTAGGTACTCCTCCCAACTACCACTAAAATCCAAGACACAACCTCTTAACATGTCTTCTAAAATCAGATCACCCTTTCCGATTGTCCGTCGATTTGTGGATGGAAAGCCGTCTTGAAAATCTAACCGTGTACCCAAAGCTTGATGCAACGCTTTCCAAAACCTTGACGTGAATCGGGATCCCTATCCGAGATAATCGATCTTGGCGCACACCATGCAACCTTACTATTTCACTCACATACGCCTTCGCTTAGCTTCGGGTGAGTAATCCATTCTCACCGGCATGAAGTGAGCTGATTTAGTCAGGCGATCCACAATTACCCAAACTGCATCCTTCTTGCTGGGCGTAAGGGGTAGCCCACTAACAAAATCCATGGTGATCCTCTCCCATTTCCATTGAGGGATCTTTATCGGTTGAAGTAGTCCCGATGGTAACTGATGTTCAGCCTTAACTTGCTGGCATGTCAGACACTTCCCTACGAACTCAGTTATCTCACGCTTCAACCCCGCCACTGTAACTGCTTTCCATAAGTCTCCAAACATTTTGCTGCCCCAGGATGCATAGCGTATGGGCTGCTATGTGCATCTTGGAGAATTTTCTGCCTTAATTCTGTATCCCTTGGCATACAAGCTCGTCCTTGAAAACAAAGCACTTCATCCCTAGACAGACTGTACCCTTCCAAACCACCATCCTGAACTTGTACCCTCTTAGCGCTCAAGCCTTCATCCACTAACTGCTTTTCCTTAATCTCCTCAATCCATGTTGGCTTTACTTGGAGTTCCGCCAAAAGACTCCCATCATCATATAGACTCAACCGAGCGAACATTGCTCTTAAGTCCGTCACAACCTTCCGGCTCAATGCGTCAGCTACCACATTAGCCTTACCCGGATGGTACTCGATCGAACAATCGTAGTCCTTTAATAGTTCAATCCACCGACGCTGTCTCGTTCGGATCCTTCGAGTCAGAAGATACCTCAAGCTTTTGTGATCCGTGTAGACTATCGACTTCTCCCCATACAAATAATGTCTCCATATCTTCAGAGCAAAGACGACTGCCGCTAACTCCAAGTCGTGCGTTGGGTAGTTAACCTCATGCGGTCTTAACTGACGGGATGCATAGGCTACTACCTTCCCATCCTGCATCAACACACATCCCAAACCAAAGGTGAGATGCATCACAATAGATCGTGAATAACTTTCCCGCTCAGTCGTACCAAACCTGAGCTTAGTCAAAATTTTCCTTAGCTTATCAAAACTTCCTTGCCGCTTCTCCCGTCCATACAAATGGAACACCTTTCCTTAGTAACTTAGTTAACGGTGCTTTATATTAGAGAGAATCCTTCCACGAATCTCCGATAGTAGTACCTGCTAAACCTAAAAACTTCGTATTTCAAATGCCGACCTAGGTGGTTTCCAATCCAATACTTTGCTTCAATCTTGCAAGGCTCTACTCTAATTCCTTTCGCGAGAGACCACGTGCCCTAAGAAAGCCACTTCCTCACCCAAAATTTGCACTTACATGAATTTGGCATATAACCGCTTCTCCTCAATACTTGCGAACTATTCGTAAATGCTTGTCATGCTCCTCTTCTCGTCTTTGAATAAACCAATATGTCGCCTATGAACACCACGACGAATTGGTCCAAGTCTTCGTTGAAATACCCTATTCATTAAGTCCATAAATGCCGCGGTGCATTGGTCACCAGAATGGCATCACCAAGAACTCGAAATGCCCATACCGAGTTCTAATGCCGCCTTGTGAACATCGACCTCCTTCACCCTTAATTGATGATAACTCGACCTAAGGTCAATCTTTGAGAATACCGACGCACCTTTCAGTTGGTCAAACAAATCATCGATCCGAGGCAACGGTACTTGTTCTTGATTGTTAGCTTGTTTAATCGACGGTAGTCGATGCACATCCGCATAGAACCGCCCTTCTTCTTGACAAACAACACAGTGCTCCCACGGAGATATACTTGGTCGAATAAACCCTCTATCCAAGAGCTCCTGAATTTGAGCCTTTAGCTCCACCAATTCCTTTGGTGCCATTCGGTATGGTGCTATAGACACAGGTGCCGTTCTAGGTAGCAAGTCTATACCGAATTCGACTTCCCGATCTGGAGGCGGACCAGAAGTTCTTCCGGGAACACATCAAAGAAATTCCCCAACGTTCTGGACCTTTCCAACTACTAACCCCTTAGCTTCCAAAGCACAGATTTGAACCAAATACGCCTCACAACCCTTCTTGACCATCTTTTCAGCCTTCAAGGCAGTCACAACATTGGATAGGTAGTTCCTTCTATCTCCTATCATAACCACTTCATCACCTTCACTGCCTTAAGAACCATACGCTTAGCCGCGCAAATCCAAATTCGCTTGATACTTAACCAAACCATCCATTCCAAGGATCAAATCGAACTCCCCAAACGGTAGTTCCATTAGATCACCCACAAATACTACCCCTTGGAGTTCTAGGGGTACGCCTCTATAAAGTTTGTCTATTATTACAGAGTGACCTAAAGGGCTAACTACGATCATCTCCCTAGAAGCGCTTTGAGTTTAGGTCCATAGTTCCTACCACACTACTAGCAATGTACGAGTGCGTCGAGCCCACATCAATCAATGCAACATAAGGAAAACCAAAATTAGAAACGCATCGGTTATGACATCCGGTGCGTCACCTTCCTCGCGACACCTGCATTTGCGTAGACTAAGCCAGTGCCTAGCCTCGCGTGTTGCCCTGAACCTGCGCCTTGAGTTCCACGACCTCGGTTAGGACCGTTGTTTCCTCTGCCATTACCACGACCCCTCTGTGGTCCCACACTTCTATTCTGAGTACGATTCTGCCCCTCTGGCTGATTCTTAGCTAGTTTCTGGGGACAATCTCTGACACGATGCTCCAAAGACCCACACTCGAAACATCCTTTATCACCGGTCCAACAACCTCCCCAATGGGTCTTTCCACAGCGGTTACACTGAGTCGGCCTCTGATTAGTAGTCGTGGGCCTTGCCGCCTGATTTGGCCCACTCGGCCTCGCCTTTTTCTGAGCACTACCGCTTGATCCAGCTGACCCAAATCCTCTTTTCTGATTATTCCCACTATAGCTTTGCCTCACGGCCTCCTTGATCCCTTCGGCTACCTTAGCCTTTTCCACTAGAGATGAGAACTCACGAACCTGCTGTGGGGCAATCAGTAACCTCAAATCATCTCGGAGTCCGTCCTCAAAGCGGACATAGCGCTCATGTTCAGTAGCCTCGATGCCTCTAGCATACCTACTCAGCCTTAAAAATTCCGCCTCATATTCCGACACGGACTTAGTTCCTTGCACTAATCCCAGAAAAGCCTTTCTCTACGCGTCAGTGTAGCTGGTACCCACATACTTCTTCTGATAGGTGGTTCTGAAATACTCCCAAGTCAAATCATCTGCTGTAGCCCCATCTCGAACCGTAAGCCACCACTGATACGCTTCATCCTTTAGAAGCGACACTTTCCCCTTTCGACTTTTCTTCCTCGGTCAGTCAAGGTCATCCATGATTCTTTCGATTGACTCTAGCCAAGATTCCACAGCACCGGGTGCCACTCGACACACCTCGGAATACCTCCGCTCCGTTAGATCGGAGTCGCCGGGAACAGATTTCGAGTTCCCACATTTCCACCAAATTTCACCACCATCTCCGTGACTCGCAAAACGACTTGCGATACCGCCTCACCACCGGCCCGATCCGGCTCCTCGGCTCTAAAAGTAGGAGGTGGTGGTGGCGGTGGTACCTCATTTTCGTAACCTTGTCCCGACTGACGGGTTCGAGATCACGTCATCCTACCCCTACCACGTCCACGGCGTCCACGTCCTCTAGAACTCATTCTATCTACCGCGCTTTTAATCGATTAAGAAAAATTTTATGCGTTAGCATTTGTTTCACTTTATTACTCGCGAAGAAATTTTATGGATAAGGTTTAATCGAGATTCTTTCGAGCAAACAATGTTCCATCTTCTTTCCTAGTTCACACAAAGAAGTTCATGCATCCATTCCTTAATACTTTCCATACCTATTCGCTCATCGGACATTTACGCCCATTTCTAACCCGAGGTATTTTTTCGTCTTTTTCTACAGGTGGTATTTTTTCGTAATTTTCTAGAACCAAAATATTTTGATGATGATTTCCAAAGCTAAGTTGTTGAATGTTTGTAAAATAGTTGAAATTTTTGAGCAAAACCATTGAATTAATATTTTATGGGTCGGGGCATTTTGGTAATTTTACTCCTAAGGTATTTTTCGTAATTTTTCACAAGTCAAGTTTTTCGAGAAAAACGTTGTAAAAGTAATGTTCTAGGATTTGAGGAAGTTATTGCACAAGTTTTGAAAACATTAGGGTTTGTTGTTTCATTCTATTTCAAAAACAAGGCTAATTCCCTTTCGGGTTTTAATCATTGTGTTTAGCCTATAACCGAGCCCTCCTGGTCGGGGTGAACCAAAGCTACGCACTGTGGCGTAATTCGAGTGAAGAGGAGGTGGGTCACGCGGACCGCTTAAATACCAAGCTCTCACCGAACCTTTCTAGACATGCGCATGAGGTTACCACACCACCGAGCCCTCTCGAGTTAGGGTGAACTGAAGCTACGCACTGTAGGATACTGCGAAGAGGAGGTGAGTCACGAGGATCGCTTAAATACCGTGCTCTTCCGATCCAATCCTAGACATGCGTCTGGGGTTACCACACCCTAGCTCATTGACTAAGTCATAGGTTGGTTTAGTTCCTTAAGTCTTATGCTTCGTTTGTGTTTGAGTAATCTAACCTTAGGGTTCAAGTCCTATAAGTCTATCTACGTTCCATGCTTCCTACCCTTCTACAGAATATAATTCACCAAGAGGTTTAGATATACTTACCTGGGTGGATTGGTGCCGGAGACTCGGGCCATGCTGCTTAAAAACCAGAAATCATTCCATAAGGCCTACCAAAACATTTTTGGGCCTTGGGCCCCCACAGCCGAGCTTTGAACTTGGCTCTGATACCAATTTTGTAACAACCCAAACCCGGCCCAAACATTACGACCGAATTTGATTTGTTACGGAGAAAAACTTTTTGAACACCATTTTAAAACCCATTTAAGTTTTGTTGAAAACTTCTCGTTTTTGGTTATCTTGCCAAAACTACACTTAGATTTAATTTGGAAATTTAATTAAGTCCGGTTATTATACAAATTTCGAATGTGCCCGATGGCACGATAAAACATTTTCGTGTTAATTTAAGAAAACATGTGATTTTAATTTAATTTTAATAATATAGTTTAAACAAAGTATCCAACATATAAGAAATAACAAAAGTAAAGTTTATGGAGGCCTTATTACAACCAAAATAAAAATAACCCAATAATAAAAATAAAATAGCTAAGTTTAAAGTTCAATATATTTAAGTCCATCTGCATGGCCACCTCGAGTCCAACCTGGCTCCTCAACCGCCATCTACGAGTCACCTGAAAAATGTTAAAGGAGGAGGTGAGTCACCAAGACTCGATATGTAACCCTTCCCCGTATGTAAACAATTTCATACACAAAGATATAATCAATCATCATGTACTAAGTCATGCACCCGACCTAGCCAACCAAACGCCTTTGTCTACCCCATGTGGTACCAAACCACTTGGTGACCGTAGTCACAATGTGTTACCAAAACACCGGTGGTGCCAAACCACCGGTGACATATAGTCACGATGTGTTACCAAAACACCGGTGTCCGTGAGACACGAATCAATTGATGGGGCCAACCCATCGTGTGATACCAAATCACCGCGATTTATCCCATATCTCAAGTGGGGCCAACCCACGGTGGTGTTAACCACGAGGGACGAAGTCGCTATGAGGTACCAAACCTCTGGAGGTACCAAACCTCTGGTGACATATAGTCACAAAGTGTGTTACCAAAACACCGGTGCTCACAAGACGAAATATCACCGCCCCCTCCACTCATTTAACCCACGATAGATAAACAGTTATCAACGCACCTCATGCATTTATCACATGTATCAATAAGCCATGCTTCCCAAAAGCATCCATAACACATTCATATTAACAGGTACTTACCTGAACCACCACTCATACCGTTATGGTATTAATCCGATGCTACACAAATCAGAGTTAGCATACAAAACACTCAGCACATTTAAATGATTATACGTGTGTATGTACACACCTGATGTCGATGAGAAGTCTAAATCCCGAAAGAGAAGTCGGCCACCCTAGATCTCACTGTACCTATATTCGGCCAACTATGGGATTAGTACTATGGCCTATTCGGCCCAACCCAAAATTTTAAGAGGGTTCTCCTATGGATCCCAAAACCTTACCCGCGTGTTTTGAGTACTAGCCTTTTGTTTCACCACCCTAAAATCGGCACTCAACCAAGTTAGTAGCCTTCTTATTTAAATGAATACCATGAATAAAGAAAGTCGATCTTACCACCTTACCCCAAAACCGATTGCTTTAGGTTTGAAGGATTCAACCTACTGCATGGAGATCCCGAAGCTCTAGGTGAAATCGGCTTCAAAAGAAAGTTTAGCTAACCATTAGAATATATCGGATTTCGGCTTTTCTCCAACCTATAAGTCGACAGAGAAAAGAAAATATGGAAAGAAGGTTTCGGCCATCACTTACCCTTTACAACTGATTGGAGAGGAAATCTTGAGAAGAACCTATGCCCACTTGATATTCGGCCAAAGTAGATCTTTTTGGAAGAAAAGAGATTTCGGCACACCAATGGAGTATGTTCGGCTAGAGAGAAAGAAAGAAAGAAGTAGTGGAAAAGGGAGATAGGGGTTTCGACAAAGAAAGGAGTAGAGGGGTTTTTGGTGTTAAGCAAAAAGAAGAAAAAGAGGAAGATGACAATGGTGGTTTCGGTTTTGAGAGAATGAGAAAGAAGTGAAAAAAAAATAGAAGATGAGAGAGAGGGAAATTCGGCTATTTGCAAAGGGAAAAAGAAAAAGAATCAAATGATGAATAGGTGCCTTAAGAGAATTCGGCACTCTCCCCCCTATACTCAGTCTCTTAGCCGTCCACTCCTCTTCAACAAGGAGTTCCAAATTTGGCAAACACCTAGTTTTTCTCTAGGCCACCCATTCGAAAATATTTGAATACTTTTGAATACTCAATAATAGTCTCATAATAATCCATCAATTATCCATGAATATCCTCTTATTATCACTATAATTAAACAAATAAAAATCTAATTTTAAATGCTCATATTATCTCTTATTAATAATAATATTTAATAAAAGAGTTTGAAGGGAGAAAAATTCTCCCACTTGTGCCGTCCAAACATAGTGCAAAAAGAAAGGGAATTTTGTGACTCGAACCCAGGATCCCCCTTGCTTGATGTGGCGTCACATGTTAGCTCTTAAGTGGGCTTACTTTGCCACTTATTCTAGGCTCATCTTATGTCCAAATTATCCCCATTTATTCTTATAACCCCCACTTGTTAAGGCTCCCTACCTCAAAGCTTGAAAATAATATTTTTCCCACTACTCGAGCTTACTAAAAATCCATAATTAAGCCTTAACATTCCATAAATAATATCACAGCAGTTCACAATAAGAAAAATAATTAAATTCCAAATAACCCCATATTTGGGATGTTACACGAGGAGGCCTCAGCTCCTGATGTTATTGCTGGTACCTTTTCTATATTTGATGTTACTCTGTATGCATTAGTTGACCCTGGATCGACATATTCATATATATATACACTACTTTAGAAACTAAAAATAATTTACCAGTTGAGTCAATCGTTGTTAAAGTAATGAATTCATTAGGTTAGAGTGTCATAGTTGATTTGATATGCAAGCAGTGTCCAATGAAAATTCAAGGCTACGACTTTCCTGCCGATTTGATATTTCTTCCATTTAACGAATTTGACGTTATTTTGGGAATGGATTGGTAGACTGTTCATGATTTTGTTGTGAATTGTTGTAAAAAATGGTTTGATTTGAGATGCCAGAACAGGAAATTAATTTCTGTTGAATTTGCAAAGTCTGATTGTCTTTCAAATATAGTTTTAGTGATTTCAGCACAAAAATTGATCCGAAAAGGTTGCGATGCATTTTTAGTTATATTTTGGATTTTAGACTATCAAAAAATAAAGTTGATCAAGTGCCAATAGTATGGGAGTTTACAAATGTTTTTTCCTAAAGAATTACCAGATTTACCACCAGAGCAAGAAGTTGAATTTGTTATCGAGTTAATGCCAGGGACTGCTCTAATTTTGGTTGCTCCATATCAAAAAGCTCCAACAGAACTAAAAGAACTAAAAGCGCAGTTGCAAGAATTAATTAACAGAGGTTTTATTCGATCGAGCACATCACCGTGAGATGCACTTGTTTTATTTGTAAAGAAGAAAGACAGGTCGATAAGGTTGTGTATAGATTATTGGTAGTTGAAGAAAGTCACGATAAAGAATAAATATTCGTTGCCCCATATTGATGATTTATTTTATCAGTTTAAAGGTGTCATAGTGTTTTCAAAGATTGATCTTAGATATGGTTATCATCAATTGAGAGTGAACGATGTCGACGTACCAAAAATAGCGTTCAGAACTCGTTACTGACATTACGAGTTTCTAGTTATACCTTTCGGACTGACGAATGCCTTGGCAACATTTATGGGTTTTTCAGCCACACCTCAATAGATTTGTTGTTGTTTTTATTGATGAGATTTTGAATTATTCTATGAATGAATCTGAGCATGCTCAACATTTGAAGATCGTGTTACAGACCTTGCGTGAAAAGCAATTGTATGCAAAGTTTAGTAAATGTGAATTTTGGCTCAAAGAAGTTGGATTTCTCGACCATGTGATTTTGGCTGAAGGGATATGAGTTGATTTGAGCAATATTTCTGCTATTTTGAGCTGGAAACCTCTGTGAAACGATTCTGAGGTACGTAGTTTCTTGGGATTAACCGGATATTATTGGTGGTTTGTTAAAAACTTTTTTATAATATAATTACCTATGACTAAACTGTGACAGAAAGATGCAAACTTTGTTTGGCCTGAGAAATGTCAGCAAAGTTTCGATCAGTTGAAAAATATGTTGACAGAGGCACCAGTGTTGACACAGCTTGAATCAGCGAAAGGATTTTTTGTTTATAGTGATGCTTCTTTGAATGATTTGGGATGTGTTTTGATGTAGGAAGGCAAAGTTATTACATATGCTTCTCGACAGCTAAAAACTCATGAGTAGAATTACCTGATGCATGATTTAGAGTTAGCTGCAGTTGTTTTTGCATTGAAAATTTGGCGCCATTACTTATGCGGCGAGAAATGTCACGTTTATACTGATAAAAAAAGTCTAAAGTACTTAATGGCACAAAAAGAGTTGAATCTACGACAACAGAGGTGGCTAGAGTGATTAAAAGATTACGATTTGGCGATAGACTATCATTCGAGTAAAGCAAATGTTGTTGTCAATGCTTTGAGTCACAAATCTCTTTTTGCTCTTCGATCGATGAATGTTTAGCTTCAGTTAGAGTGTGACAGTTCTATTTTAGCTGAGTTGAGGACTAAATATTTGTTTTTATAGAACATTCGAGCGTTACAATTTGATTATCCTAATTCGTTAGCTAAACGGAAGATGGTTGAGAGTGGTCAGGTAGCTGGTTATAGTATTGGTGCAGATAACAAGTTGTGTGTACTTGATGATTCACAGTTGAAACGGAAAAATTAAAAAAATGCTCACAACAGTGTTTATTCGTTACACCCAGTAAGCATAAAAATGTATTATGATTTGGAGCAGATGTACTGGTGGTCGGGAATGAAACATGAAATATTTGAGTTTGTATCTAATTGCCTTGTGTGTTAACAGGTAAAAGCCGAGCATCAGGTTCCATCCGGGTTGTTGCAGTCCATTATGATTCTCGAGTGGAAATGAGAATGTATTACTATGGACTTTGTATCGGGGTTACCATTAACGCCGAGAAAAAAAGACGCAATCTGGGTTATAGTTGATCGGTTGACAAAGTCTACACATTTTATACCTGTACATTTAGATTACTCGCTTGATAAATTGGCAAAGTTGTATGTTTCAGAAATAGTCAGATTCATAGTGTTCTGTTATCAATAATTTCTGATCATGATCCATGGTTTACCTCTAGGTTTTAGAGTAAACTACACGAGGCTCAGGGTACTAAATTGAAATTCAATACTGCTTTTCACCCAAAAATGGATGGTCAATTAGAACGAGTAATTCAAGTACTTCAAGATATGCTCTGATATTGTATACTCAAGTTTGAAGGTAGCTGGGAAAAGTTTATTCCATTGGTTGAATTTGTTTAAAATAACAATTATCAATCGAGCATTAAAATGGCTCCATATGACGCTTTGTATGGAAGGAAACGCAGAACTTCGTTGTACTAGACTAAGTTAAGTGACAGAAAGATTTCTGGTACAGATTTGATTCATGAATGATGCAGTCGTAAACCAACTAAAAATCTAACTAAGGCAAGTACACCTATCAATTAATAGTATAGCTACAGTGAGCATAGATATCATTCCCACGAAGACTAAAAGTACTATTAATTACCGTCTTTGTATTATTTAACCAACAAATTAGAGTGATTGATTAAAACTATAATTAACTAAATTAATTAAATAAAGAATAGGGAAAAGAACAAATTAGGAAAATAAATTATTAACAAACAAAAAGCGAGACAATACCCAGGAAAGAATCGACCTACACTTCATCTGTCATTATCAATCTAAATTACGCAATTTCTTCACTTAGTATCTTGATCCGTAGAAATCCCTAAATTATGCTAATATATCTCTTCAAGACTAAGAGCAATTAACTCTAGGTTGATTAATTGAAATTTCTTTCTAATTAAAACCCCTATTGTCGCATTAACTGGATTTATGGATCCCCTTATTAGATTTGACTCTAATTTGGTAGATTTATGTCATACTATTTCTAGGATTGCATGTAACTCCACCCAATTACGCTAGATCTACTCTTAAACAGGGTCTATTTCTTCTCTAATTTAAGCACATCAAACATGGATTAATAATCTAGAAATATCAAACCAAGAATTAAACACACATAATCGAGAACAAGATCCAAGTATTTATTACATAAAAATAGAAATCAAATAACGGAATCCATCCTAGGGTTCATCTCCTTAGGTATTTAGAAAATTCGTTCATGATATCAAATAAAAACATCTCAAAAATAGTATAACCACAAGAAACAAAGAAACTTATAATAAACTTCAAAGAAATCAAAATGAGATCTTCAATCTTGATGGAAATTTGTTTCAGAGCTTCAATGGTGTTTTTTCGAGTTTTTTTCTTGAGTATTTTATGACGGCTCACTTCCATCTTCTTATCTTTGTCATATATAGGTCTTAGAACGCCCGAAAAACCTAAAAATTTCATTTTTCCACGTGTTTGGAGTGCAATTTGTGATTTTCACATGGTCTGGCACATTGTCATGTGGCAGCCTGTGTGGCTCACACGACCGTGTGCCCAGCCCGTGTGGAATGGCCCAACCCATGTGGCTCTTGCAACTTGCTTTGACTTTCTAATTTTCACTTTTTTTTCACTCCTTTCACTCCCAAATGCTCTCTTAAGTATAGAAACAAGAATTTAAAGGATTAGGAGCATAAAATTCACCATTTTAAATCAAATAATCATTCAAAAATGCATTAAGAATGAGGCTAAAACATGTTACTTTTAGAACCTATCAATGAAACTGAAGATAAAGTCAAGATTATTCGAGATTGTTTGAAAGCTACCTCAGATCGAAAGAAATCGTATGCCAATTTAAAAAGAAAAGACATCGAGTTTCAGGTTAAGGAGAAAGTATTCCTCAAAGTTTCACCTTGGAAGAAGGTACTTTGTTTCGGCCGAAAGGGAAAACTCAGCTCGAGATTTATTGGCCCGTATAAAATTATTGAAAGAATAGGTCTAGTTGCTTACCGATTAGCATTATCGACAGAAATTGAAAGATTCATAATGTCTTTCACGTATCAATCCTGAGACGGTATAGATCAAATCCTTCGCACGTAATTTCTCCAATTGAGATAGAGTTACAGCCTGATATGACTTATAGTGAGGAACCTATTAAAATTTTAGCTTGGGAAGTTAAAGAACTTAGGAACAAACAGATATCGTTGGTGAAAGTTCTTTGGTAGTGTCATGGTGTTGAGGAAGCCACCTGGGAACTCGAGGAGACTATGAAAATGCAATACCCAAAACTCGTTTATAGTAAGATTTTTAAGGACAAAAAATTCTATATGGGGAGAGAGTTGTAAAAGCCCGTTTTAAATGGTGACGAAAATAGTGGTTTCAGGACCACGATTCCGACTAGCGAGTCATTATTTTATTATTAATTTGTTATTTATAGAGTTATTACAGTGTCATATTAAAATTTGGTTAGAAAATTTTAATGTTTAGTTAATTAATTAATGAAAAAGGATTAGATTGTAAAAACTAAAAAAAAAAGGTTAATTGCTATTAATTAATATAGATTAATTAAGCATAGAAACTTAATTGGATGGTTTAAAATGATAATTAGACATTGCATATTTGAGTGGATGTGTATGCAATTTTAATTTATATAGGTTATATGTTAATTGTAAAGTTAAAAATGTAATTAAATAATAAGTTAGCAAAAACAAAAAGATAAAAATTAGCCATCGTCTTCTTCTTTCTTTTGGGGCAAAACCGATTCACCATGGATGTTTAAGTTAAGCATTCGGCCAAGCTTAAGTTTATCCATGGTAAGCCATTTTTCATCCATTTATTGTAAATTTTATGTTTTTGAGATTGTCGTAGCTTAATCTAGCTAACTCGGGGACTAATTCGTAAAACTGTTAAATGTTTAGAATTTCACCATGGATGAATTTGTGATGTTTTTGAATTTTTATGATAGAGTATTAAGCTTGATAGTTAAATAGGATTATTTTGTAAAGTGATTTTAGTTTATTTTAAAGTTTAGGGACTAAGTTGTTAAAATTGTAAAATGATAAAAGGGTTTTTGGGACCATATAGAATTCAACCTAAGGGTTTTTTGGCTAATTTGTAATAATTTTGAGAATTTTGGTTTTAAGGACTAAATTGAATAAGAGGGTTAATTTTCAGCATAATGATAAAATGTCATTAAATGGTTAATTTTATAAATTTAAGTATTTTAAGATGTTTAATTTGGTTAATTGAATTAAACTATTATATTTAGATCAAGAAACAAACTAGTCTATTTATAAACAGGGGAAATGAAAAGTAGTCAAGTAATCATCGTCGCTTGTCGCTAGGTATCGTGTGTTGGTAAGTTCGCATTACATTTGTTGTATTGTTTATATTTAATTGATTACATGTTTAATAATATGAAATTTATTGGATGTTTAATGATACAGAAAGATAAAGTCGAGTATGAAATGTCTCGGAAAAATAGAATAAGCCCGTGTGAACTTAGTGAATAGCTAGGATACAAATGATATGCCATTTAGGGCATACTAGGCTTCGTGCTAGTGTATTTAGTAGGCTTCGAGCCGGTGTAATTAGCAGGTACTATGTACCAGTGATGGATATCGTACCGATGGCTTGAGGTCCTGCATGTGTTTCGGATTCTCTGAAGCTTGTGTGAGCAGCATCGTGTATTGGTTAATGTCCTTATGTTAGCTCGTGAGAGTATTTCCTTCCCGTGTATCCGAAGTTGATTTACTTTTGTTCTGCAGGCAAAACAGTTAATTATTAAAAGGAATATGGTATGAGATGATGTGATGATTTGTATCTTGGTTTATGGTTATTTGACACACTGTATTTTTATGATATGAATTATCCAGGTTTAAGTATTTTGAAAGTTGAAAAGATGTTAAATGGTAAGGATTGTTGGCTTCATGTTTTGAATGTTTTATAATTAAGTTAACAGGTATGGGTTATTTTATTTACGAACTTACTAAGCTTATTGTAAGCTTACTTTCTTTGGTTTTCTTCATTGCAGATCGTCGGACTTTTGCTATTTATTGGAACATCGTTGGAGATCACACTATCCAACAACTTATTCAGTAGCTATCTGTTTATTTTGGCTCGATTATAAGTGGCATGTAAATAGGGTTTGGATATGTAAGTTTAAAACATTATGGTCATATGATGTGTATTTTGAAGATCATGGTGAATGTGATTAAGTAAGTTATATTTGGTAAATTTGGTAAATTTAGCTAACCTTAAAATGATTACAGTTCATACGAACTTACCTCGATAGTTAGGGCGTAGAAATACCGTCGAACTAATCTGAAGCTTTAGTTTTTCCTCGATTTAAATCTGATTTTGGTTTATCTTGATCTAAATAAATAATTTCGTTCAATTAAGTACTTATATAATTCAACTTAACCCATAATACATATTTATGCAAAATTACCAATTTGTCCCTAACATTTTAACTTCTCACAGTTTAGTCCTTAAGCTCATAACTTAAAATCTAACCATTTAAACCTAAATCCAACTTAACCCAGGTTGCAAAGGACCTTAAAGCAACTCATAATCATTAACAATTCATAAAAAACCCTAAGATTTATACCTTCAACAATTTAATCCCTATTTCCAAAATTCATCAAAAATCACTTTATAAAACTTGTTTATTTTTCAACAAGGGTTCATAATCTATCAATTAACATAAAAAAATCATTCAAAAGCATCCATGTAAAATCCCTCAACCTTTAATAGTTTTACAAATTAACCCCCGACCTAGCTAGATTAAGTTAAAAGGAACTCAAAAACATAAAAAATCATTAAAAACGGGGTTTGAACACATACAATGCAAGTGAGAACAATGCTTAGCCAAACCCTAGCTAATCTTCCACGGATGAATCGATTATGAAGAAACAAATGTGAGGAAGATGATGATTTAGCGTATTTGATTTTAACTTTATTTATCATTTTACCTTTTAAAAACTATCAAAATTTCATTAAAATATTGTCCATGCACATCCACTAACACTTTAAATGGTATATTTACCATTCAAGTCCTTTAGTTTAAGATTTCATAGCCATTGAACCCCTTTAACTAATAGAACTCAACTTTTGTACTTTTTACGGTTTAGTCTTTTTCTTACCTAATTAACCATTTAAACATCAAAATTTCTTAACGAAATTTTAATATGACCTTAATATGCTCCCACAGACATTAAAATAATAACTCACTCATCGGAATTGTGGTCTCGAAGCCACAATTTTTGAGACCACTGAAACGGGTTGTTATAGTTGGAGGCTTCGATTTGTACATCAATCTCTCATTAGGCCACATGTACGAATTCATGGCCATGTCATCTATGATTTTGTAGGCTCATTCATACGTGTGAAACATGAGATATCCTTCGGTCGCTCCATCTATGCTGGATCTAATATTACTGTCTACACCGTTATGGAAAATTTGAGTCTGGAACCACGCTTACAGTCTGTGATGTGGGCACTTCCTCAACATCGACTTGTAGCGCTCTCATGATTCGTATAGGGATTCACCTTCATATTATTTAAAATTGGTGTTTCCTCGCCTGAGCTAAATGATTCTACTTATCGAGAAAAATTTATAAAGAAATTTTTCCGCTAGATCATTCCAGGATGTAATACAACATGGCTCTAATGAGTAACCAATTGGCCGTGTTATTGCACAAAGAGAATGGGAATAACCTAAGATGCACAACATCATCGGATACCCCGTTGTACTTGAAGGTGCCATAAAGTTGTAGGAATCATTTCAATTGTTGATTTTGATCTTCCACCACATTTCCCTTGAATTGCAGTGTATTCTAGATCATTTGAATAATAGTCATCTTTATCTCAAAATTATTAGCGTTTATCATTGGTCGTTTGATGCTATCTCGCAGTGCATCGAGGGTTGGTAACGTGTACTCACGCAACATCTGCTGATCCATTGGGACTTCTTCTCGAAGGTTCACTTGTTACTCTCATGGATCTTCAAATAATGGATTTTCTCGGGGCAAATTTATTACTGCAGGTGGATCAGTGTTCATTGAATAACAAGTGCGCCTAAGTATTTGCTCCAAATCTAGTTATGGTTTGATTGGGGTGCTGGAGCTTCGGGTCATAAACAAACTGAAAAATTAAGAATTAAAAAGAAATTAAAAAAATAAAAATAAATAAATAAACAAAAATTAAAAATATTGTATCTATAGGCTTTAACATTCCTATTTATCTTATTAATTGTAAAGATATTTTCAAGATTTAATGCCGAAACCTCCCTAACAACGGTGCAAACTACTTGATCGCCTATAAATGTGTTATCGTTTATAGTAAAAATATCACACCAAAAATATATAAAAGTAAATCGATAGTGTTCGCAAGTATACGAGTCAAATTGTGATACAGTATATGTGTACAACAAAACACATGAAGTATTCTGAGGATCATACCCAAGGGAGGATGGAATAAATCCATAGAAAACCTATTTACAATAATAAGTCTAAATAGTAATAATTAAATCATATATTACGAAACATCATAAAAGGGAATAATAATAGAAATTCAGTAATTAAAATAAATAAAATAAATTAGACAAACAACTAAATTGATAAAACCAATTAGGAAGATTAACTCGTTTTAGAATTTGTAATTAACTTTGGATTAGGATTTTAGGGTGGATTAGCTATCAATTAATCAATTATTACTGTAACACCCCTTACTCGTATTCAACACCTGAACCAGGTACGAGACATTACCCTATTTAACTTGCTAAATTGGAAAAAAATAGAAAGAAATAAAGGCGCATACGCGGGAAGGGGGCCCCACTACTTCCAGGGGTGGGGACTAGCCTCATTATTTCTTACTGGGCGAGAGGTGCACCTAACCCACCTACCCACTCATCAATCACGGTGTTCAGCTGACTTGCACCGATAGACCCCTATTGTATTGGAATTAGGCGCCCATCTTTTTACTGTTGTAAACTAATCTCTTCAATGTTCGATTCTACTCTATGTTAGAACATTTCTGTGAATGCTATTCTGATCTAAGTGGTCCTATTCTGTGTCCCGTGCTAGGAAGCATTACTCCTCTTTTCATTCCAAATTCAAGAATACGACTGATACAATTTATTTATTACAATTTATTTTTCAATTCGATCCTACAGGGGTTTTCACACGACCGGACACACACCCGTGTCCCTGGCCCGTGCCCCTCACACGGCCTAGACACGCCCATGTCTAGCCCGTGTACTAAAACCTTGGCATTCTGTTTATGATGTCATCACCTCACTAAGGTCACACGGCCAAGGCACATGCTCGTGTCCTTAGACCGTGTGTCGAATTAAATTCCTAATTTCAGGTGCAGACTTCACACGGCCTGGGCACACGCCCATGTCCGTGGCCGTGCCTCCCACACCGCTGAGACACACGGTCGTGTCTCTGCCCGTGTGTTTACTACTGAGCATACTGACTTGCAAACCTAGCATGCAAGGGGACACACGGCCAATCAACACGCCCATGGGGCTGACCGTGTGTCACACACGGCCTAGACACACGCCCGTGTGCCTACCCGTGTGGACATTTGAAAGGCTATCCACCAAGCCAAATGCCACCCTACACAGCAACCATACTTACACCAATTTAATCCAACATGTATCGGAACTATAAAGCACTTCTAAAGACTCAAAATCAAGACATCCATACAAGCATATTCCTAATGAATTCAATCATCATTGAATATATATAAACTTGTCAAGTATTGGCCCAATTCCAAATGACCACTTACAAAATGAATTTGATAACATAAATAGCCAACATTTTGGCTAACAAATATGACATAACGAAATGACCAAGTCCTATACATGCCATACTCAAAATGAATCTAACTTGGCTATACCAAAAAGTAGTCGATAGTGTGATTTCCAAACTCCGACGTTCCACGAATTCTCGAGCTAACTTGGCAATGCTACAAGGAAAAGGAAAATGAGAGGGGTAAGCATAAAGCTTAGTAAGTTTGCATGAAATAAATAGCAACATAAAGCTCGTAATGTCATCCATCCATTGCATTGAATAAAAACACAAGTCTTAAGCTCATTTCCATAACTTACTTATACTTACTCTTACCTATTACAAATCATGCCACATATCGTAAACCATTCTTGTGAATTACTCACATATACCTGTATCACTTCATCACATAGTCTTAGCATTAATCTCATATCTATCATAAGCTTAACTATTTACCCCATTGAACCACTTGGGATATTCAAGGATACATGATCATCCTTATTCACATAATTACGAAGCTAATGCGACATCCCAGATGTGGTCTTATGTGGGATCACTTCTAGATGCCGATGCCATATCCCAGATATGGTCTTATACGGGATCTCCTATCGATTGTCGATGCCATATCTGTAACAGCCCGATTAGGGGGCTAATCGGAATAGTGATCTCGGGATCACTAATCCGAGGTTAGAGAAAAATATTTTCATGTTAATTTATGTGTTATAACATGTTTATGAGGGTGCATGAAAATTTTGGTGCTTTAATTTTAGCGATTTCTTGCTTAATCGTGAAAAAGGACTAAATCGCATAAAGTGCGAAAGTTCTATTTTATTTGCTAAAGGTGCCAAATAGCTATGAATTATAAATTGGAGGTCCCAAATGTGAAATTTGGCCTTGTTAAGTGAGTTGGCCGGCCATAGGATGCATAGGGGACAAGTGCATTTATTATGATTAAAAGTTGGTGATATTAGTTGGAGAAAATGAATAAAATAAGATGATATAAGCAAAAGTTATCATCTTTTTATTTGGTCTTCTTCTCCAACCGAAAATATCAACCATGGGAGGGCTTTGAAGGCTTGAAATTTCAGCAGCTCATTTTCTCTACAAGTAAGTCATTTTGATGGTTATTTTTGATAATTTTTGTATTTTTGGAGTCCTCAAAGCTTAAGCTAGCTAATGAGAGGACTAGTTTGCAATATGGTTGAAAGTCTAGGGACTTACCATGATAGATTTTATTTTGTTTGATGAGTTTTTATGGAAGAAAATGAATGGTAGGATGATGATAAACAACTTTTTTGAAAGGTGATGTTGTGAAAACACCTATTTGGGATTAAAATGCAAAGGTTGTAATTTGTTCATTATGGCATGAAATAGTTTGAATGGTGGATATTTGTAAGAGGATGAAATGTTCAGCTAGGCTTGTTTAATAAGATATTGTGATGAAAATTTATTTACGAGCCTAGGGGAAAAATCGTAGTTTTGCCAAAGTATAAGGGCAAATTAGTCATTTTTGCCTAAGTGTAGATTAGAGTGTATTATGATTTATAAGTGATTAAATGAGTGAATTCCATTGATCTAGATCAAAGAAAACGAGATTCGGACCTAGAACGGGTGAAAAGAGAAATGTGGGCAAAAAGTCCCTTTCGACCCTTTCGACATCGAGGTAAGTTAATATGCAAATGTCGTAATTACGTATGAGTTAATTTGATATTCCAATGTTGTATGGAATGTATATTTACTCTATTAATGTATGAAATATCTTTTGATGAGACGTCAAGAGAATTGAATCTAAGAGCAATGGGAAATTTATATAACATGATATGATGATAGTTAAGGTCCCGTGTAAGACCATATTGGAATATGGCCTCGGTGTGAGAATTCATATAAGACCATGTCGGGGACATGGCATCGATATGTTAATGCATGTAAGACCCTATTGGGGTATGATGTCAGTGTGACATTAGGTGTATGAAACTCGAAAAGTGTTGTTTAACAATTTGAGTGATTCAACGGGTATGTCGAAAATGAGAAAGTATGTGGTTGCGCCACGAGAAACACAAGTGTGTGTTAGAATTGAATTGAGATAAATTCAGTATATGATGAACTCCTAGTGGGTTATGTGTAATCAATGCACCTTAGTTACATGAGATAGATTTATTGATGCATTGTGTGAATGCGAACGAGTATCGTAGAAAGTTAAGTAAGAATAGTAGTGTGTGAGGACATTCTCTGATGAACATTTGAAATAGAGAAATACATGTGGATAACTATCCATGAATGTATAATAATGGTGAGCTATGTGCGATATCACCTTATTAATGGTTAGTGATGGGCTATGTGCGATACCATTAACCATATTATTATCGGTGGGCTGTGTGCCTTACCACCTGATTATTTAGTAATTGATGGGCTGTGTGCGATACCATCGCTTATAAATGATTGGTGGCTATGTGCGATACCACCCTACTAGAGATCATTGGTGGGCTATGTGCGATACCACCCTACTAGAGATCAATGGAGGGCTAAGTGCGAAACCACCGAGAGTTTAGTAGTATGAGTGGCTTATTGAAAATTTTGGATGTGTTGTTCTACATGATCATGGGGTGACCAGTGCCGGAATGTATGCTAATTAACACAAGCAGTTGGCTTGAGGCATGGTAAGAATGTGGTAAGAGATAGAATGAGTGAGCTTCAAGAATAGTTGAGTAAGTAACCATGAGTTTATGAGAAAAACTCATTATAATACCTTGCGGTTGTATATATTCAATGAATATCGGTATTTGTCAGTTTTATGCAGATGAACTTACTAAGCATTATTGCTTACTCCTTTTTTTTCCCATCTTTTATAGGTTATTTTTAACTAGCTCGGGTTGGATGCCGCCGGAGATGTTTTCACACTATCGAGTAGAAGCTTGGTATGATGTTTCAAGTTCTTTTGAGTCATGGCATGTATAGGAACCTCTTTTAAAGTTGACTAAGTCATAGTTAATATAGCCAAATGTGTTGGCATAAGTGAGTTATGTTTTGGTTGTGAATAGCCATAGATGATGGCTTAAGTAGATTGAAATTGCATTGGAAATAATTCTCCCTTGTGTTCGGGATGAAGAATTCATTGTATGAATTAAATGTCTTTAATTCAAGAGTTGTATTGATACTATGTGGAGCTATGTGATGATGCATGAATGTATGCAATGTAGAATGGCAAGGGCTTGGTAGATAGCCTGATAATTGTCCACATGGGTAGACACACGGGCATGTGTCAAGACCATGTGGGAGGCACGGCTAACACATAGGCATGTGTCAAAGCCGTGTGAAGTCTGCACTTTACATTTAGGGTTTAATTTGCCCACGGCTGAAGCACACGGGCGTGTGTATATGCCGTGTGGATAAGTCAGAATGCTAAGTTTTAGCACACGGGCCATGGCCACGGGCGTGTCTAGGCCGTGAGAAATTAGTTAGTGTCGCCCACGGGCTAGTCACACGGGCGTGTGCCTAGGCCATGTGACACAAACAGAATACTCATGATTTTATACACAGGGTAGGGACATGGGCGTGTGTGACCACACGGCCTGCCCACACGGGCGTGTCCCACTTCACATGGGTGTGTGGCCCCTGTTTTATTGAGAAGTTTCTTGAATTCGTAAAAGTTCCTGGGATAGTTCCAGTACCTCTCGGAAGTATGTGTAGGGCCTCCTAGGCTGAATATGTACAAGTGATGAGTTTAAACAAAATTTTATAGCCCGTTTCGAAGTGTTAAGTAAGATTAACCATGGTAATGCCTCGTATCCGGTCTCGGTGTCAGACTCAGGTAAGGGGTGTTACAATATCCCAGATATGGTCTTATACGTTTCTCATATTCAATGCCAATGCCATATCCCAGATATGGTCTTATACGATATTTCAATTTGGTGCCGAGGCCATGTACCGGACATGGTCTTACACGGGACCTTACCCATCTCAAGTCTTGATGATATTGTTCTCTCATTTATTTAAGTCCAACCGGGACTTCAACATCGCAATTCTCATCAATTTCTCACACAACACCATTATTCAAATTCATAGACATATCATACATCTTCACAAATATCAAATATTTAAAGTCATACTAACATGGCGTTGAACTTATTACACGCAAACTTACCTCGATTTCAAAATAGGCTAGATTGTCGATCTAGTTCAATACTTTGCCCTTTTCTCGGTCGAGGTTAATTCTTCGCTCTTCTTGATCTATAATAAAAATTTAGCTCATTTAATCGCCACATTAATAAATACATTTCAATAATCATAATTTTGGCAAAATTATCATTTTGCCCTTAAGCTTTCACAAAATGACCATTTTACCCCTAGGCTCGAAACTCAATTCTAATCAAATTTCTTTCTTTAATGAGCCTAAGTGAACATTTATTACTCTTATGGTAGCCCTCAATACTCATTATTTCACACATTTACTACATATTTTACAACCTTTACAAAAAGGTCCTTTTAGGTGTTTTCATGGTAACACCTTTCACAAAAGTTGTTTATTTAACAACTATGACTCATTTTCTTCCATAAAAATGCAGAAAACAACTTAAAAGCTCACATGGAAAAACTCTAAACTTTCAACCATTTTGCAAGTTAGTCCCCTCTTTAGATAGCTTAAGCTTTAGGGGTTCCAAAAGTACAAACATTATCAAGAAATGATCACTAAAACACTTACTTGTAAGGAGAAGAGTTTGCTGAATTTTTTCAAGCTTCTAAACCCCTTCTCTTGCTAAAATTTTTGGTGGTGGGGAGAATGAGAAAAGATGATATCTTTTCTTTCTTTATTTTTCTCTTATTTTATTCATTAAGTCACCAAAACTCGCCTAACCCTTCACCAATTTAATTTCTTGTCCCTATGGCCGGCCATCACTTCCCCAATGGCCTAATTGCACATCAAAGACCTCCAATTTAATATTCTAAAGCTATTAGACACCTCTATCTTGTAAAATAAAACTTTCACACTTTATGCGATTTAGTCCTTTTTTCGCAATTAAGCATGCAATCGCTAAAATCAAGGCACCAAAATTCTCATGCACATATATAATCATGCTATAACATATAAAATAATACAAAAATAATTTTATCTGACCTCGGATTAGTGGTCCCGAAACCACTGTTCCGACTAGCCCCTAAATCGGGCTGTTACAATTCTCCCCCTTAAGGATTTTCGTCCCCGAAAATCTTACCAGTGAAAAGGTTTGGGTATTGCTCTCTCATAGTCTCCTCGGGCTCCCATGTAGCCTCTTCAACCCCATGTCTATACCATAGCACTTTTACAAGGGCTATACTTTTGTTTCTCAACTGTTTGACTTCTCGTGCCAAAATCTTAATCGGCTCTTTGCCATAAGTCATGTCCGGTTGAATCTCTACCTCTAATGGTACAATCACATGTGAAGGGTCTGAACGATATCGACGTAACATAGACACGTGGAAGACATCATGAATCTTTTCCAACTCAGGTGGCAAAGCCAAACGATAAGCTATCGGCCCTATCCTCTCGGTATTCTCATAAGGTCCGATAAAACGCGGACTCAAATTGCCTTTCCGGCCAAATCTGAGGACCTTCTTCCATGGTGATACTTTCAAAAACACTTTATCACTGACTTGAAACTCAATCTCTTTCCGTTTCAAGTCTACATAGGACTTCTGTCTATCTGAGGCAGCTTTTAGACACTCACGTACCACTTTTACCTTCTCTTCGGTTTCTCTGAGTAAATCGACCCAGTGGATCTGATCTCTCTAAGTTTAGTCCAATACAAGGGCATTCGGCACTTATGCCCATACAATGCCTCATAAGGCACCATCTTCAAACTTGATTGAAAGTTGTCATTATAGGCGACTTCCACCAACGGTAAGTATTTCTCCCAATTACCTTGGAATTCCAAAACACAACATCGAAGCATGTCTTCAAGTATCTGTATTACTCTGTCTGGATAAAGCTGTACTAAAGCTCAATTTTGTGCATAAAGCCTCTTGCAACTTTTTCCAAAATCGTGACGTAAATCTCAGATCTCTATCCGAAATAATCGACAACGGTACACCATGAATCTTACTATTTCTATCACGTACAAGTCCGCCAACTTATCAAGCGAGTAGTCAACTCGTCACAAAGTCCATAGCAATACGGTCCCACTTCCACTCGGGAACCATAATAGGCTGAAGTAAACCCGAGGGTACTTGATGTTCAGCCTTGACTTGTTGACAAATTAGACATCTCGATACAAACTCAGAAATGTCTTTCTTCATACTCGGCCACCAATACCATTTCCTCAAGTCATTATACATCTTCGTGCTGCCTGGATGTATAGACAAACATCCACTATGTGCTTCATGCAGAATCTTTCGAATAAGCTCATCATCTCTGGGTACACAGACCCTACCTCGGAACATCAAACATCCCTCAGGATTTATCCGAAAGTCCGACTCAACATTTGACTCACATTGAACTCTTTTAGCTTGTAAATCATCGTCACCTTTCTGAGCTTCACAATTCTCTTAGAGAAACATCGGTCTAGCCCTCAACTCGGCTAGAATAGAACCATCATCTGACAAATCTATTCATGTATTCATGACTCTCAGCACAAACAGGGATTTCCTGCTCAAGGCATCAGTGACCACGTTCGCCTTTCCCAGATGGTAGTCAATCACTAGCTCATAATCCTTTATTAGTTCTAACCATCTTCTCTACCTTAGGTTCAACTCCTTTTGAGTCATCAAGTACTTTAGGCTCTTATGATCAGTGAACACCCGACATTTCTCACCAAACAAATCGTGTCTCCAAATTTTTAGTGCAAATACAATTGTAGCTAATTTCAAATCGTGGGTCAGGTAATTCTTCTCGTGCGGCTTTAATTGTCTAGAGGCATATGCTATCACCATGCCCTCTTGCATGAGTACACAACTTAATCCATTCAGGGATGCATTGCTGTAAACCACGAATTCTTTTCCCGGCTCTGGTTTCACTAGAACAGGAGCTTCAGTCAACAACGCCTTTAGTTTCTCAAAACTCTGATGGCACTTTTCTGTCCATTCAAACTTCACATCTTTTTGCAATAGCCTCGTCATCGGAGTAGCTATCATGGAAAACCCTTTAACAAACCGTCTGTAGTAACCCGCTAAGCCCAAAAAGCTCCTAATCTCGAATACATTCCTCGGTAGTTTCCACTCCACAATAGCCGAGATCTTACTCGGATCAACTCTAATGCCATCGCCCGACACAATGTGTCCTAAGAATTCGACCTCTCGGAGCCAAAACTCACTCTTGCTAAACCTTTATTCGTTAGCTCTTGTAACTATGCCTTTAGTTCTTTTAGCTCGGTTGGAGCCATTCTGTAGGGAGTAGTAGAAATGGGGACAGTACTAGGAGCTAACTCAATCCCAAATTCAATCTCTCTAATCGGAGGTAGCCTTGGCAATTCCTCTGGGAAAACATCCGGATACTCACATACTATGGGAACTGATTCAATTCTTAACTCAGTCTCTCTAGCATTCATCACAAAGGCAAGGTAAGCTTCGTACCCCTTTTTTAGATATTTTTTAGTCAACAAGGAAGATATCACTACTGGCAATCTGTCTCGCTCATCTGATTCTACACGAATAAGATCCCCACTTTCACATTTCAACTCAATAAACTTCCTTCCACAATTCACTATCACATCATGAGTGATTAACCAATCCATCCCAAGGATGACATCGAATTCATCAAACGACAATAACATAAGATTAGCCGAAAAATAATGACCCCTAATCATCAAAGGGCAGCCTTTGCATACTCTATCGACCAACACACATTTACCTAGGGGATTCGAAACTCTTATCATATATTCAGTAGAATCTACAGGTATACTCATGCTAGAGACTAATTTCATGCAAATATACGAGTGGGTAGATCCCGGATCAATCAATCCTATAACATGAGTATCATAAAGAGAAAATGTACCCGTAATTACGTCGGGGGAGGACGCCTCCTCGCAAGCACGAATGGCATATGTTCTCGCCGGTGCTCTACCCTCAGCTCTTACAGTCTGCTCTCTAGATATGTTCTTACTACTCATTTCATTTCTCGGGTTTCTCTACGGTCTTCCTTTAGCGGTACTTCCCAGTCTTACATTTTGAGGTCTCTCTTTCTCACCCACCTCGGGGCAATTTCTGATAAATTGGTCCAGAGATCCACACTTGAAACAAGCTTTCTCATTTGCTCGACACTCTCTGGGATGACATTTGCCGCACTACGGACATTCTGGTCTACTCGATCGAGCGTTGCCAACACTAGCAACCAAAGTAGTCTGAGCTTTAGACCCCGGGTACTGTCTACCCTTACTTCTACTTGAAAACCGAGCTGAGCTGGCTGATCGAATAGTGAAATCTCTTGACTTCTTGGATGAGGATTGGAATGACTTGCCTAATAGTCTCTTCTTCGAGTTGTGAGACTCGTTTTCGGCCTTCCTTTTCTTTTTAACCAGTTCCTCGGCCTTACAGGCTCTATCTACCAGCACCACAAATTCTTTTAGTTCGATGACACCAACAAACAAATAGAAATCCTCATTTAACCCATCCTCGAACCTTTTACACATAATAGCCTCGGTGGACACACACTCACGGGCATATTTACTAAGCCTTACGAACTCACATTCGTATTCAGTCACCGTCATTCAACCTTGCTTTAGCTCTAAGAACTCTTTTCTTTTCTGGTCAATGAACCTTTGACTAATGTAATTCTTTCGAAATTCCTCTTGGAAGAATTCCCAGTTAACTCTCTCCCTTGGTACCACCGACGCAAGGGTGTTCCACCACTGATAGGTCAAATCTCTCAAGAGAGATACTACACACCTCATGCACTCTTCAGGCGTGCATGACAACTCATCGAATACCCTGATGGTATTCTCAAGCCTGAATTCTGCCCTCTCTGGATTATCATCTTTACTAGCCCAAAATTCCTCAGCTCCTTATTTTCGGATCTTATCGACCGGAGGTTTTTCTCTTCTTACTACCTCTACCACTTGAGGAGCTACAGGAGCGGGCTGAGGAATAGGTGGGGGTGGAGGGGGTTGAGCATTAGGATTTGCTCGAATATATTTAGTATACCAGTTGCTCATCATATAGAGCAAGGCTTCTCGAGCCTCTTCTCCCTGACCCAAAGTCTCGGGTCTACTTTCTACTGGCGCAGTCCCTTGCGCGGGAGCCAGCGCATTACTTGCAGCATCATCGGCTGCAGTTCGGTCGGGATCCATTTACTATATAAAAACACAATTCAAATCGTCAGGAGTCGTCACACTATCATTATGAAAATATTCATACATATGGCATGTATAGCTAGACTCATACTTACGCTACGTTAGTCTGAGAATCGACTAAACCGTAGCTCTAATACCACTAAATGTAACACCCCTTACCCGTATTCAACACCTGAACCAGGTACGAGGCATTACCCTACTTAACTTGCTCAATCATGCAACCTCTATTCGTGAAAATTTCATTTCAACTTAAAACTTTTCATTCAAGACCCTAATGTCCTTATTATAGGTCTAAAAGACCTAAAACTTGTACCCGGAATAATCCGGGACTAAACCAAAAACTTTTGAGTAGATAGACAAATTTGACATAAAACAGGGCCACACGCCCGCGTGAATGATAGAACACGCTCGTGTGGCAAATCACATGCCCGTGTTCTACACCCATGTGGATTTATTTTTCAATTCGATCCTACAGGGGTTTTCACACGGCTGGACACACGCCCGTGTCCTTGGCCCGTGTGCCAAAACTTTGGCATTCTGTTTATGACGACATCACCTCACTAAGGTCACACGGCCAAGGCACATGCCCGTGTCCTTAGACCGTGTGTCGAATTAAATTCCTAATTTTAGGTGTAGACTTCACACGGCCTGGGCACACGCCCATGTCTGTGGCCGTGCCTCTCACACGGTTGAGACATACGATCGTGTCTCTTCCCGTGTGTTTACTACTGAGCATACTGACTTTCAAACCTAGCATGGAAGGGGACACACTATAACAGCCCGATTTAGACCCTAGTTGGAATAGTGGTTTCGAGACCACAAATTCAAAGTCAAAAAAATATTTTAATATTATTTTTGGTGTTTATAATATGTGATTAAGCATGTGTGAAAGTTCTGTGTGAAAATTTTATCGATTGAGTGCTTAATTAGCAAAAAGGACTTAATTGCATAAAATGTAAAAGCTGTGTGCTGATTGTTGAAGTGTCTATTTGGCATGGCTTATTAAATGGGAAGTCCTTATGTGGTAATTATCCCTTTGGTAGATGAGATGGACATAAATTGCCATTAAATGAATGAATTATAATGTTTTAACTAAGGGTAAAATGGTAAAATTTGTATTAATGTTAATAAATTAAAACAAAACAAAATGTAAGTTATTTTTGTTCATCTTTCCACCGAATATCAAAAAGAAAAAGAGAACTTTCATGGCTATTTAGGGTTCGGTCCTTTGAAGCTTCAATTGGTATGTGATTTTTGGTTTGGTTTTTGATGATTTCTACGTTTTTATGATCGTTTCTTTGTGTTCAATCAAGCCCATGCTTTAATTTTAGAATTTGATGAAGAATTTGAGATGTGCCATTGATGAATGCTTGAGCTTTGTGATAGTTGGTGATGAAATATGAAAGATATGTGATAGATTAATATTTTTTGTTCTTGAATTTTTGATGAAATTGGCTATTTTGGGCTAAATTGTGAAAATATGAAATTGAAGGACTAAAATGTGAAATAAATGAAATATGTGGGCTTGTATGAACATAAGGAAAATTCGGCTAGGCATGTGTGAGATGAAATTATGTGAATTTGATGATTTTATAAAATAGGGACTAAAGTGTCGAAATGTGAAAATGTGAGGGCTATTTTGTAAAATGCCCTAAATATGTGTGTTTGGACTAAATTGAATGAATTGGTGATTGAATAGACTAAATTTGAATATGTATAGACCAAGAAAAGAGAGATTCGGATCGAGATCAAGGCAAAGACAAAGTGCTCGATTGATCGACTAGTCTCAGTATTTCGACGTTCGAGGTAAGTTTGGACATAATACAAGTTGTTAAATTTATATCTATGTGAGGAGAAATGAATGAATTTTATAGTTAATGAAATAGCAATGTTATATATGTGATTGAGTAATGAGGCACTATGTGTGCGTAAATTGAAATGAGACAGAGATAATTTGGCACTGTGTATGCGAAATAGTAGAAGTTTCGGCTTATTAGTTTGGCACTGTGTGTGCAATATCAAAATAAGTTCGGTTTAAAGTACAGGCACTAAGTGTGCGATGATATTTATGCTTCGGCTACGAAATTGGCACTAAGTGTGTGATTGAATCAAATGAATAACAAAACTTGATCGAGATGTAATATCTAGCATTGAGTAGTATGGATGGTGAATGACTATGTGTTGGCTAAGGTATGTATTGAACCTTTGTGGTTGATGAAATTATGTATGGAAATATGAATGGTGGAGTGAGTATATTAGCTATGGATGATATGGTGTGAATATTTGAGAGTTGACCTATGTGATGGATTAACTTTGTATATTGTATTTGATTTATTAAATTGAATATATTATGTTACGAACTTACTAAGCTTTAAAAGCTTAGTGTGTGAATTGTTTCTCTATTTTACAGTGTCAGTAAAGCTAGCTCGCATTTGGGGATTGTCAGCGACTCAATCACACTATCGGCTATCTATTTTGGTACTTTTGAAAGATGTATATATTTGGTATATGGCATGTATAGGCTAGTGGTTATGGTATGTTTTATAATTTTCGGACCTTGCCATGTGATATGGCTTGGATGTTGAATGTTGATAGTTTATATGTGAAGCTATGGAAATGATGAAGGTGGTATGAAATAGTGAGAATGGAATTGGCATATTTCATGCTTGAATTGGTTGATGAGAATGGCATTTTAAGTGAGAATTTGTGGTATGACTAGGTGATGCTTAGTTATATGAATTGAGTTGTGAATATGATGTTTTGGATGGATTTATTTGGGTAGGAATTGAGTATGGTAATAAATGATGTAATAGATGATTAGTTGGTGCTTGAAATGGTAGGTTGTGGTTGCATTTGAGGCATGAAATGGTATTGGTTTGATGCATATAGGTGATTCCAAAGTGTGGATGGTAATTTAGCCTTGAAAATGGCCTATAATTGCCCACACGGTTGAGCACACGGGCGTGTGGCTTGACCGTGTCCTTCGAGGTTGTGTTTCAAAACAAGTCAGGCTCGACCACGGGCTGAACACACGGGCGTGTGACTGGCCGTGTGGTGCAAGTCAGGCTCGACCACGAGTGAGGCACACGGGCGTGTCCACGGCCGTGTGGACAAGTCAGTATGTATGCCCTGTTTTGACACGGCTTAGACACACGGACGTGTCTGAGGCCGTGGGAGGCATACGGCCTGCCCACACGGACGTGTGACCTCTGTAACTTAGAAAAATGTTTGAATTTCAAAATTTTTTGTATGTGTTTGGTTTAGTCCCGACCCCTTTCTAGCATGTGTTTAAGGTCTTGTAGACCTTATTAAGGGACTATATGTTTATATTTGGAGATGTTTGATTGATGTTTAACTTTGTGTTGTGAAATGAATTTAAATGTTTTGAAATGATCGGTAATGCCTCTTAACTCTATTTCAGTGACGGTTTCGGGTTAGGGGTGTTACATTTTATTGGTATCAGAGCTACAATTTAGTCAATTCTCGGACTAACGTAGCATGTGTGAGTCTAGCTATACATGCCATATATATATAATTGCAATAGTGTGATGAATCCTGACAGTTAAAAATGTGTTTTTATATAGGAAATGGATCCCGGTCGAACAGTTGCTGATGATGTAGAGAGTAATGCACCTGCTCCTGCTCAAGGGACGGTGCTGGCCAAATCTAGGCCGAATGATAGTAGCCAAGAGGGAGAGGCTAAGCAAGCATTTTTCTGAATGATGAGTGAGTGGTTTTCGGAGTTCGTTCGAACGAATCCGGCTACTCCACAACCTCTACCCCCGCAAGTACCTATTGTGCCACAAGTGACAGATCCGATCCGATTGAATAAACCTCCTGTAGATCAAATTCGAAAGTATGGGGTCGAAGAATTTAGGGCCACAGCCGATGATGATGCCGAGCGAGTTGAGTTCTGGCTCTAGAATACCATTCGAGTGTTTGACGAGATGTCATTGACTTTTGATGAATGTATTAAATGTGTTGTTTCTTTGTTGAGAGATATGACATATAACTGGTGGAAGACATTGATATCTGTGGTTCCGAGAGAGAGAATCACCTGGGATTTCTTTCAAGCTGAATTCTGAAAGAAGTATATCAGTCAACAATTCGTAGATCAGAAATGTAAAGAGTTTCTAGAGCTGAAACAAGGCCGTATGTTTGTTACTGAGTATGAACGGGAGTTTGTGAGATTAAGTCAATATGCACGAGAATGTGTCTCAACCGAAGCTACTATGTGTAAACGTTTCATTGAAGGGCTGAATGAAGACATCAAATTGTTAGTTGGAATACTTGACATAAATGAGTTTGTTGTGTTAGTTGAACGAGCCTGCAAAGCCGATGAGCTTAATAAAGAGAAGAAGAAAGCAGATTCTGAGGCTAGAGATGAAAGAAAAATATCGATGAGTAAGATGTCTCAACCTTCGACTAAGAGATTTAGAGATGCAAGTAATCGTTCAAATGCTTCATTTGGACATTCGGGTAGAGATCGTGTGAGACAGAGTGTTGGACCAAGAGTTCAAATTCTGACTGAATCAAGTGTTGGAACTGTCAAAAGCAACAAACCTGAGTGTAGATAGTGTGGGAGACGACATGTCGGAGAATGCTGGGGCAAGTACAATAATAGAACTTGTTATAATGTGGATCACGAGATCATTTTATTCGAGGTTGCCCAGAGATAGCTGAAAAATATAATGTTCAGAGTGCGAGACCGAGTAATACAACGGCTAGGGGTAGACCACCCAGAAATACCAGAAATGTGAGTGGAAGTCAAAGAGGGACTACCGATACAGCTGTGAGATCAGAGGCGAGAGCACCTGTCCGAGCCTATGCTATTCGCGCACGAGAAGAAGTGTCATCTCCAGACGTCATTACTGGTACTTTTACTCTATTTGATACTGATGTGATTGCATTGATAGATCCAGGATCTAGTCATTCCTATGTGTGTGTGAATTTAGTATCAAGTAGGACTCTACCTGTTGAGTCTACTAAATTCGTGATTAGAGTATCGAACCCCTTAGGCAGGTGTGTCTTAGTTGATAAAGTGTGCAAGAACTGTCCGTTGATGTTTCGGGATATTTGCTTTTCGGCTAATTTGATGTTGCTACCATTTGATGAATTTGATATTATTTTGGGTATGGATTGGCTCACTTTGCACAGTGCTATTGTGAATTGTAAACGGAAGAGCATTGATTTGACAAGTCAGAATGGTGAGATAGTTCGCATTGAATCCAGTGATTTGAATGGATTGCCAGCTGTTATATCTTCGATGAAAGCTTTGAATTATGTGAGAAAGGGTTGCGAAGCTTATCTTGCATATGTGATTGATACAAAAGTGACAGAAAAGAAAGTTGAATTTGTGCCTGTGGTTTGTGAATTCCCTGATGTGTTTCCTGAGGAACTACCGGGACTACCTCCGATACGGGAAGTTGAATTTGGTATTGAACTATTGCCGAGGACGACTCCTATCTCAATAGCTCCGTATAGAATGGCACCGACAGAATTGAAAGAGTTGAAGTCTCAGTTGCAAGAGTTGATAGAAAGAGGATTTGCACAACCGAGTTCCTCGCCCTGGGGTGCTCCTGTGTTGTTCGTGAAAAAGAAAGATGGTACTATGAGAATGTGCATTGATTACCGACAGTTGAACAAAGTGACGATAAAGAATAAATATCCTTTGCCACGTATTGATGAATTGTTTGATCAGTTGAAATGAGCTACAGTGTTTTCTAAGATAGATTTGAGATCGGGTTACTATCAGTTGAGAGTTAAAGAATTAGATGTATCGAAGACTGCTTTCAGAATGAGGTATGGACATTATGAATTCTTAGTTATGCCTTTTGGACTAACGAATGCTCCTGCAGTGTTTATGGATTTGATGAATCGGATATTTAGATCGTATTTGGATTGTTTTGTTGTGGTGTTCATTGATGATATTCTGATTTATTCATGTGATGAGACACAACATGCCGAGCATTTGAGAATTGTGTTACAAACTCTGCGTGAGAAGAAATTGTATGCAAAGTTCAGCAAATGTGAGTTTTGGCTGAGTGAGGTTGGTTTTCTGGGGCATATTGTATCAGCTGCGGGAATACGAGTTGATCCGAGTAAGATTTCAGCTATTTTAGAATGGAAGCCTCCGAGAAATGTGTCTGAAGTCTGTAGTTTTCTAGGACTAGCGGGATATTATAGAAGATTTGTGAAAGGCTTCTCGATGATTGTGACTCCGTTGACAAAATTGCTATAGAAAGATGTTAAGTTCGAGTGGACAGAAAAGTGTCAGCAGAGTTTTGAACAGTTGAAAACATTGTTGATAGAGGCACCCGTGTTGATGCAGGAAGGAAAAGTCATCGCTTATGCTTCGAGGCAGTTAAAGCCGCATGAAAAGAACTATCCGACGCATGATCTTGAATTAGCCGCGATTGTATTTGCATTGAATATTTGGTGTCACTACCTATTTGGTGAGAAATGTCATATTTTTACAGATCATAAGAGCTTGAAATATCTGATGACTCAGAAAGAATTGAATTTGTGACAGAGAAGATGGTTAGAGCTTTTGAAAGACTATGAGCTTGTGATTGATTATCTTTCGGGTAAAGCTAATGTTGTTGCTGATGCTTTGAGTCAAAAGTCTATATGTGCTTTGCGAGCAATGAGTACTCAGATAGATCTATGTGGTGATAGTTCAGTTTTGGCTGAGTTGAAAGTTAGGCCGATGTTTATACGTCAGATTTGTGATGCCTAGAAAAGTGATGATGAGATGATAGCAAAACGAACTCAATGTGGTTTGAAAACTGATCCAGAATTTCGAGTTGATAACGATGATTGTTTGAGATTCAGAGATCGGATTTGTGTTCCGAGGAATTCAGAGTTGATTCAGATGATTTTAAATGAAGCTCACAATAGTCATTTGATTGTTCATCCAGAGAGTACAAAAATGTATAACGATCTTAAACAGTTTTATTGGTGGCATGGTATGAAACGGGATATCTCAGAGTTTGTTTCGAGATGTTTGGTTTGTCAGCAAGTTAAAGCTGAACATTAGATTCCATCCGGTTTGTTACAACCAATTATGATTCCTGAGTGGAAATGGGAGAGAATCACGATGGACTTTGTGTCGGGATTGCCTTTATCTCCTAGGAAGAAAGATGCAATTTGGGTAATTGTTGACAGATTGACGAAATCAGCTCATTTTGTTCTGGTGAGAACAAATTATTCACTTGATAAATTAGCTGAATTGTATATTGCTGAGATTGTGAGATTGCACGGGGTGCCACTATCTGTTGTGTCTGATAGGGATCCGAGATTCACTTCGCGGTTTTGGAAGAAATTGCAAGAGGCTTTAGGCACAAAGTTGCATTTCAGTACTGCATTCCATCCGCAAACAGATGGACAATCTGAACGGATCATTCAGATTCTCGAAGATATGTTGAGATGTTGTATTCTCGAATTTAAAAGTACGTGGGAAAAGCATCTGTCGTTGATTGAATCCGCATATAATAATAGCTTCCAATCTAGCATTAAAATGGCACCGTATGAGGATTTATGGTCGAAAATGCCGAACTCCTTTGTATTGGACTCAGCTGAGTGAGAATAAGATTCACGGGGTTGATTTGATAAAAGAGATTGAGCAGAAAGTGAAAGCAATTTGTGACAGTTTAAAAGTAGCGTCAGATCGTTAGAAGTCCTATGCAGACTTAAAACGAAAAGATATTGAATTTGAGGTTGGTGACAAAGTATTTTTTAAGGTGCCTCCGTGGAAGAAAATACTTCGATTTGGCCGAAAAGGCAAGTTGAGTCTGAGGTTCATCGGGCCGTATGAGATTATTGAACGAATTAGACCGGTTGCTTATAGATTGTTGTTGCCACCTGAATTAGAAAAGATTCATAATGTATTCCACGTATCGATGCTTCGACGATATAGATCTGATCCATCGCATGTAATTGCTCCTACTGAGGTTGAGATTCAGTCAGATTTGTCGTATAACGAAGAACCAATCTGAATTTTGGCATGTGAGATCAAAGAGTTGAGAAACAAAAGAATTTCCTTAGTGAAAGTGTTGTGGCACAAACACGGAGTTGAAGAGGCTACGTGCGAGCCTAAAGATGTTATGAGAGAGCAATATCCAAACCTATTCATTTGGTAAGATTTTCGGGACGAAAATCCTAAGAGGAGAGTTGTAATGACCAGTTTAGACCCTAGTCGGAACAGTGGTTTCGAGACCACAAATCCGAAGTCAAAAAAATATTTTAATATTATTTTTGGTGTTTATAATATGTGATTAAGCTTGTGTGAAAGTTCTGTGTGAAAATTTTATCGATTGAGTGCTTAATTAGCAAAAAGGACTTAATTGCATAAAATGTAAAAGCTTTGTGCTGATTGTTGAAGTGTCTATTTGGCATGGCTTATTAAATGGGAAGTCCTTATGTGGTAATTATCCCTTTGGTAGATGAGATGGACATAAATTGCCATTAAATGAATGAATTATAATGTTTTAACTAAGGGTAAAATGGTAAAATTTGTATTAATGTTAATAAATTAAAACAAAACAAAATGTAAGTCATTTTTGTTCATCTTTCCACCGAATATCAAAAAGAAAAAGAGAACTTTCATGGCTATTTAGGGTTCGGTCCTTTGAAGCTTCAATTGGTATGTGATTTTTGGTTTGGTTTTTGATGATTTCTATGTTTTTGTGATCATTGCTTTGTGTTCTATCAAACCCAGGCTTTAATTTTAGAATTTGATGAAGAATTTGAGATATGCCATTGATAAAGAATTTGGATATGTTTGATTGATGTTTAACTTTGTGTTGTGAAATGAATTTAAATGTTTCGAAATGATCAGTAATGCCTCTTAACCCTATCCCGGCAACGATTTCGGGTTAAGGGTGTTACACACACGGCCAATCAACACGCCCATGGGGCTGACCGTGTGTCACACACTGCCTAGACACACGCCCGTGTGTCTACCCGTGTGGACATTTGAAAGGCTATCTACCAAGCCAAATGCCACCCTACACAGCAACCATACTTACGCCAATTTAATCCAACATGTATCGGAACTATAAAGCACTTCTAAAGACTCAAAATCAAGGCATCCATACAAGCATATACCTAATGAATTCCATAATCATTGAATATTTATAAACTTGTCAAGTACTGGCCCAATTCCAAATGACCACTTACAAAATGAATTTGATAACATAAATAGCCAACATTTTGGCTAACAAATATGACATAACGAAATGACCAAGTCCTATACATGCTATACTCAAAATGAATCTAACTTGGCTATACTAAAAAGTAGTCGATAGTGTGATTTCCGAACTCCGACATTCCACGAATTCTCGAGCTAACTTGGCAATGCTACAAGGAAAAGGGAAATGAGAGGGGTAAGCATAAAGCTTAGTAAGTTTGCATGAAATAAATAGCAACATAAAGCTCGTAATGTCATCCATCCATTGCATTGAATAAAAACACAAGTCTTAAGCTCATTTCCATAACTTACTTATACTTACTCTTACCGATTACAAATCATGCCACATATCGTAAACCATTCTCGTGAATTACTCACATATACCTGTATCACTTCATCACATAGTCTTAGAATTAATCTCATCTCTATCATAAGCTTAACTATTTACCCCATTGAATCACTTGGAATATTCAAGGATACATGATCATCCTCATTCACGAAATAACGACGCTAATGCCACATCCCAGATGTGGTCTTACGTGGGGTCACTTCTAGATGCTGATGTCATATCCTAGATATGGTCTTATACGGGATCTCCTATCGATTGTCGATGCCATATCCCAGATATGGTCTTATACATTTCTCATATTCAATGCCGATGCCATATCCCAGATATGGTCTTATACGGGATTTCAATTTGGTGCCGAGGCCATGTACCGGACATGGTCTTACATGGGAACTTACCCATCTCAAGCCTTGATGATATTGTTCTCTCATTTATTTAAGTCCAACCGGGACTTCAACATCGCAATTCTCATCAATTTCTCACACAACACCATTATTCAAATTCATAGACATATCATACATCTTCACAAATATCAAATATTTAAAGTCATACTAACATGGCGTTTAACTTATTACACGCAAACTTACCTCGATTTCAAAATAGGCTAGATTGTCGATCTAGTCCGATACTTTGCCTTTTTCTTGGTCGAGGTTAATTCTTCGCTCTTCTTGATCTATAATAACAATTTAGCTCATTTAATCGCCGCATTAATAAATACATTTCAATAATCATAATTTTGGCAAAATTACCATTTTGCCCTTAAGCTTTCACAAAATGACCATTTTACCCTTAGGCTCGGAAATCAATTCTAATCAAATTTATTTCTTTAATGAGCCTAGGTGAACATTTATTACTCTTATCGCAGACCTCAGTACTCATTATTTCACACATTTACCACATATTTTACAACCTTTACAAAAAGGTCCTTTTAGGTGTTTTCATGGTAACACATTTCACAAAAGTTGTTTATTTAACAACTATGACTCATTTTCTTCCATAAAAATGCAGCAAACAACTTAAAAGCTCACATGGAAAAACTCTATATGTAACACCCCTAACCCGTAACCGTTGCTGGATTAAGGTTAAAGGCGTTACCGGACAGATCGGAAACTTTAATAATCATTTCATACATTTCATTCATCAATCATACACACAATGTCCCTTAAATAGGTCAACGAGACCTTAATCATGCTTATAACTCGGGTCAGGACTAAAACGAAACATATACAGAAGTTCTCGGAAACTTAAAACTTTTCTATAATACAGGGGATACACGCCCGTGGAAGCAAACTGTGTGCCCTCCACGGCTGCTAGACACACCCGTGTGTCCTCCCCGTGGTCGAACCTGGCTTCTCACCATGGCCACCAAGCACGCCCGTGTACCCTAACCGTGGTCGATCCTGCCAAAATAACATGGCTACCAAGCACCCCCGTGTACTACAAGGCCAGATACTGACTTACTCACACGGCCTCTAGGCACGCCCGTGTACCATGGCCGTGTGCTCTTAAGCTAGCTACTGACTTTATCCCACGGTCACTAGGCACGCCCGTGTGCCCTCGCCGTGTGACATTATAGGTCATTTACAAGACCAACATGCCACCCACTTGGGTCATACCTACAAGTAACATTTACCATTACATATCATACATATATGGCAGCCAAATACATACTAAATTGACCATTCAATCTATACATTCAATACCCATTTCATTCATGTCAACATTCAAGACAAAACATATATATATAACTAAAGCATATTTCATTCATTTACCTACCCAAAAACTTGACCATTTCATGAGCATTAAACCATACCAAAACAACTAAACATACCACATTCATCAAGGCCAAATATGAACCAATAATTAGCCACACCTCATGACCAATTCTATACATCAACTTATAAAAAAACTAGCCTATACATGCCATATCTAGATATAAACATTTCCAAAGTGTACCAAAATGAGTTTTGTAGTGTGATGACGATCCTTGACGGTCCCGAGCCTTCAGTAGCTTTAACGACCTATAAAACAGAGAAATCACACACACAGAGTAAGCTTTCCAAAAGCTTAGTAAGTCATAATACAAATAAACTTAGCATAAATTGCACATAACCAAATTAATAAGATGACCAATATGGTTCTTATGACAAAAACCACCTTATTCTTTCTTAAGCTCATTAGCTTAGCCATAACTTACCAAATTTCCAATTCACATACCATATATGCACATAGTTCATCTAGTCAAAACTTTACATATCGTATTATCAATTCCATATACATAGTATCATAGTAAGATCACATAGATACTTACCTTGTATACACAATTAGTGTATAATCAACGTACCTGAAACGGATATTCAATCACTTAATTCATCATAGCTCGGATTTGCAATTCGTATCACAGACTTGCCCGTTGAACCATTAGGAATCTAGTAGGATACTCAGAAAGCTCGAAATGGTCGTACAATGCCAACGTCCCAGACGAGGCCATACATGCACTCAGATATTGATGCCACTGTCCCAGACAGGGTCTTACACGAATCAATACGATGCCGATGTCCTAGACATGGTCTTACACAAATCAATACGATGCCGATGTCCCAAACATGGTCTTACACGTAAAGCTCATATTAATGCCAACGTCCCAGACGTGGTCTTACACGAAATCTAGTATCGATGCCAACGTCCCAGACGTGGTCTTACACGAAATCTCAAATCAACGCCAACGTCCCGGACGTGGTCTTACATGATAAAACAGAACAGATACCTATGTCATGACATAACTAATCCTATCTATTCCTAAGTTCATACGGGACTTCTCGGACATTGTCGCTAAGTCGATCTTATCTTGGAATTCATATGCAGTGCATCTCGTAAACATTCATTATCATCAATAGTCATATGAATATGCTCAATTCAATACATTTACTCTTATTGCAATATGACTTACCTCGAATTCGATTTATCGGAAATGGAAACGGCTACTCGGTTACTTTCGCTTTCCCGCGATCTAAGTCCGTTTTCCTCGGTTCTTGATCTATACATATTCAGAATTAACTCTTTTATTCACTAACTCATTCAATTAAATCCAAGGACACACATTTAGGGCTATTTGCAAATTAACCCTCACATTTGTACAATTTATCAATTTAGTCCATTTTTCTCAAAACATCAAATATACAAAAATCATTATTTTACCATGCTTAGCCGAATCTCTCTAGGGACTATATAAGTCCATACTTTTCATCAAATTCACAAATTAGTCCTCCAAAATAATATTTTCTCAATTTAGCCCTAATTAGCTAAATTCATCAAAAATTCAAGAACAAAATATATTCATTAAACACATATCTTTCATTTTTCACTATCATCCATCACAAAACACATAAGTTCATCAAAAGCTCATTTCAAAAACTTCACCAATTCTCAAAATTAAAGCATGGGTTTTGAAGTAGACAAAGCAACGATTGCAAAAACGTAGAAATTATCGAAACGGATCAAAACTAACCTTCAATCAAACCAAAACCATGGCCGAACCCTTTAAGCTATTGTTCTTTCTTTTTTTCTTTGTGTTTTCGGTGAAAGAAATGGATGAATTAATGTCCATTTTCATGCTTTATTATTATTACACACATATTAATCCGTCCTTCAAAAATAAAAGTATAAAACATATTACACAAGGTCATTATTGACCATTATCAATCCACTATCTCTAATATTGGCATAATTGCCTATTAAGGTCTCCTCTTTTTAAGAGCCACAACATATAAGCACTTTAACAAATAACATGCATATTTCACATTTAATGCAATTCAATCCTTTTATCAAATTAAACACTCAGACAGACAAATTAGCATACGAAGCTTTACCACATACTTAATCACTCATCAAGGACATAGAAAATAATATTAAAATATTATACGGACTCGGATTTGTGGTCCCAAAACCACTGTTCCGACTAGGGTATAAACCGGACTGTTTCAATTCTCCCCCCCTGGATTTTCGTCCCCGAAAATCTTACCGTTAAACAGAGTCGGATATTGTTGTCTCATTGAAACTTCAGGCTCCTACGTAGCCTCTTCTATTCCATGACGATGCCATAGTACTTTCACTAACGGAATTTTCTTGTTTCTCAACTCCTTCACTTCACGAGCTAAAATACAAATCGGTTCCTCCTTGTATGTCATATCAGATCGGATTTCAATTTCAGACGGGGCTATAACATGAAACGGATCGGATCGGTATCTACGGAGCATCGAAACATGAAATACATTATGAATCTTTTCTAGCTCAAAGGGCAACTTTAATCTATAAGCAACAGGCCCAACACGTTAAATGATCTCATACGGTCCGATGAACCTCGGACTTAAATTTGCCTTTACGTCCGAATCGAAGCACTTTCTTCCACGGAGACACTTTCAAAAATACTTTGTCGCCGATCTCAAATTCTATATCTTTTCGTTTCAAGTCTGCATAAGACTTATGACGATCAGATGCTTCTTTCAAACAATCTCGAATCAATTTCACTTTCTGTTCTGAATCCTTCATCATATCAACCCCATGTAGCTTATTTTCACTAAGCTCGGTCCAATACAGAGGTGTACGACATTTACGTCCGTACAAAGCTTCATAAGGTGCCATTTTGATGCTTGACTGAAAACTATTATTATACGCAAATTCGATCAATGGCAGATACTGTTCCCACGAACCATTAAACTCAAGTATACAGCATCTTAACATGTCTTCAAGAATTTGAATAATTTGTTCAGACTGATCACCATCTGTTTGCGGATGAAAAGCTGTACTAAAATGCAGTTTCGTGCCCAAAGCTTCTTGCAATTTCTTCCAAAATCGCGATGTGAATCTCGAATCTCTATTTGATACAATGGATAGTGGCACCTCGTGCAATTTCACAATCTCAAAAATATAAAGCTCGGCTAATCTATCAAGTGAATAGTCAGACCTTACCGAAATAAAATGGGCAGATTTCGTTAATCGGTCAACTATGACCCAAATCGCATCTTTCTTTCTCGGAGTCGGAGGCAATCCAGAAACAAAGTCCATCGTTACTCTATCCTATTTCCACTCAGGAATCAGAATTGGTTGTAGCAAACGGGGATTTTAACTTGATGTTCAAATTTTCACTTCTTGACAAACTAAACATTTCGAAACAAAGTCAGAAATGTCTCGTTTCATACCAGACCACCAGAAGTGTCATTTCTAATCATGATACATTTTTGTACTTCCCGGATGAACAGATAAACTACTATTATGAGCTTCACTCAAAATCAACTGAATCAACTCCGGATTTCTCAGAACACAGATACGACCTCGGAATCTCAAACAATCATCAATAACTTGAAATTCAGATTCAGAATTCAAATCACACTGAGCTCGTTTCGTTAACAATTCATTATCCACCTTCTGAGCATTACATATTTGCTGTACAAACAATGGTTTCACTTTTAATTCAACTATCACAGAACTATCATCAGACAAATCCAGCTGAGTATTCAAAGCGCGTAGTGCAAACAATGATTTTCTACTCAGTGCATCTGCAACAACATTTGCTTTACTCGGATGATAATCTATCACAAGCTCGTAATCTTTCAACAACTCAAGCCATCTTCTCTGACGCAGGTTTAAATCTTTTTGATTCATCATATATTTCAAACTTTTGTGATCCGAAAACACGTGACATTTCTCACCATACAAATAATGGCGCCAGATCTTAAGTGCAAACACAATTGCAGCTAACTCAAGGTTGTGTGTCGGATAATTCTTTTCATGAGGCTTCAATTGTCTCGAAGCATAAGCTACAACTTTGCCTTCTTGCATCAAAACACATCCCAGACCGTTTAACGAAGCATCACTGTAAATCACAAATTCTTTGCCCGGTTCAGGTTGTACTAACACTGGAGCTTCTGTTAACAGAGTTTTCAACTGATCAAAATTTTTCTGACATTTATCTGACCATTCAAATCTAATATCCTTCTGAAGTAGTCTAGTCAATGGAGTAGCTATTACTGAAAATCCTTTCACAAATCGGCGATAATAACCAGCTAAACCCAGAAAACTACGGACTTCAGACACGTTCTTCGGAGGTTTCCAATCCAGAATAGCAGAAATCTTGCTCGGATCAACACGAATTCCAGAAGCTGACACCATATGTCCCAGAAAACTAACCTCATGCAACCAAAATTCACATTTGCTGGATTTCGCGTACAATTGCTTTTCTCTCAAAGTTTGCAATACAATTCTTAGGTGTTCAGCATGCTCATTTTCATCACGTGAATAAATCAATATGTCATCTATAAATACTACAACAAATTGATCTAGGTACGGTCTGAAAATTCTGTTCATCAGATCCATAAAAACTGCAGGAGCATTGGTTAGTCCAAATGGCATAACTAAAAACTCATAATGCTCGTACCTCGTTCTGAAAGTAGTTTTTGGTATGTCTGAATCTTTCACTCTCAACTGATAGTATCCCGACCTCAGATCTATCTTTGAAAATACAGTAGCTCCTTTTAACTGATCAAATAAATCATCAATTCTGGGTAACGGATATTTATTCTTTATTGTCACCTTATTCAACTGACGACAATCGATAAACATTCTCATCGTACCATCTTTCTTTTTCACAAATAGAACGGGAGCGCCCCAAGGCGAGAAACTCGGTCTAGCAAACCCTCTATCAGTCAACTCTTGCAACTGTGACTTTAACTCTTTCAATTCTGTTGGTGCCATTCTGTATGGAGCTATTAAAATAGGTGTCGTATCAGGCATTAGATCAATACCAAACTCAACTTCAAGAATCAGAGGTAAACCCGGTAACTCTTCAGGGAACACATCAAAAAACTCACAGACAACAGGCACTGATTCAACTTTGTTTTCAGACACTTTCGAATCAATCACATAAGCAAAATATGCCTCATATCCCTTTTTCACGTAACTATGAGCTTTCAATACCGATATCACAGCAGGAAATCCATTCAAATCATTAGACTCAACCCGTACAATTTCATTATTCAGACATCTCAAATCTATAGTCTTTCTTTTGCAATTCACAACAGCATCATGCAAAGATAACCAGCCCATACCCAAAATAATATCGAACTCATCAAATGGAAAAAGCATCAGATCAGCAGGAAAACAGATATCTCTAAACATTAACGGACAGTTCTTGCATACTTTATCAACCAAAACACTTTTACCTAAGGGGTTCGATACTTTTATAGCAAACTCGATGAGACTCTACAGCAAAGTCTTCATCAGAGACTAAATTTATGCATATATATGAATGCGTAAAACCAGGGTCTATCAATGCAATCACAAAAGTATCATAAAGTATAAAAGTACCCGTTATAACATCAGGTGATGAAGCTTCTTCACGAGCTCGGATAGCATACGCTCTGGCAGGCGCTCTAGCTTTAGATCTTGCAACAGTGTCTCTCATAATCCTCTGACTACCACTAACATTTCTTACATTCTTTGGAGGTCTACCTCTCATAGGTGCATTATCAGGTCTCAGATTCTGAACAATCTCTGGCTCGACAGACTCAGGACAATCAAGGATAAAGTGATCAAGCGATCCACATCTGAAGCAAGCTCTGTCGTTTAATCTACAGCTTCCCGAATGCCTTTTTCCAAAATGTTTACATTCAGGTCTCTCAGTCCGGACATTACCAACACTGGCTACTGAAGTTGCTGGAGTTTTGGAACTCATTTGCGATCTAGCTCGATTTCTATTTGACTGTCCCACATTGTCTCTTGAACGACTTTGATCATCTCTGAATCTCTTCGAAACAGATTGAAATGACTTGCTTGGATATCTCTTTCTCATATCTCGAGCTTCAGACTCAACTTTTCTTTTATCTTTCCCGAGTGCTTCAGCTTTGCAAGCTCGGTCAACGAGTACAACAAACTCTTTTACTTCTAAGATCCCGACTAACAAACGGATATCTACATTAAGACCGTCTTCAAATCTTTTGTACATTATAGCTTCAGATGGTATACACTCTCGAGCATACTGACTTAATCGCACAAACTCTCGTTCATACTCAGAAATAGTCATTCGGCCCTATTTAAGTTCCAGAAATTCCTTTCATTTCTGATCAACGAATCTCTCACTGATATATTTCTTCCGGAACTCGCTCTGAAAGAAGTCCCATGTAACTCGCTCTTTCGGAACGACAGAAATTAAGGTTTTCCACCATTGATAGGCTGCATCTCGAAGCAAAGATACCACACACTTTATTCATTCTTTCGGTGTCAGTGACATTTCATCGAATACCCGAATAGTATTTTCAATCCGAACACGACCTTTTCAAAGATCATCATCATTAGTAGCCCGAACTCTTCAAATTTATACTTACGAATCTTGTCAACCGGAGGCTTATTCTACTGATTTAGATTTTCAATCGGAGGTATATCGGATGTCCGAGGGGATTAACCGGGGCGGGGTTATGAAACAGTCGGGTTATTCTTTACGAATTGAGTGAACCACTCACTCATCATCTGGAAGAAAGCTTGTTTAGCTTCTCCCTCTTGACCGCTCGTAGCCGGTCTCGATTCAGATGGCGCTGTCCCTTGCGTGGGAGTAGGCGCATTACTTTCTACGTCGTCAGCTACGGCTCTTTCGGGATCCATTGCTATACTGAAATCACATTTTATACGTCAGGATTCATCACACTATCACAATTTAGATATATGGCATGTATAGCTAGACTCTAACATGCTACGTTAGTCTGAGAATCGACTAAACCGTAGCTCTGATACCAACTAAATGTAACACCCCTAACCTGTAACCGTTGTCAGATTAAGGTTAAAGGCGTTACCGGACAGATCGAAAACTTTCATAATCATTTCATACATTTCATTCATCAATCATACACACAATGTCCCTTAAATAGGTCAACGAGACCTTAATCATGCTTATAACTCGGGTCGGGACTAAAACGAAACATATATAGAAGTTCTCGAAAACTTAAAACTTTTTTATAATACAGGGGATACACGCCCGTGGAAGCAAACCGTGTGCCCTCCACGGCTGCTAGACACACCTGTGTGTCCTCCCCGTGGTCGAACCTGACTTCTCACCACGACCACCAAGCATGCCCGTGTACCCTGACCGTGGTCGATCCTGCCAAAATAACATGGCTACCAAGCACCCCCGTGTGCTAAGGCCGTGTACTCCAAGGCCATAGACTGACTTACTCACACGGCCTCTAGGCATGCCCGTGTACCATGGCCGTGTGCTCTTAAGCTAGCTACTGACTTTATCCCACGGTCACTAGGCACGCCCGTGTGCCCTGGCCGTGTGACATTATAGGTCATTTACAAGACCAACATGCCACCCACTTGGGTCATACCTACAAGTAACACTTGCCATTACATATCATCCATATATGGCAGCCAAATACATACAAAATTGACCATTCAATCTATACATTCAATACCCATTTCATTCATGTCAACTTTCAAGACAAAACATATATATATATAACTAAAGCATATTTCATTCATTTACCTACCCAAAAACTTGAACATTTCATGAGCATTAAGCCATACCAAAACAAGTAAACATACCACATTCATCAAAGCCAAATATGAACCAATAATTAGCCACACCTCTTGACCAATTCTATACATCAACTTATAACAAAAACTAGCCTATACATGCCATATCTAGATATAAACATTTCCAAAGTGTACCAAAATGAGTTTTGTAGTGTGATGACGATCCTTGACGGTCCCGAGCCTTCAGTAGCTTTAACGACCTATAAAACAGAGAAATCACACACACAGAGTAAGCTTTTCAAAAGCTTAGTAAGTCATAATACAAATAAACTTAGCATAAATTGCACATAACCAAATTAATAAGATGACCAATATGGTTCTCATGACAAAAACCACCTTATTCTTTCTTAAGCTCATTAGCTTAGCCATAACTTACCAAATTTCCAATTTACATACCATATATACACATAGTTCATCTAGTCAAAACTTTACATATCGTATTATCAATTCCATATACATAGTATCATAGTAAGATCACATAGATACTTACCTTGTATACACAATTAGTGTATAATCAACGTACCTGAAATGGATATTCATTCACTTAATTCATCATAGCTCGGATTTTCAATTCGTATCACAGACTTGCCCGTTGAACCATTAGGAATCTAGTAGGATACTCAGAAAGCTCAAAATGGTCGTACAATACCAACGTCCCAGACGAGGTCTTACATGCACTCAGATATTGATGCCACTGTCCCAGACAGGGTCTTACACGAATCAATACGATGCCGATGTCCCAAACATGGTCTTACACGTAAAGCTCATATTGATGCCAACGTCCCAGATGTGGTCTTACACGAAATCTAGTATCGATGCCAACGTCCCAGACGTGGTCTTACACGAAATCTCAAATCAACGCCATCGTCCCGGACGTGGTCTTACATGATAAAACAGAACAGATACCTATGTCATGACATAACTAATCCTATCTATTCCTAAGTTCATACGGGACTTCTCGGACATTGTCGCTAGGTCGATCTTATCTTGGAATTCATATGCAGTGCATCTCGTAAACATTCATTATCATCAATAGTCATATGAATATGCTCAATTCAATACATTTACTCTTATTGCAATATGACTTACCTCAGATTCGATTTATCGGAAATGGAAACGGCTACTCGGTTACTTTCGCTTTCCTGCGATCTAAGTCCGTTTTCCTCGGTTCTTGATCTATACATATTCAGAATTAACTTTTTTATTCACTAATTCATTCAATTAAATCCAAGGACACACATTTAGGGCTATTTGTAAATTAACCCTCACATTTGTACAATTTATCAATTTAGTCTATTTTTCTCAAAACATCAAATATACAAAAATCATTATTTTACCATGCTTAGCCGAATCTCTCTAGGGACTATATAAGTCCATACTTTTCATCAAATTCACAAATTAGTCCTCCAAAATAATATTTTCTCAATTTAGCCCTAATTAGCTAAATTCATTAAAAATTCAAGAACAAAATATATTCATTAAACACATATCTTTCATTTTTCACTATCATCCATCACAAAACACATAAGTTCATCAAAAGCTCATTTCAAAAACTTCACCAATTCTCAGAATTAAAGCATGGGTTTTGAAGTAGACAAAGCAACGATTGCAAAAACGTAGAAATTATCGAAAACGGATCAAAAACTAACCTTCAATCAAACCAAAACCATGGCCGAACCCTTTAAGCTATTGTTCTTTCTTTTTTTCTTTGTGTTTTCGGTGAAAGAAATGGATGAATTAATGTCCATTTTCATGCTTTATTATTATTACACACATATTAATCCATTTCCAAGTTTGTCCTTCAAAAATAAAAGTATAAAACATATTACACAAGGTCATTATTGACCATTATCAATCCACTATCTCTAATATTGGCATAATTGCCTATTAAGGCCTCCTCTTTTTAAAAGCCACAACATATAAGCACTTTAACAAATAACATGCATATTTCACATTTAATGCAATTCAATCTTTTTATCAAATTAAACACTCAGACAGACAAATTAGCATACGAAGCTTTACCACATACTTAATCACTCATCAAGGACACAGAAAATAATATTAAAATATTATACAGACTCGGATTTGTGGTCCCGAAACCACTGTTTCAACTAGGGTATAAACCGAACTGTTACACTAAACTTTCAACCATTTTTCAAGATAGTCCCCTCTTTAGCTAGCTTAAGCTTTAGGGGTTCCAAAAGTACAAATATTATCAAGAAATGATCACTAAAACACTTACTTGTAAGGAGAAGAGTTTGCTAAAATTTTTCAAGCTTCTAAACCCCTTCTCTTGCTGAAATTTTTGGTGGTAGGGAGAATGAGAAAAGATGATATCTTTTATTTCTTTATTTTACTCTTATTTTATTCATTAAGTCACCAAAACTCGCCTAACCCTTGACCCATTTAATTTCTTGTCCCTATGGCCGGCCATCACTTCCCCAATGGCCTAATTGCACATCAAGGACCTCTAATTTAATATTCTAAAGCTATTAGACACCTCTAGCTTGTAAAATAAAACTTTCGCACTTTATGCGATTTAGTCCTTTTTCGCAATTAAGCATGCAATCGCTAAAATCAAGGCACCAAAATTCTCATGCACCTATATAATCATGCTATAACATATAAAATAATACAAAAATAATTTTCTCCGACCTCGAATTAGTGGTCCCGAAACCATTGTTCCGACTAGCCCCTAAATCGGGTTGTTATAATTACCTCCCGACCTCTAATTAATTAATCAATTGCTTGATACTCGCTTATCTCTCGAAATCACTTTCTCAACCAAGATAAACTATGATTTACTCGGTTGAACTTATCTCCCGATCTTGTTTAACCTATGATTTCTTCTTAAGGTCGTCAAGCCTAGGGTTTAGGAACGTGTAATCTATACCAACTAATCCTCTCGAGAAACCCTAAATCCTCTATTAATCATGTCCCCATCCATTCATTAATCTTCCCTAAGGAATTTAACCACTCATGTTATTTATAATCTTAATCTCAATTAAATAAAACATGTAAAGATACTGATTGAATCGAAAGAGAAAAGAGGTTAGAATAATCTTAAATTTAATGCCAAATGAAGAACGGAGTAGTAAATCTCTCAATTGGAATAACGGATATCATCGCTTGCAAAAGCAAATAACTGAAATACTTCAATAATATAAAAAGAACTCTTGGATCAAAACCGATTCCAAGAGGAAAGAACAGAGTTGTTTATATAAAACTGAAAGAAAACTAAGTTTAATCCTACTCTTAAACTACGAGGGTTTTTGAAGGCATCTAAGATGACTTAGTTACTTCAAACCCCTAAGGTCTTATTTATAGGAGTGTTGGAAGCCCGAAATAGGTCTTTGAAATGTCCTAGTTTTCATATAAAGTTGATTGTGCGGATGAAAATAACCCTGGAAGACTTGGGCAGCACGTCGACTTATGTTGCACCATACAAGATCTATGGCATGACATGACATGTGATTCACGCCTTATTTGGTTGGTTACATGCTTTGACGGCTCGGAAAGCTTGTGCATCAATCGTCCCTTGCTCCCACATCAATTAAGCCTATAATTCGTCATCATACATAATCAATTCAACACATTAGAATTACCTAAGGCCCATGTCAGCCTAATAGGTAACAACATTCACAAATTGGGTTAAAAACACTTATTTTTATTAACTTTCAATACTAAGTACTAAGTATCAAAAATGCAATACTAATTACTAAATTGGCTAGAAAATAAGCTCTTTAAGTGTGGAAATAGACCGAAATTACTACTACATTTGACGGCAGGTCATTAAAACAATGGGAAAATCCCCCCAATTAAGTCTTCAGCACTACTATATATAATAACAGTATTACATGACTGAATTAGGTTAATTACAAATGACTAATCACATTTAATTAAGGTTGTGCAGACTAAAACACCCTTAGCTGTAAATTGGGCCTCATCGAACTGGTGTCATGACATCCATAAGCTGGTGTATCGACATTAAACATCGAACTGGACTCCCTTGGCTTCAAAGGTGGATGTTGCGACATTGATGTCTTCATGCTCCTTGGTTACTTCGAAGTTGGTTGTTGCGACATCCTAGTTAGATGTTGTGACATTGAAGATAGTCCACTGACTCATTGGCCTAAATTGATGTCATACACACTTAATCAACTTGTTAATCTTCCCTTAGGCATGGATTGGCCTAACAGGTCAAAAAACACATCAAAATGCTCATTTTATTAATTTTAACTAGGAAAGTACTAAAATAGAAAACTAACTAAAGCAATGCTAAATCACTTGAAAACAAGCTCATTAAGTGTTAAAAGAAATCTAATTTGCCACAACAAATTGTGACAGATCATCAAGCTTTAAGATGTGATGAGTTTCGTAAGTACATCAAAAATTAAACTTACCATTTAAAACAACCTATGTTATCATTTAAAGTATCTGAATATTAGTTATGTACGGTGAAATTAAGTGAAAAGTAACCATAGTGAATTATTAAACTAACATTCTATAGATCACTTACCAATTCATTTATATGACCACTTACCTTTTATATTATTTGCCCAATTGTAGACTCAATAAAACACGTAAGATATGTGTATTGAAAACTAATTCATTTGCACAAATGTGACAGTACTACCTTATACCGAAGTGTAAAATAAAAAAATGACACCGAAGTGCCACTATCACTAGCACCGAAGTGCCTCTATCACTAGCACACTTGAAAATCTCCTAATGGCATGTCATCTATATCCTACTAGCTCACACCTTGTCTACATGGGCCTTTATATGTTAAATTCACTAGATTTATTCAACAATTAAAAACAATTTAAATTTTACGCCTTTTTCTGTATAGTCCTTGTTCAGATGAAAATTCACTATGCTCTCTAATTTCACTATAACTTTACTTTTTGTCTATTCACTAATACATTATACTTCATTCAAACCCTATTTATCAATATTTTGATTCACATGTCTAATTTTTTACACTTTACAATGTCCTTACTACAATTTAGTCTTTTCATTCAAATCTACTCATTTTGTAATTAGAATCCAATTCATATTTTCACTTCTCATTCATCAAATCTTACACATATATACTTGACATATTCACATACAATTCAATCATCATGTAGAGCCCCAAACTTGGCCAGGATGGTCTGACCCAAATCTAGAACGTCACATTAGTCACTTACGTGACTCTCCTTACCGACCACCAAACACACCAAAAAATCACTGTTCACACCTCAAAATATCCATGCAACATATTTATATGTATAAAAATCAATCATATAGTCCAAGGTAAATATATAAACTCTAAATCATGCTTCTGTTGCGCTACTCTGATCAATACAACAACAGGGGTAAATTCATCTTTCCTCGTACAATATACAAATCATACATAACTCAACAAGTTAAGCATACATACAATTTAAAGCATCTGAACTTAGACTATATTTGAAAGAAATGATTTAAAAAAATAAGAAAGGCTCATTTAATTACAAAACAAAGATTTAAGGACTCCAATTGCAAAGTATGAAAATTAGGACTATATTGCAAAACTATCAAAACATGGTTCAATCACTCAGTATATCATGTCGTGACCACGCAACATTCCTCGTCATGACGTCGATCCTTCGTCGCAACGTCGTCTACAATTTCTATAGAAAATAGCCCAAAACTGCATATGACACTTTTTCACATTATCAAGCATATCAATTCGTGCATTTAGCTTAATTTATCTAATCCAAAATATCATATAACATAGATAGATCATATTAAGCATTCTCACACACTTCAAAATTTACTAATACAAAATTTGACATCCAAGGTAAATAGTTATGCTAGCATGCAATCCTAACTTCATAAATCAATTACTTAGCATGTAACGGTCCGGTTTAGACCCTCATCAGAATAGTGGTTTTGGGACTACAAATTCGAGTCAGTAAAATATTTTAATATTATTTTCTGTGCCGTTGATATGTGATTAAGTACGTGTTAAATTTCCGTATGATAATTTTTCTGTCTATGTGTTTAATTTGATAAAAGGATTCAATTGTATTAAACGCAAAATTTGTATGCTATTTGTTAAAGCACCTATGTGATGTGGTTTTTAAAGTGGTTGCCTTATGAGGCAATTATGCCAATATTTAGATAGTGGATGGATAAAGGTCATAAATGCCCTTGATGTTTACATGTACATATGTTTAGTATTAGGTTAATTTAGTAATTAGATTAATATTATGATAATAATAAAACAAAAAGGTGAAAGTGTTCATCTTTTATTCATTCATTTGACCGAATATACAAAAGAAAAGAAATAATAAGAACTTTCAAGGTTTCGACTAGGTTTGATTCAAATTCAAGGTATGTTTTGCTTCAGTTTTTGATAATTTCTACGTTTTTACAATCGTTGCTTCGTATGTTATAAAACCCATGTTGTAATTTTGAGAATTTATGTTGTTTATGAAATGTGCCATTGATGAAATGGTGAGTTTTGTGATGAGTTTATGTGTTAAAGGAAAGATATGTGTTTAATGAACATATTTTGTTCTTGAATTTTTGATGATTTTAGCTAATTAGGGCTAAACTGTGAAAATAGCATTTTGAGGGACTAAATTGTGAAATAAATGAAATGTATGGATTTGTATGAGATACATGAATATTCGGCTAAGCATGGGTATATGGTGATTTTGTGTATTTGATGATTTTGTGAAATAGGGACTAAAATGTCCAAATATGCAAATGTGAGGGCTAATTTGTAAATTACCCTAAATATGTGATTTTGGATTGAATTGAATGTGTTGGTAAATAAAAGGGTTAAATTTGAATATGTATAGATCAAGAACCAAAGAAAACGGATTTAGATCGTGGGAAAGCGAAAGTAATCGAGTAGCCGTATCTGTTTCTGTTAAACCGAACTCGAGGTAAGTCGATATACAAATAAATGTAGTTGTATTGAATTATATATGTTCGTATGACTATTGTTAAGGATGAATGCACATGAGACGATGTGTATATGAATTTCGAGGTAGAATCGACATAGTGTCAACGTTTGAGAAGTCCCGTTTGAACCTAGGAATAGATAGGATAGTATATGTCATGACATAGGTGTCCGATGTTTGATATCATGTAAGACCATGTCTGGGATGTTGGCATTGATTCGAGATTTCGTGTAAGACCATGTATGGGACGTTGGCATCGATATTAGATTTACGTGTAAGACCATGTCTGGGACATCGGCATTGTATTGATTCGTGTAAGACCCTGTCTGGGACAGTGGCATCGATATCTGGTTACATGTAAGACCACGTCTGGGACGTTGGCATTGTACAACTATTCCGATCACTCTAAGTATCCTATACGTCTGGGACGTTGGCATTGTACAACTATTCCGATCACTCTAAGTATCCTATTAGATTCTGAACGGTTCAACGGGCAAATCTGAGATACGAACGACTATGTGATTTGTATATCCATTTCAGGTACGTTTGATATGTACACTAAGTGTGTATAAAAGGTAAGTATCTATATGAACTTACTAAGATGATTATGTATATGGAAATGATGAGATTATATGTGAAGATATGCATGAATGAGCCATGTGTATATATGATAATTGAGTTGAAGAATATGGAAGAAATGGCTAAGCAAATGAGCCAAAGAATATATGTGATGAATTTGTTATGAGAATCAATGATGATATTGTATCAAATTGTTTATATGCATTTTATGCTAAGTTTATTTGTATATGGCTTACTAAGCTTTTGAAAGCTTACTCTGTGTGTGTTTGCTCTATTTTATAGATCGTCAAAGCTACTGAAGGCTCGGGGACCGTCGAGGATCGTCATCACACTACTCAAACTCATTTTGGTACCTTTTGGAAATGTATATACTAAGTATGGCATGTATAGGCTAGTGACTTGGTATATGTTTAAGATGTAAATAGCCATGTGATTTGGCTAGTTAATGTTGGTAATGTGCATGAGTAAATATAGTATTTGATGCATGTTTTGGTATGGCTTGATGACAATGAAGTAGCCTTATGAATGGTAAGCTTATGGATGAATTGATGCCTTAGTGATTTAATGAGGTTATGGTTGAATTATACTTGGATTTACATGGGAGTTAATTTGCACAAATTAGCATGTTTAGAAATAAGATTGAATGGAATAATATGATGACCATTTGGTGTGTTTTTGGTTGCCATTTGATTGTGGAAATATGCTTGTTTATGCTTGTAGGTATGACCCTAGTATGGGTGGCATATTGGCCTTACAAAGGGCCTGTTATGCATACACGGTTGTGGCACATGGGCGTGCCTAGTGACCATGGGATTAAGTCAGTAGCTAGCCCAAGTGTGCACGACCATGGTACACAGACGTGCCTGGTAGCCGTGTGAATAAGTCAGTATCTAGCCTAAGAGTACACGGCCATGGTACACGGGCGTGCCTGGTGGCCGTGGGGATAAGTCAGCATACATGCTCTGTTTTGGCACGGCCAGGACACATGGGTGTGTCTAGTAGCCATGGGAGGCACACGCGGCTTTGTTGCGCACGGGCGTGTGACCTCTGCAGTGTTCAAAAAGTTTTAAATTTCTGAGAATTTCTGTATGTGTTCAGTTTAGTCCCGACCCTTCTCTAAAGCATGCTTAAGGTCTTGGTGACCTATCTAAGGGACACTGTGATTGCAATTGATGATTTGTATCATGAAATATCTGTAAAAGTTTTCGATCTGTCCGGTAATACCTTTAACCCTAATCTGGCGACGGATACGGGTTAGGGGTGTTACATAGCATACCAATTTCACATTACTAGCATTTTTATATGCATAAAAGGTCTATTTCATACCAACAAGTCATTTGAAACTTGCTACAACATCCAGCATGCACTAAAAACATCTATATCATTATTCGCCCATAGGCATACAAATCATTTATCATGCAACTCAAACCATCATAACATGCATATTCAAAATCAACATTCTCAAACAATCAATGATCAATAGAGAGTTATAAAAGTCCATAACCAATCCTTAAAAAGTCCATTATAACCTAGGAAAATATCAAAGTCTAACTCCCAAAGTAAGGTCTCACATTGCCATCCTTATTGAAGTAGGAAACACATCACATACTCAAGAAAGTTTGGTCTTGTTTTGGATCACTTGGATGGCTCACTTCTCCTCCAACAAACAACTATTTATCTGTAAAATATACATAAGAGTGTGAGCTTTTACAATCTCAGTGAGTGCTCAAAATGACCACAAATAAACCACAATCTCAAGGTTATAAGAAAGCATATTGTATCATTCACTCATAGCATAGCATTAAGCATAACTCCTATGAATCATATTGATATATTGGCATATTATGACTAAGAAACATGTATAAACACATATGCATTGTATAAGTAGATTTACCAACACACCAAATGACTCATAGAGTTTATACCAGTCCCATGAAAGTGTAGCATGAAGCTAACACTCTCCAAACACACCAACTAGTCCCATTGAATGGAGCTAAGCTCAACATTCCCTTGTCCCTCCAAATCAGTCTCGGGGCTTCAATGCCCAGATAAATAAGCAAATAATGATGAGTACTCACAATCCTATGGCTTGCCAATGATATCCAATGGTTCCAAAAGATCACAATGCCAACATATCTATTTAAACACACATGTACTTACTATTTTATGCACACTTTCACATATCGTATAAGACATGTCCATATCACTTAATCAAATCTAATATAAAGCACTTTCAAGTGCTCACATAATGCTCAAAGAGCCATATAACATTGATCTTATATCTTGTGCATAAATATCAGCAAGCTTATATCATATTTATTCATAATCACATAACATTTTCATTGACATTTCATGATAATTCACATAGCATATCACTTCTCATAGACATGATTTGAATAATGATAATAGATCGAATAGGGATACTTACACTCAAAACTTAGAATAGGTGCCTAGGCTAACCTAAGCTCCCTAATAATGCATTGAATTGTGCCTAGAAGCAATAATTCCGATCACTCACCGACTTTCGGTCGAATGTCAAAGGCTAGGTAAACTTCTCTTTGCCTTTTGCCTTGCTCTTAGAAGCTCCCGATTGATCCAGCACTTTGAATACATAATAAAAACATTACACACTCATTAATTACATACTTATTCGCATCCAAACCATAGCAAAACCGCAAATCTACACTCTTTTATTACTACCGAAAATTAACTATTTTTATCAAAATAAGAGATTCCCTGCCAAATTTTCATTTTTAAACCTCGAATTTTATTCAAACATCCTAAATATCATTTAATTAAAGATCTAAGTCTTCAATTTCATCTAATTAGTCGGATTTAACTTTTCCAAAAAATCAAGCTATCATGAAACATTCTATTCTTAAAAATTCATTAACGATCTATTAAATTGAGTTGAAATACCTTCTAATTAGTTTAAAATGAGTCAAAAATCACTTTAAAACAGTATGTTTACTTACGGTTTCAGGATTCATCATTTTTGAATCAAAGCTTGGTTTAAAAACGTTGGATCTATCAAAATCTCCTTACAATCAAGTAAAACTCGAATTGAATTAACAACATGCTTTGTTTGATAATAAAAAGTCATAATGTCACCTCAATTTTTTAAAAATGGCAAACTATGGATCTAATTCAATGATGAACGTGAGAAGAACAATGGCGAAATTGATGGAGAAATCATAGTTTTTTCTTTGAAATTGGAGGTCATTTTGGTGTTTGGGAGGTTAGAGAGTCTGAGTTGTTTGGCTAATTTAAGAGGAAAACTTAGATTGGGAATTTTAGAGAGATTTCAAATGGAAGAGATGGAGGTAAAGTGACAGTAAGGTGTTTAAATAGCCAACCATTTTTCAAAAATTAGGCAATTGCCCTTTTAACCACTTTGGATTTCCACTCTTTTTCAAACCAGTCCAAATTTAATTAAAAACTCATTTCATCAATTATTTTCAAAACCGGCTTTATATTTAGAATCCATTTTAAATTAATTAATAATCAAACGCTTAATTTTAATTTCCCTACCTAAATTTTAATCTCATTTATTATTTTAATATATTTACCTAATTATTACTACGATCCTAATTCTGGTATTTGGTTCACTAACACGATTCTACTAACCTAATTTTTGGGATGTGACACATCAATCCATTTTAATATGACTTACACTTAGGTTGAATTAGGTAAAGTAAAATTCTTAAAGTACTTACAATCAAGTGCTTGGATTAGCTCTTTCTTCTTCCTTCATTCTTTTGCTACTTCTTTCCCCTTATCAAGACCTTGTTGATCACCTCTCTTCTTTTTCTGTTCATTAACATATCACACACATACAATAATTAATATCAAAACCACAATCACGCATCATTTCCATGCACCTTTAATGAAATAAACATGAAATCCTTAAAGAAACTTCATCATCCTTACCTTGAACTTTTACTTAAATCCCTAACTTCACTTTTTTCTCTCCATAAATGTGAACACTAACTAACTTTACAAGAAACTTAGCTTGCTATGAGGTTGCTCTATTGATTTCACTAGGAATCAATGGAAAATTTGATATTTTTGAGCTTGAGGAGATTGGAAATGATGAAAAGGACTAAAATAAAAGAAAATGAAAATTGGCTATAAAGAAGGTGGAAGGTGACGTGAAAGAGAAGGGATGAAGATAATGGAGAAGATTTTTCTACATCTTTCTATATTAAAAATCTATTTAATTTAATATTTTAAACTATTAATAATATCTAGTTAAAAAAATCTAAACATCATCATACACATCAAGTGGTCCACATTCAATTTCAATCTCATCCAAAATTTATTGTAGTTCTTGGTTAAATTAGACTTCTAATCCTTCCTCTTTTTCCATTAATCTAATGCAATTATTCTATTTTTTAAAAAAAATCATACTTTTACCCCAACACTTTTCATATTATTGCGATTTAGTCAATACCTCAATTTAATTTTTCTCAATTTAAAAGTCTTTTTAATTTCCTACAGGATCCAACTACCTTCTCTACTCATACTCATAATTCCTATTTTATTTACTTAGAAAATTCTAACACATGCGAGTTCCAAAATAACACTACTCTCATCTTAGGAGGTGTTACGGATATTACATCCATGATCTTAGTTCAAATCCATATAAATGTATAATTTTTTTACATTTTTTTCTTATATTTATATTATGAAATAATAGGTACCAAATCTTTTCATATTTTTATTTTTGAAAACAAATTTTCATTTTCATTTAAAAAACATGTTTTTTAAGAAAGAAAATTTAAAGAATTAAAATTATTTTCTAAAAATGAAAAAGAAAATACAGAAACAGAAACTATTTTCCTAAACCAAATGGAGGTGTGTTTGGTTTTAGAAAATATGGGTTATTTTTGTGTTAATTTTTTGGAAAATAGATTTTATTTTTAAAATGTTAGGGTTGAAAATTTTGAAAAATATTATAAAAAATGAAAATATGTGAAAACTACAACATAAAAAAAGTGTTTCATTATTTCCGCTAAAACTATTTTGAACAATCAGAAAAATACATAATTTTTTAATTTGGATTTAATCGATGAATTGATCCTAATTTTAATCTATAAAGCCAATAACTTTTCTTAACGAATTAGTGACCCTAGTTTGAGTTCGCAATAACTTTTTTTTTATTTTTTTAAACATAATGGATATTTATTTTTTATTAAAATAAAAATATTTTATTTTCTATATGATCACTTATGTTTATTTAAATTAGTTTTATTTTATTATATTAATAACATTTTTATTTATTAACAACCTTTTAATATCAAATCATTTATCATGACTTGAGTCATATACATGTAGGGACTTCTTTTATTAAAATAAAAAAAATATTTTTACTTCAAATTTTTATTAAAAAAAATTCTCATTACAATATATTTTTTAAATTTTTATCACTTATGTTTATTTAAATTAACTTTATTTTATTATAAAAGAGCTTCCATGGATGGTTTGTGGGGACTTTAATGAAATCTTGTATGGTTTCGAAAAAAAGGAGGTTTACCTCGCGAAGAAGGAAGAATGGAAGCTTTTCGCAAGGTATTGGAGGACTGCAATCTGGTGGATGTAGGCTTTACAGGGAATTGGTTTACGTGGGAGCGGGGTAATCTGCCAGGAACTAATATCCAAGAGCGATTGGACAGGGGAGTGGCAACCGAGGAATGGCTTTCTTTATTTCCTGAATTTCAACTTCAGCACCTCCCTCATACATTCTCAGATCATTGCCCATTACTTATGACTACGGAAAAAAAGGGATAAGAAGAGAAGATCTAGAAGTTTCAAATTTGAAGCATGGTAGGTTTTGGAGGAATCGTTTCTTAATGTGGTTAAAATATCTGGGAAAATTCGACAGGAGATTTGTTGAGCAAATTAGAAAGTGTGAAAAGGGGCTTAGAGAGGTGGACTGGTCAGGTTCAGTATAATAGAAAAGAAAAGGAAAAGATGTTAACCTCCAAACTAGGTAAGTTGATGGAAGCTGAGAGAAATGATGACAATCTGGCAGATCTCATTGATACGAGAATTCAACTTAATTTTGAGATTGAAAAAGATGAGCGTTACTGGGAACAGAGGGCGTGAGTCAATTGGTTAAAGTTTGGGGATAAAAATACAGCTTTCTTCCACAAACAGGCAACACAGAAAAGACAGAGGAATCGGATTCGGAAAATGCAGTATGATGATGGACTAGAAATGGATGAAATAGGTGAAATGGAGGAGATTGCTAGATCGTTTTTTCATAACTTGTTTTCGGCTGGGAGAAGGGGAAATTATGATCACATTTTATCAGGAATTTCTCGACGCATTTTTTATGAGGATAACTCAAAGCTTAAGGCGAGATATACGAATGAGGAGATACAAGAAGCACTGGCAGAATTGGGTCCTACAAAAGCGCCAGGAGAGGATGGTTTTCCGGCGATATTTTATCAGAAGTGTTGGGCAATTATCGGGGAAGATGTCACAACATATTGCCTTAATCATTTGAATGATGGTATGAATATCGAGTTAATTAACAAAACAAATATTGTGTTGATTCTGAAGATTGCAAATCCATCAGATATAACTCAGTTTAGGCCAATTAGTTTGTGTAATGTAATTTATGAATTATTGGCTAAAGTTATGGCAAATCGTCTTCGATTGGTAATGAATAAATGCATAGATCTGGCCAAAAGTGCTTTTGTTCCAGGGAGGCTAATTTCGGATAATGTCTTGCTGGCTTATGAACTCCTACATACATTGAGACACAAGAGGAAGTGGAAAAAGGGATTTATGGCGGTAAAATTGGATATGAGCAAAGCCTATGATAGGGTCGAATAGAATTTTGTGGAAGAAATAATGTAGAAGTTGGGATTCGATCTGGACTGGGTGGCTCTACTTATGAAATGTGTTTGTAGTAGCCCATTTGTGCCCGGGCCCATATCATTAAAAAAAAACAGATCAAATGTCCAGTTCTTTATAGTCCAATGTACAGGCCCAAATAAGCTACCTGAAGCCCATTACAACCCAAACTTAACCTAGCCCAACTTCTAGCCCAACCTACGGAGCCCAAAATCTAAACAAAAACCTAGGGTTTCTGGGAAACCCTCGCGCCGCCAGCCTCGACACCAGAACCTCGGGTGCGCCGCAATTCGCGCACGGATGACGCTCCACCGCCGAGATCTCCGCCTCTCACCTACAAAAAGAAAAGAAAAAGCAGCAAAAAGGGCAGACGAGAGAGAATCTTTGTATTTCCTTTTTTATTTTCGGGGCTATAAAACCCCAAATAACAATCTGTAATGGGGACTCGAACATATACAGACAGATTCAGAGAATACAAAAGCACAAAAAATTACCAAATCAGCAAAGGTCTTATTTTATTTTTATTTTTATTTTTATTTCTTTTTCTTTTTCTTTTTCTTTTTTTTCATTTTCGAATACAGTTTTTTTAATATATTTTTTTTGAAACCATATATATATAATATATATATAAAATACATTAAAAAAAAGAAAGAAAAAAACTTACTTTTTTAAATTCACCACCAGGTATGCGATGTGGCGGCGACGATGTCGCGGCGATGTGACGGCGACGGATCGCGCCGAAAGCTGGCCGAAAATCGCCCCAAAGGGAGAGCTCCCTTTCTTTTCTTTTTTTCTGGAATGAATGCAAATGAAATTTTCTAAAATTTTTTGGCTTTTATAGCCTATTAAAACGGCACCGTTTTGGGCAACCCCCTTAACGCCTAAAACGACGTCGTTTTGGGGGCTGACCCGCGCCTTGACCCGACCCAGCCCTCAGGATCCGCGTGTTTTTTTACGGAAGGGCTAATTGCGCTTTTAGCCCTTCCGTATTTTTTGTTTTTTTTAAATTAAGTTTATTTTATTTTTAATTTTGCCCGATAATTTACAACGGTTTTCAATTGGGTCCTCCCTGCTGCTGTGCGTTTTGGAGAGAGGGAATATTTCCCCTTTTAGTCCCTCTATGTTATCCGCGTGTTCGAATAGGTCCCTCAGTTTCTTTATTTTCTTCAAAATTCGCCCCAAATTTTTATTTAAGTTCAATTTCATCCTTTTTTTATTTTCTTTTGTGATTTTTGTTATTTCATTATTAAATTTTTTTTCTTATTATTATTAACATTACTATTATTTGATTATTATAATTATTACTTTAATATTATTATTACTATCATTTTATTTTTAACCTTATAATTATCGTTATATTCATTTGTATTATTATTATGACCATTTTTTTAATATACATATATTATTATAACTATAGTTATATTTATATTATTATTATATCTATCATTATTAGTATTGTTATTATTATTATTATTATAGTATCACCATTATTATTACTATGTTCATTATCTCTATTGTTGTTTTTATTTTTACTATTATTTGTATATTAACATATATCATTATTTTTATTATTATTAATATATTTTTATTTTACTACTACTATTATTTTTATATTATTATTACTATTAATTTTGATATCTTTACATTATTTTATTATTATTAATACTATTTTTTTTTTTGCTATTACTTTTATCATTATTTTCATTATTATTTTTATTTTATAATTGCTAATATTATTTTTTTATTTATTAATATATTTCCATTATAGTTTATTATTTTTATTTTTTATTATTACTATTATTATTATTTTATTTAAATTATTTAGTATTTATCAATTTGTTAATTTGCTATTAGCTTTATTTTTGTTATTATTTTCTTTTCTTTTATTTATTTATTTATTATTATTTTTTACTTAATATTTTTTTTTAAATTATTTGTTTCAGCTTTTCTTTTAGTATTTTTGTCTTCATTATTGTTATTCATATTATCACCCACACTTTTATTCTATTGAGCGTATTGGCATTATGATTTATTTTTCATTTTATTACGATCATATTATATTTTCTTTGGTGCATCGAGAATTCAGTTTTGAAATAAGCAAACATTCCGCGTTCTAAGGTTCGAAAGAAATCGTATCCTAACTTACTGGGTTTCGATTTTTCTCATCGAATCTAAAGAACCTATTATTTTCTTTTTTAAAAAAATCAAAGCATGGGTTAAATAAAAACTTATTCTCAGGAATTCAAAATGTTGTGTCCTAACGCACTGGATGTGACATTATGTTATCTCGAGATAAGGCTTTTGAAAATAAGGCAATGTTTCGTGTTTGGAAGTTCGAGAAATTGTGCCCTAACGTGCTGGGTTTCGGTTTTTTCGTTCGTCCAAATAACTAAATATCCTTTTAATTTCAGGTTTTGAGAAATTAAAGGACGATCTTAGTTTCAGGGGTTAAAATGTCGCACCCTAACGTATTGGATGAGATATTTTATCCTTTTGGAATAAAAGATTCTTAATATTCCAGAACGGGTTATACAAATATTCTTTAAAAGGAATTTCATTTTTAAAATCTTTTCAAATTCCCGACATAAGGACATTAAATAATCAATTAGATACCAATTTTAGGCGTCACGAGGGTGCTAATCCTTCCTCGTACGTAACCGACTCCCGAACCCATTTTCTTGAATTTCGTAGGCCAAAATCAATATTATTTTATAAGGTGATCTGATCATACCTAAGTAAAAAAGGATCGGTGGCGACTCCCGTTTTTGTTTTTAAAGTCTATCCCCATTTTTCATAAAAACTTTTAAAATGGTTTCGACAGTGTTACTACAGTATCTTACTCGGTGGTCTTAAATGGGAATAATGGGGAAATTTTTTTCCCTTCAAGAGGATTAAGACAGGGTGATCCGTTGAGTCCATTCTTATTCGTATTCTTTGGAGAAGGTCTATCCAGTCTTATGAAGCTAGGGATACAAGAAAAATCAATGAGAGGAGTTAAGGTAAGCAGAAGTGGCCCTCAGATTTCTCACCTACTTTTTACAGATGATTGCATTTTATTTGGGCCAGCAACGGAAAAGAGTGCAACTTGTTTGAAACAGATACTACATGAATACGAAATATGTTCAGGTCAAAGAGTTAATTTTTCTAAATCTACTTTTTTTTAGCACTAATACAGAGGAGAAAGTCAGAAGAACAATAACTAGAGTGCTTGGAGTTTACAGTTCCAATGATCCTGAATGATATCTAGGTTTACCTAATATGGTGGATAGAAAAAAGAAAGCTACATTTCAGATTCTGAAAGACAGACTATGACAACGAATTGATAACTGGAGCATCAAGTATCTATCCCAAGGAGGTAATGAGGTATTTATTAAAGCCGTTCTACAGTCTATACCAACTTATTCAATGGCGTGTTCCTTGCTTCCTAAGTCTCTATGCACAGAATTAGAAGGAATAATTGCTAAATTTTGGTGGCAAAATAATAAAGGGAAAAAAGGGGATTCATTGGTGTGCCTGGAAGGATATTTGCGTGCTGAAAGAATTTGGTGGTCTTGGTTTCTGAAGTTTAGATAAACTTAATATCGCATTATTAGCTAAGCAGGGTTGGCGTCTTATTAATTATCCCAATTCTTTGTTAGCCCGAGTCTTAAAAGCTAAGTACTATCCGAATACGAATTTTTTAAACGCTCCATTGGGAAACTTACCTTCACTTACCTGGAGAAGCATTTGGTCAGCAAAAGGAATACTGGAGAAAGGCTTCTGCTGGAGAGTAGGCAGGGGAGATGGCATATCAGTGTGGACTGATCTTTGGGTGTCGAGTAATGAAGAAGACAGATTACAGAATCATTGCAGAAATGAAAACATCAGATTAGTGTCTGACTTAATTGATGAAGGTAACAGAACTTGGAAAAATGATTTGATTGTCAATACCTTTGATGCAAATATTGCTAGGAAAATCCTACAAATCCCGTTGGTGAAATCATTCTATGAAGATTTTCAAGTGTGGAGAGGGGAGCCATCAGGGAACTTTTCAGTGAGGAGTGCCTATAAACTATTACAAGAATCTACACTGATTCCTAGTAATATTATACAAACTGATACCAAAAATTTTTACAAGAAACTATGGAGCTTAAACATGCCCTCGAAAATAAAAATTACAGTATAGAGGATTTCGTGGAATTACATCCCCATGTTTTCTAATCTAAAGCTGAAGAGAGTGATTACGGTAGATTGATGCCTTAGGTGTCAGCAAGATGTGGAGGATAGCAACCATGTTTTTCGATCCTGCCCTACAACAAAAGAAGTATGGAGGCTGTTAAATTTTGCATGGGTACTTGATAATATTTCTTCAGTATTTTGGGATTGGCTTACCTGGGTTTTTAACCGTGGAACGAATGAGCAATGTAGATTTTTTTGCTGCGGACTCTGGATGATCTGGTCGAACAGAAATAAGTTAATATATGAAGGCAGAAAGCTTAATAGTTGGGATATTACCAAACAAATCACCAGCTACATATCAGAGTTAGAAGGAATAGAAGAAAGAACACTTAGCTTGGACGCAAAAATGAGTTCTCCACATACCGAACAGAGAAAAAACGTGGCGATTTATTTTGACGCGGCTTACGATCTGCAAACTTTCATATCTGCGTCAGGTTTGGTTGTACAAGACGTGGGAGTAGAATCTTAGCCTCTAAATCGGTTCTCCATTCCAACGTAGCGTCTCCGTTCGCGGTGGAAGCGCATGCAGGGTTACAAGCCACAAGGTTAGGGAAGCAAATGGGTTTTACTGTTCTACACATAATAGGCGATTCAAAAACGGTTATAACAAAATGCCAAAGTGCAAATCGTGACAGTTCAAATATTGGAGCACTTATCAGAGACATTCAAGCAACAAAGAGTCATTTTCAAGAGATCCGATTTAAGTTTATCCCAAGGATAGAAAACACATGTGCTGATCTAATCGCAAGAGAAGCGCTTAGCAAAAGAGAGGATTATTACCTGGAGGGAGGGATTCCAGACCCCATCCGAAGAGAAATGGAGCAGTTAAGTCTGAGAGCTTTGGACCGAAAGGGAAGAAGGAGTGTCTGCAACGCTTGAACTGTAAGTGAAGAAGAAAATGGGGTGACCTTTGAAATAGAAGAGGAAACCAAGCTCTGGACCGAAAGAAAAGAAGGAGTGTATGTAAAGGTTGAAATGAAAGAAAAGAAGAAAAGGGGGTGATCTTTGAAATGAAAGAGGAAACAATTAATTTTTTTGAAAACGTAGTAGAAAAGTAAAAGATATGATGCAGACCTACTATAATACAGCTGTACCTGGTGATGGGAAACGACAGTTCTTTTGGAGGCCAGCTGTTCTGACGACAGGAGGATTAGAATTAGGTTTCTATATTTTGCTTTGTCTTTTCATTTTCTTTTTAAAACTTCTAGGCCTTCTGTTATAGGTCTGTTATTTATTTTCTTGTTTTTACTTAAGCTCGCTTAGCTAAAGTGTACCCAATTCAGCAGATGGGTCTTCTTTGTTTTTGAATTTATTTGCTATAATAATAATCCAGTCGAATTTCAAAAACTTTATTTTATTATATAATTAACATTGTTTGTTTGTCTTTTAATTTAATTACTATTTAGTAATTGTATTTCATATTTTTATTTAAAAGAATATGTATCAAATATAATTTTATTTTCATTTAAAAATATATGTTTTCGATTTATAGAAATTAAATAATGAAAATTATTTATTAAAAAGCAAAATAAAAAAAAAGTATTTTCATTATTTTCAGTTATTAAATAAAATAGTTAATAAGAATAAATAAAACTAGATTTTCCCCACGGGGTGAAAGGAAAATTATATTTATACAATATTTAACAGTCTTTGAATTAACATTTATTTAATAATTGAAGATATAAAGTATTTCATGTATAAGTCTTCCTAAAGCTCAAATTCAATCCTTAATTTATCATTTGTTTTATTAATATTTATTAAAAATTAGTTAAAAAAATAATTTCTGTGAGTGATTAAAAATCGAATTTTAGTTATTCAATTAATGATAAGTTGATTCATAATACCAGTTGATATATTATTTAAGAAGTAAATTAAAATAGTATCATTTCTATTTTGGTTAGTTTAAATTTTTTTTATTCATTTAGTCACTGTTATTAAAAAAAGTTTGTTCAAAATGGTCACTCAATCCTTTTTTCCATAAGGGAAAGATGACCAAAGATGCCACATCATCAGTTTTTCCACCTATTTTCCACGTAATTAAAGGGTTAAATTTAAAACATGTTTTTGATTTAATTAGTTTATTTAAGAAACATAAAAGGAATTGCATTATTTCCCTGAAATCTCTACTAAAGATTAGATGATGATGACGACGACAATGGCCCTCCTTCTCCCCCTCCTCCATTATTTTCGTTCTCACCTGACATCTTTTCTAAAGATTTCCCTTTCGATTCAGGAACCAAGAAAGTGAAGAAGCCTAGTGCATTGATTACACCTAATACAATAAGTGAATTCTTGACTCCAATACCTGCAGGGTACCCTGCATCTGCCATGGCCTTATCCTTATTCTGCGCCAAATACAAGAACCCAAATGCACCAAGCTTTCCTGCGGCTGCTGATATACCATGGCAAGTGGACCTCAACCTTGCAGGGAAAATCTCATCCGGTACCACAAATGTTGTGGCGTTGGGTCCGAAATTCGAGAAGAAGAAGGTTAATGAGTACATCACAACGAAACCGATTCGGCTGTCCTTATGAGTCCAGTGGTTGTAAGGGAAGGCCAGTGCAAGCATGAACATAGTCATGAACAAGAAGCCCATCAATTGGATGGCAAAACTTCCCATAATATGTAATATCAGTGAACCAGTAGCCTAGAATGGTGCTGCAAAGAGCAATCAGTGTTTGTGCACTTGCAATTTTGTGAATTTCTTAGAACCAGCAGAAATAACTTCAAACCTGTTGGGCACCCACAATGACATGCTGGGATGGAATTCCATTCATGCACCTTCTCCTTTGGTCTAGGTTCTACGAGATTAAGAAACTCAAATTTGCAGAAAGAGTTGAAGAAATTTATTTGGAAAAAAACCTTTTATGTTTCTTAAATAACCTAAATAAATAAATAAAAAGTTTTAAATTTATTTAAATTCCTAACCCTTTAATTACGTGGAAAAATTGATGATGTGGCATGCCCGGTCATCTTTTCGTTAGGAGTAAACTGTTGAGCGACTATTTTGGACAATTTTCCTCGGGACTAAATTGACAAAAACAAATTTGAAGTGATCAAATTAAGAACTACACTATTTCAGGGTTACTAATGAGCTAGTTTACCCATTATTTAAGTATAGATATAGGGTGTGAGACGGCGAATGCGAGTTTAAGATCTATTTTGTTGAGGCATAACGCTAACAATCGCTGTTGTGAACAAACAAACGCAGAGTTGGGCTTCAATGGCGGTGAAAATCTTGATAGCGTCAATCTTAGTAATTGCAGCATCTCTTTGCTGGGTATCGTCGGCTGATTCGTCTGAAGCTGCTTTCGTCAAAAAGACCATCTCTGCCCACAAGATCGTCATCTTCTCAAAGTCCTATTGCCCGTAAGATTTCTTCACATCAATTATGCTTTTTTTAATCAACCAAAGTGACAACAAATCATTTAATATGCTTTGTTTTTCTTCCCGATCTATACTGTTCTGATTTTTCTCTTAATTTTTTTTCTCATTGGTTTTTATTAATACTCATATTCGATATAATTTTCCTCTTTTCAAGTAATAATACACTGTTCATTGTTGTACTGAACAATTCCTATATATTTTGGTGACCGAGTTTGAAGTTTGGGTAAACAGTTATTCTCCTTTGGTACTGTGCAGGTACTGCAGGAAGGCAAAATCTGTGTTCAAGGAGTTGAAACAAGTTCCATTCGTTGTGGAGCTTGATGAGCGAGGTCTGTTGACAAATAAATTCCCATTTTTATATGCAGGCCAAATTACTGTTTAGCGACAAAGTTCGTTTTGGTTGTAAGATAAAAAAAAGTTGAAAATTGGTATAATAGCAAAGCCTTATTTAAAATATATTAGCAGCTCCATATTGACTTATGGAATATCACTCCTCGGTTTTGAACTTATGGAACATCAGTCCTCAGTTTTGAACTTGAAATACTTTGTTAGCTTCAACTGAAATTTACAGTATCAGCTCCATATTTACATATGGAGCATTATTTCTCGGTTTTGAACTTGAAATACTTGAAGCTAAAATTGTTTACGAGCTTCAACTGAAATTTACAGTAGCTGCTCCATATTGACATATGGAACATCATTCCTCGGTTTTGAACTTGAAATACTTGAAGTTAAAAATAGTTTACTAGCTTCTACTGAAATTTACAGTAGCAGCTCCATTTTGACATATGGAACATCATTCCTCGGTTTTGAACTTTGAAATACTTGAAGTTAAAATAGTTTGCTAGCTTCAACTGAAATTTATAGTAGCACCTCCATATTGGTATATGGAACATCATTCCTCGGTTTGGAACTTGAAATACTTGGAAGTTAAAATAGTTTTTTTTTCTTTTTTATTTGACAGATGATGGATGGAATATTCAGGATGCCTTGAGTGAGATTGTTGGTAGGCGTACTGTACCACAGGTTTTCATTAATGGAAAACACATCGGGGGCTCAGACGGTAATTTCTTCTTTTCTTTACCTGCAAATTTAATCGTTCTATCTTCATGCAATTGAAATATGTTTGGAAGATAGTATCTGTAGAGGAATTACAAATTCTATTCCTAATTTCCAGATACTGTTGAAGCATATCAGAGTGGAAAATTGGCTAAGCTGTTGGGTATTGAGGTAGAGAACAAGGCTGATCTCTGAGTCCATAAACAAAATTGAATGTTTGTTGCCAGAGTAAATTTTGATTTTATTGCTTTTAAGGTACTTCTTTATTTTACTTCAACTTTGAACTGTGAACCTTATGTTCCATAAAGCAACTTTCCGATGTCCTAAAAGCTTTCATACTTGAAATTCTGGTGATGCTTAAGAATTAGGTAAGAAAACTTTAAGACAGAACTTTTACTATTGTTATTGGGATTCTCACTTTTTCTTTCTTCACTGAGTATATGTGTTCATTAAAAAAATATGATAGGAACTGTTTAAAAAATTTAGAAGTTGGATTCTGTCAATATTTGATCATGTGGCCATTGTTACTAGAATACGATCAGATCAAGACAAATCGAGAATTGATCGATATAACAATCCTAACAAAGGGGATTGAACTAATTGACTCAGAAACTACTAAAAATTGGTAAAACTAAAAAGTTGAGACAAAAATTGGCAGTTGAACATGTTGAACTAAATAATTTTTTTTTATTTTAAATTATTTGATTTTTATGATTTTTAATTATTTATTCAATTATTGTTGATCCAGCGGTTGAACTAGTTGAATTGGAAACCTTGGTCTGACCTATTCAACCACCGATCTAATTATTAAAACACTAAATGTGACACTCTAATATTGTACATCATTTCTTGAAATTTTATATCATAAAAATTTATATAATTTTTAATTTTCAAGTAATGATTTGACAAAATATCAAAGTAACACATTTATATTTTTCAAGGGACTAAATGGAAGTCCTGATTTACTTATTCAAAGTTAAACAAGAAGTCAATTTTGTACTGATATTGTATCGATTTGGAAGTCTTGTTTTACTTTTAGCTTTAGTAGTAAACTGGAAAAATGAATTTTAGCTTTCATTTTGGTTGATACCAATCCTATCGGTGTGTTTTAATTTGTTTCAGTCTGTTCTAGTGCGTATGCGTATCAATTCGGGCTGATTAGTGCAATATTTAATACTTATAATATTTTATCTTAAATTTTTTTTATTTTTTATAGTTATGTCTAAAAATAAAAATATAATCATAAGCAATAATTTTAAATTTAATATTTTATATAATATATTTATACGTATGTAATTGGCAAATATTTGAATAATAATAATAAATCTAAAATGATACATCAAATTATATTAGTATCGGTATATATCAATACCAAAACGAAAAAACATTACGTTAACTAATACAATATTGATTATCTTGTTTTTACGAAATAAGAGCAATATGAGAGGATTAAAGAAGAAAGACAAATTACGAAAAAAAAGAGAGGAGTTTCAGAAGAAAACAAATCAGAGAACTATTTTTACTTTTTTTAAAAATTGATCATTCAAAACAGGTTAATAATTTATTTAAAATTCATTTGAATTGTAAAATGTAATTAAATATGAAAAGAAAATTGAAGTTACATAAATGACGAAAATGGGAGTAAAAGATTTTGCACTTTTTTGTTGCGGGTGGGGGATGTTGCATGTGTATCGGAGAGTATTGTGAATAAAATATAAGCATAAATCCCTAATTCTATAAAAAATTTATTTTAGTCATTCATTTAATATTTTTGGATCTTTTTTAGTTCTTAAATTTGTATTATTTGTTAAATCACTTTAAAATGGATGGAAAAGTTAACGTTTGTTAACTTTGCTGATGTAGTATATACGTGAATTGCCATGTGTATGTCATGTTAATAATTAATTTTTAAAAAATATTTTTTATGTTCAGAGTGCGATTTGCGAAATCCACACGGTCTGACACTTGGCCGTGTGGTAGCCCGTGTGGCTCACACGGCTGTGTGTCCAACCCTTGTGACTCTTGAAACTTACTCCGATTTCTCAATTTTCGCTCGTTTTTCACTCATTTTGCTCCCAAATGCTCTCCTAAGTATAGAAACATGAATTTAAAGGATTAGGAGCATAAAATCCACCATTTTAAATTGAATAATCATCCAAAAACGCATTAAGAATGAGGCTAAAACATGTTACTTTTGGCATTTATCACCATTAAATTCAATTGACAAACTAATTAGATGATGACACGTGATATGTAACACCCCGACTTTGGGGTTAGTTGGAATAGTGGTTTCGGAACCACTAATTTAAGGTCGGAGAAAATTATTTTAATATTATTTTATGTGTTATATCATGATTATATGAGTGCATGAAAATTTTGGTGAATTAATTGTAGTGATTGCATGCTTAATTTTGAAAAAGGACTAAATCACATAAAGTGCGAAAGTTTTGATTTACAAGCTAAAGGGTCAAATATCTATTGAATATTAAATTGGAGGTCCTTAATATGCAATTAAGCCTTATTTAGGGTGATGGTTGACCATAGGGACAAAGAAATGACATAGTCAAGGTTAGGTAAAGCATTTGGTGACTTAATTGATTTTTAATCATAAAAATAAAGAAAAGCTATCATTTTTCCCATATTTCTTCTTCTTCTACCGAAAATATCAACAAGAATAGGGGTTTGGAAGCTTGAAAATTTTCAGCAACTTCAACCTTTGCTAGTAAGTGTTTTTGATGGTTATTTTTTTATAATTTTTGTACTTTTGGGACCCTTGTATCATTATCTAGTTAATGAGGGGACTATTTTGCAAAATGGTTGAGAGTCTAGGGTTTTTCCATGAGAGTATTCATGTGTTTGCTGAAATTTTATGGAAGAAAATGAATCTTGGTTGTTAAATACACAACTTTTGTGAAAGGTGTTTCCATGAAAACACCAAAAAGGACCTTTTTGTAAAGGTTGTAAAATAGGTGATAAATGTATGTAATAATTGGAATTGTGAGTTGCTATAAGAGGGAATATGAATCGGCTAGGCTTGGGTGTGTGAAAAATGAACACATTTCATTTTACGAGCCTAGGGGCAAAATCGTAAATTTGTGAAAGTCTAAGGGCAAAATGGTAATTTTGCCAAAGTAGAAATTCTAAAATGTCTTGATTAATGCAGTGATTAAATGAGTAAATTTTATCATTATAGATCGAGAGGAACGTGGAATCAACCTTGACCGAGGAAAATACAAGGTTTCAGGCTAAACCGCAAATTAACATATTTTGTATCGAGGTAAGTTTATGTGTAAATGATACATTCTTTTTACTTATGTTTTTACATATTAAAGCATTGTGTGGAATGTGAATGAATATTATTGATATTTATTAAAATGATAGAAAGTGAGGAAATTTTTGGATGAACCTTCGGAATAGAAAAAGGATACGGATAAACATCAGTGGTCATAATATTATTGGTGGGCTGTGTGCGATATCACCGTGACCATGTAATTATTGGTGGGCTTTGTGCGATACCACCGTATTTATTATTGGTGGGCTGTGTACGATACCACCGTAAATCTGTAATTAATGGTGGGCTGTGTGCGATACCACCTCATTATTTATTAAGGGTGGGCTGTGTGCGAAACCACCGTGTATCTAGTATAATTCCGAAGTATTCATCGAGAAACTTTGTCTAAGTGAAATTACATGTGGCTTTGTGGTGATAAGTGCAGGGTATAAGTGCATGTAAATGTGATCAATGTTCTATGATATGTGTTTGGGATGTGGTAAGATTCGAAATGAGTAAGTTTAATTATGAGGGTCTAAATTGTTTTTGATTGATAAGTATGAGGTATGATGTTCATTGTTTACATATAAACTTACTAAGCTTAAAGCTTACCCCCTTCTCTTTTCCCTTGTTTTATAGTGTCGAAAAGCCAGCTCGGGATACGGAGACCGTCGGAGGATCACCCACACTATCTACACATTTTGGTATAGTTAGATTTAGCATTTTGAGTATGGCATGTATAGGGACTTAGTCTTTGATTGAATGTCATATTGTTTGGGCCAAATGTGTTGGCTTATTTGGAGATGAATTCTTTTGTATAAGGCCGTAGTTGATGGCTCTTTCTTATTAATCTATGAAACGATGATGTTATTCATGAATGTACAAGTTGCATGGTTGATTAATTGGTATATTTATGCATGAATGAGTTGGTTGCTTGATGCGGTTTATGTTGGTACAAGTAGGGGTGGCAGAAAGGGCTTGGTAAATAGCCTTGTTATTGTCCACACGGGTAGACACACGGGCGTGTGTCTAGGCCGTGTGAGATACACTGTTTGCCCCATGGGCGTGTGGTTTGGCCGTGTGTCCCTCTGCATTCTAAGTTGGTAAAACAGAATGCCCAGTAGTAACCACACGGGCTGAGGCACGGCCGTGTGTCTCGACCGTGTGGAAGACAAGGCCATAGGACATGGGCGTGTGCCCAGGCCGTGTGAAGTCTGCACCTGAATTTAGGAATTTAATTCGCCACACGGTCTAAAGACACGGGCTGTGCCTTGGCCGTGTGACATTATTAGGTTGATGACGTCAGAAACAGAATGTCAAGGTTTTTGCACACGGGTTAGGACCCGGGCGTGTCATGGCCGTGTGAGGGACACGGGCCATGGACACGGGCGTGTGTCAGATCGTGTGAAAACCCCTTTAGGTTCGAATTGAGAAATAAATCTACACGGGTGTGGAATACGTGCATGTGATATGCCACACGGGCGTGTCCCTTATTCCACACGGGCGTGTGGAATATTTGATGAAAGAATTCAGTTTTTTCCAGAGATCTTCTAAAGAATTCGGTTTGATCCCGAACTGTTCCTAAAGTGTGTTTTGAGTCTCGTAGGCTTTTTTAAGGGGTGATATGAAGGTTTATGAAAAGTTTTAAATTTGAGTGGAAAGTTATGTCTCGGTCTTGCATGATTGCTTGCGTATAAGTCTGGGAACGCCTCGTACCCTGTTCCAGCGTCGAATACGGGTAAGGGGTGTTACATGATAGATCCTGGTTTAATATTATATTTTCTCATAAAATTATTAAAATTGATATATACTTATAAAAATTATAAAAAAAATTATATAAACTTATAAAAATTATAAAAAAAACAATTTCTTTATAAAATTACTAAAACATTATTCAAAATATTTAAAATTTTATAAAAATTATAAAAATTCACAAAAACTTATAAACAATATAAAAAATTCTAATAAATTATAAAAATATAAAAATATATATAAAAAATCATTTAAACCGTTAAAATTATAATGAACACATGGTATCAAACCAAATGTTGGGTAATGGGAATCCTCATATCATTAGCATAATTTTCATTTTGAATAAAATGTTCTCGATCTTCTATAAATAAAACGATAATTGTGAGAACTTCATTTTATTGATAAATTATTATATTATTTTTAAAATTTTTATCTCCAATTTTGAAGTATAGTGCAATAGTTTGGACGTTGAAAAGTTGAAAATTGTTTGTTAAGTATTGTATAACATAAAGTAATTTTATTACAGTTAGATACTATTAAATCAAAACTTCATTAGCATGTCATAATGAAATATTCTAGCTAAGGTTTTTAAAATTGGACCATGGTCGAATTGATCAGGCTACTTGTTCGTCGATTCAATTAAAGAAATCATTAAAAATTTAAAAATAAAAAAAATAAAAATTTGGTTCAATTGCCTGTTCAACCCATCTGTATCGATTTTTAAGTCAACCGATTTAGTGACTTTCTCTGAACCAGTACCCTTTTCAATTCTTAGTCTAACTAATCTGACCGACTGATACAGTCTAGTATAACATTGGTTCTAACAACTATTCCCATTACGTTCATTTTGAGTTTAAGGGTTTAATTTCCAAAATGAGAAACCAATAAATGAATTATGATTTTTATTTATTTTATAATTTTATTAAAAATTATATATTTAATTTATTAGGACTTATTATGATTTTTATAAGTTTTTAAATATTGATAATTTATTAGAAATTTAGTAGTTTTTATAATTTTTTTATAAGTTGGATAAGTTTATAAAAGGTTATAAATATTTTAATATGTTTATATTATTTTTAGGATTTATTATAATATTTATAAATCTTTATGAATTTTTATGAATTTTATCAGTTTATACAATTTTTAATATATGATAAAATTAAATGAAAAGCTGTTACGTGTAGGGGTGAAGTTAGAAATTCTTTTAGGGGGTCAAAATTAAATTGTAATTTTTACGATAATAAAAATATAATTTCACCATTTTAATAAATTATATCTTTATAAATTTTTAAAAATTAAATCAAATTTTTATTATTTGTAGGTAATTAAAATATAATATTACCTATTTTAAAAAATTTTCGTGGCGGGCCTACTAACCCGTAGCTACTCCCCTAATTATGTGTCATGTTAATAGATTTTATAAGTGGCTTAGAAATAGTATATAATGTAAAATTATGATATTGGGTTGGGCTTGGGTTTTTGAGTTGAGGCGGAAGGTGATGGGACCAGCACGCAGGGGATGAGAACAGGACATGGTGTTCAGGCAAGCAAGGCCGAACTGGCCGAGGACATTCCCTTTATTTCATTTTAACGCTTTATCCCTTTTCTTATCCAAATCCCGCTCCTCCCAGACTTCACTCCCCTCTCACAGCAACACTCATAGCACTATCCACACTTGCTTTCTTTGCTTTGCCTTCCAGTACAGCCCCATTTTAAAGTCTTGGAAAGCAGGTATGACGTATTGTTTCTTCTGTTTAATAATAAATGAATGATAATCATGGGTATGTTTTTGATGATATTTGTTTAAATTGAAACGCAGTCAGACAGCATAAAGGAATCTCGAATCTCAATTGGGTATGGCAATTACTGCAACGGCTATGACTATGACTGTCACTACGGGATTACAGTTTGCTGGTTCTCTCAATCATAAACAGATTTCTTTTTTAGGAGTTCCCTTGAGGCTGTCAATGTCAAACCCTCAGCCATCTTTACCCTCTGTCTTCCTCAATGTTCAAGCCAAAGCTCGCACCCGAACAGAAGATCGTGAGGCCCGCCATTCTCGCATTAGGAAGAAGGTTACTACTATTTCTTTTTAAGCATTATATTTTATTTGTTTAAAGCGAATCCTATTTCTTATATCAGTTATACTCTCATTAAGCAAATGCAAATTCCTTTTACATTTATCTCCATTTCTTATCTTATCAAGTACTGATTATCTTTCAAATTTACTCATTTATTAAAAATGATGTTTCCGTACATGTTTTGGGACCAAATGGGGTTAGATTATTTTGTCCATAGGATATATTAGATTAAGGAACCCTGTTATGTTAAGCTGTGGTAAAACTTTGTAAGAGCCATGCTATTTTATGTGCCAAAGAAACAAATAAGAGCTATAATATTTTCTTCTTCTTATATAGAAGAATTGATGGGAGTTAAGTGTAAACTTTATCTTTAATAAGTTAGAAAAGAGGGGGATGGGCAGATAAATGAGATTCTTTTTATCATCATCATCATCTTTCTTAATGGTTGGTTTCCTCTCCGAATGGACTTGATATTGATATAGTGAAATCTATTGGCTTTGGTTCCTATGGGTTTAAGTCCCTCAAGCATACAGAGTATCCCCTATCTTACTATAGGGGGTTTCTTGCTGTTGTAGATTGAAGGGACACCAGATAGACCAAGACTGTGTGTCTTCCGCTCCAACAAGCATCTCTATGTCCAAGTCGTTGATGACTCAAAGATGCACACACTAGCTTCCGCTTCAACAATGCAGAAACCGATTTGTGAGGAGTTCAACTACACATCTGGTCCTACCATTGTGAGTTCATAGATAAAATTAGTTGTCAACTGAATCATTTTCAGCTTTTTTCTACCTGGCTTTCATTCATTGCTCTGGTTCTGAATGATAACTAAAGGGTTTTTGATTGGCCTGCTTGTTTTACTTAAGCATATAAATTGCTTTAATAAGCAGTTATTTATGTTTTTTGGGTGTGTTTCTTATTTCCAATTGGTCAAAAGAAATGCCAAAGGAAAAAAAGTGCTTGAGTTCTGTTGGTGAGTATTGTTCTGGATGGAAGAAAAATGGAAAGAAGTGGTATTTAAGCCTTCAACTGTCTCAAATATTAGGCCGTTTTGGGAGTTATCAATTATTCTTGATTTGCCATTCTCTCCTACGATTACCTTCTCCCTGCAATTTTGAATCTCATTTGTTGAGTCCATACATGTTGAGTCTGTGCTGATAGTTATTTCGTTTTGTTTATGTTTGTGTCCATAGTTGAATTTACTTCTCATCATCCTTCATTCTGTTTCAGCGTGGAGCTTGATCTATTTGTTGTACAATTTCCTTAGCCCAAATTTGCTTGATGTGTTGTTCATGTTTTATTCCATTTCCAACATGTATTTGATAAAATTGCCTAAAATTTTCAATCTTCTGGCTTCAGGAAGTGGCAAAGAAAGTTGGTGAATTCATTGCAAAATCTTGTTTGGAAAAAGGGATCACAAAGGTTGCCTTTGACAGAGGTGGATATCCCTATCATGGACGCGTACAAGCCCTTGCTGATTCTGCTAGGGAGCATGGGCTTCAATTTTAAAAGTTGTGCAGTTAGCATTCTTTTGAACTTTGTCGCTTTTCCTTGTTTCGTTTTGTAACTTTCCTTTTATTGTTTTTCCAAATCCTTTTACTAAACAGCATGAAGAACGCTCTTTCGTATCTTCTCTAGAAGTGTATTTGATGACTTTTTTGCTTCTCTCATGAGCTCATTGTTGGAATCTGAAGTTAAAAAAATACTTTAAAGAAAATTGAAGGTTCCAGTTCAACTCCTAAATTGCTGCTGTTTATTAGAACTTGGGAATAGTAATATATTTTGTATCATGTGATAAAGTTGGCACGGGGCAGCACAAACAGGACGAGGATTTGTGATATATAGGTTGCTTGAGTTGAGATGCCAACTTCAAATGATTCTTTAGAAATGAGCTATTATATAGTTTCGAGAAACTTTACTGAGAATTGAAGGTGGGAGATATGATGGCAAAGAAGGACTAAAAGAACATTTACATGTCCTGGCAGGAGAACTAGACCCGATAGTTGTCTGCTAATGATTGTCTTAGAAGGGAAGTCTCATTTTTTGCGCGGTGTTTCAACTGAATGAAATAATCTTTAGACTCCCAACATTTTTGTCTTTTGGTCTTGGCCTGTTGGTAGAATGATGGGTTTTTAATTCCAGTGATCTGTTCTCTATATTCGGGCCAAAAATTCTGATCGATGTTCAACATGGTCATTAAACCAGTGGATTAATCTTGGTCAAATGAGTCTGCTGTAGATAAGGTGCCTATGTTTGGCGGTGTAAATCTGGATTTGGAAATAAGCTTTTTTTTTTCTTCAAATATTTAGAAATAATTTGAAATTTTTATTATAATTTTTTTGGATTTCTATAATCCTTAAAATATTGTATAGTGTTTTTCATTTTTTTCTTTTCAACCGATCATGGAAGCATTCCGATGCATTTCACTTTTGAATAGTATAAGGTCTAAATTGTCTTGTATAATTTAAAAAAGGATTAAATTGTTCCTAATTTAATAGTTAATAGTTTATTAAAAAAATTTACGATATAATCAGATGTATTTTTGCTCTTTTTTAATAGTATATGGGTTAAATTGTTGGATTTATTTTAATAGAGATTAAATTACTCTTAAACCTTATGGTACAAGAACTATTTGAATATTTATTTATTTATTTATTTTTTCATTACGACTTTGAAAAAAGGGACCATTAGAGGTGGTAAACGAGTGGACTTGGTTCGAGTTGTCTTTGGATTTAAATTATTTTGGGTTCGAAGTATCTTGGATTTGGATTAGTCTGAGTATAGTTTTTTGTAATTCTCTTTACTCGGTTTAACGATCAAGATAAAAAATGCTACAATGATACTTTTATAACAGAAACACAAATTTTCCTTTAATAAAAACATTCATTTCACATTCTTAGTCAAATTCCTCAAGTCATTTGCAATGTTTAAATAGGTTTAGACATCATTTTGTAACATCAAATGAGTATATGGATGTGTCCAAATAATAAAACGAGTTTTCGAAACTCTTAGCTCTAAGCATGATTTTTTGGATGTAGAAGAATAGAGATTTACAACAATAAAAAACCACTTTTATACTTCACATACTTATATAATGATTTCGAAGGTTTTAAAACATTTTTCAGAACATTTCTAAAGTAATTATACAAAACTGTAGTGTTTAGGTTTCGTTCGGGGTGATTTTGGGGCATAAAAATACAAAATTGAGGTCCACAATCAATCTTATTATTCACATCAAATGGTCCACAATTTAATACTTTATTTTCATAATATTCTCAATATAAAATTCTTTTAAAATGATCAAGGGATAATGGCATATTTGTTCCCAATACTTGAGCAAAACATTTTGTGTACCTACAATTTTTAAATGTCGAATGTGCCTCTTATACTTTGCTTTGGTCTTCCAAAAAGGTACATGAGTCTACCAACATTAAAATATGGCGTGACAGTACACATGGACCACTATAATGTTGTCACATGGCATTTTGTTGTAAAAAAATTCGACCAAGTTAACATAAGGATTTCAAAGCGATTATACTTTTTCATACTTTAAAAAGGTAAAATGAAAAACGTTAATAAATTTTATAACCTTAAAAAAAATTATAACCTAAACTATTAATTTCTTTTCTTTTCCTCTCCTTGGTAAATAAAATTTCTTTTCTTTTTGGGAAAATCTGAATCTTTTTGTTTTCTTTTTGAAAAAAGAATAAATGTTTCTTTTCTTTTTATTATGAAATTGATGAACGATATAAAAGAACAAATCGAATTAAGAAACTTGTATTGATTTCAAGGAACAAATAATTTATCTAAATCATCTGTTGTGAGAAAACCAGAAAAAAGGAGAAAAGAAACAATAGAAAGAAGAAGAAGAAAAAGAAAATTCAATTTTTTCTCATTCTTTAATCGTTCCCCATACAACCATTTCATAATGCAACGGTTAAGAGAGTGGTTACCGTGGCTGTTACTTGATAGTCGTGCACCCTCTCTTATACGCACTGTTTCAATATTGTGAGAAAACATAATAAAACACACCGTTTTCCTCAGGCTCTTGAAATAGCTAAAATGCGCCGTTTCAATTAATTGGTTCATTGAACTAATACGCTGTGCATTGATAACGGTCTAAAAGCTTAGCAAACTAACAAAAATTAACAGAATCAATAGAAAACATTCCTTCCATAACAAGTACTTCCTCCCTTAAAGATATCCTTGTCCTTAAGGATTGAAATTTGGGAACTTCACTTGTAAATCCTGCAGCACTTCCCAGATAGAATCTTCAGGGAACGTATTAGCCCATTCTACCAGAACTTTAGTGATGGCATGGCTGCTTCTTTTCACCAATCTCCTATCCAATACTCGAACTGGTTCCTTGGTCATGGCTCCATCTTGGCCAACCAGTGGTAGACTCTTGTGACTTGGTGTTTTCCTTACATGTTTCTTTAGTTGAGAAACATGGAAGGTGGGATGGATCCAGACCCTGCTGGAAACTTCAATCTATAAGCTACATTCCCTACCTTGGCCTCAAAAACATAAGGTCCTGTTGGAGTTTTTCTTAAAAAGAAAACAACAAAGGCAAGAGGAATATAGAAATAATTTCTATGGAAAATATATATTTTGTTGAACTGAAAACTATTGTTTATATAGGAAAAAATTCAACAACCATTGACTAAACATAGGCTACTATAAATCAACAACAAATCAAAAATTGATAAAATTAGCTAGATTATTTTGTTATAGTAGCTGAAGCAAATCTTCAACACACCTCCTTGCTTCACTTGCTGCAAACTCCAAGTTTATCTCTAAGAAACTAAACTTGCTTATTGCTAGCTCTTTTTTAACAGTAGAGAATGCTTACACTTCTCTGCAAGTTGAACCCTTATGCGCGAAGCTCATGTTCCATATCCAATATCTTGCTTGGTTGGTGTGGCATTTTGATCCGTCTAGCCTCTTGAACCTCATTCATTAGTTCTTCCAGGTCTTGTTTGCTTGAAGCTTGAGACATTTTTTTTCTGTAGAAGGGCCTCTTCCACTCACTGAGCTGCTGCTCTAGCATTTTCAATTTCAGCATGATTAAAAGCTCATTCCTCATCGACAAGTTTTTTAGCATCTTCCGAAGCTTGCTTCAGGAAAGTTGCTAGTTTCTTCACTTCTACCTTCTTTTGAATCAACTCTCCTTCTCTTTGAGTAAGTTGATCCGCCAGAGCTTCCACCATGGCAATAGTTTCCTCTATGTTAAGTATGACTCCTATTTCAGTCAAATTTGAGAAGTAATATTCTAGTTAAACTCTGTTTATTTGTAACTCGTATTTCAGTTAAATTTGAGAAGTAATCTTCTAGTTAAACTCTGTTTATTTGTTTCAATCAAACACTGATTAGTTTAGATTATTTATTATTATTTGACCTATGAATTTAGCCTATAAATAGGCTATTTTACAACCTTAGAAAACACACCCATTAGATATTAGAACTCATAACACATTTAGAGAATTTTGGTTTTACGTTTTGAGGGTTCTTTGTTTTCGGGGTTTAGTTTTTTTTTATCTCCATCTTTTGTACTCTTCGTTCTCTTGCCATTATAGTAAAATTATCTTTGCCCGAGATTTTTTATCCTCTTTGGAGGGGTTTTTCCACGTTAAATTTATGTGTTTAATTTTTTCAATTTATTCCGCTATTTTTTCTTGTTGCTTAATTGGGTTGATCCTAACAAGTGGTATCAGAGCTGGTTCAATTTTTATAGATCAACCCATTCAGATATAGCAGCAACAAGGTTTGAAATTGAGAAGTTCGATGGTGAGACAAATTTCAATCTGTGACAAGTTCAGATGATGGCAATTCTAGTTCAAACCGGCTTGAAAAAGGTTATTACCGGGAAAAAGCCTGAGAATCTAAATCAAATAGAATGGGAGGAGCTTGATGAAAAGGCCTTGTCTGTAATCCACCGTGCCTCGCGCGAATCTGTATTGCGGGAGGTATTGATGGAGAAAACCTCATCCGCCTTGTGGAAAAGGTTAGAAACTCTTTATGCGACTAAGTCTCTGGCTAACCGTTTAGTGTTGAAACAACGTCTATTTACGTTTCGCATGAACGAAGGTGAGCTTCTTAGAGATCACATCAGTCAATTAATTACTCTTTTAAATGATTTAAAGAATGTTGAGGTTCATATTGATGATGAAGATCAGGCTATGCTATTATTGTGCTCTTTACCCCCTTCATACAAGTCTTTCAGGGAGACCCTGATTTATGGCAGAGACAAACTCTCATTCGAAGATGTGAAGGGTCATTTGTTGAGTAGAGACAAACTCGACAATGAGTTTGGTTTGGATAGCAAGGCAGATTAGCAAGCTTCCATTTTGGTAGCATCAAAGAAATGAGACAAAAGGTGTCGCTATTGTAAAAAGTTAGGTCACGTCAAAGTAGATTGTTATAAACTGCGAAATAAAAGAGCTGCTGAGAGTTACGAAGAAGATGTAGCTGGTGCTAATTTGGCCGATGAAAGCAGTGATGATTTCTTGTTAGTGTCAACGAGCGATAACTCCAAGCTCACGTCCGAGTGGATCCTAGATTCGGGATGTTCTTTCCACATGTGTCCCAATAGAGAATGGTTCTCCACATACAGTTCGGTTGAAGGTGGAGTTGTGCGCATGGGAAACGATTCATCTACTAAGGTAATTGGTATTGGTACTGTTAAAATTAGGATACGCGATGGGACGGTTAGGACACTCTCAGATGTCAGGTATGTACCTGATTTACGAAAGAATCTTATCTCATTGAGTATTTTAGACTTGAAAGGATGCAGAATCAACATCGAGTCAAGCGGCATTAAAGTATCTCGTGGAGCTCTCGTTTTGTTAAAAGGTAAAAGAATTGGAAGTCTTTATATTCTAGAAGGTTCTACAATGACAGGTGAAATTGGACGTCCCTCGTCTGTTACAGGGTCAAAGTCAACTCGTTTGGAGCGGAGGCAACTTGGTCATAGGAGGGAAAAAGGTATGACCATTTCGTTGAAGAGAGGTTCTCTTTTGGATGCAGGTTTTGAAAAGTTAGGGTACTGTGTTTGTGAAAATCAAACCCGGGTTAGTTTTGATTTGGCAGTGTACAAATCAAAGGCTAGAAGTCTTCCAGTTTTTAAGCATAGATTCGACTCAGTTAATTCCCTGCATGGTTCAAGATAGGCTCGTGGTGGGCTTTGGCAAAGATGGCGTTGTGGAAATATAAGTCAAGGTGGAGATTTTTTAAGTATGACTCCTATTTCAGTCAAATTTAAGAAGTAATCTTCTAGTTAAACTCTGTTTATTTGTTTCAATCAAACACTGATTAGTTTAGATTATTTTATTATTATTTGACCTATGAATTTAGCCTATAAATAGGCTCTTTTACAACCTTAGAAAATACACCCATTAGATATTAGAACTCATAACACATTTAGAGAATTTTGGGTTTATGTTTTGAGGGTTCTTTGTTTTCGGGTTTTCGGGGTTTAGTTTTTTTTATCTCCATCTTTTGTACTCTTCGTTCTCTTGCCATTATAGTAAAATTATCTTTACCCGTGGTTTTTTATCCTCTTTGGAGGGGTTTTTCCACGTTAAATTTGTGTGTTCAATTTTTCAATTTATTCCGCTATTTTTTCTTGTTGCTTAATTGGGTTGATCCTAACACTCTACATCATCTTTGTTTCTTCTAGCCATGCATCCTTTTAAAGATTCCAATGCATCTCTAAGCTTCTTCAAATAGACATGTTTCCATATTGATGTTGCCTATTTGAGTTTAGCCTTTTAAAGATTCCAATGCATCTCTAAGCTTTTTCAAATTGACATGTTTCCCTAGTGATCTTTAACTAGAGTATTAAACTTTTCATGAGAGTTCACCAAATTAGTGATAGTGGACTGTCGAGCCAAGGCAACTTGACCTGCGAATATGTCCTCTAGATTGTTCATTATCTCTTTTGCCATTAGATAGCTCTCATGTTGCTTTTTCAAAGTACTGTTACTGCTAATCAGGATGTAGCAATGACCTATCTCATTTGAGTCCCTCCAACGGGCTCTTGCCTCGCTTTGGTTAGTGGGAGGGCATTCAACATCAAGAATGAACTTGTGTTTTTTTTTCTTTTTTCTTTTTGCATCTTAGAACAATGTGTAGGTTTCATTTCCATTCATTATAGTTGTTTCCGTTCAATATATTTGTAATGGGCCAATTTTATACGGGCCCAAACCCAGACAAAAAAAAAAACAAACAAAAAACAAATAAAAATTCCAAAATATTAAAAGTCCAGTCCAATTACAATACTAGCCTAAATTGCAGGCCCAAAATTACAAACCCCTAATAGCCAAAATACAAAAAAAACCCTAATGGCCCAACAAGCCCAAAAGTTAAACTGTTTTCAGCAAAAAAAAAAGGGAACAGAAACCCTAGCCGCCACACCCTAAATCCCTAGCCTCTGCCACCGCCACTCCTCCACTTGCTCCACCAACTGCTCTTGCAAAGAAGGAAGAACACGCATCAAACAGTAGACAAGTATTAAAAAATATGTAGAAACCGGCTATAAAAGCCGAATCTAAATGTATTTGAAAGGACTTTTTTTTTTGGAAAAAAAAGAGAAGAAAAATAAAAAAAATACAAGAAATCAACAACAAGAGGTGATTTTTTCTTTTTTTGAATATAAATACAAATATAAATATTAACTGAATATAAAGAGAAAAAAGTTAAACGCTTTTTTTTGGTCGGTGATCGCCAGATTTGGGTTCGAGAGACCCAAAAAAAGGGGGAATTTTGAATTTTTCGGCCACCGTGGACGGCCACCGCCATCATGCATGAGTCCACTGGCAAGCCGATGGCGGGACCTTAGGTCATTTCAAAGAAAAAGATGGATTTTTTTTTGAACGCTGTTAAAATGAATTTTTTTGGAGTTATTTTTACTTAAATAGAGGGCTAAAACGACGTCGTTTCGGCCTGAGGCCCCAAAACGACGTCGTTTGGGAGGCCGACCCGACCCGCCCGACCGACCTAGGATCCGCGTGTTTTTTTTAATGGGGGATATTCACGCTTTCAATCCTTTCGCCTTTTTAGTTATTTTATTTAGATCCCAATTCCATTTTTTTTCTTTTAGAAATTATACTGTTTAAATTTTTGCTTGTTTCATTTTAGTCCTCAATCTGCTGGCCCTCCAGGGAATGACATGTGTCCCAAGGATTTGGGATAATTTCCCTTTTAGTCCCTATTTCTTTTCGCGTGCTTCATTTTAATCCTTTTTTCTGTTTTTTAATTATTTTTTATTATTTACAATTTATACCCCTTATTTTTAGTTCGATTTCAATTCGATCCTTGGTTTATTTAACTTAAATTTTTTTTACAAACTGTTTGTATTTATTTATTATTTATTTATTTACTTTTTTTTCTCTTAAAAATCAAATTGTTTATACTTTTTTTTATTTGTGCATTTGTTATTTATTGTCGTTATTATTTGATTTTATTATTATTATTTTTATCTTTCTTGTTATTTTATTATTTTATTATTATCGTTAAAATTTTCATGTCATTTTATTTATCCATTTTAAACATGCATTTCCCATTTTCATATTTATTTTAAGTTACTTTATCGTTTTAAATACACATCGTTTAAATATTACACTTGTTATTATTCAAAAATCTTCAAAATAATGCAATATTCCATATTTGGAGATTCGAAAAGTCATACCCTAACTTATGGGGTTTCGATTTTTTCTCGTTGAACCTAAATGACCGAATATCCTTTTAAAATTAAAATACATGAGATTAAAAAAATAAAAGGCAAGCTTATTCTCAAGGGTTCATGGTGTCGTGTCTTAAATTACGGGATGTGACATTTTGTTATCTCAAGATGAGAGGAGCTTTAATGTACGTTTCGATTTATTCAAGCAATTTTTAAAGTAAAAATAACATTAATACAAAGAGGGATCGTGTTTTAAATTCTTTTCGAGTTTTCAACTTTCGACATTAAGACATTAATTAATCAATTAGGTACCAATATTGGGTGTTACAAGGGTGCTAATCCTTCCTCGCATGTAACCGACTCCCGAACCCATTTTTGGATTTTTGTAGAGTGAAAAATATTTTTTTAATAAATCAAATATTTTATTAAAAATATCAAAGCATGAGGTGATCCAATCACACCTTATAAAAAAAAGGATTGGTGTTGACTCCCATTTTCGTTTTTTTTAAAAACAAAAAGTCGATTTCAAAAAAGTTTTCGACAGCTTGGCGACTCTGCTGGGGACAAAATAAGAGAGTGAAGCCACGAGTTGATTATTTCTTGTCTTTTTTTTTCGAAAATTGATAATTTGGTTTAAATTTATGATCCTTTCGTTGCATTTCATTTTTATGGTCTGCATCATTTTGATATATTTGCTTTATTGTTTCGAGTCTTTGGATATATTTTCGCATATTGCATTTCATAACCGGTCGTTTAAGTGGGAGTGAGAAACTATTCCTTCGTGAGGTCTTCACCTCCATATAGGATAGTGGATCGCTTTCAGGATACATCCGTACCTATGTATTCGTGAGATTTTCATCTCCGTATAGCCATAGGGAAATGTATTCCCCTGAACTAAACTCGGTCCGTATGAGCCTATAATGGGTGAGGATCGAGGAATCTGCCGGTTCAGGTACCCTTACTTTAGAACCGAACTGCATGTAATGAGCACTAAAAGCTTACCCTAGGTAGAACTATACCAAACCCTAGTGGTCACCTGAATAGGTGCTCTATTTATTATTTTTTGGTTGCTTTAAATTCTAGCTTGGTATGCAATGTACTGACTTGTTTTGTTTTGTTTTGACTGTGATTGCAAGGCATTTTCATCATAAAAAAGGTGTTTATTAATGTTCAGTTACTAAATAGAAAGCTTGCCATGGAGAATGGATTTCTTGATAAAGTGGAAGATAATGCGGTTGTCCGAATATGGTCCGAGAAAATGCAACTAGAGAAGGGTGATAGTCTGACAGAGGGGTATGTGTCAGAATTGTGGGATTTCACTCGCATCATCGTGACTCAGAATAGCCTCCAAGAGTTGAAAGAAATATAGGACCGATGGGAAGATGAAATCAAGCGGCTATTTTACTGTAATTATGGTGATTTGCCCTATCTACTCGATATCAAAATGGACAAACATTTGTTTCGAGCTCTGGCTCAATTTTGGAATCCTGCCTACAGCTGCTTTACCTTTGGAAAGGTAGATTTGGTACCTACTATGGAGGAGTATACAACTTTGCTTCGATGTCCGAAGATTCAAGCCAACAAAGCTTACTCTAGAGCCGCCAATGTCTCGACTTTCTTAAAAAAGCTAATAAGCATCACAGGTATGAGTGAGCAATGGGTCGCGGCCTGGATCAAGCAAAAAGGAGAAAGCAAATCTATCCCTTGGAAAAGTTTGCGAGATTTGATTTTGGCGCATCCGGACACAAAGAAAAGGGTTGATATCGTCGCTATGAGTATCTACGGGTTAGTAATTTTCCCCAAAGCACTAGGGCATATAGATGAGGCAGTTTCAGATTTGTTTGATCGGCTTGATAAGAGAGTCACTCCCGTCCTGACAATCTTGGCTGAAACCTTCAGATCTTTGAGTGCATGCCGAAGAGCGGGCGAAGGAAGGTTCATTGGGTGAGCGCAACTCTTTTTAGTATGGTTCCATAGCCACTTTTGGAAAGTAGAAAAGGTTTCTTATCAATTATTCTCCGAGAACTACTTTCCATTGAAAGAATTAGTGGCTACTCCAAGGCGAGACGATATTTCAGAAGAAAAATGGATGGCGATTCTCCAAAATCTCCAAGATGAAGACGTTGAATAGAGGGTTCCTTGGATGATCCCCGATGAGATTTTGTACCGGTGTGGAAACTTCGATTGGATCCCTGTACTTGGGATATGGGGAGCTATTGGATATGCTCCTCTACTTGTGTTGAGGTAATATAGATTGAGGCGGTTCATACTAGCAATGCAAGGGCTGGCCCAGTGTGAGTTTTTGTATAAGGGCGATAATTACAAGAAAAAGGTTCAAGAAATATCTAACGCTTGGAACCAAACCCACAGAATGAAAAGATTTGCTGCAAATCTGATAATGACCCCTGAATATAATGGGTGGTGGGGTAAAAGAGTCAATGACAACATCCCTGTGCCAAGTCAAAAAAGCACTCGAGCATTGGAAGAACACCCGCAAGTGATTCCATCTGAGCTAGAGATCATCAAGCAAGATTTTGAATAGAGGAATTTGGAGCTAGGAAAGAAAATAGAATAATTAGAGGAGGAAAAGATGCAACTAGGGTTAGATGTTGATGTCCAAAAGTTAGAAGCCGAGAAATTGAGAAAAGGAAAGAACAAGGCTGAGAAAGACTTGGATAGTCTAAAAACTGATTATAAGAAGTTGCACTTGTCGATGAGGACTGCCGGGCTAGGAAAAACATCAGAACAATGGCGGTAAGAGATCAAATAAGAAAATATTAGAGCAGAGTCACTCCCGTCCTGACAATCTTGGCTGAAACCTTCAGATCTTTGAGTGCATGCCGAAGAGCGGGCGAAGGAAGGTTCATTGGGTGTGCGCAACTCTTTTTAGCATGGTTCCATAGCCACTTTTGGAAAGTAGATAAGGTTTCTTATCAAGTATTCTCCGAGAACTACTTTCCATTGAAAGAATTAGTGGCTACTCCGAGGCGAGACGATATTTCGGAAGAAAAATGGATGGCGATTCTCTAAAATCTCCAAGATGAAGACGTTGAATAGAGGGTTCCTTGGATGATCCCCGATGAGATTTTGTACCGGTGTGGAAACTTCGATTGGATCCCTGTACTTAGGATATGGGGAGCTATTGGATATGCTCCTCTGCTTGTGTTGAGGTAGTATAGATTGAGGCGGTTCATACTAGCAATGCAAGGGCTGGCCTAGTGTGAGTTTTCGTATAAGGGCGATAATTACAAGAAAAAGGTTCAAGAAATATCTAACGCTTGGAACCAAACCCACAGAATGAAAAGATTTGCTGCAAATCTGATAATGACCCCTGAATATGATGGGTGGTGGGGTAAAAGAGTCAATGACAACATCCCTGTGCCAAGTTAAAAAAGCACTCGAGCATTGGAAGAACACCCGCAAGTGATTCCATCTGAGCTAGAGATCATCAAGCAAGATTTTGAATAGAGGAATTTGGAGCTAGGAAAGAAAATAGAACAATTAGAGGAGGAAAAGATGCAACTAGGGTTAGATGTTGATGTCCAAAAGTTAGAAGCCGAGAAATTGAGAAAAGGAAAGAACAAGGCTGAGAAAGACTTGGATAGTCTAAAAACTGATTATAAGAAGTTGCACTTGTCGATGAGGACTGCCGGGCTAGGAAAAACATCAGAACAATGGCGGTAAGAGATCAAAGAAGAAAAGATTAGAGGGGATCGATGGGAAAGGAAGTTCCAAGATGCCCAGGTTCGAGAAGAGGCTCTAGAAAAAAGTTTGTCAGAAAGTCGAAGTGAATAGATCAGGTTAAAAGCCCGGGTGGCAGAGCTAGAAAAGTCACTTCATCAGTATCGTAGTCGCAACTCCATAATTGAGCTGAAAGCGAGCCTAAACAAGATTTAAGAGCCGAAAGGAAAATTAGAAAAGCTTGAAACCACATTACAAAATTGTGAACTCCGAGTTGAACTCCTTGAAGCAAACAATGAGCATTGGAAAGAGCAACTCCACCATTCTCAAGGTCAGGTCAGGGATAGAGACCATATCATTGGTGAAGCTGTGGCTGAAATACGAGAGGTGGTCAATTATTTGCAAACCCTAGCAGTTCAGGCTGACATGCTAAGCTTGAAGTATGAATCAGAATCGGATCGGGGTCAAGAGTTAGCTTGGCTTCTTAGGAAGGTTAATGTAACGCCCCTAACCCGTATCCGTTGCCAGAAGAGGGTTACAGAGTATTACCGGAGTTCACCGAACATTCTCATGTAATATGTATTAAACATACTATTTATACTCCAAAATTTTCTTATTGTCCCTTGAATGGGCCCTCGAGGCCCAAAATGAGTATTAGAATTGAATCGGGACTTAATCTGAACCTCTAAGAATTTTTCACAAAATTACAAAATTTTTCTAAGGTGCAGGGCTCACACACCCGTGTGGTCCAAGGGACACGCCCGTGTGACCCTGGGACACGCCTGTGTTCAATTTAGGGTGCTCTCTGACTTGCGCCACACGACCATGCCACACGCCCCTGTGCTAAGCCGTGTGGATAATTAATTTAATTCGAATTAGGTGTAGGTTTCACACAGCCAAGTCACACGCCCGTGTTCTAGGCCGTGTCTCCCACACGGTTGAGACACACGCTCGTGTCTCTGCCCATGTGCTCAATTATAAGCATTCTGTTTTCTTGAATTTAAGGTGCAGGGGACACACGGCCTGGCTACACGCCCATGTACTCGACCGTGTGTCACACACGGCCTAGACACACGCCCGTGTGTCTACCCATGTGGACAAAATGAAGCCATTTCTTAGCTTCATTTTCTCACCCAATTTTGCCAACAACCTACACCAATACTTGCATGAATATACCAGCCAAATAAAGCATTAAAACCAAGCCTAAATTAACATCTATCATGGCATAATATCACATGCAATTCATGTCTATAAGCATACTTTTAATACATATACAAGATAAACATACTCCATTCATCCACACTTAACACATAAGCATTGATCATAGAATAACTTTTAGACATACCAAATAAATCCTTACTAGCCATTTCAATGGCTAGATTACAAAACATCACTTACAAGTCATCATTTGACCAATTAAGCCTATACATGCCATTATACCAAAATGAGATTTCTAAGTATACCAAAAAGGAGATTGTGGATAGTGTGATTATGCTCCGACTGATCCTCCATCCTTCGTGAGCTTGCGAGCACTATATTACAAGGGAAAATTAAACGGGGTAAGCATTTTAATGCTTAGTAAGTTCGTATAACGGGAAATAAACTTACCGGTTATATTTATTAATACAAGCATACATAAAACACAAATCCATCAATTTTGGGTAAGTTACCTAAACACACAATCACTTATTCAAACAAGTTAGTCACATAATCTCATATGAATTTCAAGTAAAACATAGATGAGCTCATTACGTACAACTTCCATTCATTCTACCTTTCCATATTTCAAGAGTCTTTTCTGTTGAACTAATGAGATTTCGATGGATGTTCGAGTAGTATTTTCATGTGCAATAGAACTCATTAGGGAACGTAATAAGAGGCACACTCTTGAGCCACATTTTTCACAACCGGATTGCCAGTTCAGGCTGAATCCTATCCGTAGCACATGCTCTAGGGAGCTTAATTTGGATTACCCGTCCGGGCTAAATCCAATTTATAGTATATGCTCAAGAGGCTTACATTAGGATTACCCGTCTGGGCTAAATCCTTTATACAACATGTGTAATGTTATTCTCGTCCGAGAATATCACCTTATTCCATCGAATTCTCAACATTCACCCGGAACATTACAATTTGTCCATATTTCACACTTCTGATTATTTCATTATGGATATCATCTCATACATACCAACACAATCACACCATTCAATTTAAGAATTTAATACACATATTTAAGTTACACGAACTTACCTTGACAATTGTTCGGGTTTGAATTCCAACTAATCCGAAACTTTTTGTTTCCCTCGATCTAATTTTGTAGTTGGTCTTTCCGGGTCTTTCTAAGCTTGAAAAGTTCTCTTCCTCTCTCTTAGGGTTTCCATAAAAAAAAATTGGGGAAGAAGATGAATAGAAAAGATGATAATTTCTTTTTATTTTTCTATCATCTTTTAATTTTGTTGATTTCCAATTTAGTCCCTAGTCATTTCTAATTTTTCCATGGATGAGTCACCAAGAAAAATCTACATACTTTTCTTAATGGTCTAATTACCATATAAGGACCTCTAGTTTTGAATTACATAGCTATTTAATCCTTATAGCTACTAGAATTCAACTTTCGCATTTTATGCAATTTAGTCCTTTACCTAATTAACCACACAATCGATAAAATTTTTGTATCAAAATTTTCACGTGACCTTCCTATGATAATACCAACGATAAAATAAAATAAAATAAATTTTTATTTTTTGGGCTCGAATTTGTGGTCACGAAACCACTATTCTGATCTCACTGAAAATGGGCTGTTACAGTTAAGGCTTTGAGTATTAGGGCAAAGCCATATATGTAATCCGTTTTATGTAAAGAAATTTGTTTTCTAGTAAAGTTGTTCTAATAGAATTGAATCAGAGTCAATGCCTCTTTTCGCATTCATTTCATGCATTTGCATTACATTGCATCATATGCATTAAATTTCACGAAAAGACCCTAATTAATCGAAATTATGACAGTTAACCTGGAAACCAACAAGAGCCAACCAACCGAATATCGTTACAGTACTCGCGCCAAAACCAAAGTAATGGATCAAAGGTTAGAAAGGCTAGAACAGATTCAAAAGGAAATGCAAGACCAGTTGCAAGCGCAGCTGCAAGAACAATTAGCGAAAGTACAACAGGGGATGAGGGATCAAATACAAGAATCCCAAAGAAGTATGATAAGCCAATTGACGCAGTTGCTGGCTGGAGGACTTGAAAAAGGGAAGAGCACTATGGTCAACTCAGGGGATGATAATGAGGACCCTATCTACCCCTGGGTTTTGCCCCGATTAACGCCTAGGCACAACCAGAGGTGTACCCACGAAGGGTACCCATTACTATCAGACCCCAACAATATCAGGCTGGTACCTCGGCACCAACAAACTACCCAACGGGTTCAGGCTCCAATCCGGGGGATAATCCAACCAATCCTATTGTTCCTGATCTAGATGATATGACAGAAATTGAAAAAACAAGAGTGGAACTGCCAAAGCTTACCCAATTAAGCCTTGAAAGTTTCTTTTCTCTCTACTAGGGTTTCCTTGTATTTTTAAGGTTGAAGATGAGAAAATAAGATGGTATTTTCTTTTTATAATCTTTTAATTAATTAAATTTTTGCTATTTCCAATTTAGTCTTTGACCTTTTTCTATAATTCCATGGATGAGTCACCATGAAAAATCTACATACTTTTCTTAATGGTCTAATTACCATATAAGGACCTCTAGTTTTGAATTCCATAGCTATTTGATCCTTATAGCTACTAGAATTTAACTTTCATATTTTATGCGATTTAGTCCTTCTCGTAATTAGGCACTAAATCGATAAAATTTTCATGTCAAAATTTTCACATGTCACGTCTATCGTATTACGGACCGTATAATAAAATAAAAATAAATCATATTTTGGGTCGAATCTGTGGTCCCGAAACTACTGTTCCGATTTCACTGAAAAATGGGCTGTTACAACTCTCCCCCTTTTAGGGATTTTCATCCTCGAAAATCTTACTAGTAAAAAGATTCAGGTATTGCTTCCTCATAGTTTCCTCCGGCTCCCAGGTAGCCTCTTCTATACCGTGTTGTTGCCAAAGAACTTTTACCAAAGCTACCTTTTTATTTCTTAACTCTTTTGTTTACCGAGCTAAGATTTTGATTGGTTCCTCCCTATATGTCATATCTGGCTGAATCTCTACCTCTGTCGGAGAGATAACATGTGAAGGGTCGGATCGATACCGTCGTAGCATAGACACATGAAAAACATTATGAATCCCATTAAGCTCTGGTGGTAAAGCTAACCGATATGCAACAGGTCCAAATCTTTTTGTAATCTCATATGGTCCAATGAACCGTGGTCTCAATTTCCCTTTACGACCAAACCGGAGAACTTTCTTCCAAGGTGACACTTTCAAGAACACTTTGTCGCCAACCTGAAATTCTATCTCTTTTCTTTTCAAATCATTATAAGATTTTTTTCGATCCGAGGCTGCTTTCAAACTATCTCAAATTACCTTCACTTTTTCCTCGGTCTCTCGGACCAAATCAACTTCGTGTAACTTTTTCTCACTGAGTTCTGTCCAGTATAATGGAGTTCTACATTTGCGACCATACAAGGCTTCATACGGTGCCATCTTAATACTAGAATGGTAACTGTTATTATAAGAAAATTCAACCAAAGGTAAATACTTTTCCCAGTTACCTTCAAACTCAAGGACACAACACCGAAGCATATCTTCCAAGATCTGTATTAACCGTTTAGATTGACCATCTGTTTGGGGATGAAATGCAGTGCAAAAGTGTAACTGAGTACCTAGAGCTTCTTGCAATTTACTCCAGAATCGAGATGTAAACCGAGGATCTTTATTTAAAATGATGGAGACAGGCACTCCATCCAATCTGACAATCTCAGAAACATATAACTTAGCCAATCTATCCAAGAAATAATCCATACGTACTGGAACAAAGTGTGCAGACTTTGTCAACCGATCAATGATTACCCAAATGGCATCTTTCTTCTTTAGAGATAGGGGCAGTCCCGATACAAAGTCCATAGTAATTCTTTCCCATTTCCATTCCGGTATCGTAATTGGCTGTAATAGTCCAGAAGGCAACTGATGTTCAGCTTTTACTTGCTGACATATCAAACATTTAGATACAAACTCAGAAATATCTCATTTCATTCTTGGCCACCAGTACATCTTTTCTAGATCATTATACATTTTATTACTACCAAGATGCATAGACATGTTACGATTACGAGCTTCATTCAAAATCTTCTGTATCAGTTCTGAACTTTTCGACACACATACTCTACCTCTGAATAACAAACAATCATCAGTCTCGATCTGAAATTCTGAGTCAGGTGTCGATTCACTTTGTGTCCGTTTTGCTTGCAACTTACTATCATTTTTCTTTGCTTCAGAGATTTGCTGTAAAAACATTGGTCTAGCTTTTAAATTAGCTGTGATTGAACCATCATCAGATAATGATAATTGGGTATTCATTGCTCGCAAAGTATACAAAGATTTTCTGCTCAAAGCATCTACCACTACATTGGCCTTTCCCGGATGGTAGTCAATAACAAGATCATAATCTTTCAATAACTCAAGCCATCTGCACTGTCTCAAATTCAAATCTTTCTGTGACATCAAATATTTTAGAATTTTATGATCAGTGAATATGTGACATTTTTCACCAAATAAGTAATACCGCCAGATTTTAAATGCAAACACTATGGCTGCCAATTCAAGATCATGTGTCGGGTAGTTCTTTTCATGTGGCTTTAGCTGTCGTGAGGCATAAGCTACTACTTTACCATATTGCATCAAAACACAACCTAGACCATGTAATGACGCATCACTGTAAACTATAAATTCTTTACTCGATTCTGGCTGAACTAACACTGGAGCTTCAGTCAATAAGGCTTTTAATCACAAAACTCACTGACATTTATCAGTCCACTCAAACTTTATATCTTTCTGTAGTAAATGAGTCATCGGAGAAGCTATCATTGAAAAACTTTTTACAAATCTCCGATAGTATCCGGCTAGTCCCAGAAAACTTCAGACTTTAGACACATTCTTCGATGGCTTCCAATTAACAATGGCTGAAATTTTATTCGGGTCTACTCTGACACCTTCAGCAGATACTATATGCCCAAGAAAACTAACTTCCCGTAGCCAAAATTCACATTTACTGAATTTGGCATTCATTTGTTTCTCTCTCAGGGTTTGCAACACTATTCTCAAATGCTTAGCATGTTCATTTTCATCTCGTGAGTAAACTAAAATATCATCTATAAATACCACCACAAACCAGTCCAAATATGGACTGAAAATCTTGTTCATCAAATCCATAAACACTGCAGGTGCATTTTCCAAGCTGAATGGCATCACGAGAAACTCATAGTGTCCATACCTGGTTCTAAAAGCTGTCTTAGGCGCATCAGATTCTTTTACCCGTAATTGATAATAACCAGAACGGAGATCAATATTCAAAAATATAGTGGCACATTTCAACTGGTTAAATAAGTCATGAATACGAGGCAATGGATACTTGTTCTTTATTGTGGCTTTGTTGAACTGTCTGTAATCAATACACATCATCAATGATCCATCCTTCTTCTTTACAAATAGGACTGGCGCACCCCAAGGTGAGAAACTATGTAACAGTCTGATTTAGACCCTAGTCGGAACAGTGGTTTCGGGACCACAAATCCGAGTCAGTAAATATTTTAATATTATTTTCTGTGCTTATGATATGTGAATTAGCATGTGTGAAATTTCTGTGAGTTAATTCGTCCGTTTGAATGCTTAATTTGAGGAAAGGATTAAATTGCATTGAATGCAAAACTTGCATGCTTTATGAAAAGATACCAAATTGAGAATGGCTTTTAAATGAGAAGGCTTTAAGAAGCAATTAAACCACTTTATAAGTTAGTGGATGAACAAAGGACAAATATGTCCTTAACGTATGTTTGTCTTAATTATTAATGGAAGGGATATTTTAGTAACTAGATTAATAATATGGTAATAATAAAACAAAAGGCTAAATAATAAGCCATTCTCATCCATGTTCTTGCCGAAAATCAAAGGAAATAAGAATTTAAAAGCTTTCACACATTCGGCACTTGCAAGCTTTGATTAAGGTACTATTTTGACTCGGTTTTTGATAATTTTTATGTTTTTGAGATTGTTGCTTAGTCTACTATCAAGCCCATGTTGTAATTTAAAGAATTGATGATGTTCATGAGATGTGCCATTGATGAAATGGTGAGCTTTGTGATGAGTTTTGGTGTTAAATGAAAGATATGTGTTTAATGAACATGTTTTGTTCTTGAATTTTTGATGAATTTAGCTAATTAGGGCTAAATTGTAAAAATAGCATTTTGGAGGACTAATTTGTGAAATAAATGAAATGTATGGACTCATATGAGTATGAGTGAAATTCGACTAAACATGGGTATTTAGTGATTTTGTGTAATTTGTGATTTTGTGAATTAGGGACTAAATTGTCCAAATGTGAAATGTGAGGGCTAATTTGCAAATTGCCCTAAATATGTGTATTTGGATTGAATTGAATGTGTTGGTAAATAAAAAGGGTTAAATTTGAATATGTATAGATCAAGAACCGAAGAAAACGGACTTTGATCGCGGGAAAGCGAAAGTAGTCGAATAACCGAGTCTGAACGAATATCCGAATCCGAGGTAAGTCGATATACAAATAAATGTATTTGTATTAAATTATTTGAGTGTATATGATATGTGAAATACTATGATTATCCATTGAGATGGAATGTATGTGAAATCCGAGTTGGCTAATAAGTCTATAAGCTGATAAAGTCTGAGAAGTCCCGTGTGAACCTAGGAATATATATAGGAATTACGTATGTCATGACATAGGTGTCTGTTATGTGATATCATGTAAGACCACGTCTGGGACATTGACTTTGATTCGAGATTTTGTGTAAGACCACGTCAGGGACGTTAGCATCGATAAGAGATTTTGTGTAAGACCACGTCTGGGACGTTGGCATCGATATGAGATTTACGTGTAAGACCATGTCTAGGACATCGGCATCGTATTTGATTCATGTAAGACCCTGTCTAGGATAGTGGCATCGATATCTGATTACATGTAAGACCACGTCTGGGACGTTGGCATTGTACGACTATTCCGAGCACTCTGACTATCCTATTAGATTTCGAACGGTTCAACGGGCAAATCTGAGATACGAATGACTATGTGAATTGTATATCCGTTTCAGGTACGTTTGGTATGTACACTAAGTGTGAATGAAAGGTAAGTATCTATACGAACTTACTATGATGAATATGTGTAAGGAAATGATGAGATAATATATGAACATATGTTTGAATGAGCTATGTGTATATGTGGTATTTGAGTTGAAGAAATTGGTAAGATATGGTTAAACAAATGAGCCAAAGAATATATGTGATGAATTTGCTATGAGAACCAATAATGTCAATGTGCCAATATGATTATATGCATTTTATGCTAATTTTATTTGTATATGGCTTACTAAGCTTTTGAAAGTTTACTCTGTGTGTGTTTGCTCTATTTTATAGATCGTCAAAGCTACTGAAGGCTCGGGGACCGTCGAGGATCGTCATCGCACTACTCAACTCATTTTGGTAACTTTTGGAAATGTATATACTAAGTATGGCATGTATAGGCTAGTTATTTGGTATACGTTTGATATGTAAATAGCCATGTGATTTGGCTAGTTAATGTTGGTAATATGCATGAGTGAATATAGTATATGATGCATCAAGTCAGCTATTGAAATGGTCAAGGCATTGTTAAGCTTATGAATGCATTATGAGTATGTATGTATGATCAATGAAATGGTTACATGGAAGATAAATGTGGATGACTCATGCTTAAGGATATAAGTGATTTGGTTGTGCAAACTGTAATGTTTGAAAATAAGATTGGATACAAAGCTTTGTTGATTAGTTGATAGGTTTTTGGATGTCAATTGTGCATAAAATGAATTGGTATGATGCTTGTAGGGTAAACCCAAGTGTGGGTGGCATATTGGCCTTGCAAAGGGCCTGTTATGCTTACACGGTTGTGGCACACGGGCGTGCCTAGTGACCATGGGATTATGTAACACCCCATACCCGAGTCCGAGGCTCAGACCGGATACGAGACATTACTACGCTTGAACTTACTTAATCATGACATTACAGGCTATAAAATTTCATTCCGAAATTAAAACTTCTCATTCTTAAACAATTCGTACATTTCATGGGCCTACGAGGCCTTAAACTCGTACTGGTAAACTTTCGGAACCTTATCGAAAAACTTTTCTTTGAAACAGGGGTTACACGCCCGTGCAATATAAGACATGCCCGTGCATAGGCATACACGCCCATGTCCTCAGACCGTGCCTTAAAACTCAGTATTCTGCCGATTTCCACACGGCCATGACACGCCCGTGGACTTAGACCGTGTACTACATCTTGATATACTGACTTATTTCACATGACCGGGCACACGCCCATGCTCTAACCGTGTGTCATGCACGGCCTTAACACACGGCCGTGGGATTAGTCCGTGGCCTATTCTTATTTATAAGACTAAGGTGCAGTTTACGCACGACCTAGACACACGCCCGTGTGTCCAACCGTGTGGGCACTTAGAGGCTATTTACCAAGCCAATTACCACCCTGAAACTAAGATCACATTCATACTCAATTCAATTACTCAAATTACTACATCTTTCATTGATATCAAAAACCATACATACTTAGTCGATTTGGCCAATTTCTCTAGCCATATACAAAAAGAATAATGAACAAGATAGCCTATACTATGGCTCTTCTTAAAACATATACTCAAAATGAAGTGCCTCCTATACATGCCATACTTAATAAAACAACTTTGCTATACCAAAAATGGCGATTGATAGTGTGCTACGAGCTCTGACTTCAACGATCCACAAGTTAGCTTGGCGGGACTACATAGAAAGAAAGAATCAAAGGCGTAAGCATTTAGCTTAGTATGTTTGCATAGTAAGTTTACATATAATGTACATTCTTGCTTGATATAAACCATTTAACATAAATAATGGTATCATAGATTTCAGCTGTAAAGCTTACTTACTCATACTTGATTCATACATATCTCATGAAACTTACAAATCTCATGCTTGAGAGGTAACCAAGGTACCTGTACCACTTGATCACATTGATCAGCATACTTTAACATAATAATCATTATCTATCAATCATCATTCATAACGCAAATAATGCTCACTTTCATCTTGATGCTAGCTTTGCTTTCTTAGCTTTCTTGTTATCTCATTTTAACTTTACTCGTTTGCCCGATGAATTTCTGCGAATAACCGAGGATACTAAATCTCTTCCCACGTAACATGATGCCAAAGCCATATCCTAGATATGGTCTTACATGGAATATCTAATCTTGGTTTCAAGGCCATGTCTTGAAATGGACTTATATGAAGTCTTTCTCTTGATAACTTGTTCAATGCCAAGCTTGCCTTGGACTTACATGATAACTTGCTCAATGCCAAGCTTGCCTTGGACTTACATGATAACTTGCTCAATGCCAAGCTTGCCTTGGACTTACATAACAACTTGCTCAATGCCAAGCTTGCCTTGGACTTACATGATAACTTGCTTGATTTGCCGATGCCATGTTCCAAACATGGTCTTACACTGGCTCTCATAATGTGGTAGATCGAGTATCCTGGGAAATTCATTTTCAATCGGGACTTGCTCATACTTAATCTCACTGATTTCTTGGTTGAACATAACATCAAATAATTCATGAAAATAGTGTACATTATACTAAGCAATTAAATGATAAAAATCATAAAGCTTAGAAATCATACAAACTTACCTCAATATACAAAATGTATGTAGATGTGCAATTTAGTCCTCTACTTTGTTCTTGCCTCGATTTCGATCCGGGCTTCGTTTTTCTTGATTAGCAAGCTTGAAAGATGAGCAAACCCTAGCTATGGTTTCTTTGAAAATTATGGCAATGAGGAAGAAGATGATAATTATTTTTGTCATCTTTTTCCTTTATTAATCATTTAATAGGTAAATGACCAAAATGCCCTTCTCTTAAAAATATCACCATTTACTAACTCATGTCCAATTTTGTCCAAAAATTATGATTTGGGCAAATTGCTATTTAAGGACTTATAATTGCTATTCTAGAGTTATTTCATACAAAATGCTTCTAGAAACTCACATTTACAACTTTTGCAATTTGGTCCTTTTTGACCATTCAACTTCAATTTAGCAAAATTGCTTCATGAAACTTTCACACTAACATGCATACATGGCATGAACCTTAAAAGCTCATAAATTCACCTTGAATTCGTGGTCTCGCACCACTATTCTGACTAGGCCCTAAATCAGGCTGTTACAATTCTCCCCCTTAGGGATTTTCGTCCTCGAAAATCTTACCAGCAAAAAGGTTTGGATACTGGTTTCTCATACTCTCTTCTGGTTCCCATGTGGCTTCTTCTATTCCATGTCTTTGCCACAATACTTTCACTAGGGCAATACTTTTATTTCTTAGCTGCTTGACTTCCCGAGCCAAAATCTTGACTGGTTCCTCACCATAAGTCATGTCGGGATGAATTTCTACCTCTGACGGGGTAATTACATGTGAAGGGTCTGATCGGTAGCGTCGCAACATAGACACGTGAAACACATCATGTATCTTTTCTAATTCTGATGGCAAGGTCAAACGGTAAGCTACCGCCCAACTCTCTCAAGAATCTCGTAAGGTCCGGCGAAACGTGGGCTTAACTTGCCTTTCCGCCAAATCGAGAACTTTTCTCCATGGTGACACTTTCAAGAAAACTTTATCCCCGACTTGGTACTCTATCTCTTTTCTCTTTAAATCTGAATAAGATTTATGTCTGTCTGAGGTAGCTTTTAAACATTCTCGTATCACTTTCACTTTCTCTTCAGCTTCTCTAACCAAATCAACCCCGTGAACTTGGTTTTCCTTGAGTTCACCCAAAATAAAGGCGTTACGCACTTATGCCCATATAGAGCCTCATAAGGTGCCATCTTTAAACTTGACTGAAAACTATTGTTGTAGGCAAATTCTGCCAATGGGAGGAACTTTTCCCAACTGCCTTGGAATTCTAGAATGCAACATCTGAGCATATCCTCAAGCACTTGAATTACCCTCTCCCGATCGGCCGCAGGTTGAGGATGAAAGGCCGTACTAAAGTTCAACTTTGTACCCAGGGCCTCTTGTAACTTTTTCCAAAATCTGGATGTGAACCTCTGATCTCTATCCGATATGATTGACAAAGGGACTCTGTGAAGTCTTACTATTTCTGAAACATACAAGTTTGCCAATTTGTCGAGTGAGTAATCTACTCGTATAGGTATAAAATGGGTTGACTTAGTGAGCCTATCAACTACAACCCATATAGCATCCTTATTGCTTGGTGACAACGGTAAACCCGTTACAAAATCCATAGTAATACGGTCCCATTTCCACTCGGGAACCAAAATGGACTGAAGCAAACCCGAAGGTACTTGGTGTTCAGCCTTTACTTGCTGACAAATCAAGCATTTGGAAACAAACTCTGAAATATCTTTCTTCATTCTCGGCCACCAATATTGTTGCTTCAAGTCATTATACATCTTGGTACTACCCGGATGTACAGATAAACATCCATCATGTGCCTCGTGTAAAATTCTCTGAATAAGCTCTTCTTTTATCGGTACACAAACTCTATCTTTAAACAACATGTATCCATCAGAATTAATCTGAAAGTCGGATTCAACATCTGACTCGTACTGAACTCTCTTGACTTGCAATTCACTATCCTCTTTCTGAGCCTCAATGATCTCTTGGAGGAATACTGGTCTAGCTCTCAACTCAGCTAGAATAGAACCATCATCGGATAAAGTTATCCGTGAATTCATTGTCCTTAATGCAAAAAGGGACTTCCTGCTTAAAGCATCGGCGACCACATTCGCCTTGCCAGGATGGTAGTCAATAACTAACTCATAGTCATTTATCAACTCTAACCATCTTCTTTGCCTCAACTTTAATTCTTTCTGCATCATCAAATACTTTAAACTTTTGTGATCAGTGTATATCCGACATCTCTCACCATATAAATGATGTCTCCATATCTTCAATGCGAAGACTATGGCTACCAACTCTAGATCGTGTGTTGGATAATTCTTCTCATGAGACTTCAACTGTCTTGAGGCATAAGCAATCACTTTTCCTTCTTGCATAAGCACACAAACCTAATCCATTTAAGGATGCATCAGTAAACTATGAACTCTTTCCCCATCTCAGGTTGTACTAAGACTGAGCTTCATCAATAATGCTTTCTGTTTCTCAAAACTGTATCTTGGCATCTTTCTCGTCCACTCAAACTTCACATTTTTCTCAGAATAATTTCGTCATCGGGGTTGCAATCATAGAAAACCCTTGACGAATCGTCTGCATAATAATCGGCTAAGCCTAGAAACTTCTAATCTCGCAGACATTCTTCTGGTTTCCAGTCCATAATGGCCGAGATCTTACTTGGGTCTACTCGAACCCCTTCTTCTGAGACAATATGTCCCAGAAATCCTACTTCATTGAGCCAAAACTCACTTTTACTGAACTTGGCATACAACCGATTTTCTCGAAGAATCTGTAAAACTGTTCGTAGGTGCTCAGCATGCTCATTCTCATCTCGAGAATAAATCAGTATGTCGTCAATAAAAACGACTACAAACTTGTCAAGGTATGGTCTGAAGATGCGGTTCATTAAGTCCATGAATACTGTAGGAGCATTGGTCAACCCAAAAGGCATGACTAAAAATTCATAATGCCCATGCCTTGTTCGAAAAGCATTCTTGGATACATCTGACTCCTTTACTCTTAACTGGTAATACCCCGATCTCAAATCTATTTTGGAGAACATAGTGGCTCCTTTCAATTGATCGAACAAATCATCGATTCTAGGCAATGTGTACTTGTTCTTTACTGTCACTTTATTGAGCTGACGGTAATCTATGCACAATCTCATGGTGCCATCTTTCTTTTTCACAAATAAAATCGGAGCACCCCATGGTGAACAACTTGATCTTGCAAAGCCTTTATCTGTCAACTCTTGCAATTGTAACTTCAACTCTCTTAACTCTGTTGGAGCCATTCTGTAAGGAGTGATAGATATTGGTACAGTACCGGGAACTAGCTCAATGTTGAACTCAACCTCTCTGACTGGAGGTAATCCTGGTAATTCCTCAGGAAAGACATCCAAGTACTCACATACTATCGGCATTGACTCAATATTTGACCCGATTTCTTTATCATTCATCACAAAGGCCAGATATGCCTCATACCCTTTTCTCATGTATTTCTGTGCAGTCATATGGGAAATCAGAACCGACAACCTACTCTGTTCATCTGATTCTATGTGAAGGGTGTCCCCATTCTCACATCCCATCTCAATGTATTTCTTCCCACAATTAACTATTACATTATGGGCAGTCAACCAGTCCATACCGAGAATGAGGTCAAACTCATCAAATGGTAACAACATAAGGATTGCTTTAAAACAATGACCTCTAATCATTAATGGACAATCTTTACATACTTCATCAACTAACACACTCTTGCCTAAAGGATTAGACACCTTAATCATAAATTCTGTAGAGTCTATAGGCATACTCAAATCGGGTACTAATTTCATGCAAATGTAAGAGTGTGTGGATCCGGGATCTATTAAAGCAATAACTTTGATATCATGAAGAGAAAAGGTACCCGTAATAACATCATGGGAAGATGCCTCTTCGCGAGCGCGATTGGCATAAGTCCTTGCAGGTGCTCTACCCTCGGGTCTCGCAGCCTGCTCTCTAGGGTTACCTCTTCCCCTTTCCCCACTTCCTGGGTTACTCTACGGTCTTCCTCAGACCATACCCCCGGATCTCGGGTTCTGAGCTCTTTTTTCTTTCATCATCTTTGGACAATCTTTTATATAGTGGTCTTGAGAACCACATCTAAAGCATGCATTTTCATGTGCTTGACATTCTCCAAGATGACGTTTGCCACACTGTGGGCATTCGGGTCTGTCAAATCTAATGTTCCCAACACTTGCAACTGAAGTAGTCTGTGCTTTATTCCCTAAATATTGCTTGCTCTTGTCTTTCTTTGAAAACCCAATGGAAGTAGCCGATCGGGTAGGGAAATATCTTAACTTCTTGGATAAAGATTAGAATGACTTATTCCACTGTCTCTTTCTAGAGTCACGAGACTCCATTTCAGATTTCTTCTTCTCTTTTACTAGTTCTTCGGCTTTACAAGCCCTCTCGACTAGCACCACAAATTCTTTCAGTTCTAGGACAGCAACAAACAGTTTGATGTCCTCATTCAGCCCATCTTCAAATCTTTTACTCATGATGGCTTTGGTGGACACACATTCTCGAGCGTATTTGCTGAGTCTTACAAAATCACGCTCATAGTCAGTCACTGACATCTTGCCTTGCTTCAGTTCTAGGAATTCTTTCCTTTTCTGGTCCACAAACCTTTGACGGATATACTTTTTCTTGAACTCTTCTTGGAAGAATTCCCATGTGATCTTCTCCCTTGGTACCATCGATACAAGGGTGTTCCACCATTGATAGGCGAAATCTCTTAAAAGGGAGACTACACACTTCATGCTTTCCTCGGTGTGCATGATAATTCATTAAATACCTCGATGGTATTTTCTAACCGAACTCACTCTTTTTGGATCGTCATCTTTTCTAGCCCGAATTCTTCTCCCCATATTTCCCGATCCTATCAACGGAGGCTTAACTCCTCTTGCCACCTTTACTACTTGAGGGGCTACCGGAATAGGTTGTGGAATGTGGGGGGTGGAGGGGGTTGTACATTTGGGTTGTCTGAACGAACTCTCGAATACCACGTATTCATCATATGGAGGAAGGTTTCTCTAGCCCCTTCTCCTCCTTCTTGACTCATCGTAGTGGGTCTATTCTCATTCTTGTTCTAAGACCGTCCCTTCAATGAGCCGGCGCGTTACTTTTCACACATCGTCGCCACAACTCTTTCGGGATCCATTTACTAAATGTATAAACATAATTTAAGTCGTCGGAGTCGTCACACTATCATTATAAAAACATTCTCACGTATGGCATGTATAGCTAGACTCGTGCTCATGCTACGTTAGTCCTAGAACCGACTAAACCGTAGCTCTGATACTACTAAATGTAACACCCTATACCCGAGTCTGAGGCTCAGATTAGATACGAGACATTACTATGCTTGAACTTACTTAATCATGACATTACGGGCTATAAAATTTCGTTCCGAAATTAAAACTTCTCATTCTTAAACAATTCAGTACATTTCATGGGCCTACGAGGCCTTAAACTCGTCTTGGTAAACTTTGAAACCTTATCAAAAACTTTTCTTTGAAACAGGGTTACACGCCTGCAATATAAGACATGCCCGCAGCATAGGCATACACGCCCATGTCCTCGCATCGCGCCCTAGAACTCGATGATTCTCGCCGATTTCCACACGGCCATGACACGCCCGTGGACTTAGACCGTACTACATCTTGATATACCGACTTATTTCACACGACCGGGCACGCCCATGTTCTAACCGTGTGTCATGCACGGCCTTAACACACGGCCGTGGGATTAGTCCGTGGCCTATTCTTAATTATAAGACTAAGGTGCAGTTTACGCACGGCCTAGACACACGCCCGTGTGTCCAACCGCGTGGGCACTTAGAGGCTATTTACCAAGCCAATTACCACCCTGAAACTAAGATCACATTCATACTCAATTCAATTACTCAAATTACTACATCTTTCATTGATATCAAAAAGCATACATACTTAGTCAATTTGGCCAATTTCTCTAGCCATATACAAAAAGAATAATGAACAAGATAGCCTATACTATGGCTCTTCTTAAAACATATACTCAAAATGAAGTGCCTCCTATACATGCCATAATAAAACAACTTTGCTATACCAAAATGACGATTGATAGTGTGCTACGAGCTCCGACTTCAACGATCCACAAGTTAGCTTGGCGGGACTACATAGAAAGAAAGAATCAAAGGCGTAAGCATTTAGCTTAGTAAGTTTGCATATAATGTACATTCTTGCTTGATATAAACCATTTAACATAAATAATGGTATCATAGATTTCAGCTATAAAGCTTACTTTCTCATACTTGATTCATACATATCTCATGAAACTTACAAATCTCATGCTTGAGAGGTAACCAAGGTACCTGTACCACTTGATCACATTGATCAGCATACTTTAACATAATAATCATTATCTATCAATCATCATTCATAACGCAAATAATGCTCAATTTCATCTTGATGCTAGCTTTGCTTTCTTAGCTTTCTTGTTATCTCATTTTAACTTTACTCGTTTTCCCGATGAATTTTTGCGAATAACCGAGGATACTAAATCTCTTCCCACGTAACATGATGCCAAAGCCATATCCTAGATATGGTCTTACATGGAATATCTCATCTTGATTTCAAGTTCATGTCTTGAAATGGACTTATATGAAGTCTTTCTCTTGATAACTTGTTCAATGCCAAGCTTGCCTTGGACTTACATGATAACTTGCTCAATGCCAAGCTTGCCTTGGACTTACATGATAACTTGCTCAATGCCAAGCTTGCCTTGGAATTACATGATAACTTGCTCAATGCCAAGCTTGCCTTGGACTTACATGATAACTTGCTCAATGCCAAGCTTGCCTTGGACTTACATGATAACTTGCTCAATGCCAAGCTTGCCTTGGACTTACATGATAACTTGCTTGATTTGCCGATGCCATGTTCCAAACATGGTCTTACACTAGCTCTTATAATGTGGTAGATCGAGTATCCTGGGAAACTCATTTTCAATCGGGACTTGCTCATACTCAATCTCACTGATTTCTTGGTTGAACATAACATCAAATAATTCATAAAAATAGTGTACATTATACTAAGAAATTCAATGATAAAAATCATAAATCTTAGAAATCATACAAATTTAGCTCAATATACAAAATGTATGTAGATGTGCAATTTAGTCCTCTACTTTGTTCTTGCCTCAGTTTCGATCCGGGCTTCGTTTTTCTTGATTAGCAAGCTTGAAAGATGAGCAAACCCTAGCTATGGTTTCTTTGAAAATTATGGCAATGAGGAAGAAGATGATAATGATTTTTGTCATCTTTTTCCTTTATTAATCATTTAATAGGTAAATGACCAAAATGCCTTTCTCTTAAAAATATGACCATTTACTAACTCATGTCCAATTTTGCCCAAAAATTATGATTTGGGCAAATTGCTATTTAAGGACTTATAATTGCTATTCTAGAGCTATTTCATACAAAATGCTTCTAGATACTCACATTTTACAACTTTTGCAATTTGGTCCTTTTTGACCATTCAACTTCAATTTAGCAAAATTGCTTCATGAAACTTTCACACTAACATGCAAACATGGCATGAACCTTAAAAACTCATAAATTCACCTCAGATTCGTGGTCTCGCACCACTATTTTGACTAGGCCCTAAATTAGGCTGTTACAGATTAAGTCAGTATCTAGCCTAAGAGTACACGACCATGGCACACGGGCGTGCCTAGTGACTGTGGGATTAAGTCAGTATCTAGCCTAAGAGTACACGGCCATGGCACACGGGCGTGCCTAGAGACCGTGGGGTTAAGTCAATATACATGCCCTGTTTTAGCACGGCCAGGACACATGGGTGTGTCTAGTAGCCGTGGGAGGCACACGGTTTGACTGCACGGACGTGTGACCTCTGCAGTGTTTAAAAAGTTTTAAATTTCCAAGAATTTCTGTTTGTGTTCGGTTTAGTCCCGATCCTATCTTAAAGCATTTTATGGTCTCGTTGACCTATAAAAGGGACACGTTGATTGTGATTGATGATTTGTATAATGTATTGTCTATAAAAGTTTCTATCCGGTAATGCCTTTAACCCTAATCTGGCAACGGATACGGGTTAAGGGTGTTACAAACTAGGTCGAGCAAAACCTCTGTCAATCAACTCCTATAATTGTACTTTCAGCTCTTTCAATTCTGTAGGAGCCATTCTGTAAGGTGCTATAGATATTGGTGTCGTTCCCAGAATAAGATCTATAGAGAATTCCACTTCTCTATCCAGTGGTAAACCAGGTAATTCTTCTGGGAATACATCAGGAAATTCTCATACAACTGGTACTGATTGAATCTTTGACTCAGACACTTTAGTATCCAACACATATGCAAGGTAAACATCATAACCCTTTCGGACATATTTCTGTGCGGTTATTGTTGAAATCACATTTGGTAATCCATCTAGTTTATCGGATTCAACACGAAGCAATTCACCATTCTGACATTTCAATACAATATATTTCTGCTTACAATTAACCACTGCATCATATCGGGTTAACCAATCCATTCCCAAGATCACATCAAATTCATCAAATGCCAATAACATCAAGTCAGCCGAAAAGTAATAACCTTTTACCATCAATGGACAGTTCTTACAAACTTTATCCACCATAACACACTGGCTCAGGGGGTTTGAAACTTTAACCACAAATTTAGTGAATTCAACAGGTAAATTTTTAACAGTCACTAAGTTCATGCATACGTATGAATGTGTGGAACTAGGACCAATCAAAGCAGTAATATCAGTATCAAGTATAGAAAATGTAACACCCCTTACCCGTATTCTACGCTGAAACCGGGCCTGAGGCATTATCGAATTAAAACCACTTGATCGCCACTTAGGCTCAACGTGACTACTCTCTCTTAGTTACCATAACGACCTCATTCTCAACTTACGAGACCTTACTCATATACACGAGGGTTCTCGAGACCATATAGAAAACTTTTACTATCTTAAAATTTTTCCATCTATACAGGGACCACACACCCGTGTAAGATTAGACACGCTCGTGGAGGTCATACACGCCCATGCCCCCATCCCGTGCATGAAAACCCAAGCATTCTGCCAATGTCCCACGGCTAGGGCACACGCCCGTGTGGCTAGCCCGTGGCCTACACTACTCGAATCTGCCAAATTGACACGGCCAAGTCACACACCCGTGGGCTGGCCGTGTCCCACACATGGCCTAGACACACGCCTGTGTGTCTATCCACATGGACAAGAACAAAGCTATATGCTAAGCTCTTCTCACCCCTCTAGCTCATACAACATATACATTCAACTCATCCATAACCAACTCATATTGAAACACAATCTTACATGGATGACTACATCTTTTTATATAACAAAGTAGCCAACAACCATGGCATTATACAAAAATAGTTTATCCATCTAATGGCCAAAACATCTTAGCTAACTTGTCTAGCCTCTATATATGCCATATACAAAACATTAAGTCTAATGTACCGGAGTGTGCTGATAGTGTGGGCGATCTTCCGATTAATCCACGTATCACGATTCAATCCTTTTTCTCTATAAGACAAGGGAAAAGAAAGGAGTAAGCTTTGAGCTTAGTAAGTTTACACATAAACAATTTAAGCATTCTAGTATAAGCTAAACAACAATTAGCATTATACTAACATATGTAATTCACATCCACTACTATGCTTACTCTTTCTATCCCTTACCACATCTCCAACACATCATGAGTCACATACTCATAATCATTGACATGCACCCCTGCACTCAATATCACATTTAGTCAAAATACAACACATCATTATTTCTCGTTAATACATCTACACAACTAAATTACTCGGTGGTTTCGCACTTAGCCCACCACAATCAGATCATGAGGTAGTATCGCACATAGCCTACCACAAGGATAATTATAGTGATTCCGCGTATAGCTCACTAAATAATATGCTTAACAATTGTATCGCACACAGCCCATCATTGTTAAGTATCAAGGTGGTATCGCACTTAGCCCACCATCAAGCATTATCACTACACATTCACATGTCTACTTTGTAATACATTCGTCCATTCACAACTACTATCTCATTCATTCCACTAGAATCGAATAGGTTCTCAATCATGCTACACACTAGCTAGCATTAACAATGTATACGCATAAATGCATCGTTTGTACGTAAACTTACCTTGGTACTAAAAAAGTATGGAGATGTGCAATTTAGTCCACGACCTTGCCCTTGCCTCGGTTATGATCCGGGCTTCGTCTTTCTTGATCTAAAATGATAAATCAACCCGTTCAATACACACATTGACTAAATTGACCCTTATCTCATACTTTAGTAAAATTATCATTTTGCCCCTAAACTTTCTTATATTTACACTTTTGTCCCAAGGCTCGTAAAGTGATTTTCATTCAACTTTCTGGCCTTTCATGTTTAGCCGAATCATTTAATCAACTAAAGCAATCATCAATTCTCACTAAATCACTCATGTATGACCAATCTCAAGACTTTCACAAACTAGTCCCTACATGCATTTTTCATGGAATTCACTTAGCAAAAGATGTTTCTACTACATCAAGCTTTCATATTATTCCATAAAACATCAAAATACATGCATGTCATACATGGATATATTTTTTAACATCAATCCTAGCTCAACATATAGCTAAAAATAGCTTACTCATGTTACTAGGACTTCAAAAATACGAAGAATATCAAAAACGGGGCTTGGATGCACTTACTAGCAAGCTTGAAAAATTGAAGAGCCCTAACAATGGCTTCTTGAAATTTTCTATGACTTGGAGAAGAAGATGAATGAAATTTTGTCATTTTTTCCCCTTTTTAATCATTTAATTGTTAAATGACCAAAATGCCCCTTCTCACTAAACTTTCCAATATCATCCACTCATGCCCATTTTTGTCCAAAAATTAGAATTTGGGAAAATTACTATTTAAGGACCTCTAATTGATAATCCAAAGCCATTTCATACAAATAGCTTCTAGAATCTCACATTTTGCAACTTTTGCAATTTAGTCTTTTTGGACAATTCAACCGCAATTTAACAAAATTGCTTCATGAAACTTTCACACTAACATGCAAACATAGCATAAACCTCAAAACTCATACATATACCTCAGATTTGTGGTCTCGCACCACTATTCTGACTAGGCCCTAAATCGGGATGTTACAGAAAATGTACTAGTAATGACGTCTGGTGCAGATGCATCTTCTCTAGCACGAATGGCATATGTTCTTGCAGGTGCTCGTGCCTCAGATCTAACTGCCGTATCCTTGGTAGCACCTCGACTACCACTAACATTACTGGGGTGACGGGGTGGTCTGCCTCTCGCAACAGGATTTGTAACATCCTGGATTTTGGGTTTATGCATTTGTGCTTAAATAAATGTGAAAGCATGTCTATGTGTGTGTTAAATGTGTTTTATGAATTTTTGTGAAACCTAGAGTGTAGTGAATGCTTTAGAAATTATTAGATTTTAAATTCAAAAGAGGAAGCTAGGCAGAGTATCCTTAAGAGAAATTGTAGGGGAAATATGACACACAAATGGGCTTGGAAAAGTGGCAAGGAGGCGCCACTTAAAGCCCAGTGAGTGACGCCACAAGCATGAGTGCAGGGCCAAGGATTGAGTTACAAGGAAGCAAAATAAAGGTTTTATTTTGCAGTGAGAAATGAGCAAACAAGGGACGACACTAAGGCTAAATTTTAGGAGCTTCAATCCTTTTAATATTTTTAAGAGATAAATGGTGATAATTAATTAAGATAGGGGATAAATGTTGGATTATTTTTATTAATTTGAAAAAGGTGAGAGATAAAGTTATCAGAATAGGGAGAGTTGGCCGAATAGGGGGCTCTAGGTAGAGTAATTTCGGCAAAAAGGGGAAAAGGGTGGCCATTCTTCATTCTTTTCTTCTCTTTTTCCTCTCGCCGAATTCTTTAGCAACACTTCTCTTCTCTTTTATTTTGCCAAAAGCCGAAAACTCAAGAAAGCCTAGCCGACTTCTCCATCTTTTTCTTCTTCAAAGATTATCACCATTGCCGAATTGCTCAACCCTTCTCTCCTTCTTCTCACAAGTTCATAAAAGCCGAAACTAAGTACTTGCTAGATCCTAGCCGATTGTTTATTGAATCCCAAAGCCGAATCTTCTGTGGTGATAGACAAGGGTGTTGTCGATTTCTTCAGTAGGGGTAAGATCAAATTGGGTTTCCATTCTTTTTCTTTTAGGCTTGTCAAAATCTAAGATCTAATCTCTACTATTGTTCTTTGACCGAAACTATGAAAAAGGTTTCAGGATTTGCCTATTGTCGACTTCAAGCAAGGATCATTCGGGATTTAAGGTAAGTCATGTGGTTTTCGGCCAAAGGCCATGTATTGTGATTAAATGTTAGTTTTGGATCTAACACATGTCTATAGGGATTTCGGCAGATACCATAATCAAGTAGCTATTTCGGGATATTTAGATCCACAAGGTAAGTGCATGTGATATTCGGCCAAGGTCCTATTTAGTGACTTAGATCTGTTTCTTACTTATTCAAAAGCTGAAAACTAACCAAGTCAATTGATCTAGTGTTAGCCGATTTTAAGGAGGAAATACTACAACGTTTCGGGATTTGATTAGTAATCAAATTGGCAGCAAGGTAAGGATTTTGGTTGCAATAGTCCTTCGGGATTTGATTATATAGTCGAATAGGCTTTTTCTAAGCATTAAGCGATTGACTAAATGTAGGAATTAAGGATCTAAAGCGTTAGATCGGGATTTTCGGGATTTCAGTGAAAACGATAAGTATATCAGGTGTGTACCCCACACTGAATCTTGATTGATTTACGGTATTATTTTAATATATGTGTTAATAGTTATATGAAAAGTGGGCTAAGGTACCATGCAATGGTACGAAGTACTCAGGTACGTAATCTTAACATCATGTTAATAAATGTTATGAACATGTGGAATATGGCATGTATGTGAACATTGATAAGAATGTGAAATAAGGCCTAAGCCATGATAATTGCATGATTTGTATGACATGGGGCATATGGGTGATTATGAAAGGGGAAGTGATTGGTGGTTTTATACCCCAATATCTGAATGTGGTGACTTCGGTCACATAATCCGAATGTGGTGACTCATGTCACAATAACTGAATGTGGTGACTTATGTCACAAAATATATTATCTGGTGGCTATGCCACGAATTTATATGGGCGATGTGCTAGTCGTGCCCGCAATGACGACCTTCTTCGATGATGTGTAGCGGATGGGTGGGTCGATTTAGTAATCCCCACGGTGTGATGGTTGGTACGGGTGATGTGTAGCGGATGGCATCTAGGTTTGGATTCGGGATTGCATCATTATATTTAATTGCTATTTGTACATGTATGAATTGTTATGCCTAAATCGTTGGGATTTAGTGTTGATCGCATACACTGCCGAGTCTGTTTGACTCACCCCGCTGTGGGATATCTTTTGGGTGACACTCGGTGACGGATCGGGTGGGCAGGAGCTCGATGGTGGCCGTGCTCGTACATGTAAATTATTTTATTTTGGACTTTCTATTTTCAAGTAGTTTGGATTTATTTTGGGTTTCCTTTGATGTAATAAGGCGACTAGTAGAAAACCATTATGCATGCATTTTAATTATTTAGTATGATACTTAATTTTATCAATTTAAAGTTTAAGCAATTTTTCTTAAAAATAAATTGTAAATGTTTAGACACCTAAACACAAATGATTTTAGAATTAAAGATTAAACCCCAAAACAACTCGGTATTTTTATAAAACCACCCCAAATTTTTCGAAGTAATAAACATGAAATTAAAATGTTTTACTCGAGGAACATACCAGATCCTATGCAGGCTCGTGGGTAGGGGTTTGGGGTGTTTGAATTTGATATCGAGCCCGGTTCAAAACTCGGCTCTGGGGTTTTGGGCTCAAAACATTTTCTAAAAATGGGCTTTCTTTAAAGGATAACAGTCCATTAGTCGGCATGGCACTGCGTCTCCTACCAAGTCCGCTGTAAGTACCCTAAACCATTGTGTGATATACATGTGGGCTTTATGGGCTTTATGGGACGTAGACTAGTTTAAATAGACTCTGATGGACTATAGGCTTAGTTTAAACCACTTCTTAAATTTTCATAAGACTTAATTTCACTAAACAAACCCGTTAACGAGCCGCAAGACTAGGGTGTGGCAACCGTCATACGCATGTCTAGGATTGGATCCGGAAGAGCCTGGTATTTAAGCAGTCCTAGTGACTCACCTCCTCTTCGCTGGAATCCTACCTGGTGCGTAGTGACTGTTCACCTTAGTCGAGTTAGGGTGTGGCAATAGGCAGACGCATGCCTAGGAGTGGATTCAGGGAGAGCTTGGTATTTAAGCAGTCCTAGCGACTCACCTCCTCTTCGCTGGAATCCTACCTGGTGCGTGGTGACTATTCACCCTAGTTATGAGGACTCGTTGATGGGCTAAACCCTATAATTAAAACCCGAAAAGGACCAGCCACCCTAGTTTGAAAAAAAAATTACCGAAATACCCCCAGATTTCAAAATTACCGAAATACCCTTATTTCATAAAATCACCGAGGAACCCTGAATTGGAAAATTTACGAAATCACCCCTGATTTACAAAATTTTCAAATCGACCCCAATTTATTACCAAAATACCCCTGTAGGTGAAATGACGAAAATACCCCTGGGATAGGAATAAGATGAAAATGTTTGAATGATGAATGTGTGTTGAATGAATGTGCTTCTCTAAATTAGGATAGAAGACTTGAAACTTTGAAATGATCGAAAGAACTGCTATTAAACTTCTTTTCATAAAATTTCTTCGCGGATAATCAGTGGAACAAAAGACTAATGCATAAAATTCCTTAAAATAGATTAAAGCGCGGTCGTAGAAATGAGTTCTAGGGGGCACGGTCGTAATGTGCAAGGACGTGGTAGAGGCAGAATGACCGTATCGGAACCCGTTAGGTCTGGACAAGGGTTCGAAAATGAGGTACCACTACCCCCACCACCAGCTGTTGGTGTTGAGTAGCAAGATCAGACGGGGGATGATGCAGTATCGCAGGCAATGCTGCAAGTTCTTGAGATGGTGGCTGGAGCAGGTGGAGGTATGGGAGCTCGGAAATCTGTACCCGAGCGACTCCGAGCCAATGGGGCTGAGGTGTTTCGTGGTGTATCTGGTGTGGCACCCAGTACGGCTGAGTATTGGTTGGAGGCGACAGAGCGAATCATGGATGAGCTCGATTTAACCGCTGAGGAGAAACTGAAAGGAATGGTGTCGCTACTTCGCGATGAGGCATATCAATGGTGGCTCACAGTTCAGAATGGTGCCACAGCTGAGGATCAAACTTGGGAGTATGTTAAAGTGGCGTACCAGAAGAAGTATGTTGGAACTAGTTATACTGATGCACAGAGGAAGGCATTTCTGGGGCTGGTTCAAGGGAACAAGTCCGTAGCGGAGTACGAGGCCGAATTCTTAAGGTTGAGCCGGTATGCTCGAGGTATCGTGGCTACGGAGCATGAGCGATGTGTCCGGTTTGAGGATGGCCTGAGGGATGATCTAAGGTTGTTGATAGCTCCGCAGCAGGAGCGGGAATTTGCCGTGTTAGTAGAGAAGGCTAAGGTAGCCGAAGGAGTTAAGGAATCTGTAACGCAGAATACGGACCGGAACAGGCAAAAGAGAGGTTTTGGGTCGTCGGGGTCATCTGGGAATGCGCAGAAGAGGCCTAGAGTTGATGGGCCGCGAGGTCGCAAAGTTGTGACAGGAGGCGATGTCGTACTTGTGATCAGTGTGGGAAGAGGCACCTAGGAGAGTGTTGGAAGAAGACAGGAGGATGCTTTAAGTGTGGATCCAAAGACCACATGATTAAGGACTGTCCTATACAAATAGACGGGGGCCGACCAATAGGTCAAGGTTCTAATCAGGCTGGAAGAGGGGACAACAGCCTCAGCGGGGTCGTGGTCCGAATGGTAGAGGAAATGGTGCTGGAAGAGGATGTGGAACACCAGGTAGAGGTGTTGGTAATACGGAGGCTAGACAGCCAGGACTGGTATATACAGTTCGTCGGAGGGAAGACGGCGATGCACCTGATGTTATAACGGGTACGTTCCTTATTTCGGAGGTACCCTTTATTGCTTTGATAGACATACGGTCAACTCACTCCTATGTTGTTAGTAAAGTATTCGAAACTTTGCATGTGAACTTTGAGACTGTACCTAGAAAGATGACTGTACTTAGTCCTTTAGGGCAGACCGTGATAGTAGATAAACTCTTTAAGGAAGTGCCTTTAGAAGTTCAGGGGACGCAGTTCTCAGCTGACTTAGTGGAACTACCATTCGGGGAATTTGATCTAATCTTAGGCATGGATTGGTTAGTGAAGTATCGTGCGAATGTGGATTGCACCGCTAAACGAATGTCGTTGAGAACTCCCGACGATAAGGAAGTTGTGGTGATGGGCGAAAGACAGAACTATTTGTCGAATGTAGTATCCGCTCTTAAGGCGGAGAAGATGGTAAGGAAAGGATGTCCGGCTTTTCAGATGTGGGTCAGTGCCTTGGACACTAAGGAAACAAGTGTAGAAGGGGTTAGAACAGTAAGGGAATTTGTGGATGTCTTTCCGGAGGAATTACAGAATACCCCTGGATAGGAGGTGGAGTTTGGAATTGACTTGTTCACGAACGGCAGCGCCGATATCTATCGCTCCGTATAGAATGGCACCGAAGGAGTTGGTTGAGCTCAAGGCTCAAATTCAAGAGTTGCTTGATCGTGGGTTTATTCGACCCAGTGTGTCTCCATGGGGAGCACCGGTCTTGTTTGTGAAGAAAAAGGACGGAACTATGCGTATGTACATAGATAATCGTCAGTTGAATAAGCTGACCATCAAGAACAAGTACCAATTGCCAAGGATAGACGACTTGTTCGATCAGCTTAAGGGGGCAGCGGTATTCTCAAAGATAGACCTAAGGTCTGGATATCATCAACTTAAGGTGAAGGAAGCAGATATCCATAAGACAACCTTCCGAACAAGATACGGGCATTATGAGTTCGTAGTAATGCCGTTTGGGTTGACGAACGCCCCAGCCGCGTTCATGGATTTGATGAACCGGGTTTTTCAACCTTACTTGGATAGGTTCGTCGTTGTGTTCATAGACGATATCCTAGTATACTCAAAGTCTGAGGAAGAACATGATGAGCATCTCCGAAAAGTGTTGCAAGTCTTAAGGGAGAAGAAGCTATATGCCAAATTCAGTAAGTGCGAGTTTTGGCTTAAGGAGGTTGCATTCTTAGGGCATGTGGTGTCTGCTGAAGGAATAAGGGTGGACCCTAGGAAGATTGAGGCAGTGCTGAATTAGAAACCACCTAAGTCTGTGGCTAAGGTTTGCAGTTTTTTGGGATTAGCCGGCTACCACAGAAGGTTTGTGGAAGGATTTTCATCAATAGCCGCACCTTTGACAAAGCTGTTGAGAAAGGAGGTACCTTTCGTTTGGACAGATAAGCAACAGGAGAGCTTTGAGAAGCTTAAGAGGGTTTTGACTGAAGCTCCGGTTTTGATTCAGCCGGAGGCAGGGAAGGACTTTGTGGTGTACTGTGATGCTTCTCACACAGGATTGGGATGTGTTCTGATGCAAGACGGAAAGGTAGTCGCTTATGCGTCTCGGCAATTAAGGCCACACGAGGTTAACTACCCGACGCATGATTTGGAATTGGCGGCAGTGGTCTTTGCTCTTAAGGTGTGGAGGCATTATTTATATGGAGAAAAGTCAGTGATCTACACGGACCACAAGAGTCTTAAGTATCTGTTGACTCAGAAGGAGCTGAACTTGAGACAGCGAAGGTGGGTGGAGTTATTGAAAGACTACGATTGTTCTATAGAGTATCATCCGGCAAGGCGAATGTAGTGGCAGATGCCCTAAGTCGAAAAGTAGTGTCGGATCTTGAGGGCAATGTTTGCACATCTTAGCTTGTATGACGATGGAAGTTTGTTGGCAGAGTTGCAAGTCAAACCGACATGGTTGAATGAGGTGCAAGGAAGTCAGTTAATGGATGAGGATCTAAGTGCTAAGCTACGGCAAGTGCAGAGTGGAGAGTTGGAAGATTATAGTATTAATGACGAGGGAGTATTATGTTTCAAGGGCAAGGTCTGCATGCCGAAGAATGAGGACTTAAGGCGGAGAATTCTTCAGGAATCGCATGGTAGCCCCTATGCTATGCATCCTGGAGGTAGTAAGTTGTATAGAGACCTAAGGGAACAGTTTTTGTGGCCTGGTCTTAAGCGGGAAGTTACCGAATTTGTAGGGAAATGCTTGACGTGTCAGCAAGTTAAGGCTGAACACCAAGTTCCGTCAGGATTGCTTCAGCCGATAAAGATTCCGTAGTGGAAGTGGGAGAGAATCACCATGGACTTCGTTAGTGGGCTTCCCCTTACGCCTACTAAGAAGGACTCGGTATGGGTGATAGTGGACCAATTGACAAAGTCCGCGCATTTCATCCCAGTAAGAGTTGATTATTCTTTACAGAAGTTGGCGAAGTTATACGTGGCGGAAATTGTGAGGTTGCATGGAGTGCCGGTGTCGATTATCTCGGATAAGGATCCAAGGTTTACGTCTCGGTTCTGGAAAGCACTACATCAAGCTTTAGGCACCAGATTGGATTTCACTACGGCTTTTCATCCATAATCGGAAGGACAGTCCGAACGAGTAATCCAAGTGCTAGAGGATATGTTGAGGGGCTGTTTGATAGACTTCAGAGGAAGTTGGGAAGAATATTTGCCGTTAGCGGAATTTGCATACAACAACAGCTATCAAGCCAGTATTCGGATGGCACCGTATGAAGTGTTGTATGGACGGAAGTGTCGCACACCTACGTGTTGGACGTAATTGGGGGAACGACGAGTTTTGGGTCCAGAGATTGTGGCAGAATCCGAGGAGAAAGTTGAGGTAATTCGGACACGGTTAAAGGAAGCGTCGGCCCGGACGCATGTAAGTCGATGCGATCTTAAGCGAAAGGAGATAGAATTTGATGTGGGAGATCAAGTGTTTCTTAAGGTATCGCCTTGGAAGAAGGTTATGAGATTTGGTCGCAAAGGGAAATTAAGTCCAAGGTTTATAGGACCTTATCGGGTATTAAAGTGAGTTGGACCAAAGATGGCATACCGTTAGAGTTGCCTTGAGTTGAAGTAGATGCACGACGTATTCCATGTTTCTATGTTACGTCGTTATCGATCGGATCCATCTCATGTAGTACCAGTTGAGGAGGTGGAGCTAAGACCAGATTTGTCCTACGAGGAAGAGCCGATTCAGATTTTGGAACGAGATGTGAAAGTGCTACGAAGGAAGTCAGTTCCTTTAGTCAAAGTGTTATGGCGCAATCATGGATCGGAAGAAGCTTCGTGGGAGTCGGAAGAAGCAATGCAACAGCAATACCCTCACTTATTTCAGCCAGGTAATTTCGATGACGAAATTATTTTAAGGAGAGTAGAAGCTGTAACATCCGGATTTTGGGTTTATGCATTTGTGCTTAAATAAATGTGAAAGCATGTCTATGTGTGTGTTAAATGTGTTTTATGAATTTTTGTAAACCCTAGAGTGTAGTGAATGCTTTAGAAATTATTAGATTTTAAATTCAAAAGAGGAAGCTAGGCAGAGTAGCCTTAAGAGAAATTTTAGGGGAAATATGACACACAAATGGGCTTGGAAAAGTGGCAAGGAGGCGCCACTTAAAGCCCAGTGAGTGACGCCACAAGCATGAGTGCAGGGCCAAGGATCGAGTTACAAGGGAAGCAAAATAAAGGTTTTATTTTGCAGCAGAAATGAGCAGCAAGGGACGGCACTAAGGCTAAATTTTAGGAGCTTCAATCCTTTTAATATTTTTAAGAGATAAATGGTGATAATTAATTAAGATAGGGGATAAATGTTGGATTATTTTTATTAATTTGAAAAAGGTGAGAGATAAAGTTATCGTAATAGGAAAGTTGGCCGAATAGGGGGCTCTAGGTAGAGTAATTTCGGCAAAAAGGGGAAAAGGGTGGCCATTCTTCATTCTTTTCTTCTCTTTTTCCCTCTGCCGAATTCTTTAGCAACACTTCTCTTCTCTTTTATTTTGCCAAAAGCCGAAAACTCAAGAAAGCCTAGCCGACTTCTCCATCTTTTTCTTCTTCAAAGATTATCACCATTGCCGAATTGCTCAACCCTTCTCTCCTTCTTCTCACAAGTTCATAAAAGCCGAAACTAAGTACTTGCTAGATCCTAGCCGATTGTTCATTGAATCCCAAAGCCGAATCTTCTGTGGTGACAGACAAGGGTGTTGTCGATTTCTTCAGTAGGGGTAAGATCAAATTGGGTTTCCATTCTTTTTCTTTTAGGCTTGTCGAAATCTAAGATCTAATCTCTACTATTGTTCTTTGACCGAAACTATGAAAAAGGTTTCGGGATTTGCCTATTGTCGACTTCAAGCAAGGATCATTCGGGATTTAAGGTAAGTCATGTGGTTTTCGGCCAAAGGCCATGTATTGTGATTAAATGTTAGTTTTGGATCTAACACATGTCTATGGGGATTTCGGCAGATACCATAATCAAGTAGCTATTTCGGGATATTTAGATCCACAAGGTAAGTGCATGTGATATTCGGCCAAGGTCCTATTTAGTGACTTAGATCTGTTTCTTACTTATTCAAAAGCCGAAAACTAACCAAGTCAATTGATCTAGTGTTAGCCGATTTTAAGGAGGAAATACTACAACGTTTTGGGATTTGATTAGTAATCAAATCGGCAGCAAGGTAAGGCTTTTGGTTGCAATAATCCTTCGGGATTTGATCATATAGCCGAATAGGCTTTTGCTAAGCATTAAGCGATTGACTAAATGTAGGAATTAAGGATCTAAAGCGTTAGATCGGGATTTTCGGGATTTCAGTGAAAACGATAAGTATATCAGGTGTGTACCCCACACTGAATCTTGATTGATTTACGGTATTATTTTAATATATGTGTTAATAATAATATGAAAAGTGGGCTAAGGTACCATGCAATGGTACGAAGTACTCATGTACGTAATCTTAACATCATGTTAATAAATGTTATGAACATGTGGAATATGGCATGTATGTGAACATTGATAAGAATGTGAAATAAGGCCTAAGCCATGATAATTGCATGATTTGTATGACATGGGGCATATGGGTGATTATGAAAGGGAAAGTGATTGGTGGTTTTATACCCCAATACCTGAATGTGGTGACTTCGGTCACATAATCCGAATGTGGTGACTCATGTCACAATAACTGAATGTGGTGACTTATGTCACAAAATATATTATCTGGTGGCTATGCCACGAATTTATAAGGGTGATGTGCTAGTCGCCCGCGCAATGACGACCTTCGATGATGTGTAGCGGATGGGTGGGTCGATTTAGTAATCCCCACGGTGTGATGGTTGGTACGGGTGATGTGTAGCGGATGGCATCTAGGTTTGGGTTCGGGATTGCATCATTATATTTAATTGCTATTTGTACATGTATGAATTGTTATGCCTAAATCGTTGGGATTTAGTGTTGATCGTATACACTGCCGAGTCTGCTTGACTCACCCCGCTTGTGGGATATCTTTCGTGTGACACTCGGTGATGGACCGGGTCGCGGGAGCTCAGGTGGTGGCCATGCTCAAATGAGAAATTATTTTATTTTGGACTTTCTATTTTCAAGTAGTTTGGATTTATTTCGGGTTTCCTTTGATGTAATAAGGCCACTAGTAGAAAATTGCTTATGCATGCATTTTAATTATTTAGTATGATACGAATTTTATCAATTTAAAGTTTAAGCAATTTTTCTTAAAAATAAATTGTAAATGTTTAGACACCTAAACACAAACGATTTTAGAATTAAAGATTAAACCCCAAAACAACTCGGTATTTTTATAAAACCACCCCAAATTTTCCAAAGTAATAAACATGAAATTAAAACGTTTTACTCGAGGAACATACCAGATCCGATCTGGGCTCGTGGGTCGGGTTTGGGGTGTTTCAGGATTACTTGGCTTTGGAGCTGGCTCTATTTCTTTTTCAACTCTTTCGGGACAATCCCTAAGAAAATGGTCAAGTGAACCACATTCGAAACAAGCTCCACTTCTAGATCGACATTCCCCATGATGAAATTTGTTACAATGTTTACATTTCGGTTTGGGATTACTAACACTACCCACACTGGTCACAGATGGAGATGAAGACCTCGGGTTAGAACGTTGAGAGCCCCGCTCTCTTCCAGAATACCCCATAGAGGTAGTAACACGATCATAATACCTCTTTAATTTCTTAGAAGCAAATGATTGTGACTTACTCATAGTTTTTTTTCTTGAAACCTGAGCCTCCCTTTCGGCTTGTTTCTTTTTTTACTCAGTTCCTCAAATTTTTGGGCTCGATCGGCTAACACCGCAAACTCCCTTATTTTGAGAATTCCAATGAATAACTTGATATCTTCATTTAGGCCATCTTCAAAGCGTTTACACATTTCAGCCTCGGTTAAAACCCATTCTCTGGTATACTTGCTCAACCGAACAAATTCTCGTTCATATTCGGATACAGTCATGTTTCCTTGTTTGAGCTCGAGAAACTCTTTCTTTTTCTGATCCATAAATCTTTGACTTACATACTTATTCCTGAATTCAGCTTGGAAAAATTCCCATGTGACATTCTCCCTCGGTACTACCGAAGTTATGGTATTCCACCAATGATAAGCTACATCTTTCAGTAGAGATACCGCATATTTCAGACATTCAGTAGGTGTCCAGGATAATTCATCAAAAACCCGGATGGTATTTTCTAGCCAAAACTCAGCCCTTTCGGGATCATCATCTGCTATAGCTCTAAATTCTTCCACGCCATGCTTGCAGATTTTATCTATCGGAGGCTTACCAATTCTAACAAGTTCGACACCCTGTGGTACCTCAGGAATCGGTTGGGGAGCAGGTGGGGGAGGTTGTTGTTCAGCAGGGTTTGTTCTCAGGTACTGTGTAAACCATTCATTCATCATTTGAAAGAAGGCTTGTTTTGCCTCCTCACTTCGGCCCTCAGACGCGTGCCTTTCACTACTAGACCCAGACACATTTGTACTGAAGCTGAAGCATTGCTTTCAACTTCCTCAGATACAGCTCTAGCTCGATTGGATGACATTACTATATGAAAAACACATTTAAAATGATCAAGAGTCATCACACTATCACAATTTATATAATGGCATATATAGCTAAACTCATGTTTGCTACGTCAAATCTGAGAATCAGCTAAATTGTAGCTCTGATACCACTAAATGTAACACTCTTAACTCGTGCCCGTCTTTGAAACAGGGTTTCAGAGCATTACCAGAACATTCAGAACATATTTCTATTAAACTACGTAAATTTACTATTCATTTACCGAGATCATCCATAATGTCCCTTGATTGGGCCCTCGAGGCCCAATACGAGCATTAGAATCGAATCGGGACTTAATCGAAACCTCTAAGAATTTTTTGCAAAATTACAAAATTTTTCTAAGGAGCAAAACTCACACGCCCGTGTAGTCCAAGGGACACGCCCGTGTGACCCTGGAACACGCCCGTGCTACAGGCCATGTTCGATTTAGGGTGCTCTCTGACTTGCGCCACACGGCCATGCCACACGCCCGTGTGCTAGGCTGTGTGGTTAATTAATTTAATTCAAATTAGGTGCAGGTTTCACACGGCCAAGACACACGCCCGTGTTCTAGGCTGTGTGGCACACACGGCTGAGACACATGCCCGTGTCTCTGCCCGTGTGCCCAATTCTGAGCATTCTTTTTCTCAAAATTTAGGTGCAGGGGACACACGGCCTAACTACATGCCTGTGTTACCAGGCCGTGTGTCACACACGGTCTAGACACACGCCCGTGTGTCTGCCAGTGTGGACAAAATGAAGCCATTTCTAGCTTCATTTCTCACCCAAAATTTCACCCAAGACCTGTACTTGAAACACACATCCAACACCAACTAATTCAAGAATTCAAATTGGGCAATTTCTATGATTCACAAGGCATATCACTACAATCATACATGATCACAACCTTACCTTAGTTTAACTTAGGCATTCCCAACATTGATCACATATTTTTAACATAACACATGTGAATACATGTATATCATAATAATCTACTTAGTCATACCAAAATGAACCAATATTAGCCATTCCAATGGCTAGGTTACAAAATAACATTTTAAACCACTATTAGCCAGGTTGTCCTATACATGCCATTATACCCAAAATGATCTTACTAAGTATACCCAAAATGCTAGTTGATAGTGTGACGATGCTCCAATGATCTTCCAACCTTCACGAGCTTCCGAGCACTATAAAAAAAGGGAAAAATAAACGGAGTAAGCATTACATGCTTAGTAAGTTCGTATAACGGACACTAAACTTACCAATCCTATTATTAAATTTAAGCACACAACATCATGTTTTCCATCCATTAGCAAAATTTCCTAAGCACATGCCTTCAATCAAACATGTTAGTCACAACATTTACAAACATGTCAAGTAAAAATAGATGAGCTCATCATGCAATGTTCTTTCAAGTCATTATCATTACATCTCAAGATTTTCATGCCAAGTCAAGAGATACATGCCCATTGAATCATTGAATTTTGATGGATGTCAAGTAGTACACTCAAAGTGTACGGTTCCATAATCCGTCAAATTTTTTATTCAAGGGTACCCCTTAGGGCACTTAACCAAGGAACACACTCTCGAGCCACATATCGTATAACATGATTACCAGTCCAGGCTAAATCCTTTATATAACATAAGCTCGGAGGAGCTCGATTAGGATTACCAGTCCAGGCTAAACCCTAATCTTAATGCATACTCGAGAGGAATTATATTAGGATTACCTGTTCGGGCTAAATCCTTTATATAACAAGGTCAATGGGATTACTCGTTCAAGCTAAATCTCGTCCGAAACAAATACAGGACCTTATTAGTTTCGGGAAAGAGCATATAATTATCGAAATTCAACATTCAATCAGGACTAACCCTTTATCACCATTTCAAGCATGTAGAAATTTTCCATCATAGCATACAAGTAAAGCACATTAACATAATTCACATTAAATACAAACACAACATTCAATTAACATAATTACATGTCCGATTAAGTTACACGAACTTACCTCGACACTTGTTCATGTTAGAAATCTACTAATATAAAACCTTTTGTTTTCCTCGATCTAACCTCGAATTAGTGTTTTCCGGATCTATATAAATGAATTTTACCATCAATTTCATACATTTCATATTGGCATAATTGCAAAAAAACCCTAAACCTTTGGGGGCTTCTGGATATATGCCCCTAACCTCTTTTTTTTTTTTTTGAAATCGGCCCCTAATGTAACAGATTTTTCAGACATTAACCCAATTGAAAAGGTAACCGTCAGCTGACCATTAGTCAACAGCCGGTCAAAAAAATTGGTCTACGTGGCGTTCCTATTGACTGATGATGTGGCAAAAAATTAAACAAATTTAATAATAATAAAACAAAAATAAAAACCCTAAATCCCTAAACCCCCAAATTCAAAACTGTTTTCCCAAATTCTAAATTCCCCAAATCGTGAAATTCCCTAAATCCCTAACCTCTAAAATCTTCATTGAATCCCTAACAATATTCAAATCCCTAAATCTTGAAATACCTAAATCGTTAGCATTCTAAAATCTTTTTGAAATCTCTAAAATTTTTACGAATCAAATCATTGAATCCCGAAAACTATTAGGAACGAAATCGTGAAATCCCTTACAACCAAATCGTGAAATCCTTAATCTTTTTGGAAATTTTTATTTTTCTTCCTTTTCGTCTGAAATCATGGATTCACATAGTTCGAATAGTCAGCCTAGAGGTTGGGTAACGCATGGTTCAAATGGTTCGAAGAAAAAATTGTCATATGCAAATGTTGTTACTTCATCGCGGAAGGAGTATGCCTACGATGGACCAGTAGTAAAATTCCACTGCAATAAGTTAGCTCCAAAAGACGCTTCATGGAGCGATTTAAATCCGGGGAGGAGGTTTTATGGTTGTTCAAATTTTTTGGTAAGTGAAGAATTTTTATTTGCAAATGGAGCTTGAGCTCAATTTTGATGATTTCATAAATCTCAATATTTGTTTTGTTTTCATTTTGGATTATTTCAATTTGGCTGAATTGGGATTTGTTTGTAGGACGGTGGTTGTGATTTCTTCAAGTGGTACGATGGGAAAATTTGTGACTGTGTGACCGTGCGACTGAGTTACTGCGTCAATTGCGTGATAGTGAACGAAATCTTTTGAAGGATAATTTAGCACTTAGAAAGAATGCTATGGATTCAGTTGCATTTGATGGTAACCATAATGGTGGCAGTAGTGATGTTGACATTGAGGTTGAAGGAGGTAGATCAATTTGTGGTGTTGAAGTAGAAGTAGCATTAAAGAAGAAAATGTTGACCATGAAGCAAAAAATTAAAGTTATCAAGAAAAAGAAGTCAATGTATAAGATATTAATTTCTTGCTCTATGTTATGTATTGTATGCATCACCATAGGTTTCTTTTTTGGCAGTACTGGTAAGAGGCATATGCAGTTAGCAGTTGCAAATGTTGATTGAAAAATATTGGTTGTTTTTTTATGTAATTTAACATTATGCTTGGAAGTAATGACCAATATTTGTTGTTTATGCCTAATTTAATTTAGCTTAATAAATAATGCAGTGACAATAAACATAAGACTAAAAGGACAAATTTGATCATTTAAGCATATGATTTGGATAAATTTATTTTACAATTTCGATAAATGTAATTTAGAAAAGCATATGATTAGTCTATACACCATTCACCCTATACACCATCAAAGCTATACCATCCAAAAACCAAAATATGAGTGAGTATACATAAACCAAAAAGAAAACCAACATATTAGTTTTCAATACAACAAAATAACATTCAACAATGGTGTATTCCAAAACCAGAATATTATAGGCTCAAAATGTAACTACCATCTTCTGTTCCAAAACCAGAATGTTGTAGGCAAAATACCTTACACAGTACTTTTTGGATCACGAGCTGTCACGAGATGGTCCTGCGAAATAGAAAACAGATACAGAAACAAATAGATAAATGAATTATGGCACAAGTTCAAAAGCAAGTTTTCATAGTGAATCACAAGACAAACAGTAGAAGTCATTCAAAACAAAATAACGATGATTTACTCATGTTTCCTACAACTGATTATTGTGTTCCCAGGTGGTCGAGAGGAGCCTTTCACTTGTTATTTCGTGACTTGGGTGTTGAAGAAGTTTGTCCACTACCATCTTGGCATGAAGCTATTTTCATGCTCCTTGTAGTTCTACCAGACTACAAGAGTATTTTATATTAATATTAACAATGTATAAAATAACTCATATCAATAGTAAAAGGAAGAAACTTACTGCAAAAAAATGGGAGATTTCCCTTAGATTTATCTAAGGTAGTTGACCTTTTAATGGAAGATTTCCCATTTTGTTTAGTTGGTTGTGCATCTTGCTACAAAAAATTGACCATAATCATTGGATAAACAAAATAAAATAAAAAATTTACTCAATATTTATAACTAAAGAACAACACTGTACCTATTTCGAATTTGTGCAAGACCAATTGTTATGGCCATGTTGGCCACATTGAGTACATGTTATGAGTAGACCTTTCCTACTCAAGTGACAAGGCTTCAACTTTTTGGGTTCATCTCTGGCCATCCTCCTATTCTTTTTGGGCCTCCCAGGCATCTTCCTTTCAATAGGAGGTAGCTGTAACAGCCCGATTTAGGGCCTAGTCAAAATAGTGGTTACGAGACCACAAATTCAAAGTAGAGATATGTGTTTTATGACTTTTGTGTGGCCTATGATTTGTTTGCATGATCCTATGAAAATTACATGAAGAAATTTTATTATTTAGTGATCAATTTATTCATTAGGATTAAATTACAAAGATTGAAAAATATGAGATTCTAGAAGATTCAAGTATGAGATAGCAAAAGAAAATTTATTAGAGGTCCTTATTTAGCAATTAGACAATTATATTTTATGATGGACAAAAATAGATATGGGAAGGAAAAATCTCAAGAAAGGGGCCTTAGGGGCATTTTGGTCATTTGGTTAATAAGTAAATAAAAAGGGGAAAAGAAGACAAAAATCTTGTCCATCTTCTTCCCTAAGTGCTGAAATTTTAAGGAGAAGCCATAGCTAGGGTTTTTTTTTCAAATTCAAGCTTAAAGTAAGTGCATCCTAGCCCCGTTTTTGATGTTCTTCGTATTTTTGAGATCCTCGTAGCTTGATTTAGCTATTTCTAGCTATATTTTGAGCTAGGGTTCATGTTCAAAAATTTACCCATGTATGGCATGCATGTATTTTGATGTTTAATGGAGGAATATGGAAGTTTGATGTATGATAAACATATTTTTCTAAGTGATTTTCATGGAAAATTCATAAAAAGGACCTAGTTGTAAAAGTGATAAAATATGTAGTAAAAATCAGTTTTGAAGGAAAGTGTGAGCTGTTATAAGCTCAATAAATGTTCGGCTAGGCTTGGGTAACCAAGGAAATGAGTACATTTCATTATACGAGCATATGGACCATTTTGTAAATATGTGAAAGTTTAGGGGCAAAATCATAATTTTTCCAAAGTATGATTCTTGGATAATTTTAGTCAATGTGATCATTAAATAAGTGAAATTTTCATTATAGATCAAGAAACACAAAGTCCGGACCGAAACCGAGGAAAGAACAAAGTGGTGGACTAAATTGAACAATTGTACATATTTTGGTACCGAGGTAAGTTTGCGTGTAATAAATCAACATAATGTTATTATGCTTTTAAATGCTTGATAATTCGTGAAACGTATATTATCTTTATGATATTGGTTAACGAAGTCTCGATGAAAATATGATGAAATTATATTAAGTTGAAGTCCCCGTTGAACCTTAGGAATAGAAAGGATACCGTTGTCACGACATGAGATTAAGAAGGTCCCGTATAAGACCATGTATGGGACATGGCCTCGGTACTGAATTGAGATCCCGTGTAAGACCATATATGGGATATGGCATCGGTATCGAATAGAGATTCCGTATAAGACCACTTCTGGGACCTGGCTTCGGTATGAAATCGTGTAAGACCATGTTTGGGACATGGCATCGATATATGATCCTGTATAAGACCATATCTGGGATATGGCATCGACATCACTATGAGATCCCGTGTAAGACCATATCTGGGTTATGGCATCAGCATCGAGATGTGATCCCATGTAAGACCATATCTGGGATATGGCATTGGCATCGTATTTCGTGTATGACGAGTTTGTGTATCTTTCAATATTCCAAATGGTTCAACGGGGTAAAGAGCTAAGTTTATGTTCAAGATGGTAAGAGTAGTAAAGTTATGTGATGAGGTGACACAAGTACAATTGATTAACGTATGAGAAATGAGTCCGATATGTGATATGAGATTGGTAAGAGTAAGCAGAAGTAAGTTATGTCAATGTGCTTGAGAAATTGTGTTATTACTCAATGTAATGTATGGATGTTATCATAAGCCTTTATGTTGCTATTTATTTCATGCAAACTTACTAAGCTTTATGCTTACCCCTCCCTTTTTCCTTTTCCTTGTAGTATAGCCAATCTAGCTCGGGGATCGAAGAGCGTTGGAGTTTGATTCACACTATCAAGCTATTCTTTTGGTATAGTAAAGTTTGATTATTTTGGGTATGGCATGTATAGGAACTTGGTTGTTTTGTTATATGTCGTATTGGTTAGCCAATGTGTTGGCTATTAATGTTACTCAATTCATTTTGTAAATGGTCATTGAATTCGACCAAAATGGGCTAAGTCATATCTATCCAATGATAATGAATTTGATGAAGTGCAAGTATGTGCATAATGTTGTAGTGTGTAGTTAAGGTGTGGATGTCTTAATAGTGTGACACAAGCGTGTGCAAGTATGTGCATAATGTTGTAGTGCGTGTTTCTAGGCCGTGTTTGACACACGGTCAGCCCCATGGGCGTGTTGATAGGCCGTGTGTTCCCCTGCATCAAAAACTAGTAAAACATAATGCTCAGTAGAAAGCACACGGGCAGAGACACGACCGTGTGTCTCAGCTGTGTGAAGACCACGGCCTCAGGACATGGGCGTGTGCTAGACCGTGTGAAGTCTGCATCTAATTTACGAAAAATTCAGTTCGTCACACGGGCTAGCACACGGGCGTGTGGCCCTGTCTTAAGCAAAAATTTTCTAAGTGTTTGTAAGTTTTCCGGTTAAATCCCGAACCAGTCTAAATGTATGTTTAGGGTCTAGTAGACCTATAATAGTGACATTATGAGTACGAATGAAGGGTTTATAAGTATGAATGAAAATTCATGGCCCGATATTGTATGAAGAAGTCTATTAAGTTTGGTAATGCCTCATACCCTGTTCCAGCATGAAATACGGGTAATGAGTGTTTTATTTAGTGGTATCAGAGCTACGATTTCATCCATTCTCGGACTAACGTAGCATATGCACGAGTCTAACTATACATGCCACACATATGAGTACTTACATAATGATAATGTGACGACTCCTGACGATTTAAATTATGTTTTTATATAGTAAATGGATCCCGACAGAGCTGCGGCGGATGATGTAGAGAGTAACACACTGGCCCACGCCCAAGGGACGGTGTCAACTAAAAATGAAAATAGACCAATGACTGTGAGTCAGAGAGGAGGAGAAGAGGCTAGGGAAGCCTTTCTCCACATGATGAATACCTGGTATTTGGAGTTCGTTCGAAAAAACCCGAATGCGCAACCCCCTCCACCCCCACCCATCCCTTAGCCTATCCCTGTAGTTCCCCAAGTCGTATAAGTGGTAAGAAGGAAAAAGCCCCCGGTTGATAGAATTAGGAAAAAAGGTGTTGAGGAATTTCGAGCTAATAAAGATGACGATCCGGAAAAAAAAATTCTGGCTTGAAAATACCATCAGAGTATTTGATGAACTGTCTTGCACACCCGAAGAGTGTATGAAGTGTGTTGTGTCTCTCTTAAAAGATTCGGCTTACTAGTGGTGGAATACCCTTGTGTCGGTTGTGCCAAGGAAGAAAGTTAATTGGGAATTTTTCCAGGAAGATTTCCGAAAGAAGTATATTAGCCAAAGATTTATTAATCAGAAGAGAAAGGAATTCCTTGAGTTAAAACAAGCTAGAATGACGGTAACTGAATATGAACGTGAGTTCGTAAGGCTCAGTAAATATGCTCGGAAGTGTGTATCCATTAAAGCCATCATGTGCAAAAGGTTTGAGGACTGATTAAATGAAGAAATCTGATTATTTGTCGGCATTCTGGAACTAAAGAAATTTGTTGTGCTAGTAGAGAGAGCTTTCAAGGCCGAGGAATTGGCCAAAGAGAAAAGAAAGGCTGAAATTGAGTCTCGTGACTCGAGAAAGAGATAATTGGGTAAGTCATTCCAATCCTCATCCAAGAAATTAAGAGAGTTCACTACTCGATCAGCTGCTTCAGTGGGATTTTCAAACCGAAGTAAAGGTAAACAGTACTCGGGTTCTAAAGCTCAGACCACTTCGATCGCTAGTGTCGGTAATGCTCGAGCAAGTAGACCAGAATGTTCACAGTGTGGCAGACGTCACCCCGGTGAGTGCTGAGCAAATGAGAGAGCTTGTTTTAAGTGTGGTTCCCGGGATCACTTCATTAGAGATTGTCTCGAGATGGTTGAAAAAGAAAAAATTCAGAGTGCGAGGTCGAGAAGTACTACTAGAGGGAGGCTACAGAGAAATTCGAGAAACAGGACGAGTAGTAAGAATACACCTAGAGAGCAGACTGCAAGACCTGAGGGTAGAGTGCCAGCGAGGACTTATGCTATTCGCGCTCGCGAAGAGGCGTCCTCCTTTGATGTGATTACGGGTACATTTTCTCTCTATGATACTCATGTTGTTGCTTTAATTGATGCGGGATCTACCCACTCATATGTTTGTATGAAATTATTATCTAGTATGAACATGCCCAGAGAGTCTCTGAAATTTATGATAAAAGTGTCAAATCCCCTAGGCAAATGTGTATTAGTTGACAAAGTATGCAAAGATTGCCCTTTGATGATTAGAGGACATTACTTTCTGGCTAATCTCATGTTATTACCGTTTGATAAATTCGATGTAATTCTTGGTATGGACTGGTTAACTGCTCATGATGTGATAGTAAATTGTGGAAGGAAATACATTGAGTTGAAATGTGAAAATGGGGATACTCTTCGTGTTGAATCAGATGAACAGGACAGATTGCCTGTAGTGATTTCTCATATGTTTGCTCAGAAATATGTAAGAAAGAGGTATGAAGCTTATCTTGCTTTTGTGATGAATTCTAAAGAATCAAAGTTAAGAATTGAATCAGCGCCCAAAGTATGTGAGTATCCATATGTATTTCCGGAAGAATTACCAGGATTGCCTCCGGTTAGAGAGATTGAATTTGGAATCGAGTTGGCCCCTGGTACTGTGCCAATTTCGATTGCTCCGTATATAATGGCTCCAACCGAGTTGAAAGAATTGAAGGCACAGTTACAAGAGTTGATGGATAAAGGTTTCGCAAGACCAAGTTATTCTCCATGGGGTGCTCCCGTAATATTTGTGAAAAAGAAAGATGGTTCTATGAGGTTATATATAGATTACCGGCAATGGAATAAGGTAACCGTGAAGAACAAGTATCCCTTGCCAATGATCGATGATTTGTTTGACCAACTGAAGGGAGCCACTATGTTTTCCAAGATAGACTTGAGGTCGGGTTATTAGCAGTTGAGAGTCAAAGACTCAGATGTGCCAGAAACCGCATTTCGGACAAGGTATGGTCACTATGAATTTTTAGATGCCTTTTGGTTTAACAAACGCCCCTGTCGTGTTTATGGATTTGATGAACTGTATTTTCCAATCATACTTGGATAAATTTGTTGTTGTTTTCAATGATGATATACTGATTTACTCTCGTGATGAAAACGAGCATGCTGAGCACTTGAGAATGGTCTTACAAACTTTACGAGATAATCAGTTATATGCCAAGTTTAGTAAAAGTGAATTTTGGCTGAAAGAGGTCAGATTTTTGGGGCACATTGTTTCGGGTGATGGTATTAGAGTTGATCCAGGAAAGATTTCGGCCATTGTTGAATGGAAATCGCCGAAGAACGTATCAGAGGTTAGAACTTTTCTGGGCTTAGCTGGTTATTACAGACGGTTTGTCAAGGGATTTTCTATAATAGCTACTCCGATGACGAGGCTATTACAAAAAGATGTAAAGTTTGAATGGACAGAAAAGTGCCAACTGAGTTTTGAGAAACTAAAGGCATTATTGATCGAGGCTCCAATTTTAGTGCAACCTGAATCGGGAAGAGAATTTGTGGTTTATAGTGATGCATCCTTGAATGGATTGGGTTGTGTACTCATGCAAGAGGGCAAGGTAATAGCTTATGCTTCTAGACAGTTAAAGCCGTACGAGAAGAATTACCCGACCCATGATTTAGAATTGGCTGCCATCGTATTTGCATTAAAGATTTGGAGACACTATTTGTATGGCGAGAAATGTCGGGTATTCACTAATCATAAAAGTCTAAAGTACTTGATGACTCAAAAGGAATTGAACCTAAGGCAACGAAGGTGGTTAGAGTTAATAAAAGATTACGAGTTAGTGATTGACTACCACCCAAGAAAAGCGAACGTGGTCGCCGATGCTTTGAGTAGGAAATCTTTGTTCGCATTGAGATTTATGAATACGCGGTTGGACTTATCGGATGATGGCTCTATGCTAGCTGAGTTGAGAGCTAGACCGATGTTTCTCCAAGAGATTTGTGAAGCTCAAAAAGGCGACAGTGATTTGCAAGCCAAAAGAGTTCAGTGTGAGTCGGGTGTTGAGTCAGATTTTCGTATTAGTTCTAATGGATGTTTGGTGTTCCGAGATAGAGTCTGTGTACCAAGAGACGAGGAACTTATTCGAAAAATTTTGCATGAAGCACATAGTGGATGTTTATCTATACATCCAGGCAGTACAAACATGTATAATGACTTGAAGAAATGGTATTGGTGGCCGAATATGAAGAAAGATATTTCTGAGTTTGTATCGAGATGTTTGATTTATCAGCAAGTGAAAGCTGAACACCAAGTACCTTCAGGTTTACTTCAGCCTATTATGGTTCCCGAGTGGAAATTGGACCATATTGCAATAAACACTATGACGGGTATGCCCTTGTCACCGAAAAAGAAAGATGATGTATGGGTTGTGGTTGATAGGCTTACGAAATTGGCTCACTTTATACCGGTATGCATTGACTATTCACTTGATAAGTTGGCGGATTTGTATGTGTCAGAAATTGTGAGATTACAAGGAGTACTGTTGTCGATTATTTCAGATAGAGATCCGAGATTTACATCACGATTTTGGAAAAAGTTGCAAGAAGCCTTGGGCACAAAGTTGAATTTTAGTACAGCTTTCCATCCGCAAACCGACGGACAGTTAGAGAGAGTAATACAGACACTAGAAGACATGCTTCGATGCTGTGTTTTAGAATTTTAAGGAAATTGGGAAAAGTATTTACCGTTAGTGGAATTTGCCTAAAATACCAGTTTTCAGTCGAGTTTGAGAATGGCACCTTATGAGGTATTATATATGCGTAAGTGCTGAACGCCTTTGTATTTGACCGAACTTAGAGAGAATCAGATTCATGGGGTCGATCTGGTCAGAGAAATCGAAGAAAAGGTAAAAGTAATTCGTGATTGTCTAAAAGCTGCTTTAGATAGACAAAAGTCCTATGCGAGTTTGAAACGGAAAGAGATTAAGTTTCAAGTTGGTGATAAGGTGTTCTTGAAAGTATCACCATGGAAGAAAGTTCTCAGATTTGGCCGAAAAGGTAAATTAAGTCCACGCTTTATCGGACCGTATGAGATTACCGAGAGGATAGGGCTAGTAGCCTATCGTTTGGCTTTACCGCCTGAGTTGGAAAGGATCCATGATGTGTTCCATGTGTATATGTTACGTCATTACCGATCAGGCCCTTCGCATGTGATTGTATCGATAGAGGTTGAAATTCAACCCGATATGACATATGGCGAAGAACCGGTTAAGATTTTGGCACATGAAGTCAAGCAGTTAGGAAATAAAAGTATAACTCTCGTGAAAGAATTGTGGCAAAGACATGGGGTAGAAGAGGCTACATGGGAGCTCGAGGAGGCTATGAGAAACCAATATCCAAACCTTTTTACCGGTAATATTTTTGGAGACGAAAATCCCTAATGGGGGAGAATTGTAACAGCCCGATTTAGGGCCTAGTCGGAATGGTGGTTGCGAGACCACAAATTCAAAGTAGAGATATGTGTTTTATGACTTTTGTGTGGTCTATGATTTGTTTGCATGATCCTATGAAAATTTCATGAAGAAATTTTATTATTTAGTGATCAATTAATTCATTAGGATTAAATTGCAAAGATTGAAAAATATGAGATTCTAGAAGATTCAAGTATGAGATAACAAAAGAAAATTTATTAGAGGTCCTTATTTAGCAATTAGACCATTATATTTTATGATGGACAAAAATAGACATGGGAAGGAAAAATCTCAAGCAAGGGGACTTAGGGGCATTTTGGTCATTTGGTTAATAAGTAAATAAAAAGGGGAAAAGAAGACAAAAATCTTGTCCATCTTCTTCCCTAAGTGCCGGAATTTTAAGGAGAAGCCATAACTAGGGTATTGTTCAATTTCAAGCTTAAAGTAAGTGCGTCCTACCCCCATTTTTAATGTTCTTCGTATTTTTTAGATCTTCGTAGCTCGATTTAGCTATTTCTAGCTATATTTTGAGCTACGGTTCATGTTCAAAAATTTACCCATGTATGGCATGCATGTATTTTGATGTTTAATGAAGGAATATGGAAGTTTGATGTATGATAAACATATTTTTCTAAGTGATTTTCATGGAAAATTCATAAAAAGGACCTAGTTGTAAAAGTGATAAAATATGTAGTAAAAATCAGTTTTGAAGGAAAGTGTGAGCTGTTATAAGCTTAATAAATGTTCGACTAGGCTTGGGTAACCAAGGAAATGAGGACATTTCATTATACGAGCATATGGACCATTTTGTAAATATGTGAAAGTTTAGGGGCAAAATCATAATTTTTCCAAAGTATGATTCAAGGATAATTTTAGTCAATGTGATCATTAAATAAGTGAAATTTTCATTATAGATCAAGAAACACGAAGTTCGGACCGAAACCGAGGAAAGAACAAAGTGGTGGACTAAATTGAACAACTGTACATATTTTGGTACCGAGGTAAGTTTGTGTGTAATAAATCAACATAATGTTATTATGCTTTTAAATGCTTGATAATTCGTGAAACATATATTATCTTTATGATATTGGTTAATGAAGTGTCGATGAAAATATGATGAAATTATATTAAGTTGAAGTCCCGGTTGAACCTTAGGAATAGAAAGGATACCGTTGTCACGACATGAGATTAAGAAGGTCCCGTATAAGACCATGTTTGGGACATGGCCTCAGCACCGAATTGAGATCCCGTTTAAGACCATATATGGGATATAGCATCGGCATCGAATAGAGATTCCGTATAAGACCACTTCTGGGACCTGGCTTCGGTATAAAATCGTGTAAGACCATGTTTGGGACATGGCATCGATATATGATCTCGTATAAGACCATATCTGGGATATGGCATCGACATCAATATGAGATCCCGTGTAAGACCAAAACTGGGTTATGGCATCGGCATCGAGATGTGATCCCATGTAAGACCATATCTGGGATATGACATTAGCATTGTATTACGTGTATGACGAGTTTGTGTATCCTTCGATATTCCAAATGGTTCAACGGGGTAAAGAGCTAAGTTTATGTTCAAGATGGTAAGATTAGTAAATTTATGTGATGTGGTGACACAGGTACAATTGAGTAACGTACGAGAAATGAGTCTGATATGTGATATGAGATTGGTAAGAGTAAGCAGAAGTAAGTTATGTCAATGTGCTTGAGAAATTGTGTTATTACTCTATGTAATGTATGGATGTTATCATAAGCCTTTATGTTGCTATTTATTTCATGCAAACTTACTAAGCTTTATGCTTGCCCCTCTTTTTTTCCTTTTCCTTGTAGTATAGCCAATCTAGCTCGGGGATCAAAGAGCGTCGGAGTTTGATTCACACTATCAAGCTATTCTTTTTGTATAGTAAAGTTTGATTATTTTGGGTATGGCATGTATAGGAACTTGGTCGTTTTGTTATATGTCATATTGGTTAGCCAATGTGTTGGCTATTAATGTTACTCAATTCATTTTGTAAATGGTCATTGAATTCGACCAAAACGGGCTAAGTCATATCTATCCAATGATGATGAATTTCATGAAGTGCAAGTATGTGCATAATGTTGTAGTGTGTAGTTAATGTGTGGATGTCTTAATAGTGTATGTTAGAAAAACATTATTGTTAAGTTAAGCGTTGCATGAAATGGTATGAACGAGGTTGCTTTTCAGGGTGGCAAATAGCTGGGTAAATAGCTTTGTATTTGTCCACACGGATAGACACACGGGCATGTGTCTAGGCCGTGTTTGACACACGGTTAGCCCAATGGGCGTGTTGATAGGCCGTGTGTTCCCCTGCATCCAAAACTAGTAAAACAGAATCCTCGGTAGAAAGCACACGGGCAGAGACACGACCGTGTGTCTCAACTTTGTGAAGACCACGGCCTCAGAACATGGGCGTGTGCTAGACTGTGTGAAGTCTGCATTTAATTTACGAAAAATTCAGTTTGTCACACGGGCTAGCACACGGGCGTGTCACTTCTCTCACACGGGCGCGTGGCCCTGTCTTAAGCAAAAATTTTCTAAGTGTTTGTAAGTTTTTCGGTTAAATCCTGAACCAGTCTAAATGTATGTTTAGGGTCTAGTAGACCTATAATAGTGACATTATGAGTACGAATGAAGGGTTTTTAAGTATGAATGAAAATTCATGGCCCGATATTGTATGAAGAAGTCTGTTAAGTTCGATAATGCCTCGTACCCTGTTCCAGCATGAAATACGGGTAAAGAGTGTTTCATTTAGTGGTATCAGAGCTATAGTTTAGTCGATTCTCAGACTAGCATAGCATATGCATGAGTCTAACTATACATTCATTACATATGAGTATTTACATAATGATAATGTGACGACTCCTGACGATTTAAATTATGTTTCTATATAGTAAATGGATCTCGACAGAGCTACGACGGACGACGTAGAGAGTAATGCACTGGCCCACGCCCAAGGGACGGTGCCAACTGAAAATGAAAATAGACCAATGACTGTGAGTCAGAAAGGAGAAGAAGAGGCTAGGGAAGCCTTTCTCCACATGATGAATGCCTGGTATTCAGAGTTCGTTCGAACAAACCCGAACGCGCAACCCCTTCCACCCCCACCTATCCCTCAGCCTACCCCTGTAGCTCCCCAAGTCGTAGAAGTGGTAAGAAGGGAAAAGCCCCCAGTTGATAGAATTAGGAAACAAGGTGCTGAGGAATTTTGAGCTAATAAAGATGACGATCCGAAAAGAAAAATTCTGGCTTGAAAATACCATCAGAGTATTTGATGAATTGTCTTGCACACCCGAAGAGTGTATGAAGTGTGTTGTGTCTCTCTTAAGAGATTCTGCTTACCAGTGGTGGAATACCCGTGTGTCGATTGTGCCAAGGAAGAAAGTTAATTGGGAATTTTTCCAGGAAGATTTCCGAAAGAAGTATATTAGCCAAAGATTTATCGATCAGAAGAGAAAGGAATTCCTTGAGTTAAAACATGGTAGAATTGCGGTAACTGAATATGAACGTGAGTTCGTAAGGCTCAGTAAATATGCTCGGGAGTGTGTATCCACTAAAGCCATCATGTGCAAAAGGTTTGTGGACGGATTAAATGAAGAAATCTGATTGTTTGTCGGCATTCTGGAACTAAAGGAATTTGTTGTGCTAGTAGAGAGAGCTTGCAAGGCCGAGGAATTGGCCAAAGAGAAAAGAAATGCTAAAATTGAGTCTTGTGACTCGAGAAAGAGACAATTGGGTATGTCATTCCAATCCTCATCCAAGAAATTAAGAGAGTTCACTACTCGATCAGCTGCTTCAGTGGGATTTTCAAACCGAAGTAAAGGTAAATAGTACTCGGGTTCTAAAGCTCAGACCACTTCAATCGCTAGTGTCGGTAATGCTCGAGCAAGTAGACCAGAATGTTCACAGTGTGGCAGACGTCACCCCGGTGAGTGCCGAGCAAATGAGAGAGCTTGTTTTAAGTGTGGTTCCCAAGATCACTTCATTAGAGATTGTCTCGAGACGCTTGAAAAGGAGAAAATTCAGAGTGCAAGGTCAGGAAGTACTACTAGAGGGAGGCCACAGAGAAATTTGGGAAACGGGACGAGTAGTAAGAATACACCTAGAGAGCAGACTGCAAGACCTGAGGGTAGAGTGCCAGCAAGGACTTATGCTATTCGCGCTCGCGAAGAGGCGTCCTCCCCTGATGTGATTACGGGTACATTTTCTCTCTATGATACTCATGTTGTTGCTTTAATTGATCCGAGATCTACCCACTTATATGTTTGTATGAAATTAGTATCTAGTATGAACATGCCTGTAGAGTCTACAGAATTTATGATAAAAGTGTCAAATCCCCTAGGCAAATGTGTATTAGTTGACAAAGTATGCAAAGATTGCCCTTTGATGATTAGAGGTCATTACTTTCTGGCTAATCTCATGTTATTACCGTTTGATGAATTCGATGTAATTCTTGGTATGGACTGGTAAACTGCTCATGATGTGATAGTAAATTATGTGAGGAAATACATTGAGTTAAAATGTGAAAACGGGGATACTCTTCATGTTGGATCAGATGAACAAGACAGATTGCCTGTAGTGATTTCTCATATGTCTGCTCAGAAATATGTAAGAAAGGGGTATGAAGCTTATCTTGATTTTGTGATGAATTCTAAAGAATCAAAGTTAAGAATTGAATCAGTGCCCAAAGTATGTGAGTATCTATATGTATTTCCGGAAGAATTACCAGGATTGCCTCCGGTTAGAGAGATTGAATTTAGAATCGAGTTGGCCCCTGGTACTGCGCCAATTTTGATTACTCTGTACATAATGGCTCCAACCGAGTTGAAAGAATTGAAGGCACAGTTACAAGAGTTGACGGATAAAGGTTTTGCAAGACCAAGTTATTCTTCGTGGGGTGCTCCCGTATTATTTATGAAAAAGAAAGATGGTTCTATGAGGTTATGTATAGATTACCGATAATTGAATAAGGTAACCGTAAAGAACAAGTATTCCTTGCCAAGTATCGATGATTTTTTTGACCAACTGAAGGGAGACACTGTGTGTTCCAAGATAGACTTGAGGTTGGGTTATTACCAGTTGAGAGTCAAAGACTCAGATGTGCTGAAAACCGCATTTCGGACAAGGTATGGTCACTATGAATTTTTAGTGATGCCTTTTGGTTTAACAAACGCCCCTGTCGTGTTTATGGATTTGATGAACTGTATTTTCCAATCATACTTGGATAAATTTGTTTTTGTTTTCATTGATGATATTCTGATTTACTCTCGTGATGAAAATGAGCATGCTGAGCACTTGAGAATGGTCTTACAAATTTTACGAGATAATCAGTTATATGCCAAGTTTAGTAAAAGTGAATTTTTGCTTAAAGAGGTCAGATTTTTGGGGCACTTTGTTTCGGGTGATGGTATTAGAGTTGATCCAGGAAAGATTTCGGCCATTGTTGAATGGAAACCGCCAAAGAACGTATCGGAGGTTAAATTTTTTCTGGGCCTAGCTGGTTATTACAGATGGTTTGTCAAGGAATTTTCTATAATAGCTACTCCGATGACGAGGCTATTACAAAAAGATGTAAAGTTTGAATGGACAAAAAAGTGCCAACAGAGTTTTGAGAAACTAAAGGCATTGTTGACTGGGGCTCCAGTTTTAGTGCAACCTGAATCGGAAAGAGAATTTGTGGTTTATAGTGATTCATCCTTGAATGGATTGGGTTGTGTACTCATGCAAGAGGGCAAGGTAATAGCTTATGCTTCTAGACAGTTAAAGCCGCACGAGAAGAATTACTCGACCCATGATTTAGAATTGGCTGCCATCGTATTTGCATTAAAGATTTGGAGACACTATTTGTATGGCGAGAAATGTCGGGTATTCACTAATCATAAAAGTCTAAAGTACTTGATGACTCAAAAGGAATTGAACCTAAGGCAACGAAGGTGGTTAGAGTTAATAAAAGATTACGAGTTAGTGATTGACTACCACCCAAGAAAAGCGAACGTGGTCGCCGATGCTTTGAGTAGGAAATCTTTGTTCGCATTGAGATTTATGAATACGCGGTTGGACTTATCGGATGATGGCTCTATTCTAGCTGAGTTCAGAGCTAGACCGATGTTTCTCCAAGAGATTTGTGAAGCTCAGAAAGGCGACAGTGATTCGCAAGCCAAAAGTGTTCAGTGTGAGTCGTGTGTTGAGTCAGATTTTTGTATTAGTTCTGATGGATGTTTGGTGTTCCGAGATAGAGTCTGTGTACCAAGAGACGATGAACTTATTCAGAAAATTTTGCATGAAGCACATAGTGGATGTTTATCTGTACATCCAGGCAGTACAAAGATGTATAATGACTTGAAGAAATGGTATTGGTGGCTGAATATGAAGAAAGATATTTTTGAGTTTGTATCGAGATGTTTGATTTGTTAGCAAGTGAAAGCTGAACACCAAGTACCTTCGAGTTTACTTCAGCCTATTATGGTTCCCGAGTGGAAATGGGACCGTATTGCAATGAACATTGTGACGGATATGCCCTTGAGACCAAAAAAGAAAGATGCTGTATGGATTGTGGTTGATAGGCTTACGAAATCGGCTCATTTTATACCAGTATGCGTTGAATATTCACTTGATAAGTTGGCGGATTTTTATGTGTCAGAAATTGTGAGATTACAAGGAGTACTGTTGTCGATTATTTCGGATAGAGATTCGAGATTTACATCACGATTTTGGAAAAAGTTGCAAGAAGCCTTGGGCATAAAGTTGAATTTTAGTACAACTTTCCATCCTCAAATCGACGGACAGTCAGAGAGAGTAATACAGACACTTGAAGACATGCTTCGATGCTGTGTTTTAGAATTTCAAGGAAATTGGGAAAAGTATTTACCGTTAGTGGAATTTGCCTAAAATAACAGTTTTCAGTCGAGTTTGAAAATGGCGCCTTATGAGGTATTGTATGGGCGTAAGTGCCGAACGCCTTTGTATTTGACCGAACTCAAAGAGAATCAGATTCATGGGGTCGATCTGGTCAGTGAAATCGAAGAAAAGGTAAAAGTAATTCGTGATTGTCTAAAAGCTGCTTCAGATAGACAAAAGTCCTATGAAGATTTGAAACGGAAAGAGATTAAGTTTCAAGTTGGTGATAAGGTGTTCTTGAAAGTATCACCATGGAAGAAAGTTCTCAGATTTGGTCGGAAAGGCAAATTAAGTCCACACTTTATCGGACCGTATGAGATTACCGAGAGCATAGGGCCAGTAGCCTATCGTTTGGCTTTACCGCCTGAGTTGGAAAGGATCCATGATGTGTTCCATGTGTATATGTTATGTCGTTACCGATCAGACCCTTTGCATGTGATTGTACCGACAGAGGTTGAAATTCAACCCGATATGACATATGGCGAAGAATCGATTAAGATTTTGGCACAGGAAGTCAAGAAGTTAAGAAATAAAAGTATAAATCTTGTGAAAGTATTGTGGCAAAGACATGGGGTAGAAGAGGCTACATGGGACCCCGAGGAGGCTATGAGAAACCAATATCCAAACCTTTTTACCGGTAAGAGTTTTGGAGACGAAAATCCCTAATGGGGGAGAATTGTAACAGCCTGATTTAGGGCTTAGTCGGAATAGTGGTTGCAAGACCACAAATTCAAAGTAGAGATATGTGTTTTATGACTTTTGTGTGGTCTATGATTTGTTTGCATGATCCTATGAAAATTTCATGAAGAAATTTTATTAGTTAGTGATCAATTTATTCATTAGGGTTAAATTGCAAAGATTGAAAAATATGAGATTCTAGAAGATTCAAGTATGAGATAGCAAAATAAAATTTATTAGAGGTCCTTATTTAGCAATTAGACCATTATATTTTATGATGGACAAAAATAGACATGGGAAGGAAAAATCTCAAGAAAGGGGCCTTAAGGGCATTTTGGTCATTTGGTTAATAAGTAAATAAAAAGGGGAAAAGAAGACAAAAATCTTGTCCATCTTCTTCCCTAAGTACCGAAATTTTAAGGAGAAGCCATAACTAGGGTTTTGTTCAATTTCAAGCTCAAAGTAAGTGCATCCTAGCACCATTTTTGATGTTCTTCGTATTTTGGATATCCTCGTAGCTCGTTTTAGCTATTTCTAGCTATATTTTGAGCTAGGGTTCATGTTCAAAAATTTACCCATGTATGGCATGCATGTATTTTGATGTTTAATGGAGGAATATGGAAGTTTGATGTATGATAAACATATTTTTCTAAGTGATTTTCATGGAAAATTCATAAAAAGGACCTAGTTGTAAAAGTGATAAAATATGTAGTAAAAATCAGTTTTGAAGGAAATTGTGAGTTTTTATAAGCTCAATAAATGTTCGGCTAGGCTTGGGTAACCAAGGAAATGAGTACATTTCATTATACGAGCATAGGGACCATTTTGTAAATATGTGAAAGTTTAGGGGCAAAATCATAATTTTTCCAAAGTATGATTCATGGATAATTTTAGTCAATGTGATCATTAAATAAGTGAAATTTTCATTATAGATCAAGAAACACGAAGTCCGGACCGAAACCGAGGAAAGAACAAAGTGGTGGACTAAATTGAACAACTGTACATATTTTGGTACCGAGGTAAGTTTGTGTGTAATAAATCAACATAATGTTATTATGCTTTTAAATGCTTGATAATTCGTGAAACGTATATTATCTTTATGATATTGGTTAATGAAGTGTCGATGAAAATATGATGAAATTATATTAAGTTGAAGTCCCGGTTGAACCTTAGGAATAGAAAGGATACCGTTGTCACGACATGAGATTAAGAAGGTCCCGTATAAGACCATGTCTGGGACATGGCCTCAGCACCAAATTGAGATCCCGTGTAAGACCATATATGGGATATGGCATCGGCATCGAATAGAGATTCCGTATAAGACCACTTCTGGGACCTGGCTTTGGTATGAAATTGTGTAAGACCATGTCTGGGACATGGCATCGATATATGATCTCGTATAAAACCATATCTGGGATATGGCATTGACATCAATATGAGATCCCGTGTAAGACCATATCTGGGTTATGGCATCGACATCGAGATGTGATCCCATGTAAGACCATATCTGGGATATGGCATTGGCATCGTATTACGTGTATGACGAGTTTGTGTATCCTTCGATATTCCAAATGGTTCAACGGGGTAAAGAGCTAAGTTTACGTTCAAGATGGTAAGAGTTGTAAAGTTATGTGATGAGGTGACACAGGTACAATTGAGTAACGTACGAGAAATGAGTCCGATATGTGATATGAGATTGGTAAGAGTAAGCAGAAGTAAGTTATGTCAATGTGCTTGAGAAATTGTGTTATTACTCAATGTAATGTATGGATGTTATCATAAGCCTTTATGTTGCTATTTATTTCATGCAAACTTACTAAGCTTTATGCTTACCCCTCTCTTTTTCCTTTTCCTTGTAGTATAGCCAATCTAGCTCGGGGATCGAAGAGCGTCGGAGTTTGATTCACACTATCAAGCTATTCTTTTGGTATAGTAAAGTTTGATTATTTTGGGTATGGCATGTATAGGAACTTGGTCGTTTTGTTATATGTCATATTGGTTAGCCAATGTGTTGGCTATTTGTAACATCTCGGTTTAGACCCTAGTCGGAACGGTGGTTTGAGACCACAAATTTGAGGTCGTAAAAATATTTTAATATTATTTTTTATGTTGATTATATGTGCTATAGCATGTGTAAAAATTTTGTGTCGTAATTTGATCGTTTGTGTGTCGAATTAAGAGAAAGGACTTAATCGCGTATAGAGTAAAAGCTATGTGTTGAATTATAAGTACTTAAATGTTGATGGCTTTTTAAGGAGGGGGCCTTATGTTGTTAATGAACCATTTTTAAGATAGTGGATGGCAAAATGACATATTAGCCTTAAATTATATTTGTTTTAAATGTCTATTAAAAGGGCAAATTGGTAAAATGTTTAATAAGGTAATATTAATAAAACAAAAGAATAAAAAAAATTGATGAGTGTTCATCTTTCACCCACCGAAACTAGAAAAGAAAGAAGGGTTAGGGATCTTTGAAGATTTCGGTAAGCTTAGACTAAAATTGACCAAGAAAGGAGAGGTCCGGATCGAGATCGAGGCAACGATAAAGTGCTCGATTAATCGACCGCTTCGATAGTTTGACGTTCAAGGTAAGTTCGGATATATTATATGTTATTAAGATGTGTTTTAGCATTATGAAATGAATATGTATACAATTATGAGATTGAGTTGCTATGTGCAAGATTTAATTAGATGGCACTAAGTGTGCGAAATTGAAATTGAAACAGAAATGAATAGCACTGTGTGTGCGATGTTATGAAAGCTTTGGCTTAAAGATTTGGCACTGTGTGTGTGATACCGAGATAAGTCGGTTGAAAGAATAGGCACTAAGTGTGCGATGACGACTATGCTTCGAACATGTATATGGCACTGAGTGTGTGATTAAATTGAGAGCATATCAAAGGATGATCAACAAGTAATATCGAGCATTGAGTAGCTTGGAAATTGAATAGCTATGTATTAGCTAAGGTATGTATTGAACCTTTGTGGTTGATGAGTTTATAGATAAAGCTAAGAATGGGTGAATGAGTACTTTAGCTATGAATGATATGGTATGAATATGAGAGAATTGATCTATGTGATGGTTATTATATGCATTGGTTTGAATTGATGAAATAATTGTATTGTATTTCGAACTTACTAAGCTTTGTAAAGCTTACTGTGTGATTTGTTTCTCTGCTTTGCAGTGTCAGTAAAGCTAGCTCGGATCTGGGGATCGTGAGCATCTCAATCACACTATCAGCAATCTATTTTGGGTATTTTTGGAAAGACGTACATAGATGAAATATGGCATGTATAGGCTGGTCATTTGAATCATGTTTGATATTTGTAAGTAGCCATGAGATGTGGCTAGATATGTGCTAGTTTTAGCAAGAATGGTTTTGGTATATGTGATGCATCTTTTGGTATGGATTATGAGTTGAGAAATTGACTTATGAATGGTAACTTTGTGTTGGTAAAATGCTAGTATGAATTAGTGAAATTGAAAAAGGATGATGTTTGGTAATGAATGAATTATGCTTGTGATGATGTGAGTTTTAGTCTTTGAAATTGTCATGGTTGGAATTGGTATTGAATGCATGGTTTGAATGACTATTTTGGTATGTTTTTGGTGGTAATATGTGCATGAGATGTCTTGGTGAATATGGCTTGTAGGTTTGACCCTTATGGGTGGCATTTTGGCCTTGTAAATGGCCTATAATGTCACACGGTCAAGGGGCACGGGCATGCCTAAAGACCGTGGGTGAATTGGCAGATTGTAGCTTAGTATCACACGGCCTTGACACGGGGGTGTTAGCTAGCCGTGGTGTACAAGTCAGTAGCTAGCTAAGAGCACACGGGCGTGCTTGGTGGCTGTGGTGAGGAAGTCAGTATATGGCTTAGTAGCACACGGCCATGGCACACAGGCGTGCCTAGTGACCGTGTTAGTATAGTCAGTATGTAGACACGGAAGGACACACGGGGGTGACTAGAAGCCGTAGAGGGCACACGGTCTCCTCCCAGGGGTGTGTATCCCCTGAATCTTAGAGAAAAAATTTAAATGCTCGAGAATTTCAGTGTGTGTTTTGTTTAGTCCCGACCCCTCTTTAGCATGTGAATTAGGTCTCGTAGACTTTGATAAGGGACACCATGATTGTAGTTGAATGTGATTGAAGATGATTGACTTTGTGTCATAAATTCTAGATGTTAAATGTTCTGATTGATCGGTAATACCTCTTAACCCTGTTCCGGCGATGGTCTCAGGTTAGAGGTGTTACATTTTATTGGTATCAGAGCCACAGTTTAGTCGATTCTCGGACTAACGTAGCGTGTGTGAGTCTAGCTATACATGCCATATTATGAAATTGCGATAGTGTGATGAATGCTGACAGTTGAAAATGTGTTTTCTAATAGTAATGGATCCCGAACGAGCAGTTGCTGACGACGTAGAGAGCAATGCGCCTGCTCCCGCTCCAGGGATAATGCCGGCCACATCTAGGCCGAATGAAAGTAGTGAGAGAGGAGAGGCTAGGCAAGCCTTCTTTCGTATGATGAGTGAATGGTTTACGGAGTTCGTTCGAACGAATCCGACTACTCCACAACCTCCACCCCCACAAACACCAGTTGTGCCACAAGTTATAGATCCGATCAGATTGAATAAACCACCTGTAGATAAGATTCGAAAATACGGGGCCGAAGAGTTTAGGGCCACATCGATGATTTATGCCGAGCGAGCCGAGTTTTGGCTCGAGAATACAATCAGAGTATTCGATGAGATGTCGTTGAATCCTGATGAGTGCATTAAGTGTGCAGTTTCCTTGTTGAGAGACACGGCTTATAACTGGTGGAAAACATTGATATCTGTGGTTCCGAGAGAGAGAATCACCTGGGACTTCTTTCAAGCCGAGTTTAGAAAGAAGTATATCAGTCAACATTTCATTGATCAGAAACGTAAAGAGTTTCTAGAATTGAAACAGGGTCGTTTGTCTGTTACTGAGTACGAGCGGGAATTCGTAAGATTGAGTCAATACGCGAGAGAATGTGTTTCGACTGAAGCTACTATGTGCAAACGTTTCATAGAGGGATTGAATGAAGATATTAAGTTGTTGGTTGGGATACTCGATATAAACAAATTTGTTGTGTTAGTCAAAAGAGCATGCAAAGTTGAGGAGCTCAGTAAAGAAAAGAAGAAAGCCGATTCTGAGGCTCGTGATGAAAGAAAGAGATCGATGAATAAGTTCTCTCAACCTTCAGCAAAGAGATATAGAGATGAAAGAAATCGTACAAATGTTTCATTTGGACATCCAAGTAGAGATCGTTCGAGACAAAGTACTAGTTTACGAATTCAAGCTCCGAATGAAGCAAGTGTTGGTGGTGTTAAGAGTAATAAGCCCGAGTGTAGACAATGTGGGAGACGACATGTGGGAGAGTGTTGGGGTAAGTATAACAATAGAGTTTGTTATAAGTGTGGATCCCGAGACCATTTTATTCGAGATTGCCCGAAGATGGTAGAAGAGGAAAATGTTCAGAATGAAAGACCTAGTAATGTGACGGCTAGAGGTAGACCACGCAGAAACATCAGAAATGTGAGCGATAACCTGAGAGGGACAACTGATACAGCTGTGAGGTCGGAGGCGAGAGCTCCTGCACGAGCTTATGCTATACGTGCACGAGAGGAAGCATTATCTCCAAACGTTATCACCGGTACTTTCACTTTATTTGATACTGATGTCATTGCATTGATAGATCCGGGATCAACTCATTCATATATGTGTATGAATTTAGTATTGAATAAGACTCTACCTGTTGAGTCTACTGAATTTGTGATTAGAGTATCGAACCCCTTAGGCAAGTGTGTTTTGGTGGATAAGGTGTGTAGGAATTGCCCATTGATGTTTCGTGATTTATGTTTTCCGGTCAACTTGATGTTGCTACCATTTGATGAATTTGACATAATTTTGGGTATGGATTGGCTTACTTTGCATAATGCCATCGTGAACTGTAAGAGGAAGAGTATTGAATTGAAGAGTCAGAATGGTGAGATAGTTCGAATTGAGTCCAGTGATATGAAAGGATTACCAGCTGTTGTATCTGCGATGAAAGCTATGAACTATGTGAGAAAAGGTTGTGAAGCTTATTTGGCGTACGTGATTGATACAAAGGTGTCGAAAAAGAAAGTTGAATCGGTGCCTGTGGTTTGTCAGTTTCTAGATGTATTTCCTGAAGAGTTACCAGGATTACCTCCAATTCGAGAAGTGGAATTTGGTATTGAGTTAGTGCCGAGAACTGCTCCTATTTTGATAGCTCCATACAGAATGGCCCCAATCGAATTGGAAGAGTTGAAATCTCAGTTGCAAGAATTGACTGATAGAGGATTTGCACGACCGAGTTTCTCACCCTGGGGAGCTCCTGTGTTATTTGTGAAAAAGAAAGATGGAACTATGAGAATGTGTATCGATTATCGACAGTTGAACAAAGTGACAATAAAGAACAAATATCCGTTGCCTCGTATCGATGATTTGTTTGATCAGCTGAGAAGAGCTACAGTGTTTTCAAAGATAGACTTGAGGTCTGGTTATTATCAGTTAAGAGTTAAAGAGTCTGATGTGCCGAAGACTGCTTTCAGAGCAAGGTACGGACATTACGAATTCTTAGTGATGCCTTTCGGACTAACAAATGCTCCTGCAGTGTTTATGGATCTAATGAATCGGATATTTAGACCGTATTTGGATCACTTTGTTGTGGTGTTTATTGATGATATTTTTATCTATTCGTGTGATGAGACGTAGCATGCTGAGCATTTAAGAATCGTGCTACAAACTCTGCGTGAGAAACAGTTGTATGCAAAGTTTAGCAAATGTGAATTTTGGTTGCATGAGGTCAGTTTTCTGGGGCATATTGTATCAGCTGCTGGGATACGAGTTGACCCGAGTAAAATTTCTGCTATTTTGGAATGGAAGCCTCCGAGAAATGTGTCTGAAGTCCGTAGTTTTCTGGGACTAGCAGGATATTATAGATGGTTTGTGAAAGGCTTTTCGACGATTGCGACTCCGTTGACAAAGCTATTACAGAAAGATGTTAGATTCGAGTGGTCAGAAAAGTGCCAGCAAAGTTTTGAACAGTTGAAAGTGTTGTTAACGGAAGCACCAGTTTTGATTCAACCCGGATCGGGCAAAGATTTCATAGTTTATAGTGATGCATCGTTGAATGGTTTGGGCTGTGTGTTGATGCAAGAAGGGAAAGTCATTGCTTATGCTTCGAGACAGTTAAAGCCGCACGAAAAGAATTATCCGACGCATGACCTTGAGTTAGCTGCAATTGTGTTTGCGTTAAAGATTTGGCGTCACTACTTATTTGGTGAAAAATGTCATATTTATACTGATCGTAAGAGTTTAAAGTATTTGATGACTCAGAAAGACTTGAATTTGCGACAAAGAAGATGGTTAGAATTATTGAAAGACTATGAACTTGTGATAGATTACCACCCGGGTAAAGCTAATGTTGTAGCTGATGCTTTGAGTCGAAAATCGTTATATGCTTTGCGAGCTATGAGTAATCAAATAGATCTGTGTGATGATAGTGCGGTGATAGCAGAATTGAAAGTAAAACCGTTGTTTTTACAACAAATATGTGATGCTCAGAAGATTGATAATGAGTTGTTAGAAAAAAAGAGTTCTGTGTGACTCGGATGCTGTATCGGAATTTCGAGTTGATAGTGATGATTGTTTGAGATTTAGAGATCGGATTTGTATTCCGAGAAATTCAAAGTTGATTTCGATGATTTTGAATGAAGCTCACAATAGTCATTTAACTGTGCATCCGGGGAGTACAAAAATGTATAATGATTTGAAACAGTTCTATTGGTGGCATGGCATGAAAAGAGACATTTCTGACTTTGTGTCGAAATGTTTAGTTTGTCAGCAAGTCAAAGCTGAACATCAAGTTCCATCTGGTTTGTTACAACCAATTATGATTCCTGAGTGGAAATGGGAGAGAATTACGATGGTTTTTGTGTCGGGTTTGCCCTTATCTCCGAGTAAGAAAGATGCAATCTGGGTGATAGTGGACAGATTGACGAAATCAGCTCATTTCATTCCGGTAAAAACTGATTATTCTTTAGAAAAGTTAGCTGAATTGTATATTGATGAGATTGTGAGATTGCACGGAGTACCATTATCTACAGTGTCCGACAGAGATCCGAGATTTACCTCACGATTCTGGAAGAAATCGCAAGATGCCTTAGGCACGAAATTGCATTTCAGTATTGCTTTTCATCCGCAAACGGATGGTTAATCCGAGCGAATCATTCAGATTCTCGAAGACATGCTGAGATGTTACATACTTGAATTTGAAAGTACGTGGGAAAAGCATTTATCATTGATTGAGTTTGCGTATAACAACAGTTTTCAATCTAGCATTAAAATGGCACCATATGAAGCTCTTTATGGTCGAAAGTGTCGAACTCCATTGTATTGGACTGAGTTGAGTGAGAACAAGATTCACGGGGTTGATCTTATAAAAGAGACTGAGCAGAAAGTGAAAGTGATTTGTGACAGTTTGAAAGCGGCCTCAGATCGTCAGAAATCTTATGCAGATTTGAAAAGAAAAGATATTGAATTCGAAGTTGGTGATAAAGTGTTTTTGAAAGTATCTCCTTGGAAGAAAATACTTCGATTTGGCCGAAAGGGCAAACTGAGTCCGAGGTTTATCGAACCGTACGAGATTATTGAATGAGTTGGGCCAGTTGCTTATAGATTATGATTGCCATCTGAGTTAGAAAAGATTCATAACGTGTTTCATGTGTCAATGCTTCGACGGTACAGATCAGATCTGTCTCATGTGATTGCTCCTACTGAGGTTGAGATTCAATCAGACTTGTCGTATAGTGAAGAACCGATCCGAATTTTGGCACGAGAGACTAAAGAGTTGCGAAACAAAAGAATTTCCTTAGTGAAAGTATTATGGCACAAACACAGAATTGAAGAGGCTACGTGGGAGCCTGAGAACGTTATGCGAGAGCAACATCCACAACTATTCACTGGTAAGATTTTCGGGGACGAAAATCCCTAAGGGGGGGAGAGTTGTAACATCCCGGTTTAGACCCTAGCCGGAACGGTGGTTTGAGACTACAAATTCGAGGTCGTAAAAATATTTTAATATTATTTTTGATGTTGATTATATGTGCTATAGCATGTGTATAAATTCTGTGTGGTAATTTGATCGTTTGTGTGTCGAATTAAGAGAAAGGACTTAATCGCGTATAGAGTAAAAGCTATGTGCTGAATTATAAGTACTTAAATGTTGATGGCTTTTTAAGGAGGAGGCCTTATGTTTTTAATAAACCATTTTTAAGATAGTGGATGGCAAAATGACATATTAGCCTTAAATTATATTTGTTTTAAATGTCTATTAAAAGGGAAAATTGGTAAAATGTTTAATAAGGTAATATTAATAAAACAAAAGAATAAAAAAAAATTGATGAGTGTTCATCTTTCACCCACCGAAACTAGAAAAGAAAGAAGGGTTAGGGAGCTTTGAAGATTTCGGCAAGCTTAGACTTAAATTGACCAAGAAAGGAGAGGTCCGGATCGAGATCGAGGCAAAGATAAAGTGCTCGATTAATCGACCACTTCGATAGTTTGACGTTTGAGGTAAGTTTGGATATATTATATGTTATTAAGATGTGTTTTAGCATTATGAAATGAATATGTATACAATTATTAGATTGAGTTGCTATGTGCAAGATTTAATTAGATGGCACTAAGTGTGCGAAATTGAAATCGAAACAGAAATGAATAGCACTGTGTGTGCGATGTTATGAAAGCTTTGGCTTAAAGATTTGGCACTGTGTGTGCGATACCGAGATAAGTCGGTTGAAAGAATAGGCACTAAGTGTGCGATGACGACTATGCTTCGAACATGTATATGGCACTGAGTGTGTGATTAAATTGAGAGAATATCAAAGGATGATCAACATGTAATATCGAGCATTGAGTAGCTTGGAAATTGAATAGCTATGTATTAGCTAAGGTATGTATTGAACCTTTGTGGTTGATGAGTTTATAGATAAAGCTAAGAATGGGTGAATGAGTATTTTAGCTGTGAATGATATGGTATGAATATGAGAGAATTGATCTATGTGATGGTTATTATATGCATTGGTTTGAATTGATGAAATAATTGTATTGTATTTCGAACTTACTAAGCTTTGTAAAGCTTACTGTGTGATTTGTTTCTCTGCTTTACAGTGTCAGTAAAGCTAGCTCGGATCTGGGGATCGTGAGCATCTCATTCACACTATCAGCAATCTATTTTGGGTATTTTTGGAAAGACGTACATAGATGAAATATGGCATGTATAGGCTGGTCATTTGAATCATGTTTGATATTTGTAAGTAGCCATGAGATGTGGCTAGATATGTGCTAGTTTTAGCAAGAATGGTTTTGGTATATGTGATGCATCTTTTGGTATGGATTATGAGTTGAGAAATTGACTTATGAATGGTAACTTTGTGTTGGTAAAATGCTAGTATAAATTAGTGAAATTGAAAAAGGATGATGTTTGGTAATGAATGAATTATGCTTGTGATGATGTGAGTTTTAGTCTTTGAAATTGTCATGGTTGGAATTGGTATTGAATGCATGGTTTGAATGACTATTTTGGTATGTTTTTAGTGGTAATATGTGCATGAGATGTCTTGGTGAATATGGCTTGTAGGTTTGACCCTTATGGGTGGCATTTTGGCCTTGTAAATGGCCTATAATGTCACACGGTCGAGGCGCACGGGCGTGCCTAAAGACCATGGGTGAATTGGCAGAATGTAGCTTAGTATCACATGGCCTTGACACGGGAGTGTTAGCTAGCCGTGGTGTACAAGTCAGTAGCTAGCTAAGAGTACACGGCCATGGCACACGGGCGTGCTTGGCGGCCGTGGTGAGGAAGTTAGTATATGGATTAGTAGCACACGGCCATGGCACATAGGTGTGCCTAGTGACCGTGCTAGTATAGTCAGTATGTGGACACGGAAGGACACACGGGGGTGTCTAGAAGCCGTGGAGGGCACACGGTCTCCTCCCACGGGCGTGTATCCCCTGAATCTTAGAGGAAAATTTTAAATGCTCGAGAATTTCAATGTGTGTTTGGTTTAGTCCCGACCCCTCTTTAGCATGTGAATTAGGTCTCGTAGACCTTGATAAGGGACACCATGATTGTAGTTGAATGTGATTGAAGATGACTGATTTTGTGTCGTAAATTCTAGATGTTAAATGTTCTGATTGATCGGTAATACCTCTTAACCCTGTTCCGGCGATGGTCTCGGGTTAGGGGTGTTACACTATTAATGTTACTCAATTCATTTTGTAAATGGTCATTGAATTCAACCAAAACGGGCTAAGTCATATCTATCCAATGATGATGAATTTCATGAAGAGCAAGTATGTGCATAATGTTGTAGTGTGTAGTTAAGGTGTTGATGTCTTAATAGTGTATGTTAGAAAAACTTTATTGTTAAGTTAAGCGTTGCATGAAATGGTATGAACGAGGTTGCTTTTCAGGGTGGCAAATAGCTGGGTAAATAGCTTTGTATTTGTCCACACGGATAGACACACGGGTGTGTGTCCAGGCCGTGTGTGACACACGGTCAGCCCCATGGGCGTGTTGATAGGCTGTGTGTTCCCCTGCATCCAAAACTAGCAAAATAGAATGCTCAGTAGAAAGCACACGGGCAGAGACACGACCGTGTGTCTCAGCTGTGTGAAGACCACGAACTCAGGACATGGGCGTGTGCTAGACCGTGTGAAGTCTGCATCTAATTTATGAAAAATTCAGTTCGTCACACGGACTAGCACACGGGCGTGTCCCTTCTCTCACACGGGCGTGTGGCCCTGTCTTAAGAAAAAAATTTTCTAAGTGTTTGTAAGTTTTCCGGTTAAATCCCAAACCAGTCTAAATGTATGTTTAGGGTCTAGTAGACCTATAATAGTGACATTATGAGTATGAATGAAGGGTTTTTAAGTATGAATGAAAATTCATGGCCCGATATTGTATGAAGAAGTCTGTTAAGTTCGGTAATGCTTCGTACCCTGTTCCGGCATCGAATACGGGTAAGGGGTGTTTCAGTAGCACTGGCTGAATACCAGTTTTTTCCCAATTATGTGGCCCATTTATAGGCTGCATTGGAAAAAGAGTAAGCTTTCTTGTAGGTATCAATGTGATAATATTCATGCAGATATTCATCTGGTTGAAGCCCTATGTAATACATGGCAGCACATGCATGGGAACATGGAATCCCACTAATTTGCCAACCTCTACAACTACATATCCTTTGACTTAGGTCCACTGTATACTGATAACTTCCTTTCCTCAACTCACATCCATTTTCACCATTCCATATCAGTTGCCACTCTACACAGTCCTTCTTGTTGACATCAAACTTAGCTTTCACCAAGGGAGAATAATTTTTCTTCCATCCATTACATAACTTCCTTTTTTGTACTATCCTAGTCATCATCTTGGTCCTAATATCCTCAAGCATTCTGATAATGCTTTTGAACCTAGCTTCGACAATGCTTGAATTCAATGCTTCACATAAATTGTTGTCAACTATATCTGATTTACAAGTAGTCCCCGAAAATGCCCTTGTCCACATCTTTGGAGACTTTTTCATCAAATTATCGTAAGCATCCTTATCTTTCTTCTCCAGTGTTGAACATAGATCCTCCCACTCCCTCTCAGTCGTGCACTTCACAATCTGCCAGAAATCGCACTCATAAGATTTCCCTAACTTCCTCCCTGACCAATTTGCAAACACGTGCCTTGCACAATTCCTATGCTCCACCCTTGGTAGTATGTCAAAAATTGCAATCTTAAGGCCCTAATTCAAATTAATGAATGAGATAGATTGTTAGAAAATTTTGGTTAAATACAAATAACAGATTAATAAAACAATACCAAGCTTAAAATTGTATATTTACTAACCTTTTGTTGGTCACTGATAATTGTGTACCCATACCCATCTTCCAAGCCCAAATCAGTTGATAGGAGACTGAGAAACCAGCCCCATGAATCAGTGCACTCCACTTCAACCACAGCCCATGCAATAAGGAACATTTGGTTGTTTGCGTCTCTTCCAATAGCTGTGAGAAATTCACTCTTAAATGGGCCTTTTAGGAAGCAACCATCTAGCCCAATGAATGGCCTACACCCCGCTTTCCAGCTTCTCTTTAGTGCATCAAAGCACACATAATACCTCTTAAAATGTGGAAGGGAGTCTGCTGTCACCCTTTGAATAGCCATTTTTATTGTGCTTCCTGGCATCTTTGACCTTAACTCATGAGCATAGTCCCATAGTAAGCCAAATTCACTATTTATTATTCACTATTTTCTTTGCTCTATAACAACAGTCAATGGTCACATTTACATACATCTCAGAAGCACATCTTCTTTGAATTTCCCTCAGCTTCATCTTAGGATGATCCTTGATAGTTACTTCAAAATGTTAGGCAATCATAGCAGCAGTCACCATTTTGTTCTTAAAACTAACCGAACAATTGTGCTCATCCTGAAATGTCTTTAGTTGTAAGCATTTTGCAACAGGACTGTAGCTAGCCCTAATTCTCCATGGATAGTTAGGGGAAGCAATGCCCCTCACAACAACCTTTTTCGGTTCATTCTTAATAAACTTTAGTTGTCTTCTACATTCTTTAGAGTGCTTTTGAATTACACTCTTAAACTGTTTTCCATCCTTAAACAACATTCCCAGACTAAATTTTAACTTATCATTGTATAAGGGAAACTTGCTCCTCTTTCTATCACCATCATCATGTTCTTCATCTTCATCGGACTCAACCAAGCTTCCATGTTCATCTGAGTCCCATACCTTAGTCTCATTTCCATCCTCCTTTTCTCCACTACGTGCAGCAGCAACATTATCTAGTCCATCTGATGTTGCAAAATCACCAGCATATTCATCAGCAATATTATCCACTCCATCTAATGCAAAATCACCAACATATTCATCAGCAACATTATCCACTCCATCTGATGTTGCAAAAGCACCAACATATTCATTAGCAACAACTTCACTATCATTATCCTCTCCAACAGTAGACCCTAAACTAATATGTCCACCACTTTCCATACCAATATCCTCATCTACCTCAATACCAGTAGCAGACACACCCTCTCCATCAGCTTGTACCTCTCCTACATCACCCTCCCCACCAGATTCTACCTTTTCTAGATCACCTTCACCATCAGATTCTACCCCTTCATCATCACCCTCCCCATGAACTTCTACCCCTTCAACATCACCCTCCCCAGTAGTCAACAGAAAAATTTCATCTACAATTATAGGGTTATCAACCTCATGTTCAACATATAACTCAATCTCCTTAAACTTGACCCAAAAGTCCAACATAGCTATGGTGGAAGTGTCATCATAAATCACACTTAGATTATTTTGTAACCCTACTGTACCAGGCTCATGAAAATAGATTAACATGACAGTGTTAAACCCTAAACTATTTTACATAATTCAAAATAAGATATTGTGTCTGGGTCCTCTTTAAGCCTAATCACTTCCCCACCTACATATCTAACATATAGGTCCTTTACAAAGTGCCCACCCACATGCAAAATAATATAATATTCATCATCTGATGACATCTACAAAAAACAGTAACACATTGTAAGCAAAAAACATTAAAAAAACAAACAAAGCAATAACAGAAGTCTACAATATTAACATCTTTTTTGAGAAAAAAACAATTTTCTTTGAATAAACAAACATTTTTTCTAAGCAAAAAACATTAAAAAATAATAAAACAAAACTCACTACCTACATCGGGACCACTTCTTTGATTACAATACAAAATAGTAACACATGTCTACAATTTTAACATCTTTTTGCTTGGGTAACAGAAATCAACATCATCGGGACCACTGTTGCATCAAAAATCGACAAAACAAACCCTACATTCTGGCACTGAAATTGCAATAATAAATCACAATTAACCATCTACAATTTTTACAACAGTTTTATCAATAACATCGGGACCACTATCGCATAAAAAATCGACAAAACAAACCCTACATTGTCGCACTAAAATTGCAATAGTAAATCACAAATAACCAACAAATCAAACCAAAATTGGAATTTATTTCCCAACAAACCAAATAAGAAAGCACCTACATTTCAATTTTGGGTTGCGGAAATCTCACGATTGTTGAAGCTTTTTCGTTCTTAATAGTTTTAGGGATTCAACGATTTAATTCGTAAAAAAATTAGGGATTTTAAGAAGATTTCGGAATGCTAACGGTTTAGGTATTTCAAGATTTAGGGATTTGAATATTTTTAGGGATTCAATGAAGATTTCGAAGGTTAGGGATTTATGGAATTTCACAATTTGGGGATTTTAGAATTTGGAAAAATAGTTTCGAATTTTAGGGTTTAGAGATTTAGGGTTTTTTTGTTTTATGATTATTAAATTTGTTTAATTTTTTGCCACATCATCAGTCAACAAGAACGCCATGTAGACCAATTTTTTTGACCGACTATTGACTAACGGTCAGCTGACGGTTACCGTTTCAATTGGGTTGATGTCTAAAAAATCCGTTACATTAGGGGCCGATTTCAGAAAAAAAGGTTAGGGGCATATATCCAAAAGCCCCCAAAGGTTGAGGGTTTTTTTTGTAATTATGCCTTTCATATTTATATGGACTCAATTTACGTCCTAGGCAAAATTACCATTTTGCCCCTAACTTTTCCATAAATTTCGATTTTGTCCCTAGGCCCAGAAAATGAAACTTGTGCAAATTACTACCTATTCCAAGCCTAGCCAAAGCCCCATTACAAATTTTCCAGCACATGTATACATAAAATTTCAGAATTTTTCCTTCAATTTCACAAGTTTACATTTTAGTCTCTATATCATGTTTTCATCAAAAATCACTTTGTAAAAGTTGTTTATCTATCAATAATCTTTCCTTTTGTATCTTAAATTTCCAATTTCCAGCATAATACATTCATGACCCATTTTTATACTTTGATAACTTTTCAAATTAATCCATCAAATAGAGAGATTAAGCTATCCCGATTTTAAAAATACTAAAATTGTTAAAAAGGGGACAAGAAAACTTACCCAATTAAGCCTTGAAAGTTGCTTTTCTCTCTCCTAGTGTTTCCATGTATTTTTAAGATTGAAGATGACAAAATAAGATGATATTTTCTTTTAATCATCTTTTAATTAATTAATTTTTTACTATTTCCAATTTAGTCCTTGACCTTTTTCTATAATTCCATGGATGAGTCACCATGAAAAATCTAAATACTTTTCTTAATGGTCTAATTACCATATAAATACCTCTAGTTTTGAATTCCATAGCTATTTGATCCTTATAGCTACTAGAATTCAACTTTCATATTTTATGCAATTTAGTCCTTCTCGTAATTAGGCCCTAAATCGATAAAATTTTCATGTCAAAATTTTCACATGTCACGTCTATCATATTACAGACTGTATAATAAAATAAAAATAAATTATATTTTGGGTCAGATCTGTGGTCCCGAAACCACTGTTCCGATGTCACTGAAAAATGGGTTGTTACAACTCTCCCCCCTTTAGGGATTTTCATCCTCGAAAATCTTACCAGTAAAAAGATTCGGGTATTGCTTCCTCATAGTTTCCTCCGGCTCCCAGGTAGCCTCTTCTATACCGTGTTGTTGCCAAAGAACTTTTACCAAAGCTACCTTTTTATTTCTTAACTCTTTTGTTTCCCGAGCTAAGATTTTGATTGGTTCCTCCCCATATGTCATATCTGGCTGAATCTCTACCTCTGTCGAAGAGATAACATGTGAAGGGTCGGATCGATACCGTTGTAGCATAGACACATGAAAAACATTATGAATCCGATTAAGCTCTGGTGGTAAAGCTAACTGCTATGCAACAGGTCCAATTCTTTTTGTAATCTCATATGGTCCAATGAACCGTGGTCTCAATTTCCCTTTACGACCAAACCAGAGAACTTTCTTCCAAGGCGACACTTTCAAGAATACTTTGTCGCCAACCTAAAATTCTATCTCTTTTCTTTTGAAATCAGCATAAGATTTTTTCCGATCTGAGGCTGCTTTCAAACTATCTCGAATTACCTTTACTTTTTCCTCGGTCTCTCAGACCAAGTCAACTCTGTGTAACTTTTTCTCACTGAGTTTTGTCCAGTATAATGGAGTTCTACATTTGCGACCATACAAGGCTTCATATGGTGCCATCTTAATACTAGACTGGTAACTGTTATTATAAGCAAATTCAACCAAAGGCAAATACCTTTCCCAGTTACCTTTAAACTCAAAGACACAACAATGAAGCATATCTTCCAAGATCTATATTACCCGTTCAGATTGACCATCTGTTTGGGGATGAAATGCAGTGCTAAAGTGTAACTGAATACCTAGAGCTTCTTGCAATTTACTCCAGAATGAACTGATAAATATCAGTAAAGTTTCGACTAGTTGGAAGCTTTGTTGATCAAAGTAATGATTCCGATTCAGCCTGAATTGGGTAAGGAATTTGTTATTACAGTAATGTAACATTGAATAGAACTAGATTGTGATTTGATGCAATAAGGCAAAGTAATAGCCTATACATTCAGATAGTTAAGAACTACATGGAAAGAATTACCCAATACATGATATAGGAGTGACAGCTATTGATTTTGAATTGCTCGATACATGATCTAGAATTGACAGGTATTGTTTTTGTATTGGAATATGATAACATTACTTGTTTGGTGAAAAATATTGTATATTCACTGATTATAAAAGTTTGAAGTATCTGACGTTGCTAAAAGATTTGAATTTGAGATAGCGTATATAGTTGAAATGTTGAAAGATTATAACTTGATAATTGAACATCACTCGGAAAGAGCGAATGTGGTAACAGATGTTCTAAGTAGAAAATCTCTGTATACCTTGCAAGCCATGGATATCGATTATGATTGTCTGATAATAGCTCGATTTTAGCTGAGTGTAGAGCTTAATCGATGTTTCTACAACATATTAATAAAACCCAAAAAAGTAATAACGAGTTGTAGGTTAAATGAATACAGCGTGAAATAATTTCTGATTCAGAATTTTAGAGTAGAACTGATAAATTCCTGTTATCCAGAAATAGAGTTCGTGTACTGAAGAATTTGGAACTTTTATAGAAAATTTTACTTGAATGATCACAGTGGTACTATGTCTGTTTATCTGGGAAATGATAAAATGCATAATAATTTGAAAAAGATGTATTGGTAGCCGGAATGAAATGTGGTATTTTTGAATCTATATTTAAATGCTGGATGTATCAGCAAGATAGAGATGATACGTTCAAGATGGTTATAGCCAGTGAAAATACCGAAATGGAAATGGGACAAAGTTACTATGGATTTTATATCAGGATTCTCCTTGACCATGAAAAATAAAGATATGAATTGAGTAATTGTCAATTGTGCAACGAAGCCTGCACATCTTATCCTGGTATGAATGGGTTTCTCACTTGATAGGTTGCTAGAATAATCTGTTTTTGAAATTGTCAGATTACATGATGTGCTAGCTCCTGTTATTTCTGATAGAGATCTATAGTTCATATTCCAACTCTGAGACAAGTTACAAGAAACTCTAGGTACATGGTTACATTTTAGTACCGTATTTCATTTTCAGACGGTTGATCAATCTGAACATATAATTCAGATTTTGGAAGATATACTTCGATGTTGTGTACTTGAATTTGAAGGTAACTGAGAAAAGTATTTGTCGTGGGTTGAATTTGCTTACTATAATAGTTCACAGGCAAGTACAAAATTTTACTGTACGAGGTTTTATATGGTCACAAATGTAAAACTTCGATGTCTTGGATGAAGTTCAGTGAGAAAGGATACATGTAATAGGTTTGATTCTTTGAAACCGAAGAAAGATGAAAATGATCTGAGACATTTTAAAAGCAGTATTTGATCGTCAGAAATCCGATGCAAATCTAAAATGAAAAGAAATATAGTTTCAGATTGGCAACAGAATATTTATGAAAGTTTCGCCATGGAAGAAAGTTCCCCGGTTTGGCCGTAAAGGCAAATCAGGCTCGTGGTCTATCGGGTCATATAAGATTATGGAAAAGAATTAGACCTGATGTGTATTGATTAGTATTATTATCAGAGTTCTACAGAGTCTATAATGTTTTTATGAGTATATGTGTTATGACAGAATCGATCAGACTCATCATCTGTTATTGCTTTGATAAATGTTAAATTCAGCTTGGCATGACTTACAACGAGTGACTGGTTGAAATTCTGGCATGTGAAGTGAAAGAAACGATAAGTATAAAGGTATCTTTAGTGAAAGTTCTTGGACAATGATATGATATAGAGAAAGCTATTTGGGAACCGGATAGAAACATGAGAAAGTAATGTCTGAATCTTCTTACTGGTAAAATTTTCGAGGACGAAAATTTCTTAAGGGAGAGAGTTGTAACAGCCCAAATTTCGGTGAAATCGGAACAGAGGTTTCGGGACCACAAATCCGAGCTGAAAATATAATTTATTTTTATTTTATTATATGGACCGTATTATATTAGAAAATTCATGTGAAAATTTTAATGCAAAAATTTTATCGGTTTAGTGCTTAATTACGAGAAGGACTAAATCGCATAAAATGCGAAAGTTGAATTCTAGTAGCTATAAGGATCAAATAGCTATGGAATTCAAAACTAGAGGTCCTTATATGGTAATTAGACCATTAATAAAAAGTATGTAGATATTTTTGGATGATTCATCCATGGAAATTGAGAAAAAGGCTAAGGAATAAATTGGAAATAGCAAAATACTTATTAATTAAAAAGATGATAAAAGATATCATCTTATTTTATGTCATCTTCTTCCCCAAAATAAACATGGAAACCCCAGGAGAGAGAGAAGAGACTTTCATGGCCAAATTGGGTAAGTTTCCTTGTCCCGTTATTAGTAATTTTGATATTTTTGGAATCAGGATAACTTAATCTCTCTATTTGGGGGATTAATTTGAAAAATTATCAAAGTATAAAAATTGGGTCAAGGATGTATATGCTGGAAATTTGAAATTGATTGTAGAAAATGAAAGATTGATGATAGATAAACAACTTTTACAAAGTGATTTTTCATGAAAACTTTATTTAGGGACTAAAATGAAAATTGGCGAAAATCCATGGAAAATGCAAAAATTTGTGAAATGTATGTGCTGTAAAAGTTGTATGTATATTTCGGCTAGGCTTGGGTAGAGGGTCAGGTTTCATGAATTTCATTTTCCGAGCCTAGGGACAAAATGGTAATTTATGGAAAAGTTAGGGGCAAAATGGCAATTTTTCCTAGGATAAAAATTAAGTCCAAATAAGTGTAAAATGTGATAAATTGACATTAAATTTACTCATATAGATTCGGATAGACCAAATTCAGAGTTAGAACGAGGAATATGTCGGATTAGGGGATTTATGTACACGAACATGTCGAGGTAAGTTCGTGTAACTAAATTGTATATGTTTTTATGCTTGACTTAAATGTCGTGTTTGTGAATTTTATCGATGACATAAATATGTGAAATGATCACCTACTCAATATAGCCCGATAAATGAAAATGCCCAATAAAATGGTAAATGAATAAAATGTTACGTGTATGCTTGACTTGAATGTAGAATGTGTTTTACTCGAATTACATAAATGTTACGGAGGTATGAAATAGTCAAATGCCGATAAGGTATGAAAAGTGTTTAAACCCCGGTTGAATAAATGGAAAATCGATGGATATGTGATTTCCCGAAACGAAAGAGGTCCTGCATTTGTTGCAGATAGGATTTAGCTCGGATGAGTAATCCTTCGACCTCAATTCTGATAGGATTTAGCCCGGACGGGTAATCCTGATATAAGTCCTCTCAAACATATGTTATAGATTGGATTTAGCCTGGACTGGTAATCCTGTTGTATACATGTGTAGCTCGAGAGTGTACTCTCTGAAAATTGTACCTTAAGGGTACTATTGGACGTGAATTGACGGATTCTGATTTTTACACCTTGGGTGTACTACTTTTATATCCATCGATATTTCAAATAAAGTCAATGGGTAAAATTCTAACAAGAGCAAGGATGAATTGAAAACAAATTGACATGGAATGATACATATGATATGGGAATATGACATGAAAGAATATTACATGAAATGCAAGAAAATGATGATACATGACGAGTGATATATGAAATATAAGATGATGATATTTGTACATGGAAACTATTTGATGAGAATGTTCATTCTTGATTATGGACTTGTACACCTAGAGTGTACTAATCGTGACTTTGATATTCCGAGTAATATGGGTAAAGTTCTGATGCGAAATGATCTGAATTTGAAATGAACTATTATGAAATTATACTCGAAATAATGGGATGAATCATGTATGTTGAATGAATACATGGTGTGGAAAGCATATGTGCTTGGAAACTTGATTATTGTTAAGCCCATACATGTCTTGATATTACTATGGAATATATGACTAACAAGGGCAATGAGGATGTGTGTAGGGCTTGAGATCAAAGTGGTTGACTATGCCTTACTTAGTTACCTCAAATAGGATGTATGGTAAGTTAAGTATCATATTATACGAACTTACTAAGCATTTTATGCTTACCTCGTTTTATTTTCCCCTATTTTATAGTAAATCGGAAGCTTGTTGGATTGGAAGCTTGGAGAAGATCACTCACACTATCCATTGGCCCATGTCGGTATAGTATGGTAATTTAATTACGATTGTAATAGCATGTATAGGATATGTTGGCCATATTGGCATGTAAATGTAAATGATGCTTGTAATCTAGCCATTGGAATGGCTAGTGATGATTATGTTTTGGTACAAGCATATATGTATTTAAGTTCATGTTATGGTGATAATATAGGTACTATATATTGTTTGATTAAGAAAGGGGAAACAAGTATGGCCTTGAACATGGGCGTGTGGCATGGCCGTGTGGCACAAGTCAGAGAGCTACCTAGTTTTGAACACAGCCTGCAGCACGGGCGTGTCCCAGGGTCACACGGGCGTGTGAGCCCTGTTCTTTGAAAAATTTTGGAATTTCGCAAAAAATTCCCTGAGTTCCCGATTTGGTCCCGACTTGATTCTAATGATCGTATTGGGCCTCGAGGGTCCATTTAAGGGACATTATGAATGACTTCGGTGAATGAATAGTAACTTGCCTGAAGTATTCGATAAATGTTCTGAATATTCTGGTAACGCTCCGAAACCCTGTTCCGACGACGGATACGGGTTAGAGGTGTTACATGCAACCACTAAAGAAGACTCTCAAGAAGGTCATCCTTGGAAGCTAAACTTCGACGGAGCCTCAAATGCTGTAGGTAATGGAATCGGGGCAGTCCTAGTATCCCCAAACGGAGATCATTATCCTTTTACTAGTAAATTGGATTTTGATTGCACGAACAATATGGCAAAATACGAAGCATGCATCATTGGTATCCGTGCAGCCATAGAACATAAGATCAAAGTGCTAGAGGTATATGGGGATTCTGCATTAGTGACTATCAACTCAAAGGTAAATGGGAGACGAGAGATCCCAAATTGACCAATTATAGAAGGTTGGTTCTTGAATTAGTTAAAGAGTTTGATGACATCACCTTCTGTTGTAATATCCCGGGTTAGGGGCTATTTTTTTTCGTTGTTGCATGTTTTGCATGAGTTTGTTATGCTGCGTTGTTGTTGGTGTTGTATCGGGGCTTAATTGTAGGATAGGTGTGTGCCTGAGTAGGTAAGAAATTTTAGTTTTTGAGCTAAGGCATTAGGAGCCGAGGAAGTCAGGGGCTTTTAAATTTATTTTGGGAGTTTGTTAGCACAAGAAACAAGTTGGTGGAGTGGCAATGTAGGCGCCACTAAGGCTTGGAGTGGGTAACGCCTAAAGCAAGGTGGAGGCCTTGTGTTCGAGCTGCATGGAGTGGCCACTTTTTGGCACTCATTTTGTGGCATGGAGGAGGAGTTTGTAGGCGGTTCAAACTCGCCTTTGACTTAGTCTTCACATTCGAATGGTGGGTGGAGAGGAATTTTAGGGTGTTGACTTGTTCAAACAATTTGAACTTGTGGCTTGGAGTGTTTTGGGGGATTCTAGCCGAATTTTAGGGAGTGGGAGGGGAGAAGTGGACGGCTTGGTGTGGTAAGTGGTAGTGCCGAAACTCACTTTGCCAAGCTAGGCATTTTCGGTCATAGTCAATTCCAAGCAAAAGCTCTCCCTTGGTCTTTTGTTAGCCGATTCTTCCTCAAAATAAGTCTCTCATTTTCTATTCCTCTTTGAAACCGAAAGCTTCAAGCAACCATACCTTGCCGACTTCTCTTTTGGGCATCTAGCCGATTGGGTGCAATTGCTTCTCTTAATCCCTTGCGTTGTTTAAACTAGCTACCCATCTCTCCTCGTATTTTCATTCCTTCTCTTAAAACACTTGAGCCGAAACTCCACCTCTCCAAAACATTTCCATCTCTTCTCTTGCTAGCCAAAACCATATCAACTTGCCCCAAACGTTCTTCTATTTTCTCAAATCCTAGTGCCAGTAATCTCCATTTCTTCTCACCTATGTTCTTTCTTTCTCTTTTAATCCAAAACCGAAAACAAGAGTGTTAAACACCTAGTGCCGATTTCTCCTTTCTATTGTTTACAACTTAGCCAGAATATTCCCCTCTCTAGAAGTCCTGGTTTGGCGAATATTGGGTGTTGGTAAGTGCAAGGCCGAATGGCCATATCTTCTTTTGTTTTGGTTCTTTGTTGGTTATGGTTCGGTTAAGAGCCGATTCCAGTCTTTGCTAATAAGAGAAAATCGTCGGTTTGGAAACCGATTCTGCTTTAGGGCCTTTTGATCGTGGGGGTGTTAGAGGAGGCGATCAATTGGAGCTTTGATTGCAAGTGGCCGATTAGTAAGTAAAAGGGTAAGCGGTTGGTATATTTGTGTCGATTACAATTAGTTGATTTGAGTAAGGTTCAAGTGATTGATGATTCCATTTTCTTTTAGGTGGAGGCCGATTGTCAAAAAGAACCACTCTTTGGTTCGAGTATTGGTTAGGAAGCAAACCAATAGCAAGGTTAGGGTTTGAAACTAACCCTTTGGGTTTAGATGTCTTTGGCGAATGGTCTTAGTACCTAACCCTATGTTTGGTCGATTGTAGGAGTTAGCAATCGAGGGACGTAGATCGTTCGTTGGGATTTTAGACTCAGTAGCTATCGGTGTGTAAACTAACACACTTATATTTAGTAATATCGTTAATAACTTTGTGCAATGACTAATGAAACAGTGGTGACTATTATGATACCCTCATGGGTACGAGTTTGGACTCGTAAGTCGATTGCTATTATTATGAGTTATTGATGATCTCGTATGATACCATGGTTATGGATATGTGACATGGGGTATGAGATTAGACATATTGGCATGATATGCATGATAGTATGACATGCATGATAGCATGATATTCATGATTACATGAGTTTGGCATGTTGATGGGTGATACGAGAGGAGGGAGCGGTGATGTATTGTCTTGTGAGCACCGGTGCTTTAGTAGCACACTTTGTGACTTTGGGTCACGAGAGGTTTGGCACCTCGGCAGGTTTGGTACCTCAGCGTCTCGTCCCAGTGGCTCGAGTACCACGATGGGTTGGCCCCACAGATGATTATACGGGATTGGCGCCGATGTTTTGGTAACACACGATGGGTTGGCCCCATCACCGTTTGTGACTACGGTCACGGTGCTTTGGTAGCACATTGTGTCTTTGGGACACCGGAGGTTTGGCACCTCATTGCGACTTGTCCCTGTGGTTTAACCACCGTGGGTTGGCCCCACTTGAGATATGGGATCGTCTGCTAGTGTTTTGGTAACACACGATGGGTTGGCCCCATCATCATTGGATTCGTGACTTCGGTCACCAGTGCTTTGGTAGCACAACAGTGTCTTTGGGACACCAGTGCTTTGGTAGCACATTGACGGATATTGTGTCTTTGGGACACCAGTGCTTTGGTAGCACATTGTGACTATATGTCACCAGTGGTTTGGCACCACCAGTGGTTTGGTACCACACGGGGTAGAAAAGGCGATATGGATGGTTAGGTTCGGGTTGCATTAATCATGTTGCTATGTATGATGTGTGTTAGCATGTTGATTCTTTGGGAGCGGGATTTACACACTGAGTCACTCGACTCACCCTCTCCTTTGACATTTCAGGTGACTCGTAGACGCGGACTTGGAGCCGGGATGGACTCGAGGTGCTTATGCCATCTTTGAATAAAGTCTTTACTCGGACTCTATATTTTGGGTACTTTAGTTATTTACTTTTATTTGGGGTTTTTTTTATTCGGTTTGTAAAAGGCCTTTAAAGTTATGTTTTATGTTGTTTATATTTTAAGTGATTTTAATATGCCTTAACAAAATAAGCCGGAATAAATTTTACTAAAAAGCTGGAAAGATCATGTTTTCAAAATTATAACGCGACGTGTTTTTAAACTATACCATCGGGTATCACACTAAGTCTTTTTGACAAACAAATACAACTGGTTCCCAAACCAAACTTGTAGTTCATTTAAGTCTAGAAGCGTTTTATGTATCACTAAGAAACTAAGGAGGTTTTAAATGGTTTTAACTTGTTTTAACTACAAATTCTAGCTAAGTTTTCAAAATCTCCGGGTTTCAAATACATCAAGCTGCTTTTCCAAACAAGACTACTCAAATTTGTTTCAAACACACGGTGTTTTCACCCCACTTTTAAACGAAAAATCTAGTTTTCCCAAAACGTTTTCCTGTAGTGCATACCGATTCGGACGTGGTGTCTTGTCCGGGTTTGGGGTGTTACATTTTTGCATCGAGCCAAGTTCAAAGGCTCATTTGTGGGCCTGAGGCCCAAAATGTTTTCCAAAGTCTGTTTTAAGTGTTGTTTTGGAATATATGATTTTGAAAGGCATGGCACCGAAGTCTCCCACACCGATTCGCCTGTAAGTAAGTACCGGACTATTCTTTGTGATTTGATTGGATGTTATATGATCTGACGAATAGCTATAGTATGCTACCTTAGAGATTGAAACTGATAGGATTTTGTGAAACTTGCGAGAACAATCCTCTTTAATATTCATAAGACTTGCTTTTTAAACAAGTGGAATAAATACTGATGCATAAGATTCTTTAATCAGATACGTAGGAAGATTAGTCATGAGCACTCGAGGCGGACGTGGTCGTAATACTCGTGGTAGAGGTAGGGGTAGAATGACGCTTTACGAGCCCGTAGGATCCGGGCGGGTTGAGAAAAATGAGATACCGGATTCGCCACCACCGGAGGTGGTGAGTTCCAAGATCGGACGGGAGACAGCCCGCAGTCACACGAGCGATCTTTGCGAGTGTTGGAAAGGGTAGCCGGGGGCTAGTGGTGGTGCAGGAGTTAGGAAATCGGTTCTGAGCGACTCGGGCTAACGAGCCGAATTCTTCCGAGGTGTATCCGTGTTGCTCTAAGCACTGCCGAATATTGGTGGAGGCAACCGAGCGGATCATGGATGATCTGGACTGGCAATGAGAAGAGAAGTCGAAGGGTATCGTGACGCTTCTCCCGGATGAGTCATATCGCTGGTGGCTCACGGTGCGAGCAGACAAAGTGGCGGTGAGGATTTGACATGGGATTATTTCGTGGTCGCTTATCAAAAGAAGTACATCGGAGCTAGTTATATCGACTCCAATAAAGGCATTTCGAGGCTTGTTCGGGGAGTAAATCATATGCGGAGTCACGGTGAGTTCCCGGCCGAGTAGGTATGCCGGGGGCATTGTGGCCACCGAGCATGAGAGGTGTGTTCGTTCGAGGATGGTCTCGCGAGACGAGTTGAGGCTGCTGATTGCTCCTCAGCCAGGAGCGCGAGTTTGTTGTCTTAGTTGAGAAGGCTAAGGTGGCTGAGGGTGTTAAGGAGTCAGTGAGGCAGAGCATGGACAGGAGTAGGCTTAAGAGGAGCTTTGGGTCTTCTGGTTCGTCTGGCAATCCGCAGAAGAGGGCTAGGCCCGAGTGGGCGAAATCGATCATAGGTTTGTTGCTGCTAGGCAAGGACCGCCGCAGTGTAACCAGTGTGGGAAATCTCATTGGGGTGGTTGCTGGACTGGAGGTAAAGGTTGCTTCGAGTGTGGTTCTCTGGAGCATCGCATTAGGGATTGTCCGCGTAGGATGGCCAGGATTCACCCGAGAGTCGGGCCGTGTCGGTTCGAGGTAATGGACCGCCACCGCAGAGGGGCCGTGGTAATGGCGCAGGTGGTTATGGATCCGGTCGGGCCGTGGAGCACCGGCGGAGGTGCGGTAGTTACGAGGCCGAGCACCTGGATTGGTGTATCTTTGCGAGGCAGCCGAGAGGAGAGGCGACGCACCCGGACGTCATAACCGTGCGCGTTTTGATTTTGGTACTCCTTATACTTTGCTTTAATCGATGTGGGTTCTACGCACTCTTATGTTGCCGTGAGTATAGTAGAGACAATGGACTTAGACTCGAGATATCTTCTAGGCGGATGACCGTGATTAGTCCTCCAGGTCACTCAGTAGTAGTAGATAAACTGTTTAGAGAGGTACCCCTAGAACTCCAAGGGGTAGTGTTTGTCGCGATCTGATGGAACCGCCGTTTGGGGAGTTCGATCCGATTCTCGGATGGATTGGCTAGTTAAGTACCAGCGAGGTTGGATTGCGCGCGCTAAGCGTATGGTTCTTAAGGCGGTTGATGGCGTTGAGGTGGCTATGATAGGTAATAGGAGGGATTACTTATCAAATGTGGTATCTGCTCTGGAAAGCGGAGAAGATGGTCGAGAAGAATTTGCGAAGCATATGTGGTTCATGTGTATGCCTTGGAGGCTAAAGAGTCTCGCTGTTGAGGAGGTTCGTCTTTGTTAGGGAATTTGGCTGATGTGTTTCTGAAGAGCTTCCGGGTTTGCCGCCGATCGAGAGGTAGAGTTTGGGATTGATCATTGCCGGGACGGCGCCAAAGGTGTCTATTGCTCCGTATAGGATGGCACCAAAGGAACCGTGGAGCTTAAGGCTCGGTTCGGGAGTTATTGGATCGAGGTTTTATCGGTAGAGTGTTTCGCCGTGGGGTGCGCCGGTACTTTTGTTAAGAAGAAAGATGGTACGATGCGGATGTGTATAGACTACCGCCAATTGAACAAGTCGACGATTAAAAACAAGTATCCGCTGCCGCGGATAGATGACTTGTTTGATCACCGGAAGGGTGCTTTGCGGTATTCTCGAAGATCGACTTGAGATCCGGGTACCATCGCCTAAAGGTTAAGGAGGTGATATCCATAAAACAAATAAGTTTCGGACTCGGTATGGGCACTACGAATTCTGGTAATGCCATTCGGGTTGACTAACGCACCCGGCAGCGCTTATGGATATGATGAATAGGGTGTTTCAAAGATGATCTGGATCGGTTCGTGGTGGTTTTTATAGACGACATCTTAGTATACTCAAGGTCGGAGGAAGAGCATGATAAGCATTTGAGGGTGGTGCTTTACGATTTTGAGGGAAAAGCAACTCTATGCTAAGTTTAGTAAGTGTGAATTACGCTTAGGGAAGTGACGTTCTTGGGGCATGTAGTGTCGGTGAGGGTATTCGAGTAGATCCTCGTAAGATTGAGGTCGTTTCGATTGGAAGCCACCTAGGTCGAGTGGTGAGATTCGTAGTTTTCTGGTTTGGTTGGATACTACGTAAGATTTGTTGAGGGTTTCGTTGATAGCGCCAGATGACTAAGTTGTTAAGGAAAGAGGTTCCGCTTGTTTGGACCGAGAAACAACAGAAAGCTTCGATAAGTTAAAGAAGATCTTGACCGAGGCTCCGCCTAATTCAACCCGAGGCCGTAAGGAATACACAGTCTCTCGCGATGCATCACACACGTGCAGGTTGTGTCTTTGATGCAGAGAAGGTAAGGTTGTGGCTTACGCTTCTAGGCAAATTTGAGGCCACATGAGGTCAACTATCCGACGCACGATCTGGAGCTAGCGGCCGTAGTTTTCGCCTTAAAGATTTGGAGGCACTACTTATATGGGGAGAGATCGATAGTCTACACGGATCATAAGAGCTTGAAGTATCTACCGACTCGTAAGGATTTGAATTTGAGGCGGCGTAGATGGGTTGAGTTCTTTGAAGGATTACGACTGTTCTATTGAGTATCATCCGGGCAAGGCTAACGTGGTGGCAGACGCGTTGAGCCGTAAGGTTGTTTCGGACTTAAGAGCTTTGTTTGCCCATTTGAGCTTATATGACGACGGGAGTATTTTGGCAGAGCTGCAAGTTAAGCCTACTTGGGTTGAGCGGTCGAGAGAAACAGTTAGAGGATGAGGTTCTGGGTGCGCGAAGGTTGCAAGTGCAGAATGGTGGTGTGGATGGTTACAGCTTGTCTAGTGACGAGGTTCTGTGTTTTCAAGGTAAGGCTTGTATGCCTAAAGATGTTGAGCTGAGGCAAAAGATTCTTCAGACGCACATAGCGCATCCTCATGCTATGCATCCCGGAGGTAGCAAGATGTATAAGGATCTTAGAGAGCGATTTTGGTGGCACAGTCTCGAAGAAAGAGGTGACGGAGTTTGTTGGGAAATGTCGACTTGTCGCAGTCAAGGCTGAACATCGATTGCCGTCGGGTTTGCTTCACTGTAAAGATTCCTCGATGGAAGTGGGAAAGGATAACCATGGATTTTGTCGGTGGGTTACCGCTTCGCCAAGCAAGAAGGATTCGGTTTGGGTAGTGGTGGATCGTCGACTAAATCACTCACTTTATTCCGGTGAGGTTGACTACTCACTTGAAGCTAGCGGTCGTATGTTTCGTAGATCGTGAGGTTGCACGGTGTGCGATTTCGATAATCTCGGATAGGGATCCCGAGTTTACTTCAAAGGTTACGGAAGGCATTGCATCGAGCTCTGGGTACTCGTTTGGATTTTAGCATCGGCTTTTCACCCGCAAATCGACGGACAATCGAAAGGGTCATTCGGATCTTAGAGGACATGCCGAGGGGTTGTGTCTTGGATTTGAGAGGTAGTTGGGAGGAGTTTCTACCGGTAATGAGTTTGCCTACAACAATAGTTACCAAGCGAGCATCAAGATGGCTCCGTATGAGGCGTTATATGGTAGGAAGTGTCGCTCACCTACGTGTTGGACGGAGTTAGGTGAACGTCCGGTTGTTGGGACCCGAGTTGGTAGGCGAGGCCGAGGACAAGGTTAAGTTGATTCGGGCTCGATTGAAGGAAGCTTCGGCCGGCGAAGTCTTATCGCCGATCTTAAGCGAAGAGGTATAGAGTTTCTTGTTGGGGATCGAGTGTTTTACAAGGTCTCGCCTTGGAAGAAAGTTACGAGGTTCGGAAAGAAAGGCAAGCTAAGTCCGAGGTTCATTGGGCCGTATGAGGTTTTGAGGCGAGTTGGACCATGAGCGTATCGGCTTGAGTTGCCGCAGAGCTTAGTCGATTCACGACGTTTTTCATGTTTCGATGCTTCGAGGTATCGTTCAGATCCGTCGCATGTGGTAGCAATGGAAGAGATCGAGGTGAATCCGGACTTGACTATGGAAGAAGAACACGCATGCATTCTTGATCGAGATGTAAAGGTTCTACGTGAGGAAGTCTGTGCCTTTGGTTAAGGTACTTTGGCGGAATCATGGCGTAGAAGAAGCGGCGTGGGAACCCGAGGATACGATGAGACAAAGAATACCCGCAACTCTTTTGACTGTAATTTCGAGGCCAAATTATTTTTAAGGGGTAGAACCGTAATATCCCGGGTTAGGGGCTATTTTTTTCGTTGTTGCATGTTTTGCATGAGTTTGTTATCTTTGCGTTGTTGTTGGTGTTGTATCGGGGCTTAATTGTAGGATAGGTGTGTGCACGAGTAGGTAAGAAATTTTAGTTTTTGAGCTAAGGCATTAGGAGCCGAGGAAGTCGGGGCTTTTAAATTTATTTTGGGAGTTTGTTAGCACAAGAAACAAGTTGGTGGAGTGGCAATGTAGGCGCCACTAAGGCTTGGAGTGGAGTAACGCCTAAAGCAAGGTGGAGGCCTTGTGTTCGAGCTGCATGAGTGGCCACTTTTGGCACTCATTTTGACGGCATGGAGGAGGAGTTTGTAGGCGCTTCAAACTCGCCTTTGACTTGGTCTTCACATTCGAATGGTGGGTGGAGAGGAATTTTAGGGTGTTGACTTGTTCAAACAATTTGAACTTGTGGCTTGGAGTGTTTTGGGGGATTCTAGCCGAATTTTAGGGGAGTGGGAGGGGGAGAAGTGGACGGCTTGGTGTGGTAAGTGGTAGTGCCGAAACTCACTTTGCCAAGCTAGGCATTTTCGGTCATAGTCAATTCCAAGCAAAAGCTCTCCCTTGGTCTTTTGTTAGCCGATTCTTCCCTCAAAATAAGTCTCTCATTTTCTATTCCTCTTTGAAACCGAAAGCTTCAAGCAACCATACCTTGCCGACTTCTCTTTTGGGCATCTAGCCGATTGGGTGCAATTGCTTCTCTTAATCCTCATGCGTTGTCAAAACTAGCTACCCATCTCTCCTCGTATTTTTCATTCCTTCTCTTAAAACACTTGAGCCGAAACTCCACCTCTCCAAAACATTTCCATCTCTTCTCTTGCTAGCCAAACCATATCAACTTGCCCCAAACGTTCTTCTATTTTCTCAAATCCTAGTGCCGTAATCTCCATTTCTTCTCACCTATGTTCTTTCTTTCTCTTTTTAATCCAAAACCGAAAACAAGAGTGTTAAACACCTAGTGCCGATTTCTCCTTTCTATTGTTTACAACTTAGCCGAATATTCCCTCTCCTAGAAGTCCCGGTTTGGCCGAATATTGGGTGTTGGTAAGTGCAAGGCCGAATGGCCATATCTTCTTTTGTTTTGGTTCTTTGTTGGTTATGGTTCGGTTAAGAGCCGATTCCAGTCTTTGCTAATAAGAGAAAATCGTCGGTTTGGAAACCGATTCTCATTTTAGACCCTTTGATCGTGGGGTGTTAGAGGAGGCGATCAATTGGAGCTTTGACCGCAAGTGGCCGATTGGTAAGTAAAAGGGTAAGCAGTTGGTATATTTGTGTCGTACAATTAGTTGATTTGAGTAAGGTTCAAGTGATTGATGATTCCATTTTCTTTTAGGTGGAGGCCGATTGTCAAAAAGAACCACTCTTTGGTTCGAGTATTGGTTAGGAAGCAAACCAATAGCAAGGTTAGGGTTTGAAACTAACCCCTTTGGGTTTAGATGTCTTTGGCCGAATGGTCTTAGCACCTAACCCTATGTTTGGTCGATTGTAGGAGTTAGCAATCGAGGGACGTAGATCGTTCGTTGGGATTTTAGACTCGTAGCTATCGGTGTGTAAACTAACACACTTATATTTAGTAATATCGTTAATAACTGTGCAATGACTAATGAAACAGTGGTGACTATTATGATACCCTCATGGGTGCGAGTTTGGACTCGTGTAAGTCGATTGCTATTATTATGAGTTATTGATGATCCGTATGATACCATGGTTATGGATATGTGACATGGGGTATGAGATTAGACATATTGGCATGATATGCATGATAGTATGACATGCATGATAGCATGATATTCATGATTACATGAGTTTGGCATGTTGATGGGTGATACGAGAGGAGGGAGCGGTGATGTATTGTCTTTGACGAGCACCAAAGGTGCTTTGGTAGCACACTTTGTGACTTTGGGTCACCAGAGGTTTGGCACCTCCAGAGGTTTGGTACCTCAGCCGCCTCGTCCCAGTGGCTCAGTACCACGATGGGTTGGCCCCACGAGATGATTATACGGGATTGACGCCAGATGTTTTGGTAACACACGATGGGTTGGCCCCATCACCGATTTGTGACTACGGTCACGGTGCTTTGGTAGCACATTGTGTCTTTGGGACACGGAGGTTTGGCACCTCATTGCGACTTGTCCACGTGGTTTAACCACCGTGGGTTGGCCCCACTTGAGATATGGGATCGCCTCGCTAGTGTTTTGGTAACACACGATGGGTTGGCCCCATCATCATTGGATTCGTGACTTGGTCACGGTGCTTTGGTAGCACAACCGTGTCTTTAGGACACCAAAGCTTTGGTAGCACATTGACGGATATTGTGTCTTTGGGACACCAGTGCTTTGTAGCACATTGTGACTATATGTCACCAGGTGGTTTGGCACCACCAAGTGGTTTGGTACCACACGAGGTAGAAAAGCGATATGGATGGTTAGGTTCGGGTTGCATTAATCATGTTGCTATGTATGATGTGTGTTAGCATGTTGATTCTTTGGGAGCGGGATTTACACACTTTGAGTCACTCGACTCACCCTCTCCTTTGACATTTCAGTGACTCGTGAGAGCGCGGACTTGGAGCCGGGATGGACTCGAGGTGCTTATGCCATCTTTGAATAAAGTCTTTACTCGGACTCTATATTTTGGGTACTTTAGTTATTTACTTTTATTTGGGGTTTTTTTATTCGGTTTGTAAAAGGCCTTTAAAGTTATGTTTTATGTTGTTTATATTTTAAGCTGATTTTAATATGCCTTAACAAAATAAGCCGGAATAAATTTTACTAAAAACTGGAAAGATCATGTTTTCAAAATTATAACGCGACGTGTTTTTAAACTATACCATCGGGTATCACACTAAGTCTTTTTGACAAACAAATACAACTGGTTCCCAAACCAAACTTGTAGTTCATTTAAGTCTAGAAGCGTTTTATGTATCACTAAGAAACTAAGGAGGTTTTAAATGGTTTTAACTTGTTTTAACTACAAATTCTAGCTAAGTTTTCAAAATCTCCGGGTTTCAAATACATCAACTGTTTTCCAAACAAGACTACTCAAATTTGTTTCAAACACACGGTGTTTTCACCCCACTTTTAAACGAAAAATCTAGTTTTCCCAAAACGTTTTCCCTGTAGCATACCAGATTCGGACGTGGTGTCTTGTCCGGGTTTGGGGTGTTACATCTGTTACCTTCCATGAGACGAAAATCAGATGGCTGATGCCTTGGCTACTTTAGCGTCCATGATAAAAGTGAACAAACAAAAGGATATAAAACCTATCCAGATGAGTATTTATGAGGCTCTGGCTCATTGTTACAACATCGAAGAAGAAGAAGAAAATGATGATCACCCTTGGTACCACGATATACTACGATATGTGAAGAATTGTGAATACCCTGACCAAGCAACTGAGAATGATAAAAAGACGTTGAGAAGACTGGCCAGTGAATATGTCTTAGATGGGGAGATCCTATAAAAAAGAAGAAAGGACCAGGTGCTACTGAGATGTGTAGACGCTGTCGATGCTAAGAAAATCTTGGAAGAAGTCCACGAGGGTGTCTGTGGAACACATGCTAATGGTTTTACAATGGCCAGGCAAATCATGAGATTCGGGTATTATTGGTCCACCATGGAAGGAGATTGCATCAGTTATGCCAAGAAATGCCATAAGTGTCAAATTTATGGAGACAAAATTCATGTGCCTCCTTCACCTCTTCAAGTCATGACTTCTCCATGGCCTTTCTCTATGTGTGGCGTGGATGTCATTGGGCCGATATCACCAAAAGCTTCTAATAGGCATCGATTCATCTTTGTGGTCATCGATTACTTCACCAAGTAGGTTGAGGCCACTTCTTACTCCAATGTCACAAAGTCGGCAGTTAGCAAATTCTTGAAGAAAGAGATCATATGTCGGTATGGAATGCCAGAAAGGATCATATCTGAAAATGCATTGAATTTGAACAATAGGACGATAGCGGGGGTCTGTAGTCAATTCAAGATCAAACACCATAACTCGTCGCCATATCGCCCAAAAATGAATGGTGCGGTGGAGGCAGCCAATAAGAACATCAAGAAGATCATGGGGAAAATGATTGAGACTTATAAAGATTGGTATGAGAAGTTACCATTTGCTCTATATGCTTATCGAACGTCTGTCAGGACCTCCACCGGGGCAACGCCTTTCTCTTTGGTTTTGGCAGAATTGAAGTTGGATGAAGCAGAATGGATCCAATCCCGATATGATCAGCTAAACTTGATTGAAGAAAAAAGGTTGAAAGTCATCCGTCATGGTCAGATGTACCAAAAGTGAATGATGCGAGCTTACAACAAAAAGATTCATCCCAGAGAATTCCATGAGGGGTACCTAGTATTGAAAAAGATCCTTCCTATACAAAAGGACTTCAGAGGAAAGAGGATGCCAAACTGGGAAGGACCTTATGTGGTGAAGAAAGCCTTTTCAGGAGGAGCATTGACTTTGGCCGAGATGGATGGCAGAGATTTTCCCAACCCTATAAACTCGGATTCAGTCAAGAAATACTTCACCTAAAAAAAAAGAGGAGAGGCCAAGGCGAAAACCCGCAAAGGGCGCCTTGAGACCAAAGGGGTTTTGAGTTGAAAACCTGAAAAAGGGCAGCTTAAATTTTGATTGAAGATTGAACGTGTGATGGTAGGGTTTTCTCAAAAGGAAGAACGTTATGTCTTGGGGCATCAACGAAGTACTCTAGATCTCCTAAACACATATCAGGCTCAAAATGGTCCTCAAGAAGTTTGTGCGAAGAAGCTTATGCTGCGATATTTGGGGCACCTAATTTCATCTTACTCATTTTGTATTTTAGTAACATTTAATCCATTCATTCTGAGCCTTGCTCCTAATAAATTTCAATCTTGTCCATTCTTATAATCTTTTTCAAGCATTTTTACTTTGAAATAACGATTAATGGACTAACGATATTCAAGAAAAAGGATTTTTGCATATTGCTCTGAAAAGTTTCTAAATAGTACAAGGACTTGAAAAAGGATCACTAGTCAGAACTAACCAAAATTGAAGAGTTGGAAACATTTGGGAACGAATTGTGATTATTTCTTCGGGTTGTCTGTCAAAGATACCAGCTGAACAAGAAGGCAGGGTAATGCGTCATTGATAGAACCTTGATGAACAACGAGCAATATCAACCTAAGCATTAAAAAGGGATCATTCTCGAAAAATGACATTCTGCATTCATGCTAATATCATTCATACACATCTAGTTAGGAGCATTTGATTCATTCTGATCATAACATCCTAATCACTTGGCATAAATATAGGCCCATGGAATGGATTCTACAGGTCATGTTCCCTAGAGAACAATGTAGCAGATCAGTGAAACCACAAATTCTATACCCTTGAAATTACAGTGGGATAGATTGAAGTCATCGTGGCAAATCTTATCTCCCTAAAGTTGCAATGGAGCAGATTGAAGTTACAGATCTTATCTCCCTAAATTTGCAGTGGAATAGACTAAAGATCGAAGATAGCAAATCTTATCTCTCTGAAGTTGCAGTAGAGTAGATTAAAGCTATAAACCTTATCTCCATAAAGTTACAGTGGAGTAGGTTGAAGTTATAAGTCTTATCTCCCTAAAGTTGCAGTGGAGCAGACTGAAGATAGCGAATCTTATTTCCTTGAAGTTGCAGTGGAGCAGGTTGAAGATAACTAGTCTTATCTCCCTGAAGTTGCAGTGGAATAGACTAAAGCTACAAGATAGCAAATCTTATCTCCCTGAAGTTGCAGTGGAGTAGATTAAAGCTAGTCTTATCTCCCTGAAGTTGCAGTGGAATATACTAAAGCTACAAATCTTATCTCCTTGAAGTTGCAGTGGAGTAGATTGAAATTACAATTCCTATACCCCTGAAGCTGCAGTGGGTTGGAATGAGGCTACTTGAAGAAGAGAAGCACCCAAAGAAGTTGAGATTTGGCAAGATTAGATAAAATTGGACCTTTTTGAAGTCTTTGCTCCATTCCCGTTACACGGCAACGAGCAAAGAGGGGCAGCTATAATGGGCCAATTTTATCCGGGTCCAAACCCAGACAAAAAAATAAATAAATAAATAAAAATTCTAAAATATTAAAAGTCCAGTCCAGCTACAATACTAGCCTAAATTGTAGGCCCAAAATTACAAACCCCTAACAGCCCAAATACAAAAAAAACCCTAATGGCCCAACAAGCCCAAAACCTAAACTGTTTTCAGCAAAAAAAAAAAAAGGGAACAAAAACCCTAGCCGCCGCACCCTAAATCCCTAGCCTCTACCACCGCCACTCCTTCACCTACTCCACCAACTGCTCCTGCAAAGAAGGAAGAACACGTATCAAACAGTAGTGAAACACCCCACACCCGGCCCACGAGCCTGAACCGGATCTGGTATGTTCCTTAAATAAATCGGTTTTCAATGTTCTAAATGACTTAGAGAAAATTTGTGTAATTTTAAAAAAATTGTTTTGGGTTGGGCTTAATTTGAAACCTATTTAATAAATTCTGAAATCCAACTTAAATAAGGTGACAAAATAATTTTTGGGTTTATTATTTTAAAAGAAATAAATTTACTTATCTTTAATCAAACATAATTTGTATCATATTTAAATAAAAATAAACAGGAATAAAGAAAATCCAACTGGGCCTTATGGCCTTATTACATCATTCAAACCCAAAATAAAGTACTAAAATTTCATAAAGTCCAAATTCCAAATAATTTCTTCAAGCGATGCATGGCCACCTTTAGCTCCTGCCGACCCGGTCCATTACCGCTCATCACCTGAAAATAATTCCCCAACGGGTGAGTCAACAGACTCAATGTGTACATAGTACTAATTTCCAACAAATCGTGCATACAAGTCATATCAATATCATGTTCATACAAAATAAAGGATGATGCAACCCAAATCCAAACCTATTTGTCCATCCGCTACACACCACCCGTACCAACTTTGTACACCGCGGGGACTACTAAGTCGACCCTCCATCCGCTACACACCATCGAGCGATCATTGCGGTCGACGTGCTCATCGCCCACTTATGTTGTGTCATTAGACACTGTGTATTCACTAGATGTAACCGAAGTTACCACTTTTCACTTTATGTGACCGTAGTCACCACTTTACGTTGGTGAGACCGTAGTCATCACCTTCACTTTCTTCCTCCACAAATATCCCGAATGCCCCAATTATTTCATAACATATTTCACATACTTAATTTTCATTCATGTTACTAATCACATGTTCAAAATATATCACATTCACAATCCTATCAAAAGTAGGAAACGCTGGTACTCCTTACCACATTTGTGGTGCTTAGCCACATTCACATACTGTTACATATTTATATATTTAATGATTGCCATACAATTTATTGAAAGTTAGTAAGAGTACACACCTTTTTAAACTTAATAGTTTCCGTGAATTCAGTAGAGCGATCTACCGATCTAGATCTTTCACTCCTATATTCGGCCATTAATTAAAACATATAAATAAACCTATTTGGTCTTAAAACCAAATCCTACTAGAAGTAGAATTACTTACCTAGTTGATTTAATCAAGTCCCAACAGAGTTGCTAGAATTCCTCTTCCTTGAAATCGGCTAATACTAGGTATGTAACCATGTCGGTTTTCGGTTTTGAAATAATGGAAAACACTTAAACAAATTATGCCTTGGCCGAATATCCCTTACCTTATGATGGGATTCCAAATCAAGAGGATTCCTTTATAAGCCCTGTTGAAATCCTATAACTCCGTGTTAGATTAGATCTAACTTTGAAAACGTGAATCATAATCTTTAACCACATATTTATATTTATAATCCTTACCTTAGATCCTTAGATTTCCCGAAAGATCCCTTTTGATGTTGTGGATGATTGCCCTCTTTCTTAGAATCCACAAAGATTCAAATTAACAATGAGAACTGGAGAAGAAAATAGAAGAAAAAGAGAGGGATTTTTGCTTAATGAAAATTCGGCAGAGAGGGTTTTGCCTAGGAGAATTTCTGAGAGAGGAAGAGGAGCAAATGTTGATGAGTAGCCCTCCTGTCCTCCTTTTATAGCCAAAGTTATCACCTAGGAGTCCTTTACTTGGCCACCACTCCTCTTTTGATAATATTATCTCTTTTATTTAAAAGATAAAAGCCTTTAATCCATCAATTATCTCCTCAATTATCTCATTAGAAAATAATCCTTTATTTATCTCTTATTATTCACATATTTATATGAATAAAACTCCTTTATTTATCTCTTATTATTCACATATTTATGTGAATAAAACTCCTTTATTTATCTCTTATTATTCACATATTTATGTGAATAAAACTCCTTTATTTCTCTCTTATTATTCACATATTTATGTGAATAAAACTCCTTTATTTCTCTCATATATCCAAGTTTCCCGAAATGTTCAAGTTTCCATTTTTGGATCATTTCCAAAAATGTTTAGGTTTCCAAAAATGTCTAAGTTTCCAAAATGTCCATTTCCATTTCCATTTTCATTTCCATCTCCATTTTCATTTCCATTTTCATTTTCATTTCCATTTTCATTTTCATTTCCATTTTCATTCATTTCTAGGTTTCCAAAAGTATCAAAAATTTATTCATAATACTTAAGACTTGTCATTTCATACAATTGATCTCAAAAAATGCATAGGCCCTTCCTAGGATGTTACAGTTCTACCCCTTTAAATAAAATTTCGTCCTCTCAAATTTCCTAACTAAACAGATTGAGGGTATTGCTTGTCGCATTGTCTCTTCTGCTCCCACGAAGCTTCTTCCGATCCATGATTGCGCCATAACACCTTGACTAAAGGCACCGACTTCTTTCGTAGTGCTTTCACGTCACGTTCCAAGATCTAAATCGGCTCCTCCTCGTAGGATAGATCCGCCTTAACTCCACTTCTTCAACAGTACCACATGAGAGCGGATCCGATCGATAGCGGCGTAGCATGGACACATGAAATACGTCGTGCATTTGATGCAACTCGTGGCAACTCCAATTGGTATGCCACCGCCCAACTCGCTTCAAGACTTGATAGGGCCCTATAAACCTTGGGCTTAGCTTCCTTTGCGACCGAACCGCATAACCTTCTTCCAAGGTGAGACCTTTAGAAACACTTGGTCTCCTACTTCAAACTCAATTTCTTTCCTCTTAAGGTCTCAAGGTGACGACTCTATCATCGAAGCTTCTTTCAACCGTGCCGAATTAATTCCACCTTCTCCTCGGTTCCGCCACTAACTCGGACCCAAAACGCGGCGTTCTCCTAACTCGGTCCAACAAGTTGGTGTTCTACATTTCCTTCCATACAATGCTTCGTATGGTGCCATCCGAATGCTTGCACGATAGTTTGTTGTTGTAGGCGAACTCACTAGAGGCAAGTAATCTTCCCAACTTCCTCGAAATCCATCACACAACCTCTTAGCATATCTTCCAACACTTGTATAACCTGTTCGCATCGCCTGTCGATTGTGGATGAAAAGCCGTAGTGAAGTCTAGCTTAGTGCCTAATGCTTGATGAAGTGCTTTCCAAAATCGAGACGTAAACCTTGGGTCTCTATCGGAGATGATCGACATCGGTACTCCGTGTAGCCTCACGATCTCCGCCACATATAACTTGGCTAACTTTTGAAGGGAATAGTCGATCCTCACAGGATAAAATGTGCGGACTTGGTCAAACGGTCCACTATCACCCATACCGAGTCCTTCTTAGTGGGCGTAAGGGGAAGCCCACTAACTAAGTCCATGGTAATTCTTTACCACTTCTATTGGGGAATCTCAATTGGTTGAAGCAATCTGATGGGACTTGGTGTTCACCTTTACTTGTCGACATGTCAAACATTTCCCCACAAATTCGGTCACCTCTCGTTTCTGTGTCCGACCACCAAAATTGTTCCTTTAGATCTCTATACACTTGATGCCTCCGGGATGCATAGCATAAGGACTACCATGCGCTTCCCAAGAATCCTTTGTCTCAACTCCTTATCCCTCGGCATACAAACCTTTTCCTTGTAGCACAGTACTCCTTCATCATTGACGCCATAATCCTTTAATCCTCCTTGCCGCATTTGCTGTAAATTTAGTACTTAAGTCCTTATCTCGCCAACCTGTCCCTCTTTCACCTCCTTCACCCAGGTTGGCTTGACTTGTAACTCGCGCAACAAAGCTTCCGTCTTCATACAAACTTAAGTGAGCGAACAAAGCCCTTAAATCCGACACAACCTTCCTACTTAGGGCGTCGGCTACCACATTCGCCTTGCCGGATGGTATTCTATCGAACAGTCATAATCTTTCAATAACTCCACCCACCTTCGTTGCCTCAAGTTCAACTCCTTCGAGTCAACAAATACTTAAGGCTTTTGTGGTCCGTGTAAATTCATGACCTTTCTCCATAAAGGTAGTGCCTCCAAACTTTGAGGGCGAAAACCACCTGCCATGAGTTCCAAGTCATGAGTTGGGTAGTTCACCTCATGCGGCCTTAATCATCCGAGATGCATAAGCGACTACCTTTCCTTCTTGCATTAGCACACACGCCCTAACCACGTGTGCGAAGCATCATAATATACTACGAAGTCCTTACACGCCTCCACTGAATTAACACCGAGCTTCACAAGACCTTTTAAGCTTTTCAAAGCTCTCCTGTTGCTTATCCGTCCACACAAACGGTACTTCCTTCCTTAGTAACTTTGTCAAAGGTGCGGCTATTGACGAGAATCCTTCCACGAACCTTCCATAATAGCTTTGCCAAGCCTAAGAAACTTCGATTTCAGCCACCGACCTAGGTGATTTCCAATCCAACAACGCTTTGATCTTCCTAGGATCTACTCTTATTCCTTCATGCGGATACCACATGTCCTAGGAGAACGCCACTTCCTTGAGCCAAAATTCACACTTGCTGAATTTGGCATAAAGCTTCTTTTCCTTAACACTTCTAACACAACTCGGAGATGCTCATCGTGCTCCTCCTCCGTCTTGGAATACACCAAAATGTCGTCAATGAACACCACGACGAATCTATCCAAGTAGGGTTGGAAAACCCTATTCATCATATCCATGAACGCGCGGCGTGCGTTCGTCAACCCAAACGGCATCACCACAAATTCAAAATGACCGTATTTGTCCTAAAAGCGGTCTTATGAATATCGACCTCCTTCACTTTCGATTGATGATACCCCACCTTAAGTCGATCTTTGAGAACACAAATGCCCCTTTCGGTTGGTCGAACAAGTCATCTATCCTTGGCAAAGGATACTTGTTCTTGATGGTCGGTTTGTTCAATCGACGATAATCTATGCACATCCGCATAGTTCCATCCTTCTTCTTCACAAAGAGAACCGGTGCTCCCCACGGAGACACACCGGGTCGAATGAACCCACGATCCAACAACTCTTGGATTTGAGCCTTGAGCTCCACTAACTCCTTTGGTGCCATTCGGTAGGGGAGGCGATTGACACAGAGCTGCATTCTCGGTAGCAAATCTATTCCAAATTCCACTTCTCTATCTCGGGGGTATTCCGGCAACTCTCCTCCTAAATACATCCTCAAAATCCCTTACTGTTCTAACTCCCTTGACACCTTCCTCTTCTCCTCTTAACGCACTCACGAAGGCTAAGAATGCCTTACATCCTTTCTTAACCATTTTCTCGGCCTTGATCGTCGAAACTACGTTAGACAAGTAGTTCCTCCTTTCTCCGATCATCACTACTACCTCATCTTTCGGGGTTCTTAGTTCCATACGCTTAGTCGCACAATCCAACACGGCTCGATGCTCTACTAGCCAATCCATTCCAAGTATAAGCTCAAACTCTCAGAAGGGTAATTCCATTAAGTCAGCCAAAGTTCGCTCCACTGAATCTCTAGGGGTACATTCCGAAAGATCCTATCTATCCTCACCGCTTGGCCTAAAGGGCTTACTACGCTTATCCGCCTATCGAGAAAGTTCGAGTCTAGGCCTAGTGTTTCAACCACACTACATGCAACATAGGAATGAGTTGAGCCCACATCAATAAGAGCAAAATAGGGTTTGTCATGAATAAAGAACGTCTGGTTATAACATCCGGCGCGTCTCCCTCTTCCCTCCGTGAACCGCGTAAACCAAACCCGGTTGCCTTGCTTTGGCGTTAGCGCACCTCGGCCCCGAGCTCCACGGCCTCTGCCACTACCTCTGTTGGCCGACCCACGACCTCTTTGAGGTCAGCTGTCCGCCTCTACCACCTGGTTAGCATTCCGAGCTGCTTTGGTTGGCTCTCATCTAATAGCTTGGGGCAATCCTTAATCATATGGTCCTTGGACCCACACTTGAGACATCGTCCGCGCTTTTTCCAACACTCTCCCGTGCTTCCTTCCACAATGTTCACAAGGGCGAAATTGCCACCCGTACCACACTGTTGACTTTGTGGCTGTGTCAACTCTAGGCCTCTTGTGGCCTTTTCGGATGGCCCAAAACCTCTTTTGGGCTTATTTCTCATCCACACCGCTTGGTGGCGTCCTTAATTCCTCGACCACTTTAGCCTTTTCCACCAAGGCGTAGAAATTCCCGCTCACGATGCGGTGCTATCAAAAGTCTCAAATCGTCCCTAAGTCCGTCCTCAAAACGAACACAGCTTCATGCTCGGGCCGCCACTACTCCTCGGGCATATCGGCTCAACCTCAAGAATTCCGCTTCATATTCGGTGATGGACTTACTTCCTGTGTACCAACCCCATAAAAGCCTTCCTTTGCTCATCTATATACCGGTTCCCACATACTTCTTACGAAATGCTTCCTTAGCATATTCCCGTGTCGAGATCTTCCGCCGTGGCACCGTCGAATCGGTTAACCACCATTGATACGCTTCATCGCAGTATGCTGGCCGCCATCCCTTTCAACTTCTCCTCGGGGTCAAGTCGAGCTCATCCATGATGCGCTCGGTTGCTTCCAACCATGACTCACCAGATCGGTGCCACTCCCGATACTCCTCTAAACATTTCACTCCATTAGCACGGAGCCGCTCAGTACGCACTTCTTACGATTTCTGAATTGTTTCTGCACCACCACCAATTCCAAAACTCGCGGCCACGACTGCGACACGGCATCTTCCCCTCATGCGAGCTCTTTGCTCAACATTGACAAATTGGGGGTGATGGTGGTGGTGGTATCTCATTGTCGAAACCTTGTCCCGATCTAACATCATCCTTCCTCTACCTCTTCCACGACGACCACGTCCTCTTGAGCTCATTATCGATTTAGATCCGATTAAGGAATTTTATGTATTAGTATTCTTGTTTCACTTATTACCCGCGATGATATCTTATGAAGAAGAGTTTAAGAGTGGTTCTTTCGTATTCATACATGCATACTGAGTCTTGCATTCATTCATTCATCCATCAACAAATATGAACTTTCGTTCATTCAAAGAAACGTTGTAATTCTTGTTGTCGTTTTACGTTATTTTGCTTTTCCACTACCTGGGGCATTTTCGTAATTTTATCCTACAGGGTATTTTCATAAATTTTCAAAAATAAAAAGTTCCCCAGTGATTTTGACGAAAGTATTTTGGTACTTCTAAAGTTCCGGGAAATTTTGGAAGAATTTTGAAATCCAGGGTATTTCGGTAATTTTTGATCTCGGGGTATTTTGATAATTTTTCCAAAAATCGGGTAAATTTGTAAAATTTATTAAGTTAGGGATATTTTCCAAGATTGTAAAACATTGAGGTTCCTTTGAGAGTTACACTTTTCAAAGCAATGATATTGTAAAAATTTTGGAAATCGTGTCGTTTTGGTAATTTTGTAAGTTAGGAGCAATTTTGTAATTTTCCAAAATCAAGATAGTTTGATATTTTACAAATTAGGGTTTTTTGAACATTTGATAAAGTAATGAAATTTTGTTAAAACTATGGGTGGTTTGGTCATTTTATAAACCAAGGGTATTTTTTTATAAAAAGAAAAACGGCTAAGTCCCTTTCGGGTTTTATTCTTTGTGTTTAGCCTATGACCGAGCCCTCTTGGTCGGGTGAACCAAAGCTACGCACTGAGCGGGATTCGAATGAAGAGGAGGTGAGTCACGCGGATCGCTTAAATACCAAGCTCTCACCGAGGCCTTTCTAGACATGCGCATGCAGGGTTGCCACACCACCGAGCCTTACGAGTTAGGGCGCGACCGAAGCTACGCACCGGTGGGATACTGCGAAGAGGAGGTGAGTCTCTAGGATCTGCTTAAATACCAGGCTCTTCCGGATCCAATCCTGAACATGCGTCTGTGGGTTGCCACACCCAACTTAATAACTTAGTCATAGGTTTGTTAAGTTCATTAAGTCTTATGAGTTTCAAGTGTTTGAGTAGTCTAATCCTAGGGTTCAAGTTCCTATCACACTATTCTACGTTCCATGCCTTTGCTACCCTTTTACAATTCATAATTCACATAATCACACAGATGGTTAAAGGTACTTACCGTGGATCATGGTCGGAGACTTAGGTGCCATGCCATAAAACTCGCTTATTTCAAAGAAATTCATTTGGGCTCGAATTGAAAACGTTTTGGGCACGAGCCCACAGGCCGAGAGTTTTAAAATGGGCTCGATACCAACCAAACACCCCACACCCGGCCCACGAGCTGAATCGGATCTGGTATGTTCCTTAAATAAATCGGTTTTCAATGTTCTAAATGACTTAGAGAAAATTTGTGTAATTTTAAAAAAATTGTTTTAGGTTGGGCTTAATTTGAAACCTATTTAATAAATTCAAAATCCAACTTAAATAAGGTGACAAAATAATTTTTGGGTTTATTATTTTAAAAGAAATAAATTTACTTATCTTTAATCAAACATAATTTGTATCATATTTAAATAAAAATAAACAGAATAAAGAAAATCCAACTGGGCCTTATGGCCTTATTACATCATTCAAACCCAAAATAAAGTACTAAAATTTCATAAAGTCCAAATTCCAAATAATTTCTTCAAGCGATGCATGGCCACCTTTAGCTCCTGCCGACCCGGTCCATTCTTGCTCATCACAAAAAATAATTCCCCAACGGGTGTGAGTCAACAGACTCAATGTGTACATAGTACTAATTTCCAACAAATCGGGCATACAAGTCATATCAATATCATGTTCATACAAAATAAAGGATGATGCAACCCAAATCCAAACCTATTTGTCCATCCGCTACACACCACCCGTACCAACCTTGTACACCGCGGGGACTACTAAGTCGACCCTCCATCCGCTACACACCATCGAAGGCGATCATTTGCGATCGGCGTGCTCATCGCCCACTTATGTTGTGTCATTAGACATCTGTATTCACTAGATGTAACCGGTTACCACTTTTCACTTTATGTGACCGTAGTCACCACTTTACGTTGGTGAGACCGTAGTCATCACCTTCACTTTCTTCCTCCACAAATATCCCGAATGCCCCAATTATTTCATAACATATTTCACATACTTAATTTTCATTCATGTTACTAATCACATGTTCAAAATATATCACATTCACAATCCTATCAAAAGTAGGAAACGTACCTGGGTACTCCTTACCACATTTGTGGTGCTTAGCCACATTCACATACTGTTACATATTTATATATTTAATGATTGCCATACAATTTATTGAAAGTTAGTAAGAGTACACACCTTTTTCGCTTAATAGTTTCCGTGAATTCCCGTAGAGCGATCTACCGATCTAGATCTTTCACTCCTATATTCGGCCATTAATTAAAACATATAAATAAACCTATTTGGTCTTAAAACCAAATCCTACTAGAAGTAGAATTACTTACCTAGTTGATTTAATCAAGTCCCAACAGTTGCTAGAATTCCTCTTCCTTGAAATCGGCTAATACTAGGTATGTAACCATGTCAGTTTTCGGTTTTTGAAATAATGGAAAACACTTAAACAAATTATGCCTTGGCCGAATATCCCTTACCTTATGATGGGATTCCAAATCAAGAGGATTCCTTTATAAGCTGTTGAAATCCTATAACTCCGTGTTAGATTAGATCTAACTTTGAAAACGTGAATCATAATCTTTAACCACATATTTATATTTATAATCCTTACCTTAGATCCTTAGATTTCCCGAAAGATCCCCTTTTGATGTTGTGGATGATTGCCCTCTTTCTTAGAATCCACAAAGATTCAAATTTTAACAAGAGAAACGGAGAAGAAAATAGAAGAAAAAGAGAGGGATTTTTGCTTAATGAAAATTCGCAGAGAGGGGTTTTGCCTAGGAGAATTTCGGCAGAGAGAGGAAGAGGAGCAAATGTTGATGAGTAGCCCTCCTGTCCTCCTTTTATAGCCAAAGTTATCAGCCTAGGAGTCCTTTACTTGGCCACCACTCCTCTTTTTGATAATATTATCTCTTTTATTTAAAAGATAAAAGCCTTTAATCCATCAATTATCTCCTCAATTATCTCATTAGAAAATAATCCTTTATTTATCTCTTATTATTCACATATTTATGTGAATAAAACTCCTTTATTTATCTCTTATTATTCACATATTTATGTGAATAAAACTCCTTTATTTATCTCTTATTATTCACATATTTATGTGAATAAAACTCCTTTATTTATCTCTTATTATTCACATATTTATGTGAATAAAACTCCTTTATTTCTCTCTTATTATTCACATATTTATGTGAATAAAACTCCTTTATTTCTCTCATATATCCAAGTTTCCCGAAATGTTCAAGTTTCCATTTTTGGATCATTTCCAAAAATGTTTAGGTTTCCAAAAATGTCTAAGTTTCCAAAAATGTCCATTTCCATTTCCATTTTCATTTCCATCTCCATTTTCATTTCCATTTTCATTTTCATTTCCATTTTCATTCATTTCTAGGTTTCCAAAAGTATCAAAAATTTATTCATAATACTTAAGACTTGTCATTTCATACAATTGATCTGAAAAATGCATAGGCCCTTCCTAGGATGTTACAAGTAGACAAGTATTAAAAAATATGTAGAAATCGACTATAAAAGCCGAATCTAAATGTATTAGAAAGGACTTTTTTTTGGGAAAAGAAGAAGAAGAAAAAAATACAAGAAATCAACAACAAGAGGTGATTTTTTCTTTTTTTTTTTTGAATATAAATATAAATATAAATATATATATATTAACTGAATATAAAGAGAAAAAAGTTAGAAGCTTTTTTTTGGTCGGTGATTGCGGATCCGGGTTAGAGACCAAAAAAAATAGGAAAATTTTGAATTTTTATTACCGTCAGTGGATCGCCACCGCATGCATGCATGTGTCCACTGCGACGGCAGCCGATGGCCGGGACCTTAGGTCATTTCATAGAAAAAAGAGGGATTTTTTCTTAAAGCTGTTAAAATGATTTTTTTTTGGAGTTATTTTTACTTAAATAGGAGGCTAAAACGACGTCGTTTTGGCCTGGGACCTTAGACCCCAAAACGACGTCATTTCGGAGGCCGGCCCGATCCAACCCTACCCGCCCGACCTAGGATCCGCATGTGTTTTTTAAGGGGGGATATTCACGCTTTCAGTCCTTCCGCCTTTTTAGTTATTTTATATAGATCCCAATTCCATTTTTTTTTCTTTTAGAAATTATACTGTTTAGTTTTTTGCTTGTTTCAATTTAGTCCTCAATCTGCTGGCCCTCCAGGGAATGACATGTATCCTAAGGATTTGGGATAATTTCCCTTTTAGTCCCTATTTCTTTTCGCATGCTTCATTTTAATCCTTTATTCTGTTTTTTAATTATTTTTTATTATTTATAATTTATACCCCTTATTTTTATTTCGATTTCAATTCGATCCTTGGTTTATTTAACTTCAATTTTTTTTCTTACAAACTGTTTATTTATTTATTTATTATTTCTTTATTTACTTTCTTTTTCTCTTAAAAATCAAATTGTTTATACTTTTTTTTTGTGCATTTGTTATTTATTGTCGTTATTATTTGATTTTATTATTATTACTTTTATCTTGTTCCCTTGTTATTTTATTATTTTATTATTATCGTTAATATTTTCATGTCATTTTATTTATCCTTTTTAAACATGCATTCCCCATTTTCATATTTATTTTAAGTTACTTTATCGTTTTAAATACACATCGTTTAAATATTACACTTGTTATTATTCAAAAATCTTCAAAATAAGGCAATATTCCATATTTGGAGATTCGAGAAGTTGTACCCTAACTTACGGGGTTTCGATTTTTTTTCGTTGAACCTAGATGACCGAATATCCTTTTAAAATTAAAATACATGAGATTAAAAAAATAAAAGGCAAGCTTATTCTCAAGGGTTCATGGTGTCGTGTCCTAACTTACGGGATGTGACATTTTGTTATCTCAAGATGAGAGGGTCTTTAATGTACGTTTCGATTTATTCAAGCAATTTTTAAAGTAAAAATAACATTAATAGAAAGAGGGATCGTATTTTAAATTCTTTTCGAGTTTTCAACTTTCGACATTAAGACATTAATTAATCAATTAGGTACTAATTTTGGGCGTTACGAGGGTGCTAATCCTTCCTCATATGTAACTGACTCCCGAACCCATTTTTAGATTTTTGTAGATCGAAAAATATTTTTTTAATAAATCAAATATTTTATTAAAAAGATCAAAGTATGAGGTGATCTGATCACACCTTATAAAAAAAAAGGATTGGTGGCGACTCCCATTTTTGTTTTTTAAACAAAAAGTCGATTTCAAAAAAGGTTTCGACAATATTTTTTATAAGAATATTGATCAATGGATTTGATGTCATTTTGAACTAAATAATAAACTTTCCATCAATTAACTATTTTTATATTAAGCAAATATTTCGAAAAACAGTTTTGCAGTATACAGTATACGTTAATCATGATGCATGCATCTTACATTAAACCTTGAAAAATTTGTAAGTCATTGTAATGGTAATTCTCACACTTATTGAATTAAGTTATCGTGAAAAAATCTTAATCAGCAAGTAAGAACATGAATTTTTATCCAATTAATATGTGAATCTAACCCTTAGACACCACACATATTAATAATCGTTTCACATTTGACCATTATTCTAACTTAAGTAGAGCTTCGTAGAAAATTACTCAACTAAAACAATCTTTGATATAACCATCAACTCAATAGTTCACATAAATATATTCTCTTTTATGAGTCTCTCACAATGATGGTAAAAATAGTCACACATCCATTTGGCACTTATCGAATGACTTAGCCAAATCACTAATTAAGGGCTAGTTTGGCAATGGTTTTGAAAAGTGCTTTTGAAAAGTTTGGTTTAAAATTTGAGTGTTTAGCATTACTGTAAAAAGTACTTTTAAGAAATAAAATATTCATTGTAGACATGTTATTATCAAGTAACAAATATGCATTTAAATAATATTTAAATTAGTTAATATTATTATATTTTAGTAAGAATATAAAAAAATATTATAACTTCTTGTTAATATTTTAATATATGAAATATAAATTTTAAATATTTTTAAGCAATAAATATTAATTATTTATAAAATTTAATTAGAATATAAAAATATATTTTAAATATTTAAATATAACCATTAAATATTTGTAATTAGTATTTTAAAATATATATTTTTATTTTTAATTAATGATTTTAACATATTTGTAATTAAGCACCAAGAAAAAAAAAAGGGAAAGTACTATGTTATTGGAGGGGTAAAAAAGTAATTAAGCACTAAAAATACTTTTAGAAGAAAAAAAGTTAAAAATTTCAGTCAAAAACAACTTATTTAGCACAACTTTTTTTCTAAAAATGTTTTTAGAGCCATAAATACTTATAGGCCTTAAGTGTGCATCCTCACTCCACCTCACTACAGCGTTCTCCATATTTGGTTAATATATTTTTTTTTCTTTTGATCATTATTCTTAGGGAACATATATATATATATATATATATATATCATTACTTTTTGACTACTTTTACCCACTTCCAAAATTCTCCCATTTTATCGAAAGGAATTATTTCCAACTCATCTTTCCCATTTCGGAATTTTTCTTCCCTTCAAAGTATTTTTTTAAAAAATTAACATTAAGCAGGGAAGAAAGTTGGCTGGAAAGCATTTTCTACTTATTTCCTCTAACCATCTTTGTTTCTATTTATTTATTGAATTTTTGTTTCCTTTACGCTTTTTTTAGGGGAGGGTGGGGGAATAAATTTTTTTGAAGAAAATATTATGCTTTAATTTATCGTGTTAAACAATCAAATTTCTCATTATTATTAATTATATATCAATTTAGAAATTTTCGTAATATATTAATTTACTTTTTTTGTTTTACAATTAATTTCATTTTTAAAAAAGAATTAAAAGAAAATGTATATCCTAAAATTACTAATGAATTTGGTTTGATCTATGCAGGGAAATTTTGATTTTAATTTAATTTTAAATGGTAAAACATGACATTATTTTAATCATACTTATTGCATAAATAAATAAAAATATTTTCTTAACATATAAATTATTGGATTTAATTTTTAAACGTGGATAACTAAATAAAAATTAAAGCTATATATTTGTAACAAATTAAAAATTCCATACTATTGAGTTTTACAAAAATCTTTACTCGATTGATACATCCCCTCCTGTTGAACAATTTTTCTGTCGAGGAGGATTTTCAGCCTTGGATAATGCTGATTTGAGGGCTTTTAGTGCTAAGGTTTCAATTGATGAAGTCTAGAAGACATTCTTCAGCATGGCTCCTTTGAAGGCCCCAGGGGTGGATGGTTTTCATGCAAAATGTTATCAATTGGAGTGGAAGATGGTGGGGGAAAATGTGTTCAATCTAGTTTAAAGTATCTTCAAGGGGTATCAGATTGATCCAAGGCTCAACAATACTCTATTGGTGCATTCCTAAAATGGAGGAGGCAGAAACTTTAACACAATATCGTCCAATCAGTCTATGCAACGTAATCTACAAAGGCATTACTAAAAATTTAGTTAATCGACTTCCGCGAGTAATGCAGAAATTGGTTGGACAACATCAAGCTAGCTTCATAGTTGGGCGCAACATGTCAGACAACATTATTATTTCCCAAGAAGCTATTCACTCCATGCGGGTCATGAAAAGCAAGAATACTTGGATGGCCATAAAAGTTGATTTAGAGAAAGCATATGATAGAGTGTAGTGGGATTTGCTTAAAGATTCATTAGAAAATGTTGGGTTCCCATCTTTTATTATTAATGCCATCAGGCAATGTATCACTACGGCCTCTATGGAAGTGCTCTGGAATGGGGTCACCATTGATGCTTTCCTTCCGACAAATGGGTTAAGACAAGGGGATCCCCTATCCCATTATCTTTTTGTGTTGGGCATGGAGTTATTGGGACACATGATCGATTTAGCGGTAGAGAATAATGAGTGGGAGCCTTTTCTTCTTTCTCATCGAGGTATGGGTCTATCCCATCTATTTTTTGTTGACAACTTGCTTTTATTTTGCAGAGCTGATAATAAAGGCGTAGATTGTGTTAATGACATTTTAGACTATTTTTTTGCCCATTCTGGACATAAAGTCAATAAAGGCAAAACTCAAATCTTTTTATCTAGCAACACCCCAAAAGATGTGGCGATGGCCATCAGTAATAAAATTGGTTTTGTTAAAGTTAATGACTTGGGGAAGTACCTGGGCATGCCACTGTTTCACACTTGAGTATCTACCACTAATTTCCAGTTTGTGGTGGATAAAGTCAGAAGGAAGTTAAATGGTTGGGACGTTCGATGACTCTCCCTGGCTGGTTGAATAATGCTGCAAATTCAGTTTTCTTGGCAATTCCAACTTATTTGATGAGCACTGTGAGGTTTCCAATCACAGTTTGCAAGGAAATTGAGAAACTACAAATGGGTTTTATTTGGGGCTCTACTACTTCAGGAAGAAGGTCAGCTTTAGTTAATTGGTAAGACGTGTGTTTACCTGTTGACAATGGTGGTTTAGGCATCCGATCACTTACGGATCAAAATCAAAATTTCTTACTAAAGATGGGTTACAAAACCAGTACTAATGCACTCTGGGTTCGTATAGTAAGGAACAAATATTATGTCCATAGGTTATTACCCGAATCCATTGAACGAAATAATTATTCGCATCTCTGGCGTTCGCTTTCCAATCAGTGGAGTGAGATTAAAAAAAGACACCATTTGGATGATTGGAGATGTCTGTCTAGTCAATTTCTGGAATGATTTCTGGATGGAGGGTGTAAGCCCCCTAAAATCTTTATATATAGACAGGGGTTGGATTGATAAAACTTTGAGAGTTTGTGATGTGGTGATTGACACTGGCTCATGCGATTGGAGTTTGCTTGAAACTATGCTACCAAGGAATGTCATCGCTCGCATTGCTACAATTATGCCACCAGCCATAGAATTTGCCCCCGATCGCTTGGCTTGGAGGTGGATGTCGAAAGGTGTTTTCTCTTCAGCTGAAACCTAGAGTCCCTTTTTGGAGCAAAGAGAGCTAGCAAACTACAGGGTTGTTTCAAGTTTTTGGAAGAGACCTACTCCATAGAGGGTTAAAACCTTCATTTGGCTGTTAAGTATGACTCCTATTTCAGTCAAATTTGAGAAATAATCTTCCAGTTAAACTATGTTTATTTGTTTCAATCAAACATTGATTAGTTTACATTATTTTATTATTATTTGACCTATGAATTTAGCCTATAAATAGGCTCTTTTACAACCTTAGAAAAAAATACCTATTAGATATTAGAACTCATAACACATTTAGAGAATTTTGTGTTTACATTTTGAGGGTTCTTTGTTTTCAGGTTTTCGGGGTTTAGTTTTTATCTCCATCTTTTGTACTCTTCGTTCTTTTGCCATTATAGTAAAATTATCTTTGCCCGTAGTTTTTTATCCTCTTTGGAGGGGTTTTTTCACGTTAAATTTGTGTGTTCAATTTCTCAATTTATTCCGCTATTTTTTTTACTTGTTGCTTAATCGGGTCGATCCTAACAAGTGGTATTAGAGCTAGTTCAATTTTCATAGATCAGCCCATTCAGATATGGCAGCAATAAGGTTTAAAATTGAGAAGTTCGATGGTGAGACAAATTTCAATCTGTGGCAAGTTCGGATGATGGCAATTCTAGTTCAAACCGGCTTGAAAAAGGTTGTTACCGGGAAAAAGCCTGAGAATCTAAATCAAACAGAATGGGAAGAGCTTGATGAAAAGGCCTTGTCTACAATCCAGTTATGCCTCGCAAATACGGTATTACAGGAGGTATTGATGGAGAAAACCTCATCCGCCTTGTGGAAAAGGTTAGAAACTCTTTATGCGGCTAAGTCTCTGGCTAACCGTTTAGTGTTGAAACAACATCTATTTACATTTCGTATGAACGAAGGTGAGCTTCTTAGATATCAAATCAGTCATTTCATTACTCTTTTAAATGATTTAAAGAATGTTGAGGTTCATATTGACGATGAAGATCAGGCTATGCTATTATTGTGCTCTTTACCCCATTCATACAAGTCTTTCAGGGAGACCCTAATTTATGGCAGAGACAAACTCTCGTTCGAAGATGTGAAGGGTCATTTGTTGAGTAGAGACAAACTCGACAATGAGTTTGGTTTGGATAGCAAGGCAAATAAGCAAGCTTCCATTTTGGTAGCATCAAAGAAACGAGACAAAAGGTGTCACTATTGTAAAAAGTTAGGTCACGTCAAAGTAGATTGTTATAAACTGCGAAATAAAAGAGCTGCTGAAAGTAACGAGGAAGATGTAGCTGGTGCTAATTTGGCCGATGAAAGTGGTGATGATTTCTTGTTAGTGTCAACGAGCGATAACTCCAAGCTCGCGTCCGAGTGGATCCTAGATTCGGGATGTTCTTTCCACATGTGTTCCAATAGAGAATGGTTCTCCACATACAATTCGGTTGAAGGTGGAGTTGTGCGCATGGGAAACGATTCATCTAGTAAGGTAATTGGTATTGGTACTGTTAAAATTAGGATACACGATGGGACGATTAGGACACTCTCATATGTCAGGTATGTACCTGATTTACGAAGGAATCTCATCTCATTGAGTATTTTAGACTTGAAAGGATGCAGAATCAACATTGAGTCGAGCGGCATTAAAGTATCTCGTGGAGCTCTCATTTTGTTAAAAGGTAAAAGAACTGGCAGTCTTTATATTCTGGAAGGTTCTATAATAACCGGTGAAATCGGACGTCCCTCGTCTGTTACAGAGTCGAAGTCAACTCGTTTGGAGTAAAGGCAACTTGGTTATAGGAGGGAAAAAGGTATAATTGTTTTGTTGAAGAGAGGTTCTCTTTTGGATGCAGGATTTGAAAAGTTAGGGCACTGTGTTCGTGAAAATCAAACCCAGGTTAGTTTTGATTTGGCAGTGTACAAGTCGAAAGCTAGAAGTCTTCCAGTTTTTAAGCACAAATTCGACTCAATTAATTCCCTACATGGTTTAAGATAGGCTCGTGATGGGCTTTGGAAAAGATGGCGTTGTGGAAATATGAGTCAAGGTGGAGATTTGTTAAGTATGACTCATATTTCATGTAACAGCCCGGTTTAGACCCTAGTCGGAACAGTGGTTTCGAGACCACAAATCCGAGTCAGAAAAATGTTTTAATATTATTTTTCCGTGCTTAAAGTATGTGAATTGACATGTGTAAAATTTTCGTGATTTAATTTAACCATTTGAGTGCCCGATTTGTTGAAAGGACTAAATAGCATAAAAGATAAAAGTGGCATTCTATATGTTTAATGTTTTGGATTGCTTTGGCTTTTGAATATGATGGCCTTAAATGGCAGTTATGCCATAAGAATTATGAGTGGACATTAATGGCCTTTGTTGACATGTTTTATATGTTTAATTTTTAATGGACAAAATGGTAAATGGCAAATTAAATGATGAATTAATAAAACCAATGCATGCAAATAGTCATATTATGTTCATCTTTGCCGAAATTACAAAGAAAAATAAAAGAAAAAGAGTCCTTAGGGTTCGACACTCATTTTGACTAATCAAGTTATGTATTTTGATCCGTTTTTGATGATTTTTATGTTTTTGTGATTGTTGCTTAGCATTCTATCAAGCCCATGCCTCAATTTTAGAATTTGATGATAATTTTGAGTTACGCCATTGATGATTTTGTGAGTTTAATGATGTTAATTGATGAATTATGAAAGCTTGGTGTGAGATTAATATGTTTTGTATTTGGATTTTTGATGAATTTGAGTATATTGGGCTAAATTGTGAAAATGAGAAATTGAGGGGCTAAAATGTGAAATAAATGAAATATGTGGGCTTATATGAGCTAAGGGAATATTTGGCTAACCCTTTGTATAAGGAAATTATGTGTATTTTGTGATTTTGTGAAATGAGGACTAAAGTGTTAAAATGTAAAAATATGAGGGCTAATTTGTAAAATGCCCTAAATATGTGTAAATGGATTGAATTGAATGATTTGGTGAATAATAGAGTTAAATTTGAATGTGTATAGATCAAAAACCAAAGAAAACAGAATTAGATCGGGGGAAATCAAAAGTAGTTGAATAGCCGTTCGTTTCCGTTCTTTCCCATACGAGGTAAGTCTATATACAAATAAATGTGTTTTAATTGAATTATTATTGCTTATATGTTAATGAAATGTGATGAATGGCTATTGGAGCTGAATATGTGAAATCCGAGAAAATTTCGATAATGTGATGACGTCCGAAAAGCCCTGTACGAACCATAGGAATAGTTAGGATACATATGTCATGACATAGGATTTCGATATGAGTTATCGTGTAAGACCACGTCTGGGACGTTGGCATCGATTCGAGATTCACGTGTAAGACCATGTTTGGGACATCGGCATCGTATATGATTTCGTGTAAGACCCTGTCTGGGACAAAGGCATCGATATTTAATTACATGCAAGACCACGTCTGGGACGTTGGCATTGTACGATCTTTACGAGCTATCCAAGTATCCTTGTTGATTCCGAACAGTTCAATGGGCATTCCGAGATATGATTGAATATGTGAATATGTATCCATTTCAGGTACGTATGAAATGTATATGAAATTTGGCAATGGAAGATAAGAATGAATATGATCATTTGATATGTGAGCTACATGAAAATGTGATATGTTTATAAGCAAGTGGTTATGAACAATTAAGCTAGAAGAGAAATATGAATTTGCTATTGTGTTATGCCATAGTTCATATTAATGAAATAGTTTGTAACTGTTTATGTGATAAGTTTATTTGTATATGGCTTACTAAGCTTTTGAAAGCTTACTTTGTGTGTGTTTGCATTGTTTTATAGATTATCGAAGCTACTAGGAGCTCGGGGATCGTCGAGGATCATCACCACACTATCGAACTATATTTGGTAGCTTTTGAAAATGTACATATTAAATTATGGCATGTATAGGCTAGAAAACTTTGATTATGTTTTGAAATGTGTAAATATATCCATGTGATATGGCTTGATAAGGAATGTGATTATGGAGTGAATTTAGTGCATGCTATGTGATGCAAAATTTTGGTAAGTTTCATGGTTGATTTTGGAAATTGATATGATGAGAAATGCTATGAATTGAAATGGATTAATATGATGTATGAATCACATGTTTTTGATGTGAAGTTGGTACTTTGAATTGGTATGTTTGAGTTGGATTTGTATATGGAAATGAATGATGTTATTACGGGTCAAATTGTGCATGAATTGGTATGTTTTTGGCTACCTTTGGGACATGAATTGATGATTGTTTGATGCTTGTAAGTATGACCAAATTTTGGGTGGAAAATTGGCCTTGCAAATGGCCTATATTTGCCTACACGGTTGAGCACACGGGCGTGTGTCTCGACCGTGTCTCTCAAGGTTGCAATTTGAAGCAAGTCAGGAAGCCACACGGGCTGGACACACGGACGTGTGACTGGCCGTGTGAGCAAGTCAATAGTCTCCCTAATTTTCACACGGCCTGACACACGGGCGTGTCTTGTGGCCATCTGGACAAGTCATTATATATGCTCTATTTTGCCACGACCTGGACACACGGGCGTGTCTAAGCCGTGTGAGAAACACGACCTGCCCACGCGGGCATGTGACCTCTGTAACTTTGAAAAATTGTTTAAGTTTCGAAAAAAATTGTATGTGCTCGGTTTAGTCCCAACCCCTTCCCAATTCATGTTTAAGGTCTCGTAGACCTTCTAAAGGGACTCTATGTGTATGTTTCGCTATGGAATGTTTGTGAATATTTTATGTTAGTGAAATCTTTGTGATATGATCCGATATGTCCGGTAATGCCTCTTAACCTTAGTCCGACGATGAATACGGGTTAGGGGTGTTACATTTCAGTCAAATTTGAGAAATAATCTTCTAGTTAAACTCTATTTATTTGTTTCAATCAAACACTGATTAGTTTAGATTATTTTATTATTATTTGACCTATGAATTTAGCCTATAAATAGGCTCTTTTACAACCTTAGAAAAAAACACCCATTAGATATTAGAACTCATAACACATTTAGAGAATTTTGTGTTTACATTTTAAGGGTTCTTTGTTTTCGGGGTTTAGTTTTTATCTCCATCTTTTGTACTCTTCGTTCTTTTGCCATTATAGTAAATTTATCTTTGCCCATAGTTTTTTTATCCTCTTTGGAGGGGTTTTTCCACGTTAAATTTGTGTGTTCAATTTCTTAATTTATTTCGCTTTTTTTTTTACTTGTTGCTTAATCGGGTCGATCCTAACATTGTCTATTGCTACAAAATAGACTACTTACTAGTGAGATACGAGTTAAGAGGGGAATGACAGCGAATGACCATTGTGCATTGTAACACCCCCAGACCTGGCCCAGACGTTATGCCCGAATCCGGTGATGTCACATCAAAGGGATAATTCCAAAACGACTTTGTTTAGTTAAAAACTTAAGTTTAAGATTTAAAAACCCAAAATCCTTGGAACTTGTTAAGTTATAAAGAAAGCCATGTTTTAAGAAAACGTCCATATGTTATAGTTATTTCGAAAACCATGTTAAACTTTAGAAATTTATTTAAATTTAATAATTAGGCAGTTGAAACAATAATAAAACCCAAATGTAAAGTCAAATTGGAGATACAAGGCCTTATTACATCCCAATGAAAATAAGGTAATTAAAATAAAGTCATTCGAAACTAATTAAAAACTTCTAAGTAGTTTTGCAGTGTGGCCACCTCCGAGTCCTCTTCTACGTCGAGCCGTTTACTGAGAGTCACCTGAAACATTAAATAAAAGGGTGTGAGTTTCGAAACTCAGTGTGTACGACCCTTGGTGATCCAACCAACATGCAATTATCACATTGGGCCTAAGCCCTATCAAAATCGGTGGTCTTGGGCCTTAGCCCACAATGACCTCATATCACATCAGTATCACATGAATGCAATGCTCCCATCCCAAACCCAACCCTGCACTCCATTTCCCTTCCAACCCTAAACTCCTGTGGGGATATAAATATCAACCCATCCATCCCTACACTCCAAAGGTAGCACCAACAGCGGCACTACTCAACGTTGCAACAAGGCTGCTAAGCATATAATGGGCTTAAAGCCACCGGTGGATCCACGGTCGTCAAGCGACTATGCGATCCTCACATATCTTCCTCCGTATCATCAAACCCACCCAAGTGCAACATATATCTCATGAATGCAGCATACAAATTTTTACACATTAAGCACCTAGGGGTATTTTAGTCATTTCACTACCTAGGGATATTTTTTTAAATCTACCCTACAGGGGTATTTTCGTAATTTCTCTCATCTCGGGTTTTAGTTATGAACTTTGGCCCATCAATAAGTCCTTGCGGCTAAAGTGAACAGACACTATGCACCAGGTAGGATCCCAGAGAAGAGGAGGTGGGTCACTAGGACCGCTTAAGTACCAAGCTCTCCCTAGATCCAATCCTAGACATGCATATATCCATTGCCACACTCAAACCTAGCGGCTTGTCCACATACATGTTTGATTATTAAATTAAGTTTTATGCTATTTAAGAATTTATCAGAACTAGGCCTAGAGTCCATAAAAACCCTAGCATGCATTTCTAAAATCCCATAAGGCCCACTAAGCCCAATCATGTCCATATAGCCCATTAAGCCCAATCATGTTTATGTAGCCCATTAGGCCCGATCATAATCAAATCATACAACCATCCATACCAATCCATCATTCAATTTCACATATCAACTCTTGCCGTTTTGGGCCCACGAGCTCGGCAGGCCCATTTAGCCCCGTCTGGCCCGGTCAGCCAAACAGTGGCCCGAGACCATGAGATTGCTCTCTCGGCCCCGGTAATCATATCGGTGTTCCCACACAAATGTTTGCACGCTCGTGTGGTTTCCGGTGCCAACCATTCGGCTTTTCAGCTTTTCGGCATTCCGATTTTTCGTGATTTCAGCTTTTGCCAATTTGTCGTGTGTGAAGTGTATGTACACACCTGGTAAATGAGACGTGTTACACTATCCTCAGCCTTAAACCTACAACCAATACCAACCTCCAATCAATCACACACTTAACCACAATATTTACCCAAAAACCGAAGCCTTACCATAACCTTACCGTGTACCACAAGTTCTAGTAGCCCTTCCTTAGCTACTATTCACGTATATCCCCTAGATCTACACCCACACGTATACTATCAAAAATCAAGTGACTCATATTCCACACAAGTCACCTCTATAAGCCACACTTACATTCGGCCACTTACTAATCCACAACTGAGACGAGTACACTTACCACTTGCTAGCGATCCTTACCACGCTTGCGATCTTTGAACACCACCCTTGTTAATACAGGGTTAACGACAAGGAAGAGTTAGATAGCCCTCCGGCTTTTACCAAAACACACTAAAGAAGGTTGACTAAGTACTTACCGAATCCAACCTTTGATCCTGCGGCCTAGATAGTTACTGAACGAGATTCGGCTTTTAAAACTTGATTAAAACTAGATAACATCAACCGATTTGTGATGGAGGAAAAACAACAAGGAATCAGCAAAAAGATAAGGCTATTCGATTATAAGGGAGTATTCGGGTTTCAGAGAAAGAAGAAGAACGCAACACCAATGGGGATTTTGGAAAAAATGAATGATGGTTTTTCGGCAATGGAAGAATTCGGCAACAGAATAACAGAATGAGGGGGAGAAAAGAAAAGTAATGAAAAACCCAAGGAACCTTTCAAAGGAATTCGACACCCCCCTTTTATAGCCAAAAGCCGAAACTACCTACCCCCAAAGTCCCATTCGGCACCAACTCTTCCACATAACTCAACTCCTAATTTTTCTCCACGATAAGCTCCTACAATCTCTCCATGACCACTTCAAACTTCTCATCCATCAAACTTTCATCAACTTTACAAACTCTAGCCGCCCCGACAAAGAAAATAAATACCCCAATAAAATACCATGCCACTACTCGAACCTTGGACTCCCTTGTCTACCAATGACGCCACCTCCATGCTCCCTATGTGGCGCCACTTTGCCACTACACCACAAGCTCCTCTTGTGCCCTTTTTCTTCTTCATTTATTTAAAAGGCCTACTACCTGAAGTCACAGTTCCCTTGGGGCTAAAACCAAAATTTTTTCTATACCCTTACTTGATCCCAGGACATCTCCAATACCCCTAAACACTCCAAATTCATTAACCCTCAAAGCCCACATGCCAATTGTCATTTCCTCGCTCACTTAAAAATTTTCTGAGACCCAAAGCCCAATAGGCCCAATTCTACTAAGCCCAAATTCGGGGCGTTACAATTTTACCCCCTTAAAGAAATTCCGTCCTCAAAATTTCCAACTAACTATTAATCACACCGTTCAAGTCACACCACTATGCTTTCGCTGCGCACTCTGATTTTAATAACACTAACACACTTTAACTCCAATTGAACCCTCTTACACTTACCCCCAAAAAAAAACCTACCCACTGGAGCAGATAAACATTGCACACATACAGTTCCTATACCCAAAATATCGCATCCACACAAAACATACCCGTTATCACATTTGGGCATCCCCGTCTTCCCGGTGAATTAGGAATTTTATGAAATTTTAGTTAGTTTTAGTAATTAAGCCGATGTTTTATGACAGTATTAAGTAAAGAGGTTGTTTTCTTAACTCCTCTACAGTTTCAAGTTCCTACGGGCTTTAGTCTCTAAGAACCTATTGTTTAAAGTAGCCCAATACCTAAATATAGTTTAGTAATTTAAACAAGTGCAATAACAGAAAAACTTACTTGGCTCGATGTCGAGGGCTCGGTGAACCACACTTCAAGAATCCTGCAAAAACCTTTTAATCTACTTATTTTAAAAACCCAAAATCTAAGGCCCATTTCACAGCCCGACCTTTGCAACCTAGGCTCTGATACCACTAAATGTAACACCCCCAGACCCGGCCCAGACATTATGCCCGAATCCGGTGATGTCACATCAAAGGGATAATTCCAAAACGACTTTGTTTAGTTAAAAACTTAAGTTTAAGATTTAAAAACCCAAAATCCTTGCAACTTGTTAAGTTATGAAGAAAGCCCATGTTTTAAGAAAACGTCCATATGTTATAGTTATTTCGAAAACCATGTTAAACTTTAGAAATTTATTTAAATTTAATAATTAGGCAGTTGAAACAATAATAAAACCCAAATGTAAACTCAAATTGGAGATACAAGGCCTTATTACATCCCAATGAAAATAAAGTAATTAAAATAAAGTCATTCAAAACTAATTAAAAACTTCTAAGTAGTTTTGCAGTGTGGCCACCTCCGAGTCCTCTTCCACGTCGAGTCGTTTACTGAGAGTCACCTGAAACATTAAATAAAAGGGTGTGAGTTTCGAAACTCAGTGTGTACGACCCTTGGTGATCCAACCAACATGCAATTATCACATTGGGCCTAAGCCCTATCAAAATCGGTGGTCTTGGGCCTTAGCCCACAATGACCTCATATCACATCAGTATCACATGAATGCAATGCTTCCATCCCAAACCCAACCCTGCACTCCATTTCCCTTCCAACCCTACACTCCTGTGGGGATATAAATATCAACCCACCCATCCCTACACTCCAAAGGTAGCACCAATAGCGGCACTACTCAACGTTGCAGCAAGGCCGCTAAGCATATAATGGGCTTAAAGCCACCGGTAGATCCACGGTCGTCAAGCGACTAAGCGATCCTCACATATCTTCCTCCGTATCATCAAACCCACCCAAGTGCAACATATATCTCATGAATGCAACATACATACTTTCACACATTAAGCACCTAGGGGTATTTTAGTCATTTCACTACCCAGGGTATTTTTTTTAAATCTACCCTATAGGGGTATTTTCGTAATTTCTTTCATCTCGGGTTTTAGTTATGAACTTTGGCCCATCAACAAGTCCTTGCGGCTAAAGTGAACAGAAACTATGCACCAGGTAGGATCCTAGAGAAGAGGAGGTGGGTCACTAGGACCACTTAAGTACGAAGCTCTCCCTAGATCCAATCCTAGATATGCATATGTCCATTGCCACACTCAAACCTAGCGACTTGTCCAGAGACATGTTTGATTATTAAATTAAGTTTTATGCTATTTAAGAATTTATCGGAACTAGGCCTAGAGTCCATAAAAACCCTAGCATGCATTTCTAAAATCCCATAAGGCCCACTAAGCCCAATCATGTCTATATAGCCCATTAAGCCCAATCATGTTTATGTAGCCCATTAGGCCCGATCATAATCAAATCATACAACCATCCATACTAATCCATCATTCAATTTCACATATCGACTCTTGCCGTTTTGGGCCCACGAGCTCGGCAGGCCCATTTAGCCCCGTCTGGCCCGGTCGGCCAAACAGTGGCCCAAGACCATGAGATTGCTCTCTCGGCCCCGGTAATCGTATCGGTGTTCCCACACAAATGTTCACACGCTCGTGTGATTGCCGGCACCAACCTTTCGACTTTTCGGCATTCTGGTTTTTCGGGATTTCAGCTTTTACCGATTTGTCGTGTGTGAAGTGTATGTACACACCTGGTAAATGAGATGTGTTACACTATCCTCAGCCTTGAACCTACAACCAATACCAACCTCTAATCAATCACACACTTAACCATAATATTTACCAAAAAACTGAAGCCTTACCATAACCTTACCGTGTGCCACCAGTTCTAGTAGCCCTTCCTTAGCTACTATTCACGTATATCCCCTAGATCTGCACCCACACGTATACTATCAAAAATCAAGTGACTCATATTCCACACAAGTCACCTCTATAAGCCACACTTACATTCGGCCACTTACTAATCCACAATTGAAACGAGTACACTTACCACTTACTAGCGATCCTTACCACGCTTGCGATCTTTGAACCCTACCCTTGTTAATACAGGGTTAACGACAAGAAAGAGTTAGATAGCCCTCTAGCTTTTACCAAAACACACTAAAGCAGGTTGACTAAGTACTTACTGAATCCAACCTTTGATCCTGCGGCCTAGATAGTTACTGAACGAGATCTAACTTTTAAAACTTGATTAAGAGTAGATAACAGCAATCGATTTGTAATGGAGGAAAAACAACAAGAAATCGACAAAAAGATAGGGCTATTCGATTATAAGGGAGTTTCGGCTTTTAGAGAAAGAAGAAGAACGCAACACCAATAGGGATTTCGGTAAAAAGGAATGATGGTTTTTCGGCAATAGAAGAATTCGGCAACAGAAGAACATAATGATAGGGAGAAAAGAAAAGTAATGGAAAACCCAAGGAACCTTTCAAAGTAATTTGGCACCCCCCTTTTATAGCCAAAAGCCGAAACTACCTACCCCCAAAGTCCTATTCGGCACCAACTCTTCCACATAACTCAACTCCTAATTTTTCTCCACGATAAGCTCCTACAATCTCTCCATGACCACTTCAAACTTCTCATCCATCAGACTTTCACTGCAACACAAACTCTAGCCATCCTGACAGCAAAATAAATACCCCAATAAAATACCATGCCACTACTCGAACCTTGGACTCCCTTGCCTGCCAATGACGCCACCTCCCTGCTCCCTATGTGGCGCCACTTTGCCACTACACCCCAAGCTCCTCTTGTGTCCTTTTTCTTCTTCATTTATTTAAAAGGCCTACTACCTGAAGTCACAGTTCCCTTGGGGGTAAAACCAAAATTTTTCCTATACCCTTACTTGATCCCAGGACATCTCTAATACCCCTAAACACTCCAAATTCATTAACCCTCAAAGCCCACATGCCAATTTTCATTTTCTCGCTCACTTAAAAATTTTCTGAGACCCAAAGCCCAATAGGCCCAATTCTATTAAGCCCAAATTCAGGGCGTTACATGCACACTGTGGTGGTTTTATTGAAACAACTCTACATGCTATTAGAGACTATCCATATGCGACTGGCATTTGGAAATAATTGGTAAGTCAAAATGTTTGGCATTCATATTTCTCTTCTTCCTTGGAAGACTAGCTTAATGTAAATATGTGCAATTCTTATGGACTCATAGTTGTTTATGGAGAATCGCAAACTCTGTTTTCAACTGTTTCTTGGCTAATCTGGAAGCACATGGATGATTTTGTTTTTAAAGATACATGCTATAGCAGTGCTACCTTGTTTGCCACTAGTATAACTTGGACTAGAAAATTTACTTATACCAAAAATGCAGTTAGTCTTTACAACAATATACATACAAAAAGTGTCTGGCAACCACCACTGATAGGTTGGGTGAAAATTAACACTGACGATGGCTTCTCTTTAAAAAAAATCCTATGTTGCAGTAGGGGGAGTGTTTCAAAATCAAGTTGGAAACTAGTTACTTGGCTTTGCAATGACAGTTGTAAATTGAGAGTTTTTCAAATCGAGGCAAGGGCAATCTATGAGGGGCTCTCTATTGCGTGGAAGGAAGGGTTCAAACAAGTTGAAGTGGAAAGTGATAATGCTATTCTGGTTTATACTATCAGCAATGGCTATGCAGTGGATAATAGCTTTTCAGAGGTACAACTTATCCACTCTTTATTTGTGAAAGGCTGGCAACTTAGATTCCGACATATTCCAAAGGAACAAAATAAGGTTGTGGATTGCTTAGCGAAGATGGCCATTGGAGATTTAAACACGGTTTGCACTTTTACAAAGCCTCCAACAAGTGTTTGAGCATTATTGTTGGCTGAAATTTAGCAACTCAGAACCAGTGTGAACTCCCATTAGAGTTATGTTGATATAGTAGATTTCAGCTACTTTTGTTTCTAGAAAAAAAAAATTTAAAAATTCCATACTTATTATTGTTTTAGACGTGTAGTTTTATTATAAATTCCAATAGTTTTATTATAAATTCCAACTTTGCCTATTTTAGCATTTGATGCTATTCTATCCATTTCTTTGATAATATAGAGAAAGCAAAAGGGAGTTTAACATTTGATGTCTCGGTACTGAAGTGGGGGCTTTGAATAGGTTCTCTTCCGACCCAATAAAATGTGTAGGTAGAAGGTTTTTTTGTTTGTGTACTTACCACTTATTGGTTTTATATTTTATGTGATATATGATTAACTCTTAAAAATAAGATTTATATATTTTCAAAACAAAAAACAAAAGATTTATATTAAAAACAAGTACTTAAATTATGTGAAAAAATATAACATCGGTAATGAAAAATATATCGTAAAGAAAAGAGAAATAAAAATAAAGAACACACATATTTTACGTGGAAACCCTTTCGGGAAAAACCACGGGCAGAGGAGAAGAAAATTCACTATGTCGAATTCGAATCCATTACAAGAGGAATAGACTATGTCTATTTATAGGCTTATAAAGCCATAGTGTAGTAAGATTGAAACTCCTTATTCTAACCAATATCAAATAGATGGAGTTTAATAAGGTTTAAAAAACCTTATTTAAAATAAAATAAAAGAAGTGTAGTTCTATTGGGATTCTTCTTTTATTTTATTTTACCATTGTATTTTATTTAAATAAAGATTCGGGTCACTTAATTCTAACAATCTCCACCTTGACACGAATTCTCAATGAACGAGTTCTTCATCGCGAACTCTCAACGAACAAGTTCTTCACCTCTTCCATAAAACCCCTTAAGGGTTTAACTTCAACAATGAACACCAACCAAGTCTAAGCAATGCTCAAACTTGGTTATAGGAAGTGACTTAGTCATCATATCTGCAGGATTTTCATGAGTACTAATTTTGCTCACAACAATATCACCACGAGCAATAATATCACGAACAAAATGATACCGAACATCAATGTGTTTTGTTCTCTCATGAAACATTTGATCTTTTGTAAGGAAGATGGCACTCTGACTGTCACAAAATACTGTGTTGATTTGAAGGTCTTCATTGAGCTCACTAAAGAGTCCCTTCAACCAAATAGCTTCTTTACAAGCCTCAGTAATCACCATGTACTACTCAGCTTGATGGTAGACAAAGCGATCGTAGTTTGCAAAGTAGCTTTCAACCGATTGCACAACCTCCGATTGTAAAGACATAACCAGTGAGAGATCTTCTTCTATCAAGGTCTCCAGCAAAATCAGCATCAACATACCCAATGACTCCATCTCTAGTTCTTCCAAACTGTAAGCAAACATCAGTAGTACCTCGTAAGTATCTTAAAATCCACTGAACTACTTTCCAATGTTCTTTACTGGGATTCGCCATGTATCTGCTAACTGCACTGACTGCATATGATAAATCTGGATGTGAACAAACCATATCATACATGAGAGAACCCACTGCACTAGAGTATGGAACATGTGACATGTACTCAATCTCATCATCTGATTGTGGAGACAAAGCCGATGAAAGTCTGAAATGGGCTGCTAAAGGAGTACTAACAGGCTTAGCACTCTGCATATTGAACCTGCAAAGAACTTTCTCAATGTACCCCTTCTGACTTAGGTACAATTTACTTGCTTTTCTATCTCTGAGAATCTCCATACCAAGTATCTTCTTTGCTGGTCCCAAATCTTTCATCTCAAATTCTTCACTTAGTTGGGCTTTGACCTTTCTTATCTCTCATTTATCTTTTGCTGCTTTCAACATGTCATCAACATAAAGAAGTAGATACACAAAAGAACCACCACTGTTTTTCTTAAAGTAAACACAATCACAAAACTACTTCTTTTAAAATCATGAGAAGTCATAAAGGAATCAAACCTCTTGTACCACTTTGTCTTGGTGATCGTTTTCAAACCGTAAAGGGACTTTTTCAAAGCAAGCAAACATAGTCCTCCTTTTCTCGAGATCAGAAACCCTCTGGTTGTTGCATGTAAATATCTTCCTCAAGTTCTCCATGCAAAAATGCGCTTTTACATCTAATCGCTCAAGCTCCAAATCATGCATACCACAATACCATGCAAAGCTCGAATCGAACTATGCTTCACAACTGGGAGAACACATCTCAAAGTCCACTCCTGGAATTTGATCAGAACCTTTTGCAACAAGCCTTGCTTTATATCCGGGGTTTTCAACTCCTAGAGTCCCTTCTTTCTTTTTAAACACCCATTTACAAATGAACAACCTTTTTACCTTTAGGAAGTTTCACAAGATCCCATGTTCTGTTTTTATGGAGTGATTCCATCTCCTCTTGCATAGCAAACATCCACTTTTCTAAGTCTTCACAGCTAACTGCCTCAGAATAATTAGACGGCTCTTGGTTTGCATCTATATCTTCGGCCACATTTAAAGCATAAGCAACTAGATCAGCTTCGGCATACTTCTTTGGAGGTTTAATTTCTCTTCTAGTTCTGTTTTTGGCGATAAAGTATTGTGGTGAAGAAGCAACTCTATTTTTAATTTTTTTACTGGCTTGAGGAGTTGACTCTGTATTAATCTGATGCTCCACCTGCTTTTGATTTTCTTTATTGGAAGAGTCTTTAAGAGATAAGTTAGGTAGCATTGCAGTTTCATCAAAAACAACATCTCTGCTAATCACAACTTTTCTATTTTCAGGACACCATAACTTATACCCTTTTACACCAGTTTTATAACCAAGAAAAACACATTTAATGGATCTCGGTTCCAATTTTCCATTATCAACATGAGCATACGCAGGACACCCAAAGATCTTTAAATCAGAATAATTAGCAGGATTACCATACCATACCTCTTGTGGAGTCTTTTTCTCAATGGCAATGGATGGAGATCGGTTAATCAAAAAACATGCAGTAGAGGCTGTTTCGGCCCAAAACGAATTTGGTAAGTTGGCATTTGACAACATACATCGAACTTTCTCCATGATCATTATGTTCATTCGTTCTGCAACACCGTTTTGTTGTGGAGTATGACGAACTGTCAAGTGTCTCACGATCCCTTCTGACTTGCACAGTTTATTAAACTCATCAGAACAAAACTCTAAGCCATTGTCTGTGCGGAGGTGTTTTGTTTTTTTTCCCGTCTGTTTTTCAATCATAGTTTTCCAAGACTTAAATGCGGAAAACACATCGCTTTTCTGCTTCAGGAAGAATGCCCAAACTTTTCTGGAAAAATCATCAATAAAAGTTAGCATATAATTAGCTCCACCTCTTGAAGGCACTCTTGATGGCCCCCACAAATCAGAATGAATATACTCCAATGTTCCCTTCATGTTATGGATTCCTCTGGTGAATCGAACTCTCTTTTGCTTCCCAAAAACGCAATGCTCACAGAACTTCAGTTTGCAAATTCCTTGCCCATCAAGAAGTCCTCTTTTACTCAATTCTGCCATGCCATTCTCACTCATATGCCCTAGGCGCATATGCCAAAGTTTAGTAATATCATCATCTGACAAGGTAGAGGAAGCGACAAACCAGATCACCAATAATGATAGAACCACCGCAAAACATATAACTTGGCAGTCTTTCTCTGCCCTTTCATCACAACGAGGGAACCTTTGGAAATCTTCAAAATCCCACTTTCAGCTGTATATTTGTACCCTCTTGAATCAAGAGTACTCAATGAAATTAAATTTCTCTTCAATTCTAGAACATGTCGTACGTCACTAAGTATTCTGACAACTCCATCAAACATCTTAACTTTAATTGTTCCAACACCTGCGATTTTACACGAAGCATTATTTCCCATCAAAACAACACCTTCAGACACTGTTTCGTAATTTGTAAACCAATCCCGATTGGGACTCATGTGGAAGGTGCAGCCTGAATCAAGTATCCACTCCTCACTCACTTTAGAATTATTGACAGAAGCGACTAGAAGTTCACCATCGCTGTAGTCTTCTACAACATCAGCTTCACCGAAATTTTCTGGTTGTTTTCCCTTTTGATTCGCAGCCTCCCTTTTATTCTTATTTTGTAGCTTATAGCACTCAGATTTAATGTGCCATTTCTTCTTGCAAAAGTTACAAGTTTTACCTCTGTTTGAAGACTTTGATCTACCCTTAGATTTACCGCGAGGATTCCGTTCCTGTGTCCTTCCACGATCATCATTAGCATTTCGATCTTGTCTCCCACGAGCAATGAGACCCTCTCCCTGAGAGTCGGTTTTAACCATAAGATGCTTCATCTTATCATACGAGGTCAAAGAATCATAAAACTCATCAACTGTGAGAGACTCGTGGCTATATAAAATCGTGTCTCTAAAGGTTGAATAAGACGGGGGCAACGAACAAAGTAAAATCAACCCTAGATCTTCCTTATCATACTGAACCTCCATGGCCTCCAAGTTTGAAAGAATTTCTTTAAACACTGTTAAGTGTTCGTGCACGACGCACCTTCCTCCAAACGATGAGCATAAAGACGTTGCTTCATATGCAACTTGTCGGTTAGAGTTTTCGACATACATATTTGTTCTAGCCTCTTCCATAATGCAACGGTCTTCTCCTTCATCACATCCTGCAAAATTTCGTTAGACAAATGCGGATGTAATCGTGTTAACGCCTTTCGATCCTTGCGCTTCTTCTCTTCCTCCATCAATGTCGAAGGCATTTTATCTATCCCTGGCAAGGCTTCCTCTAAATCCATTTGTGCAAGAACTGCCTGCATCTTTATCTGCCACAACGCGAATCTGGTGTTGCGATCCAACAGCGGAATTTCATACTTCAAGGACGCCATTACCGTGATCGAGATGAAAAACCCTAAGCTCGGATACCAATTTGTAAAAAATATAACGCCGGTAATGACAAATATATCGCAAAGAAAAGAGAAATAAAAATAAAGAACACACAGATTTTACGTGGAAACCCTTTCGGGAAAAACCACGGGCAGAGGAGAAGAAAATTCACTATGTCGAATTCGAATCCATTACAAGAGGAATAGACTATGTCTATTTATAGGCTTATAAAGTCATAGTGTAGTAAGATTGAAACTCCTTATTCTAATCAATATCAAATAGATGGAGTTTAATAAGGTTTAAAAAACCTTATTTAAAATAAAATAAAAGAAGTGTAGTTCTATTGGGATTCTTCTTTTATTTTATTTTACAATTGTATTTTATTTAAATAAGGATTCGGGTCACTTAATTCTAACAAATTATGCAATTTTTTTTATATATTTAAAGTTTTATTCTATTACCACTTTAAATACTAATCATGAACTCTCCTTAAAAATAAGCTCTGGATTAATTAAATTATGATACATGACATTATTAATTAAATAAAAATATTTAAAATTAGCATTAAGTATAAATTAAATTTAAAAATAAAAATTTCATATTTCTCTTTTCTCTTTTCCCTTTTCTCTTTCCCTCTCCCTCTCCCTCTCCCTTCCCTTCCCTTCTTTTCTGTCTTCATCTTCTTAGATAAGTGTGAAATAAAAGAAAAACCCATAAAAATAATCTATCATAGCATCAAAAAGGAAAAAATAGAGGGGTTTTCTTTCTACTATTTTTTTCTATTGTTAGTTTTTAATATTGGAAATGGGTTTTGTTTTAATGGCAAAGACGATTATGGTTTTATTTTAATATTGAAATTTGTGATTTGTTTTAATGAGAGAAATTTGAAATAAAGTTTATTTCAAAATTTTGTACTACTTTCTTACGTAGAGAAGTAATTAATCTTTAGATACTTAAATAGAGAAAATTGCATAGGTCGAGCACCTATTTTTATATAAGCTTAATAATAACAATAATAATAATTAAAAATTTATTTAGATATGTGTAGTTATGAGAGTAAAAAGGTGCCTTTACCTTAAAAAAAAAAATTGAAAAACACACTTAATTAAACTCTCAAATGTTAAGATTTCGCTAATTAAACATTTTCATTAACGGTTTCGTGGTTGACGGTCAATTTATTTAAATAATTTAAAATAAAAAATAAAAATATTTTAAAAATAAGTTTAGAATGAATCTGGACAAAAAGATATCCAAGTTTATTTGAATATGGGGAACTATATGTTTAAATTTATCTAGATATTTTTAAATATAAAAAAATTTAAAATTATAAAAATATGAAATAAAAAATTTAAAATTCAAAATTATTTAAAAAATTGAGTCTAAAATAAATCCGGATAAATTTATATGGAGATACAATTAAATCTAAACAATCATTTAAATTCTTGTTTTTAAATTATAGAGTTCTTTTAAAAAATATTAAATGTAAATCATTGGTGGAGGTAGACGGAATTTTTGTAAGTTGGATTTTCCAAATATAAACGGATATAAATTAAAATAATTTCCACTTTAGTGATTCTTCCCGGAAAATGAAAATCCACTAAACCACGCCTCACTAAAACACGAATATAATCCATCTTCCGGGTCAGATAGTGGACGACGCACTATGGTCCACAACTCAAGTGGGTTTTTTTCAACCTTTCCATAAATGGTGACAAGAATTTTATTTATTTTAACATTCATCCTATTTATTTTCTGTTAAATGGCTTTCTTTTAATTATTTAATATATATTTTTAATTTTTAATTTTTTTATAATTTAAAAATAATGTAAAATGAATTTGGGCAAATGATTGTTAGACTAAGTTCATTTTGTACTTTAATATGTAGAAAAGTTCTAATATTTTTATTTTTTGAATTTATATTTCAATGATTTTAATAATGTTTTAATTTTTTAAAAAAATTAAAATTTAAAAATTATATCTAAAATCACCTTCAACATATGATTGTCAAGATAATATAGATAAAATAAAATGGAATTTAGCATGTGATGTCAATTTCAGTGTTAAAAGTGGGTTTTGAATAAGTTCTTATTCGCCCAACAAATCATATATATATATTTAATATAACAAAATACATATCCTAAAATTGTGATAAGTGGTGCACATTTATTTTTTATTTAACTTCTATTTCTTAAAAATAAAAGAAACAACATTTTTCTAAAAAGAATATAAATAAAAATTATTATAAAATTGTAATCTTCCCAACTTGACCTAGTCGGTTGGCCCAAATTTGAGAGATTATATCGGTCACCGAGTTGACTTAATTGTTATAGTATACCCAAAGACTAATTATGAGATGATTGTAATTACATACTTGTTTTATCTTGTTTATTAATATAAGACATTGCCATTATTATTTCATTTTCTTTATATATATATATATATAAAAATAAACTGAATTATAATAAAGTCCTAAGAAAATATGATTATTCTTAAAAATGTCCTTAGTCAAGTATTATTGTGGGTTTGGACAACAATAATGCATTGAGACTAATGTGTAGTTGATTGATGACAAAGTGTTGTCATTGACATATGGATGTCAAAATCAATACATGAGTATGTGCTAGAGAACATAATATTGGATTGACCCGCTATGAGTATGTTTCTTGGATTATTATGTAATAGTCACAGTATTACTTATAGTGATAACTATGTATATGATCCTCAGACTTGAGATCATCATTGTCCCAACATCGTGAGTCGTATATTTTGATACAGTCAAATGTTTACCGTAACAGGTTGTACTATAAAGACTGATGTTGGATATACCACAATCCATGTAGTGGGATATGGTTGATCAAGATAAGATTTATCCCTCCTACATAATGAGAGCAATATCTTAGGCTTCTTGATGGAGTGAGACTAGAAATACATGGTCATGCTCGAATAAGTTGATATGAGATATCACACTTATTTGTTTATTGTAGTCTACTCAGAAAATCAAGAAATATGATATTGACTTATACAAGCGTGACTATTCTGTGTGTGCCCAATCTAGATATTAAGGATAAAATGATATAATACATGAAAATCTTATCACAGAAATGTTATGTCGAATCACGACTTCTTGTAACTTGGGTAGCAATGATGCATTGCTTGTAATGTTATATCCAATCTAGATGTCACTCATTGCTTGTAATGTTAGAAACATTCTAGTATTACTACCAACATTACAAGAGCCTACAGGGTCACACCCTATAGTTGAAGCGAACAAAATCCAAATACATTTGGTATTATATTTAGTTGTCACATGAATTAAATTAATTGTTGAATTAATTTAATTTGATAGTTAAATATTAAACACATTATATGTAAAATCTTATTGTACACAAATAGAGAACATAGATAAAACTAATATATGAATTTGATTCATACAAAATATTAATTATATATATTTTATTGAAATTTTTAATATAAATAGTTATAATAATTTCTGTCAAAATATAAAAGGACATGGAAAGTGATATTCTTTTGGAAAGAATATAATTTTTTTCCAGACTTTCCATTTGTTTCTCTAATAATAAGGGAATAATCTCGTTTTTATTTTCTGAGATATGATATCAAAGAAAATAAAAAGGAAACGAATCCCTTTGCCCACGCCACCATCAATATCCGATTTTCGAAAAATTGACAACCTCCATTACGTTCCTAAAAATATCATATTAACTGGATTCAATAAAAAAATATTTATTTTATTTTAAACCTAAATCCTACTAAAACTCGAAATTAAATAAATAAATAAAAATAAATTTGAAAAAAAGGGAGTTGCATTCTTTACAACTGGAATTTTGTGCATGCAAGTTGAAGGACTCAAACCCTTAATGCCGGCTATCGTCCATCTGATCACCTCTTTATAATCTCTAAGAACTCGTACCAAATTTTCCTCTTCTACCTTCGAGAGTTTACTAGAGATTTTTACCGGTAAGGTATTTCCTTTGCCGAGAAAAACATATTCATGGACGACTTTACTGTGTATGGTGAAGTCTTTTGAGGTGTGTATGTCAAATCTTGCAAACATTTTTGAAAGATGCCTAGAATTTAACCTTGTTCTAAATTATGAGAAACATTTTATGGTTGATAAAGGATTAGTTAGCTGTTTGGCCCAATTCTTCTCTCTCTCCGACCCCCCTTTTTTTTCTTTTTCGTTGGTTTTTTTATTTGTTTTATTTATATACAAATGATTTACTAAATTTGGCCTAACTACCCACTACACAAAATTAGAATTAAATAAAAATAAAATCAGATTTCCTTTTAATTTTAGCTTTTACAAGGTCAAAAGAAATCTGATAAGTCATTGACTATTTCCAAGTTCCTGATTCGGCCCCACTTTATTGACAATGCTGCAAATTAGTCATTTTCTACTCGTTTTTGACTCATAGCATCCCAATTGCATTCATGAAAGGATTAAAACATAAAATCACTAATTTAGCAGGGATCAATTCAAGAATTAATCGATTTAAACACAAAAAATCATGCAAATTTAACATGTTATCACCCTTAGTGTGTTAGAGTTACCAAGAAAACACAAAAATGGGGTCTAGCACCTGTTCTTGAAATTCTCTCTAAAAAGTTCAAGAGAATTTTTTTGTTCGTTCTTTGACTGGGTGGATTACGTAGAGGCCGGGATGTTTTCGTTGTTAAGAAGGTATATTTTCAACCTTATTTCAACCCGTTTCGTTCCTCGTACATGGATCCATGGTTGAGGATTGCCGCAATAATTTTTCTGTTGCGCCATGGGGCGAACCGGCGGTCCCAACAATAATGCGATCGGAGATTTTAAATAGTCAAATTAAAACATTTGTTTATCTTTAGAAAGACTTAATCTATTTTTAGAAAACAACTCATGGATTGATAAAATACGATTAATTTAATATTTTTTCTTGTAAAAGGTGATTACCATTGAAAACATAGTTAACTTCTAGTGTATTTACTAGATAGAATTTAATTATGACCTAGCAGCGAAAAAATGATATTTTCTTAGTTTTACTAACATCTATATTTCACGCATAATTAATTCAAATAAATATTTCATCATCTTAGAAAAAAACAATTTAAATGTCATGCAAGCTGTAACAGCCCTAACCTGTCTTCGTCACTAGATTAGGGTTATGGAGTATTACCAAACAATCGGGACAACATTCAACATTATAACATTTATTAAGTTAATCTCAATCAAAACCTATCAAACATATGCATTTGGTCCCTAAATCGAGCCTTCGAAGCCCTAAAAATAGCTTAGAAGCAATTCGAGACTAAGTTGAAACAAAATAAAAGATTTAAGAAAAATTGTAAAAAATTCAAAACACGGGTCACACGGCCGTGTGACATAGCCTATGTAACATCCCGAATTAGGGCCTAGTCGGAACAGTGGTTCCGAGACCACAAATCTGAAGTAGAAATAATCATTTTATGATTATTATAAGGTCTATGATATGTTTATATGCTTGTGTAAAAATTTCATGAAGAAATTATATGTCTAAGGTGCTCGATTAGACTTTAAGGACTAAATTGAATAAATTACAAAATATGTGTTCTAGTTCATAAAGTACATAATTGAAATGGGGGTTTAAAGTAGAGGTCCTTAAATGGTAATTATACCATTAAAGTTTAATGGACAAAAATAGACATGGTTAGTAAGTAAGGTATTTAATGGCATTTTGGTAAAATGCCTTAATTAATGAATAAAGAAAAAATAACATGAAATAAGCTATCATCTTCTTCATTTTTTTTTCTCCAAGGCCGAATGTAGTAAGGGAACACCATGGCTAGGGTTTTTTCATCTTCCAAGCTTCATAGTAAGTCCGTTCTAGTCCCGTTTTTCATGTTCTTTACGTTTTTGGAATCTCGGTAACTCGATTAAGCTAATTCTACCGTTAATTCGAGCTAGGGTTTATATTTGGAAAATTACCCATAGGTGAAAAGTGTGTATTTTGATGTTTTATGACAGAATATGAAGCTTAGAATTATGTTAAACGACTTTTGATAAGCGATTTTCAGTAAAAAACGAGTGAAACGGCATAATCGGTAAAAATTATTATTGTTCATAAGTGTATTTTAGAGTAAGAATATGATGTTTCCATAGAAGGGAAAAATTATCAACATGTTATAAAACATAAGAATAAGGGCTGAAGTTTAATTTTCGAGTATTGGGGCAAAAGTGCAAATATGTGGAAGTTTAGGGGTCAAAGTGCAAATTATAAAATATATGATTTTTGGGTCACATTGAATAATGTGACTAATAAATGAGCTAATTGTGATATTATAGATCATGGAAAATAAGGTTCGGTCTTAGATCGAGGTTGTGGACCGAATTGGGAAATTTGTCATTTTCGTGTCCGAGGTAAGTTTGTGTGTTAATTAATAATGCAGCATCATGCTTGAATTGTAATTCTCTATTGATATGGCATAAATTGTATGATTTAATATGTTTAGGAGAAGTTGATGGATGGTATGTATGGTATGGAAAATGTGATGTTTGTTGTGTTATGAGAAATTGAATGGCAAATTAATGTTACATGAATTGAATGTTAAATTAATATTACATGGGTTGTATGAGTTGCTACACTGGTTGTACCCGATTTGAGATTTCGACAAGTAAGTTCGAATAACCTAAAGTAAACCCATAATATGCCTAAATGCATGTTTTATGAATGTATGATAGTTGTATCAAAATGATGGCATGAAAATTTATGAATTGGTAAAATGTTGAAAAGTGAGAATTCCCAGTTGAACCTTCGGAATAGAAAAGATACGAATGAGGTAGCAGGCCACTATGTGTACAAGAGAGCTACGAGATGGTTTTAGGTCACGTGTGTAGTACTAAGTGCAGGCTACTACGTGTACCAGACGGATAGGTCGCATGTGTAGTACTAAGTGCAGGCTACTATGCGTACCCGATAGTTTCGATCACATGTGTGGTACTAAGTGCAGGCCACTATGTGTAAGTGATGGTTTTGGTCACATGTGTAGTACTAAGTGCAGGCTACTATGTGCACCAGATAGCTTCGGCTACAAAGGTGGTACTATGTGCAGGGCCACCGTGTATCTGTTATTATTCCGATGAGTTAAAGGGAAATTGACTAAGTGAAAATACACGTGATTGTGTAACGACTAAGTGTAATTGAATACGATCATGTTATGAATAAGTGCAAGTGTGAATGTGACCAATTGAGAAATGTGGCAAATGTACGTATGAACAATATGCTCGATATGTAATCGGAAAGTGGAAAGATTGGTATAGGCAAGTGATGAACACAACTAGAGTGAGAGAGAGCAAAAATTTACAATAGAACTGCTTTGGACAGTAGCAGTGATGTGAATTTGAAAAATCAGAAAAAATAGTAGAAATTGAATTATAAGTTTGATAAGATATTGATTTAAATCTTATTGAGTCTATTTTTATATAAAAGAAACATAGCAAAGAAATGATTCATATATTTTGAGATATTTGAATTTCTGTGAGACTAGTTCAGAATGATTACGCGATCCCCTGTTCTGCCTTGGAAAAACCATTAAAAATTGTAAAAAATTAATTATGGGATATAATTTATATGCCTGAAATACTTAATGAGTCTATTTTCAAATGAACTAAATAATAAGGTCATATGAACTCTGTACAAGGATAAAATTGATTCGTAGTGAAGAGAGGTCAGAATAGTCGAACAGTAAAACAGGGGAAACTTTAATGAATAAACTGTACTAATTGGCTAAGCCAAAAATTCTGGAAATTTTATGGTAATAAGATAAATGAGTCTAGTTTCAGGGAAAATTAACGGATATTAATTTGGAGTTCCATAGCTCCCAATATAAATAATTTAATGACTGTGACTCAAGAAAATAGCTTAACTGGAATTTGAATAAATAGAAAGAATATGAAAATAGCATGTTATCGCATTGCATATTATTTTCATGCGAGCTTACTAAGCGTAAAGCTTACTCCCTCCTTTCCATTTCTTTTAGCTTTGTCAGGTCAGCTCAGGGTTGGAGATCATCGAAGGCAGCATCACACTATCGAGCCATTATCCTTGGAGTATTGACATGCGTATGTTAACTGTTTTCAAGTGAGTGGCATGTATAGGGACTTAGTTTTTCTATGATGGATGTTGTTGTAATTAGTCAAATGTATTGGCTTATATTGATTTGTTGATTATAGCCATGAGATGTGGCTTATGATGACTTTGGCTTGTAAGCCTATTTGTCCATGGTATGTGTTAATGTCTTGTTAAGTGATATAAGTAATTAAATAGATGACAAGGTCAAATGCATGTGTTTGAAAAGTTTTAATTTTGGGCGAAATTTGGTAACCCGATTTGTACGATTGTGAATGTTTAAGTTCGGTAATGCCTCGAACCCTGTCCCAGAGTTAGAAACGGGTGAGGGGTGTTACATTTTAGTGGTATCAGAGCTATGGTTTAGTCGATTCTCGGACTAACATGGCAAGTGTGAGAGTCTAGCTATACATGCCACCAATCCGTGATAGTGTGATGTCTTCCGACGCAAATGAGAACCATCTTGTTTGGATAGAGGAACTCTCCAACCGAGCTACACCAACCATGTTAAATGTGATGCTAAAGTATTCGGGTAAAGTATAGTTATGATACACCTGGATTCAGAAAATTATGAATAAAAGTCCAGGATATACTTGATAACATGTGAGATGGAAGTTCATGTTGCATTGAATACTCATGCTTGTTTGATGCTCATATGATGTTGTACACTTGACTTATTTGATTAAGTGAATGTGATAAACAGAAATCCATAGAGGTGTGAATAAAGGATTATACCATGATGAGCTTACATATGTTTAAACGATGATTCCATGATGCGTATGATTGATTTATTTGAACGAATGCATATGTTTGAGTGACTATTCATAAATATTGATAGAACAAATGTCTACGTATGCTTGTTTGAATAAGTATGATTGGAAAACTCGCATAGCTTAAATACATGCGCTAAATTGATTGAACTGAGTTATATGACAATAATGATGAAATAGTGTCACATGTACATGTGTATGAGAGACGAGTCAGGGATCTTACGACCCCACCCCTTACCAGTGGTGGTGTTTGTGAAGGAATTTCACGAGATTTGTATTGAATAAGTTCACAAGTATGATACCAAAGGGTTCAGCTATAGAATGATTATGAACATGATCAGATATTAAATTGGATTGATAGGTAACGATAGGACTAGTAAGGTAAGATGTTGGGAAATGTATTAACTGGAAATTTCTTCAGAACTAAACTTCTTTAATGAAAAGCATAATGTGAGATTTACGATGGTAGAAATAATTGAAGGAATAATGTTGAAAGGTAAGATACCAGATTATGGCAGTCTTTTCCGAGGTATTCTGTATGATTAACTTTTCTCGAAAATATTTTTTTTTCGGTTGCTACCCCACTGATAAAATCCTTGTTTTATGGGAGTGCTTTCTAATCATGATGTCTAGATGAAAATATTGATAGCCCGACTAGTACATAATCTGTATTGCTCTGTCTCTTTGGCATTTCATTACATTCCATCTAATGGGACTTTATGAAATAATACGCATGATGATATAAATTTGTTTCTCCTAATTGATGCTCTATTCAATATACATATATGGGAAGGCATATTATCCTTATTTCATTTAATCCCAGTGGCTTGGACTAATGTATTTTTCTGGACTTCTGTTCTCTGAAGAATTATCAAGATCCTTCATATTTTTCTTATGAGCATTTTTCTGGGTCTTTTTTTTTATGATATGGTATCTTGGATTTTTGTACCTTGGATATTTTATCCTGGATTCCACTGTCTTGGATTTCTTTATTCTAGTTTTCTTGTTATTTTTATCTCATAAATTACCAATGATCGCTCATATCCAATGTCAATTATGAATGTGCTTCTGGCTTGGTTATAGTAACATGATGACCCCGTATTTGGATTTCTCTAAATCTTCGTGTAAAGCACTGATATCAATAAAGGCATAAATGATGAAATTTCAGTTTTAATTTGTATGGTGGATTATGAGGAACTAAACTACTCTTCTGATAAGATTTTGGAGGACGAAAATCCTAAAGGGGGGGGGAGAAATGTAACATCCCGAATTAGGGCCTAGTCGGAACAGTGATTCCGAGACCACAAATCTGAAGTAGAAATAATCATTTTATGATTATTATAAGGTCTATGATATGTTTATATGCTTGTGTAAAAATTTCATGAAGAAATTATATGTCTAAGGTGCTCGATTAGACTTTAAGGACTAAATTGAATAAATTACAAAATATGTGTTCTAGTTCATAAAGTACATAATTGAAATGGGGGTTTAAAGTAGGGGTCCTTAAATGGTAATTAGACCATTAAAGTTTGATGGACAAAAATAGACATGGTTAGTAAGTAAGGTATTTAATGGCATTTTGGTAAAATGCCTTAATTAATGAATAAAGACAAAATAACATGAAATAAGCTATCATCTTCTTCATTTTTTTTCCTCCATGGCCTAATGTAGCAAGGGAACACCATGGCTAGGGTTTGTTCATCTTCCAAGCTTCATAGTAAGTCCGTTCTAGTCCCGTTTTTCATGTTCTTTACGTTTTTGGAATCTCGGTAACTCGATTAAGCTAATTCTACCGTTAATTCGAGCTAGGGTTTATATTTGGAAAATTACCCATAGGTTAAAAGTGTGTATTTTTGATGTTTTATGACAAAATATGAAGCTTAGAATTATGTTAAACGACTTTTGATAAGCGATTTCCAGTAAAAACGAGAGAAACGGCATAATCGGTAAAAAATATTATTGTTCATAAGTGTATGTTAGAGTAAGAATTTGATGTTTCCATAGAAGGGAAAAATAATCAGCATGTTATAAAACATAAGAATAAGGGATGAAGTTTAATTTTCGAGTATTGGGGCAAAAGTGCAAATATGTGGAAGTTTAGGGATCAAAGTGCAAATTGTAAAATATATGATTTTTGGGTCACATTGAATAATGTGACTAATAAATGAGCTAATTGTGATATTATAAATCATGGAAAATAAGGTTCGGTCTTAGATCGAGGTTGTGGGCCGAATTGGGAAATTTGTCATTTTCGTGTCCGAGGTAAGTTCGTGTGTTAATAATAATGCAGCATCATGCTTGAATTGTAATTCTCTATTGATATGGCATAAATTGTATGATTTAATATGTTTAGGAGAAGTTGATGGATGGTATGTATGGTATGGAAAATGTGATGTTTGTTGTGTTATGAGAAATTGAATGGCAAATTAATGTTACATGAATTGAATGTTAAATTAATATTACATGGGTTGTATGAGTTGCTACACGGTTGTACCTGACGAGATTTCGACAAGTAAGTTCGAATAACCTAAAGTAAACCCATAATATGCCTAAATGCATGTTTTATGAATGTATGATAGTTGTATAAAAATATGGCATGAAAATTTATGAATTGGTAAAATGTTGAAAAGTGAGAATTCTCAGTTGAACCATCGGAATAGAAAAGATACGAATGAGGTAGCAGGCCACTATGTGTACAAGAGAGCTACAGGATGGTTTTAGGTCACGTGTGTAGTACTAAGTGCAGGCTACTACGTGTACCAGACGGATAGGTCGCATGTGTAGTACTAAGTGCAGGCTACTATGCGTACCCGATAGTTTCGATCACATGTGTGGTACTAAGTGCAAGCCACTATGTGTAAGTGAAGGTTTTGGTCACATGTGTAGTACTAAGTGTAGGCAACTATGTGCACCAGATAGCTTCGGCTACAAAGGTGGTACTATGTGCAGGCCACCGTGTATCTGTTATTATTCTGATGAGTTCAACGGGAAATTGACTAAGTGAAAATACACGTGATTGTGTAACGACTAAGTGTAATTGAATACGGTCATGTTATGAATAAGTGCAAGTGTGAATGTGACCAATTGAGAAATGTGGAAAATGTACGTATGAACAATATGCTCGATATGTAATCGGAAAGTGGAAAGATTGGTATAGGCAAGTGATGAACACAACTAGAGTGAGAGAGAGCAAAAATTTACAATAGAACTACTTTGGACAGTAGCAGTGATGTGAATTTGAAAAATCACCAAATATAGTAGAAATTGAATTATAAGTTGGATGAGATATTTATTTAAAGCTTATTGAGTCTATTTTCATATAAAAGAAACATACCAAAGAAATGATTCATATATTTTCAGATATTTGAATATCTGTGAGACTGGTTCAGAATGGTTACGTGATCCCCTATTCTGCCTTGAAAAAATCATTAAAATTTGTAAAAAAATAATTATGGGATATAATTTATATGATTGAAATCCTTAATGATCCTATTTTCAAATTAACTAAATAATAAGGTCATATGAACTCTGTACGAGGAGAAAATTGATTCGTAGTGAAGAGAGGTCAGAATAGTCAAACAGTAAAATAGGGGAAACTTTAATGAATAAACTGTACTAATTGGCTAATCCAAAAATTTTGGAAATATTATGGTAATAATATAAATGAGTCTAGTTTCAGGCAAAATTAACTGATCTTAATTTGGAGTTCTGTAGCTCCAGATATAAATAATTTAATGACTATGACTCAAGAAAATAGCTTAACTGGAATTTGAATTAATAGAAAGAATATGAAAATAGCATGTTATCGCATTGCATATTATTTTCATGCGAGCTTACTAAGCGTAAAGCTTACTCCCTTCTTTCCATTTCTTTTAGCTTTGTCAGGTCAGCTCAGGGTTGGAGATCGTCGGAGGCAGCATCACACTATCGAGCCATTATCCTTGGAGTATTGACATGCGTATGTTAACTGTTTTCAAGTGAGTGGCATGTATAGGGACTTAGTTTTTCTATGATGGATGTGGTTGTGATTAGTCAAATGTATTTTCTTATATTGATTTGTTGATTATAGCCATGAGATGTGGCTTATGATGATTTTGGCTTGTAAGCCTATTTGTCCATGGTATGTGTTAATGTCTTGTTATGTGGTATAAGTGATTAAATAGATGGCAAGGTCCAATGCATGTGTTTGAAAAGTTTTAATTTTGGGCGAAATTTGGTAACCCGATTTGTACGATTGTGAATGTTTAAGTCTGGTAATGCCTCGAACCCTATCCCGGAGTTAGACACGGGTGAGGGGTGTTATAGCCTAGGCCGTGTAACAATCGAACAAAGGGACACACGGTCGTGTCCCAGCCCGTGTCTTCACCCGTGTAACTCATTGAGTTGGGTCACACGGCCGTGTTGCAAGCCGTGTGCTAGACCGTGTAACTCTCTGACTTGCGACACACAGTCGTGTCGCAGGCCGTGTGCTAGGTCATGTAACTCACTGACTTAATACACTAAGAAATTTCAAATGACACACGGCTGTGTAGCTAGGCCGTGTGTGTCACATGGTCGTGTGACAGCCCATGTGATCAATAAATTGACCCTAAATTCAAGCCATTTCAAGGCCAAATCATACCGAAACATACCATTTCAAACATTCTATTTCATCTAACCAATATGTCATTCAAAGGCACCACATTAGTATCAAAACATCATTGATAAAATCAGAGCAACACAGTCACATTTCAAGCATTGAACCTATCTCTTTTATCTACCAAATGATATCATATATGACCATTTACATGCCAACACAAACATACCAAAGGGTCTTATATACAAACACATAAAAGTGGTCAAAATGACCTAACGTGGCAAGTTTCCAAAGCTCACCAAAACAAACATAAACTTCAAAAGTATATACAAACCAAATCAACGATTACACATTCAAGAAATACCATATATAGGATCCTATACATGTCATTTATAACCTTGGCCAAAATGCACCCAAAAACTACCGAAATGGTTGCTAGATAGTGTAATTGATCCCCGACAAGCTTCCAATTGATTGAATTTCTGATAATCTATAAAACAAAGGAAAGTAACTACATAAGCAAGTAATGCTTAGTAAGCTCGTATAAACTCAAACAAAAATTACCATTTCATTAGCACAATTTATAGAATAAGCATAATGTCACTACCAAGACCATAAGTTTAGTAAAAGCCAATATAAGCATCATCAAACTCACAAGTTAGTAAATTCATCAATGATAAATATAAATTCAATCATATAGTAAGTAGATTTCATATATACATCATTTAACTCATCAACCTTCTCATAAGTTCATGAACCATTTCAATTGTATACTTACTATGCATTTTCCTTTACTTACCCGTTGAACCATTTAGAATTACATCGGATACTTGGGAATGCTCACACATAGTGTGCCTTTCCATATAATCGTAACCTTTCCTTTTCATTAGTGCTCATACGAGCTGTGAAATGGGCCTGCTCACACGAGTTGTGGGTCGAAATGTTAGCTACACGATGCTGTTCACATGAGCTGTGGAGAATTCGCAACAAATGCAGGACCTCAACCATTGGTAGGACATTCAAGACCAGCACTCGAAACATGAAAATCCCTAATGACATGTCATTCGTATCCTAAGAATTTTTAAGGCTCAAACAGGATTTGTTATACGTTAATTATTCATACATCGATACATATACAATTTCAAGTCCGTTTATATTAACGTAACATAGAAAATAATCAATTTAACTAACATTAATACAATCATAATTCATACGAACTTACCTCGATAACTTTGGTCGTATAAGTAAAGTTGAATACTAATCCGAAGCTTTAGCCTTTCCTCGATTTAAGTCTGGTTGTTGTTTATCTTGATCTAAATAGATAATTTCATTCAATTAAATACTTCTAGTATTCAATTTAATCCATAATCCATATGTATGTAAAAATTATGAAATTACCCCTAAAATTTTAACTTTTCACAATTTAGTCCTTAAGCTCATAATTTGAAATTTAACCATTTTAATCCTCCATGCAAGCTAGCGAAATTTCTTAGGGACTCATACCAACCCACTTAAATCATCATTTCATAATTTTACCATAAAATTTTACTATTTTCACAAATAAATCCCTAAATGCAATTTCATCAAAAATCATTTAACAAAACATGTTTATTTTACAACCAAGATTAATAATCTATCAAATAAATTCAAAACCTATTAAAAAATAACTATGGCAAGTCCCTCAACCTTTAACAGTTTTGCAAATTAACCCCCAGGCTAGCTATATTAAGCTTAAACGAACTCAAAAATATTAAAATAATTAAAAATGGGGTATAAAATCATACCATGCAAGAAGAAACTCAAACCGAAGCTCTCTCGCCTTCAAAAATGGTGAATTCAGCCAAAGCAAGGAAGAAATGTGGAAGATGATAGTATTTACTTAATTTATTTTTGGTTCATTTACTAATTTACCATTTTACCCTTATTAATAATAAAAAATTTCAAGTAAACATTGTCCATATTTGTCCACTAACTCTTTTAATGGTATAATTACTATCTTAGTCCATTAGTTTAAGATTTCATGGCCATTTGACCCCTTTAACTAATAGAATTCAACTTTTACACTTTTTACAATTTAGTTCTTTTTACCTAATTAACCATTTAAACTTTAAAATTTCTTAACGAAATTTTAATACGACCTTAAAATAATCCTGTAGACACTAAATAAATAAGAAAATAATAATTTACTCATTTAAATTGTGGTCCCAAAACTACTGTTTCCGATACCATTGAAAATGAGCTATCACGCAAGCTATATAAATCCAAAATCGAAACCTAAGTCCCATGCCATAGTTCAAATAAATTAATACAATCCTTGAATAATGATAAGATATCAAATAATAACTTAAAAATATTTTAGAAAGTAAAATCGATCCAAGTCAAGCCCTCTGTGTGCCTAGTCCGCATCCTAACCTAGTGGGTTATCTGTAAAGATAGAAATAAAAGGAGAGTGGACTATGAAACTCAATGTATGTTCAATCATAAGAAAATTGGAACAGAACAACAAACCAACAAAGCACATGAATTAGCAATTTTGAGATTAAACACAACCATAAAGCACCTGAGATTAACAGTTCTTCACATAAAACACTTCACTTCACTTCACTATCTTATCTTAGTATTCACAATTTTATATGCACATGCTTATGAATGCATTAAAGTTTCAAATTAACAGAAAATTCTTACCTAACTCCGCTACACACCTCACTTATGAGTTCCCTAGAACTCATCTACCATATCACTTCGGATTGTAGATGAGCCACCACTGATTTGCAGTTAAACTGCCACTTTGTAAAGAAAAACGTGGGCAAACCACTAGTATTTTAGATAAAACATTTGCAATTACTGCCACTTGTTGTGAGTGCACAACATATTCGCAGATTAAACAAACTGCCACTGGGTTTTGTGGACAAGCCACAGATTTGTAGTTATTGCCACTTGTTGTGAGTGCACAACATATTCGTAGATTAAACAAACTGCCACTGGGTTTTGTGGACGAGCCACCACTTGTTGGCAGATTTAATAAATTGTCACTCTTCTTTCGTACAATGTCCGCCCCATGCAATGCATTATGTCATGCTATGTAACAAATCAACACTAATAGTAGACATGTAACATATACTCAATTCATCACTAACACTTAACATGTCATGTTTTTCACAAAGCGGTAACAATATTATCACTTTCCATTTAACAGTTTCACTTTATCATAATACACATAGCATTCACATATTATGTGATGTAATAAGAGCATTTAGGCCATTAAACACAAATTTCAAAATTCACACAATATTAGAAACTTAACTAAGCAAGGATAAACTCTAAAAAAATTTAGGGAATGTATAAGGATTAAACTGAACATAGCATTCTTTTACATAATACTGATAATTTAAATCAATCAATCATGATTTTTAGCTTAAATCATTCTATTATGGACTTAATTGAACAAAGTTAAACATTAAAAACATATTGGGAATTAATCAGGGACTAAACTGAACAAGATATAAAATTCTAGGTCAAGACTGTAAAATTTTAAAAAAAAGGGGTACATGGCCGTGTGAGATGCCTTAGGTTGAGTGGAAGGGTTACACGGGTGTGTGGCCAGGCCGTGTTGTTTATGAACAACATTAGGGTTTTTAGGGGACATAGCCGTGTGGTAGGCCGTGTGGTCCACTTGTGTGACCTACACGCCCGTGTGGCATATTGTGTGGAAGGTAGTGCCCATGTGAGAAGCAAACTATCCTACAGTTTACAAAGGGACATGGTCGTGTGGTCCACATGCCCGTGTGGCCCTATCTTAAGCACGATTTTGCCTCGATTCGCTTGTAAAACAACACACATCTGTCACCGAGGTCTCAACCAATGATATTCAAGTCCACAATTGATTCGGGATACCTACAATAGGTCTTTCGGTCGACAAAAACACAAGAATTAATATCAACTTTCAAGATTTATCGAAATTACCAAGATTTTCAAGAAAACTCGTAAAAGATTCGCAAAAGATCGTTGAATCAATCTTGAAATTAATGAGAACAAGAATCCTATAGGTATTTGAGATCTAAACATCGAGATTTGGAATTTTCTTACTGATCTTGGCAACGATAGAGACAAAATTTGACGAGTTACTCTAAACTGATAAGAAGAATTGTTGAACAGAGATTGATTTCGGGTTCGGAATCAAAATAAGATTTCAGCAATGGAGGAAAAATATTTGCAAAGGGAAATATGAAAAAGAAAGCAAAACTTCTAGTTCAATTAGAAAAGAAACTAGAGTTATATTTTGATTTAGAGAAGGGATTAAATACCTAGGTTTTCAAAATTTGAGGAGTTGCTTGGGCAATTAACCCTTATTGTCGAAATTAAAAATGGAAAAAGAAAAGTTCAATTAGAAATACTAAGGCCATTTGAGCTACTACCGATAGTTAACACATTTTCACTCTATTTAATATATAATATATATTCTAATGTGATTTTCAACATTACTCCCTGAAAGGGAAATGAAAAGGAATGAGGGAGGTGGGTTTTGAACCTAGTATCTCAAAAAATTGTACAAGCTATTTAACCACTAAGACTAAAGCCCAATTTTATTTTGGGATGTTACAAAACAGTTTTAAAAACAATTTTTTGGTAATTATTTTTATTTAAATAATTTTTAATTTTTTCCTAACAGTTATAAACGTTTTTTTACAAGCTTGAAAAAAAATATATTTGAAATAATTCTATGATTTTATTTATGAAAAAAATACAATATTTATTTGGAAAAATAATTTTTAAGTAATAAATTCAAATTAAGTAAATAGATTAACAAATTTTGATTTAGAATTTTTTATGCTTCCAACCTTAAAAAAATTGATTAAAAAATATTTTAATTTATTGATAGTTTGAAATCATTATATTTTATTTTTAAACAAAAATAATTATTTTATCTTTAAAAATTATTTTTTATTAGATAAAATAAAGAAATTTGAAATAATTTTAAAACAAAAATTATTTCAGCAATTATTTTATTCGATAAAAGTTTTTAAGTTTAATTTCGTATAGTTTCACTGAATATAATAAAAATAAAATAAAATGAAATTGCTTATATTATTTGACTGCAGCTGGATCAACCTGATGAATTTGTTTGAATTCAAAAAGCTGGTGTCCAAGTAATTTACTAGGATGACCTTAGCGTTATTGGCGTTTTAATCATGTCAAGAGCAATTAGTAAGCTTATGTTATTTTTTTCTCTTTTCTAACCATTTTTGATTTTTTAAAATTATATCTATTCTTTTGTTTAATTAATCTTGAGGTGATATTATTTAAAATCGTTCTTTATACTGAAGTCTAAGGTGACAATAATGGAAAAAAAAAATAAAATAAAATCTTTGATACTGATAAGCGATGAGTTGCGAGATTTGAGTAATGACACGACAATAAAAGGTGATACATCCAAAGGTTTTGCTCAACATTGTTGGAATGCTTCCACTTATTAACAAAGTTGATCTTGATTAAGCATACCGTCGATAATATCAACGTGATTGTTAATTTTAATTTTAATTTTCATTTTTTTTTTACTATATTCAATATTCCTCCTTATAAAAACCACATCGCAATAGTTTGAATTTAGATATATGCTTAAAGTTCACATCATAATATATATATATATTTTTAAACGATAAGCAATAACTCAATAAATTTTACTACAATCAGGTTAGAATTTAAAATAAAAAAAATATTGGGAATTGACCGTGCATAGCATACAGTTTATTTAAAATTGTTAATTGTATTACTTAATATTATTTTCAAGTACAAATTTGTAATTTATAAGTAAAAATTTAAATCTAAAATTTAAATAAACTATTTTACAATATGGTGACTTAATACAATTTTATCGGTTTATATCATTATATTTTATGGGTTTAAGAAATAATATTTTTTTACTTGAGTTGTGGTAACTTAATACAATTTTATGAGTTTATTAAAAATAATGTTATTTCTATTGACCCATGTATAAAATAACACTCAGTAAATTTGAACCTAAATTTTACTCCTAAATAATTAGGGTAAGGGTTTTTTTTTTAAATTATAACAAAACAATTTTAATTATGTACCAAAAATAATTTTAATTTAAAACATTCACAATTATCACAATGTAATTGATTAAAATTGAAATTTGAAGTGATAAATTTAAAATATTAATTTTACGTGATAAAACCTAATTTAAAGCACAGATTCAAAACATATCTAATATAATTTCATAAAATTAAATTTAATATGTTATGTTGTGAGAATACATATATTGTACTTTATATTGTTTTTAGAATACATTGTTTTACAATATTTATGTGAATGAACATTTAAAAAAATTAATATTTTATATTTAACACATATAATTAATTTGTGTATCACACGGAAATAAAAACTAATATTATATATTATAAGATACACTTACAATCTTGACAACAATCTGCGAATAAATTTATATTATAATAAGTGACGAACTCTTTAATCGACACATTAATAAACAATTAATATTAAAATATAAATTAGGCCCCTCTATCAACCTCGGTTATGTTATTATACATTTATTCTTAAAATAAATTGATTAAATAACAACTTATTTATGACAATAAAAAAAAAATACATCAACGCACCGTAGAAATCATGCCTTATAATGTTGGTACATTGATTTTCTTTTTCCTTGGTTAAATTAATAAATCTGAGTAAAATTCGATTCGATTCGAAAAATTCGAAAAAAAATTTAAATTTCGAGTTAATTGAATTGAGTTATTCGAGTCAATTCAAATAAGTAATTCGAGTTTCGAGTTCGAATTGAGTTGAATTTTACAATTCGAATAACATATTAGTGTAAATACCCTTTTGATCCCTGTCAACTTGAAAATGAGCAAATTGGTCACTCTCTCAACAAAAATTACAAATTAATTCAAAATAAATAAATTAATGATTAAGTTTATCTAAAGTATCTTATTTTTATTTTTATTATTTTTCTTTGAAAAGGTTTTCAAATATATATGGTTTCAAATTTATGTGCTCTAACATAAAATTAGTTATACTGTAACAAGATTTTAAATTGACATGTTTAATTTTTTAATTTAACTCGATTAAACTTGATTTGAATTTCATTTCACTCGACTCGATTCGAAAAAAATTCAAATCAAGTTACGATGATAAAATAGAACTCGTCAACTCGATTAACTTGAATTTTTTTCACTTAATTTGGTCGAACGCTCACCCCTAGGAATTAGAAGAAAATAAGTCAAGGACAGAGAGAAATAAAAAAAAAAACAGAATGAGAAAGGAAAATAAAAATAAAAGGAAAGAAAGAGGGAAAGAAAGTGACCAAAGAGAAAAAAAATGTATTTTTATTTTTGTATTCAAAATATGAAAAAATATTTTATATATTATTAGTGAAATGAAAAATATTTACCAACCCGTTTAACATATTATGATACGTCCTTATAAAAATAAAAGGACACATGGCAACATTTTAATCCCTTTTATGAATTTTTTATTTCATTAATAGCGTGTAAAATAATTATCTTAAAGTATTATATTTTTTTCAAAAATATTATTACATATTTATTATATATGTCACACCCCAAAAATTGGATTAGAAGAATTGGTTTTGTAAAAACCGCAAGTGGTCATGCCCTGATTTATAATGTTATCTTTGTGTGTTTTAAAATAAACCGATGATTTGAAATAGATGTTGAAATTAGGATCATAAATAATTAATTAAAGTATTAAAATAATATAATCAAGTTAGATTTTTCTTTTATTGACACGCATAAGCATGCTCGAATAAACTGCCAATTTTTGCTATACTATATGATTGTTACTGTACTGAAAACTGTTATTATGTATGCTTGGTTTATTTTTTTTTTTTGCACTGGTTTTCTTGTGATGGAATTCATATTGAGCTTCATAAATCACTCCCTTTTATTTTCATCTCTACAGATAACCCACCAGATTAGGATGTGGACACGACATCTAGAAGGTCTTGGCTCGGTTTTGTTTTATTAAAATATTTTAGAATTCTATTGATATTTTTATTATTCAGAGACTGTATTGCTTCATTTTTGAATTGCAACACCCCAAATATGATCTATAAGCCGGACCCAAGTCTTGAGTGTTACCATTCTAATACATACGAAACTAATTTTTTACTCATACAATTTTTAACTAAATTAAACCATTGATTGCGAGATTTTATAATGAATATGAGAGTATAAACCAATGAAGGACTATACTGGTTACACAAGGGGTTAAATTACAACCATGACTGGTTCAATACTCTGATCTAGGGGTAATAAATTCACTTAGGGAATTTAATCTTATCTTATCCATGACAAGGTTGATTAACTTGATCTTATACATGTCTCTTAAGAAGATTTTATAATGCAGACTTGACTCAACCTCGCTCGCTAGCTAATTCTGTATGCATAACAGCCTAATATGCCATTCCCTCAGCGTAGTACTGGCGTTGTCCCACCAGGCACAAATCCATCAAGCTCACCTGAAATAATAACATATGAAGGTAAGTTCGAGAGAACTTAGTGAGTGTAACACCATTTACCTGAGTCAAATTTGCTCATCATGTTTGACAGTTTGATGACTAATTCATTGCTTTTGTCCCTTAGATCATCACTAGCAAACACTTCCTTACTTTTCCCTCACCATTAGGCATGTTCGTTGCCACACTTTGCTCTAAGACCATTTCATTCTTTTTAGTGTTTGTGGGGTTTTACTTACATTTTTCAAACACTAAATCGTGAGTTCGCCAAGTCTTGGAAACAAATCTCCGCATGGTAATTGCCTCTTTCTTTTGGGTGTGCACTCCTCTTGTCCATTTCTGTACCATATACTCATTACTTCGTCATGATTCATTTCAGAACTTATCCATACATCATAAACATGTTTCATATTTATCGAATTCATTACTCATGTTGAGGATGATGTAGAATACGCTGACATCTTAGCATTGAGTCCACCACAAGGGCGTACTTCACAAATCATTCTTGAGAGTCCTTCTTAAACATGCCACAAGAGCAACCCAACCTGAGCGCGCCATACAAGCCTTTCCTATAGAATTCACCATAAAGGTTGTTCCTTCATAATTTGCCGTAAGGGCATTTCTTGAATATTTCGCCATAAATTTCTAACTTTAGAGTTCGTTGCAAACATTATTCTTCCCGAGTTGAGCAACAGAGTTGCTTCTTTCTGATTATTTCCACTGGAGCCATTTTTTCAGAGTTCATCATGCTTACCGTTCCGTCAAAGTTTGCCATTAATAGGGTACGCAACAGAGGACTTCCTTACTAGAGTTCATTATGCTTACCATATCGTCAGAGTTTTCCATACGTATTGCTCTTTTGAATTCATCATGCACATAACTTCTTTATTTTCAGACCTGCCACAGAGGCGTTTCCTTCCAATGGTTGCCACAAGATCCATTTCATAGACTACCACAAAGGCTTCCCTTTTTGGCGTTATCACGATAGAGATTTGCTTAAACTCACCTTTCGTGAGGTTTGCCCCTTATCATTCAGGGTCGCGCAAAGAACCCCATTAGGTAATAACATTCTTTTGATTCTTCCTATATGATGCCATAACCCATCAGTTATGGTCTTACACAATATAGTGTCATGGTCATGGGCTTTTCCTTTCAGAGATCGTGTTTAAAGTCCTGACAAACCCCTTTTTGACGACTCCGCGGAGACAGATACATATTCACTTGACTAACTTTTCATGCTTTGACACCAAAACAACATACACCACAAATCACACATTCTAGACTTGCTCATAACAATTGTATTTTCGAATTAGGATTATCATCACTTATTTAGTTTGTTAGATTTCATATAAACTATACATATGAGGCTCATCTAATATTCATGCTACACATTTTCCATTTCGGTCACGTAGTTCATTCTATCTCTACATAAATATCCAACATAAATAAGAAACTTACATAAATCGGTTCAGGGACTCACCTGACATCTACCTTCTGCAGTTCCAAACTCCAGATCCAGACTCCCATCGAGATATCAATAGCAACTACTGCTAAAAAACATAAAAAATCATCAAGATCTATTTATATACCCATAATTCTCATTATTTCTAACATTAGAAATCCTCGTACGTCTCAACCCGCTTTGGAAACAAGACTGCTAATTCGGAATACGTTTTCTTAACCATCGAGGTTACAGAAAAATGACGCGTCCCCTTCAGTATGAAATTCATGCATTCCTTAGGTTTTTTTTTCATGTGCCCGTATCGTAGTCCTCTATCATACAATTGTGTCCACTGCTCCTTGGGTATCCCATTGAAGTACGTTGCACCTTGTAAGTTTACAACCTATAGTATCTCCAACTTTTCATGGAATCAATGTTAGACGAACTCGTACCCTATCAATGACAATCAATATTATATTCAAGAACGTGACCGAAATGTATATGTTAAATTTTTATACATGAAATAAATAATATGCACAACGTACCCATGTTAATGACATGTCGCCGTTCCACATCCTTATGGTATCGACTCATGTAGTTAAACCCTATATGACGTAAACAATACTTATGGTGTGCACGATCCCATAGGTTTAAACACCAATAGAATGCAACCTATGCCCCTGTCGAAATTGATGCATACATCGGGCTGTGGCACAACATGCATTCTCAGGTTAGTTTAGAAGAAATCCAGTTATCTTTGGATTCATCAGGAGTTATTGAAAATTCTATTGGTAGGATTTTTCGATTACCATCTTTGGCAATAGTTAATAACAACCAATGCTCATATCATCCGTATAGGAATGTGCCGTTAATTTGGACAAGTGGCTTGCAGTACCAGAATGTAGTTATGCATTGCTTGAAAGTCCATAAAAAATGATGGAAAACTCTTTTTTCCATGGACCAAGCGATCATCATAATATGTAGGCTCCGTTTGTAGCTTGGTTACGAAACCCGGTACGTACCGCTCTAGTACTTGACACTATTACCATAAATCATTGTAGGATTTCTCCCACTCGCGATGCATCTTCTCCAACACCTTCTATTTTTCCAATCATGCCTTGTTGTAGGACACCGTGTAATCGAACTCGCTGCGGATGTCTGTGATAAAAATTGGGACTGGAATCCTAAGACTCGCTTTGACCATGGGTAATAAAAAGTCAAATATCATGTTCAAATCCAATTTCGTATGATCGTTCGACATGCTTAAAAAATAAATAAATTAGGTCACCATACATAATATAATGTCGAAAAAAAGGTCAAAATTTGAGTTGATGTTGTTAACCATGATACATACTAGCTACAACACATGTATGTGGTGCAGTAAACTTCCTGATCGTCGAGAACGCTGAATTTTTTCTCACAGATACCATGATTTTCCATGGATACCCTGTTCTACGCATTACACACTTTCCTTCATATTTCTTGAATCGGGAGCATGTAACGGCCAAGTTGATGCCAAGCTATATGCTATACCGCTTGACTGCATATAAAAAAGCATTTTTGGCGTCAAACTCCATCCCAACCTCTAAATGGCTGAAATTTGTTGACGAAGTCGCATGCCCTGGTCTTCTATGATGAAGGTCTGAGAATTCTAAACCACCTTCACTAGTAACATTGATAGTACACTTGTGGGGTAGGGTTTCATACACTGTGAAACCCGGGTCATCCCCTCGAGCGATGTAGGAAGCTTGACTGTCGGATCCACATCTTCTAGTTTAATAAGAATGTGATTCGATTCTGAAATTACTGTAATTTTTGCACCATCCGGTCTGGCTTTATAACACCCCTTATCTGTCTCTGTCTCTAGATTAGGGTTACAAAGTATTACCGAATAATCGAAACACATTTAACATATTAACATTTAAATAAATTAAACATATTGTAATCCATTTAATCACATGCATTTGTCCCTAAATCAAGCTTTCAAGACCCTAAAAATAACTTAGAAGCAATTCGGGACTAATTTGAAACAAAATAGAAGGTTTAATGAACATTTGCAAAAATTGAAAAACACGGGTCACACGGCTGTGTGACATCACCCCAGGGCGTGTGACATTACCCCAGGCAGTGTAACATTCAAACAATGGGACACACGACCATGTCCCAACCCGTGCCCTCACTCGTGTAACTCACTGAGTAGCTATACACGCCCGTATGCTAGGCCATGTGCTAGGCCGTGTAACTCTCTGAGTTGCCACACACGTCCATGTGTTAGGCCGTGTGAACCCAAAATTTACATAAAATCAAAACATTACAAGTCCAATTCCTACCTAACCATTTAAACATTTAGACACACATTCAAGGGGTTCAAACACCATTCAAACATACATGAACATACCATTTCAAACATCTTAAATCACCTAACCAATATGCCATTCAAAGGCACCACAATTGTATCAAAACATTAATTACCAAAATATGCCACTATTGCCATTTTCCAAACAAAGTAATCTAGATCAATTAACTATCACACATAACCATTTGCAGGCCATCAAAACATACCAAAAGAACCTTATTTACAAGCACTTAAATGTGACCATTATAACATAACTTGGTAAGGCACCAAAGTGCACCAAACCAAACTTAGCTTCCAAAAGCTTAAACATACAAACACATTCATTACATATTCATAAACTACCTATACAAAAGACCTATACATGCCATTATTAACCTTGGCCAAAATACTCAAAGTCTACCGAAATAGTTGCTGGATAGTGTGATGGGTCTCCGACGAGTTTCCAACTGATTGAGCTTCTGATAATCTATAAAACAAAAGAAAATAACTATGTAAGCAACAAGTGCTTAGTAAGCTCGTATAAACTTAAACATAACTTACCACCTTAATAACACCATTCATAGATTAAGCATAAACCAATACCAATAACATGAGATTAGTATAAGCCTATTCAAGCATCATCAAGCTCACACGTTAGTAGGTTCATCAACATCACATATAAGCTCATTTGCATCATAAGAAGATTTCATAAGATACATTACATATGCATCAACCTTTTCATAAAATCATGAACATTTCTATTAAATTACTTACCGTTCCATTCCTTTTCTTACTTGTTGAACCATCTAGAATTACATCAGGTACTTGGGAAAGCTCACACATAGTATGCCTTTACATATAACTATAACCTTTCCTTTACATCAATGCTCACATGAGCTGTGAAATGAGACTGCTCACATGTACTATGGGTCAGAATGTAAGCTATATGATACTGCTCACATGAGTTATGGAGAATCTGAAACAAATATAGGACCTCAGCCATCGATAGGACATTCAAGACCAGCACTCGAAACATGAAATCCCTAATGACATGTCATTTGTATTCTAAGAATTCTTAAGGTTCAACCGGGGCTTGTTATCCATCAATTAATCATGGCATGGATACATATATATACATATAGATTCATTTATTAAAACAACATAACAATTAGACAATTTAGCCAACATTAAAACGATTATAGTTCATACGAACTTACCTCGATAATTAGGGGCGTAGTAGTATAGTCGAACTAATCTGAAGCTTTAGCTTTTCCTCGATTTAAGTCCGAATATGGTTTATCTTGATCTAAATAAATAATTTCAATTAATTAAGTACTTCTAGTATTCAATTTAATCCATAGTTCATATTTATGAAAAAATACGAATTTGCCCTAACATTTTAACTTTTCACATTCTAGTCCTTAAGCTCATAACTTGAAATTTAACTATTTTAACCTAAATCCAACTTAACCAATATTAAAAGGGACCTTGAAACAACCCATTATTACCAAAATTTCACAAAAAAACGCCATGAATTTATACTTGTAACAATTTAATCCCTATTTCAAATATACAACAAAAATCACTTAACAAAACATGTTTATTTTGCAACAAAGATTAATAATCTATCAAATAACTTCAAAACCTATCCAAAAAATCCATGAAAAGTCCCTCAACCTTCAACAATTTTGCAAATTGACCTCGAGCTAGCTAGATTAAGCTAAAACAGACTCGAAATATAAAAATCATTAAAAACGTGACTGAAATCATATACCATGCAATCACCTTAGCTAGTTGAACCTTCGAGCCCAAAAATGGCTATTCATTTGCTCTCAAAATTGGTGGAGAAGACAACAATGAAGATGAAACCATCTTTTAATTTCTTTTGTTTTAATTTATTTATTAAATTACCATTTTAACCTTTGTTATTAACTGTACAAAACATCAAATTCATGTCCATATTTGTCCACTAACTCCTTAAATGATATAATTACCAAATAAGTCCATTAGTTTAAAATTTCATAGCCATTTGACCCTTTTAACTAATAAAATTCAACTTTTACACCTTTTATAATTTAGTCCTTTTTATTTAATTAACCATTTAAACAACGAAATTTCTTAATGAAATTTTAATACAACTCTAATATAATCCAATAAACATTAAATAAACATTAAAAATAATAATTTAATTGTCAAAATTATGGTTTCGAAACCACTATTTCTGACACCACTAAAAATGGGCTGTTACAGGCCTCCTCTATTGGGTCATTATCTGTTTCAGACCCCTATTTGTCCTCTTCGTTCTCTTTTCTGGAGTAGATCATCCCTTCTTGTAAATTCGATGTCAACCCTAAAATCACTTCTGTTTGGCCCACCTTAATAACTTGATGGCGTACCCGTGTGAGTGTTACCGAGGTTGAACATAGGTGCGCTGAAGTTGAAATCGATGGGTGAAACCGCTGAATGCCTCGCCATTAATGATGATTCTGGGGTGTCTTGGTATGAGCTTTGCAACAATGATGTGAATCCATTGCACAACCGTGTGGTTGGACTTTTAGCTTCTTGATCTGGCGTAGAATTTAATGGACATGGTGTAGTCGAGCTCAAGCCACCTTTGTCTTATTTAACGAAGTCGACATATAACTCTAGTACAGCATTCCCACTAGAGAAATGGGATTCGATCATCGTCTCCAACTCGTTGTTCCCTGTGATCTCAAAAATGCCATATCTAACGGGGTCAAATGACGAAAGGTATCTACATTTTAGGCTCGAAATTCTTATCCAGATCCCTACTTGTGCCTCGTCCTTGTCCGAAGCTCTTTTAATGTTATGCTCTGGTTGAATGCCAGATCTTCAGACTGGGCTGATAAAAAAAAGGGCCCAATTTTAGTCTCACAAATTTGACCGTTGTAATGGATGAGAACTTTGACTTATCTGCTTATCTTGAACCAAATAGACTATTCCACATGTTTAAAACTGATAAAATAGTAAAAAGTATAGTTTTCATCACCTAAATCCCTAAACTTACATGTAATTTAACGAATTACCTTTGCTTGGACAAAAACGTAGAAACAAAATTCAAGTTTTTCACGACAACACCAATAACTCCTAATGCCAAGTATCCTTAAGATCAAGAATCTGCTTCAAAAGTTGGTATGAAAACTCAAGGGATTATATTGAGTTTATTTTATGGAGCTCTTACCCCCACACACATGAAACGATTCCAGCAACAACACATACCCTGAGCATCACGGGTTTTTGATGTATACACTTAAAGTTGAAAATTTTTGGGGAGAAAATGCTCCCCCACAGCGGCATTTTTCAACACCCAAATACGTATGAAATTTATCCTAGGAATCCCGGGTTGCAAGGGCTCAGAGGCAGAAGCAATCAAGTTGGGTGTGGGTTGAAATGCCTAGAGAGAAAACGCCCCCTGCAGGAAGTGCTTTCACCTGACATGGTAGTGAAAACGCCTTCTGCAGGGCGTGTTTTCCAGCCACATGTCTAAAATTTTAGTGGAAAATGCGCATTGTAGGAAGCATTTTCACTGCCATGTCAGGTGAAAATGCGCCCTACAGGAAGCGTTTTCACTGCCATGTTAGGTGAAAATGCGCCTTGTAGAGAGTGTTTTCTCTATGGTCATTTCAACACCCAGACCAACTTGATTGCTTCTACCTCTGAGCCCTTGCAACCCGAGATTCCCGAGATAAATTTTATACATTGCAACCTGGATTCCCTGGGTAAATTAAAAATTTCCCTTTTTACCCCGCCCCATCCCCTATAAAAATGGTCGTTCTCATCCCATACTCACCCATATCTAAGTCTCCTTTAAATCTTTTTTCTTTTTCTTATGTGTTGAAATTTCCGGGTTTAAACATTTATTTCTCTCTCGCTTTGATAGAGACATAGTCATAGTTTTAAGTTGTGTTTGGGTTCATGGTAATGTCGTGGAGCTCGATAACCTACAAAATTCATCTGCATTGTAAGTATGGAGCCATCACTTGAGAAGCCAGGATCGCTTTGCAACTTGAGGTCCAAGTTGGCAGTGATTATACTGTCTCGGGTTGAAGTATAACTAAGGCTTCAAGTTTACAAAGGTTATGCTACCAAAGGATGGAGCGTAACTAGGGCCCTAGTTGACGGTGGTTATGCAGGCACGACAACGAGTTTCTCCTTGCCAGAGGAACATGCTTTATAAAACCTATACGAAAGTGCGAGGAAGGAAAACACAAGGGGCCTTCCGATATAATTAAGTAATTCGTGTTGTCCATCTCCACCGAAGGCGGTGACCTTGTTAGTATAACCTGTTACACCCTAATTCTATCACAGGTTATAATAATGGGTCACCGCCTTCGGTGGTGATGGAGAAGACGCATTACTTTATTATACTGAAACGCCACTCTATTCTTCCTCGTACTTCTATTTGGATTTTATAAAGCATCCTCCTCTGACGAGGAAAAACTCGTTGTCGTGCCCGCATAACCACTGTCAACTAGGGCCCCATTTATGCTCCATCCTTTGGCAACATAACCTTTGCAAACTTGAAGCCCTAGTTACAATTCAAATTGAGACCGTATAATCACCGTCAACTGAGACCTTAAGTTGCAATGTGATTCGACTTCCCAGGTGATGGCTCCATACTCACATGGTAGATGAAATTTGTACGTCACCCAGCTCCTCAACACCATTGTAAATTCAAACATTACTTAAAGCTATAATCATGTCTATCTCAAACACGAATAAAAATACACCTACAAACTTCTAATTTTCAACAGCAAGAAAAAAAAAAGAAAAAAAAATAATTAGCAAAGTGAAAACGTGCGCAGTGAAAACACGCTTTGTAGGACGCGTTTTTATTCTCTCTCCTAAAAATGCACCTTGTACGACGCATTTTCTTTTCACTCTTCAAAAATAACGTATTTTGATAAATTTTAAAAAAAGTCATAGTTTATCAAATAAGTTATTTTTTCAGCATATATCTAAAAATTAGCCAAGACGTGAGGGAGAGGGAAAATAAGATATAAAAATAAAAATATATTTTTTTTTGTTATTTATACATTTTAATACATTTTAAAATTTTAATAATTTTAAATTTTAAATAAATTTAATTCAAAATTTCATGTGATGTAACAATGTCATCAACGGAGGTGGCATGCGATGTTAGACAAAAATTATTCATAATCATTCATGGAATCCCTCTCATATTATTACTTTTTTTCCCCTTCTCTTTTGGAAGGTTCAATTTTTGCTTCGAAATCAAACATCTTTACTTCTCTTTAAAAATTTTAACCAATTTCACTATTATTTCTCATGTTTTTAATATTTCTTAGTTTTTCACCATAAACACTAGATCTAGATTTATTTTAAAACATTTGTAATTATTTGGCTTTATTATTTTCTTAAAATTTTATTTATCAAATCCATATTTTTTTCTTCAAGAAATATATTTTATTTATTTCACAGAAATCTTATTTTTTTTTCCTCTAGGAGTATTGGTTTTTTTCTGAAAATCTCCATTCAATTTCACTATGATTTTACTTATACTAACGCCAAAATCACATACATTTTAATGAGTTTATATAATATTTAATATTTTATTGTTATCGAATTATTTGCCAAAAAAAAAAAAAAATACAGATATCGATTGGAACTCCAAAGGCAGTTTGTCTATCCTAATTCTTTTTTGAACAAAACTGCCTAATTATTGGTGGCCGATGCAGAGCTGCTCAAGTCGGCCGCACCAACTTCCAGCATTCGACAAAAGATCAGACATAATCCTCGTGTAAAGTACTTGGCTATAAAATTCGTTATTTTTTTAATATTATGTTGTATAAATTTATAGTAATTTTACTTATACAATTTTTTTTCCTTATATTAACTTCAGTTTAAAGTATAGTTAATGGAGTTTTAAACTCTATAAGTAAAGTAAGAGGGTAGATACTGTCCTATAAAGTAAAATAAAATATTAAAAAAATGAATATTTTTAAAAAAAGACGTGTTATAATTTTTTAAGATTATTTGTAGAATAAAAAAGTAGATGTTAGTATATCAAATACTAACCCTTATAAATATATATATTTTAAAATATATTTTAATATTTTTAATTTTATCAAATATTCATACGCTTATATTCTCTTTCTTTATTTATTGTAGAAAAGGTGTTGATATTGATTAAAATTCAAAAGGCAATTAGGTCTTTTGCCCAATTTTTGAAAGCTAAATAGCCTCGTTCATTTAAAGTTTTTAATATTTTCTTAATGTGACTTTATTTTGGTTAAATTAATTGTATTTTTTTATAATGTAAATCTCACTAAATTAATTTTATTTTCATCAAGTTGTTGGTTAGTTTTTATGAACTTAAAACTATTTAAGTAAGGATGTCAGTGGGTGGGTTTCGCAGGGTTTCACCTTAATTCGTACCCAATTGGGCGGGGATGGGTACAGATTTCGTGGGTGATGGGGTAAGGATGGGGACAAAAATTAGACCCGTCGTGGGTGGTCGGGCAGGCGTGGGTATGACCTTGTATCCACCTCATCCCCGCCCGCCTAGCATAATATAATAAGCATATTTAAAAAATAAACATTTATAAAAATTTAATTTAATAGTTATCTTAATAGTATTTTATTAATTTAATAATATTTAGTTTTTACACTTGTGTTGCATTTGAAGACATTTATGATGTATTTGAGACATTGTTTGTATTTGGATATTATGTAAGGACTTTATTTTCTGAATTTTTGAACTCGTGTTGAAGTTATATTTTATTTACCAATTAAAGGGTCGCGATGACTTGTTTTTTTTTTTTAAATGGTGGCAGTTGGATTAATATCACATATATGGTGGGAGTCCGGAGAATAGGTATTTCATACTTTTTTCATAAAAAAATTGATTTATATTTATTTAACTGATACTTATAAATATATTATATGAAGTGGATTGTGAGGCGAGTATAGCGGGGATTAGGTAGGTCTGGGGACCCACGTGGGTGGTGGGGCGGGGATGGTTTTAGTCTTACAGGTCATAGGGTGGGGATGGTTTTGGATTTTACACCCACAGTGGGACGCGAAGCGGGGATGGGAATGAAAATTCTTGGCGAGGATGGATGTGGTGGGAGCACCTCCGCACCCGCCCCACCCAATTGACATCCCTATGTTTAGGTCAGTTTTATACTTATTTATGAACATTGTTGTTTATCATTATAAATATTAATTTTTTTGCTTAGTTACTCATTTGACTAATAGTTTAAATATATTTTATTATATAAAAAAATTAAACAATGGATAGTTCTTTTGATGTAAATTAATGCTAGGTTTTTATAAATTAGTACAAAATTTTATTACAAACCAATAAAAGTTTCCATTATCAAAATTAAACTTATAATTATAAATAATTGTTGGGTGCAATAATAAAACAAATTGAATGAGAGTTCGAACTTTAAAGTTAACATTGTTGGAAAGAACAATTATGAACATCGAACATAGATAGTAAAATGAACATAATCGATACCAAAAAAATATTATATTTACAATTTATCATATTATTGTTGTTATTGTTTTGATAAGTTGAACATTTTATTTTTAACAATTTAAGAAATGATTTCCAAATTTTTACCATTTATCTTAAAAATCATAGTTTTATTCGTATTAATTTAATGCTTATTAATTAAAAATCAATGGCTAAGAAAATGAAATAAATTTCTTTCATAGTTTCATTACTACAACTTCTAAATTTGTATTATGAGAAATGCTCAATTACAAAAGTATATTTCACTAATATGTTAATTAATTCGTGGATTTAAAAAATAATTGAGTTAAGGAATAAAAGCAATATCCCAAAAAAATGTATAATTTATATTATATAATATAATAAATTATTTTATTTTTATGTAACTTGCTTCCCATCTATCTAACCACTAAATAAAATAAAAATAATCAAATCTTTTTTATATTATCTTAAAATATCTATTTTATAATATTACTTATGAGATCTGACATTTCTTTGTTAAAATTTCTTTTATCATATTATTCACAATATTTGTGAGAAAATGTATAGTATTTTAATATTTTAATTGACACGTACAATCATCTCATATATTAGATGCGTACATATAATTCTAAATAAATATATAATTTTTTAGATAAGATTATATTTATTCTAATATAAATTATATTTTTTTTGAAAAGTTAATTTGTCGGTTATTATGTTTTAACATTTTAATTGTATTATTTGTGAAAATTATATAAGAATACATTGATAAATATAATTATTAAATACATTACTAACAATATTATATAATTTAATAAATTAAGTAAAAAAACTAGTTGCATATATAACATTTTTTCTTTTATTCATTTTTGTGTCTTCAGCCTCACATTTCCGGCTTATGCCATATATGATTAGCTCTGTTACAAAATAATAATAATTATTATTAAATTAAAGTCCCATATGTATAATTGGTTTTAGATATATGTAGTTTCATTATAAATCTCAGTAATTTGTTTTTAGCATTTGATGCCATTCTATCCATTTCCTTGATGATATAGAGGAAGCAAATGGGTTTTAGCATTTGATGTCATTCACTGTTGACGTGGGCTTTGGATAAGTTCCCTTCCGGTGCATGTAACAGTTTTTTTTTTTTTTTTTTTAGCACTTACTGGTTTTATATTTTCAGCCTCACATTTCTGGAACATAGCATATATTATGATTTTTCTGTTTGATTTTTTTATTAATATATATGTATATGAATTAATGTAATTTGAAAATGGGGGGTATATATATCTATATATTTCATTCTTCAATTTTCAGGTATCTCCCTCCCTATACTTCTTTCATACCAACAAAATATCAGGAAAAGGAAAGAGAAAGGAAGTCAAAATGAAGCAGCAGGGAAGAGCATTTTGGAGTGTGCTTTGTTCTCCCAACTCTCATACTTGGCCATCTTCATCATCCTAATTTGCATCGCCCAAAGACAAAAAATAAAGGAAGATGCCCTCTACTTCAATGTGCTAAACATCACCATAGAAGTCATAAGGTAAACTAAGCCTCTTCTAATTAATGCCTTTTTTTTTTTTTTTAATATATGAAAGATAGAATAAGAGAAGAGTAGTAGATATTAGGATTGAAATCTCAATTTTTTTTTTTTGGTGAAAAAAAATAAGATACAAGTTCAAAGAAACTAGACCTTCAATGCAGGGTCCTCAAACAACCTTAACCCTGACATTTTATCATGAATCATCTTGACAATACTATCAATTTTCATGTTTTAAAGATAGTTGCATGAGCAAACTGTTAAACTTTAAATTCCTTAACGAGTAATTTACATTCTAAGTTACTATCAATTTGTGCATAAGTCCTAAACCTTTAATTTTTTAAACTATGTTATTTAACTTCTAATACTAACAAATTGTGCCACTTATGCTTATTTTATAAAATAAATTAATCGTAAAGGCTACTTATCATTCATTCTTTGACTCTTTTTTTAAAAAAAAAATTGAATTAATTTAGTAACACCCCTAATCTCTCTCCGTCGTTGGATTAGGGTTACGGGCATTACTAACAAATCAATCAATTAATCACTCATAATTAAAATGCAAGATATTTCATTCAAATTACAATAAAAATTATTCATACAATCCTAAATACGAGTTTACAGGACCTTAAAAATAGGCAGAGACCAATTCGAAACAATTCTAGAAGTTTAGGGTGAAATCTCAAAATGCCTAGAAATAGGGGACACACAGCCCTGTGGAATACCCCAGACTGTGTGACTTTCGAAGTTGGACACATGGCCGTGTCCCAGCCCATGTCTCTGCCCGTGTAACTCACTAACTTGGGTCATACGGCCGTGTCGCAGGCTGTGTGTTTGCCTGTGTGGAAACTACACCTATATTATTTTTCAACAAGCTCAAGGCACACGCCCGTGTGTGTTGCCCGTGTGTGACACACGACCGTGTGACAGACCGTGTCCCAAGCCGCGTGTACCTAAATGTACCTTAAAACTCAAGTTTACCAAATTTTGATTACTTGGGCACTAAGCAACCATTCCACAAGCCATTTAACCTATTCAAAACACAATCAAATATTCTCAATTTATACCAAAACAATCAACTTAAGTGCCTAACCAATGTACCCTCATTGGTACCACATTTTATATCATCAAACGCACCAACAACACATCAACCATTCAAGGACTTTCATTCATACCAAATTAGCCAATATTGAACTAACATATATCTCCTTAGGCTACCAAGCTTTAAGCTAAAACACATACCAACACATTAACTAGACTACATACCAAAACATAACTTTAACCACAACCATATATACAAGTAACCATCATTTCACTTTAAAACAAAATAACATCACATAACAAACCAACTATCAACTAAAGACTTCTTAGGTACATACCGTTACAAAATGAAATATCACTACACTTGAGCTCGGGATTGAGGTTGGATGCTGAGTTGATGACAAGTTGAGAAGTACCTAACCTGCGCACGGAAAACAAAAACGCACGCTGAGTAAAATTCAGTGGTATTTCTATAATCCGAACAATTTAACTTGATATAAATAATCAAAATGTGAGAATGCAACAAGAAATGTTATGCACTTATGATTCAAATCAATAAAACAAATTTACCCATTCTTTATTACATCCACTACATTCCACATGCTCAAAGCACATATCAATAGCATTCCATATATCATTTGTTAATCTCAATTCATGTAATGGCATGATCCAACTCTTTGATCAATACTTGGTTTTATTTCACAATTCACATCTCATATTTCATTTCTTGTCTTATATTCATTTCTCATCTTTGCCATCTCAATATCGAACACATAAATTTATTATTTAATTTCCCCTATTAACACAACTCGGACGGATACACGGATCCAACCAACACACCAGTTTAGCACCCAGTGCCTTATCGAATAAATCTGAAGTAATAACTGCCGCCTAGCACTATATAAATTGACACCTAGTGTCTCATTGGTTAAACCGAAGCAAATTGGCACCCAGTGTCTCATCGACTCAAGGTCGAAAAAGTCCCTGAACTCTTCCTATCCTATGGCATGCCATCTATATCTGTCTTAGCCTAAATAGTTAATAGGGTTTCATTTCACATTTCAATATAACCAATGTCACATTTCCATATACCATATTTGTAGCATATAAGCATTTGATTCAATTCATTAACAATCACAATTCTCAAAACATATATTCAATTCAGTATTCATATAATCGACATATTTCATAATATACAAAATCAACCCATTTCAAATCAACTACAAATTGAATTCAATCCTAAAGTACCAAAGTGCTCACCTCAAATGCTTATCATATGCAAACAATTAAATATGCAACAATCTACTATTTAATTCAGATGATAGAAATACAAACCGTGAATTCCGAGCTATTCGACGTCGACCTTGTTTTTCCCCTTCTTACTCAAAGATTCTGGAACGACGTTTGCTACGGAATAAAATAATTACAATTAATTAATAACATACCACTCAAATCACAAGAATTTCAATTTTTCTACTATATCTTGCTTAATCCTCAATTTAGTCCCTAAATCGAGACTAATTTTGATATCCATATTTAACCTCAATTTTTATACTAATTTCACTCTAAACTAAATTTTAGCTCCCTATTTTCAATTCTACCCCTTAATTTTGAATTTTTCACAATTTAGTCCCTATTACTCAAAATTAACAATTTATTCTATAATTTAGTCCTTTTTCACTTCTAGCTTAAAAATCTATCTATTTAATCCCTAATACTTAAACTATTCTACAATGGAAACATCTAAAATCTTGAAAAATACTAAAAATTTCAACATTGGTCGGGTAGTTCTAAATACCGGGATTCCAAAAATATAAAAATTACAAGAAAAGGGGACTAAATTGACTAACCAATTAAAATTTGAAAGTTTGAAGCCCTTGGTGCTGTTGGCCTCTCTTTGTTTCTTTTCTTTTCTTTTAATTTGCATGTATTCTCTCTTTCTGCTTCACTTTCTTTCTTTTAATTTTATTTTCATTTCATTTATCATTATATAATATACATACATTTTATACTATTTACTTATTACAATATATATAAGTTAGCATATATATATAACATATATCACCAATGTCATCTACTATCACTAAGTAAATGTATAATTACTATTCTAGTCCCTTTAATTCATTTAAATCTATAATCCAACTTTTTAACCTTACGCGATTTAATCCCTACATCTTAATAACTTCTAATTTCACGAAAACTACCTATCTAAAATTTAATTCGCTACAAGACTAACTTCGTAAATATTTAATAAAATTATTTACGAACTCGTTTTACAAGAACATAGTCTCGAACTTTACTTTCTGACACCCTTGACTATCGGGTCATTACAAATTTTTAGATTTCATAAAATAAATTTGTGCGTAATTCTTTGAAGCACCAAGCATTAGCTTTAAAAGTTCATAAAGCGCTAATGCCTTCAACCAGAATCAACATTGCTTCAAGCTCATATCAGAGAATAATATAACCCAATCTCCACCTCCAAACATGTATTTATATTTGTAAATTCTCATATATATATATTCTACTTAACATAAATTTTTTTTGACAAATAAGGAGCAAATGCATAGATTACACCATCACCGACTATAGTCGATCAACTCCTTGCAAATCTTCATGTATAAACTAGAGTATCTCATCAAGGGTTGCAAGAAACAGAGGAGTCCCAAAGACCTTATGTAACAGCCCGATTTAGGGGTTAGTCAGAACAGTGGTTTCGGAACCACTAATCTGAAGATGAAGAAAATTTTTTGTGTGTTATTTTCTGAGTTAGAGCATGATTATATTGGTGCATGAAAATTTTGATGCTTTAATTCTAGCGATTTCATGCTTAATTGCGAAAAAGGACTAAATCGCATAAAGTACGAAAGTTCTATTTTACAAGCTAAAGGTATCTAATAGCTATATAATATTAATTGGAGGTCCCTAATGTGTAATTAGGCCTTGTATAGGGTGGTGGCCGGCCATAGGGACAAAGATTTAGAAATTTGGTCAAGTGGGTGGAAATTAGGTGACTTAATTGACTAGATATATTAAAATAAAGAAAGAAAAGATATCACCTTTTCTCCTTCACTCCTACATCGAAAATTAGCAGCAAATAGGGGTTTGAAAGCTCAAAAATTTCAGCAAACTCTTCTCCTTACAAGTAAGTGTTTTAGTGATCATTTCTTGATAATATTTGTACTTTTGGAACCCCTAAAGCTTAAGCTAGCTAAAGAGGGGACTATTTTGCAAAATGGTTGTGTAACAGTCCGGTTTAGACTCTAGTCAGAATAGTGGTTTTGGGACCACAAATCCGAGTCTGAAAAATATTTTAATATTATTTTTTGTGCCTATTGTATGTGATTAAGCATGTGTGAAAGTTTCGTATGAAAATTTGTCTGTTTGTATGCTTAATTTGACAAAAGGACTAAATCGTATAATGTGTAAAAGTGACCTTCTAATTGATTAAGTGCCTATTTGATGTGGCTTTTAAATGAGGAGGCCTTATGTGGTAATTAGACCATTTTAAAAGTTAGCGGATGGATAAAGGACATTAATGCCCTTAGTGTTTAAATGTATATATGTTTAGCAATAAGGCTAATTTAGTAAAAAGATTAATAATATGTTAGTAAATAAAAGAAATTAGCATGATAGTGGATTAATTCATTCATCTTCCACCGAAAAACAAGAAAAGAAAGATAGGTTTAAAGCTTTTGATTATTCGGCCATTGAAGGGTTCAATTTAAGGTATATTTTGTTTCTATTTTTGATGATTTTTATGTTTTTGAGATTGTTGCTTAGTCTACCATCAAGTCCAAGTTGTAATTTGAAGAATTGATGATGTTTATGAGATGTTCCATTGATGAAATGGTGAGCTTTGTGATGAGTTTTGGTGTTAAATGAAAGATATGTGTTTAATGAACATGTTTTGTTCTTGAATTTTTGGTGAATTTAGCTAATTAGGGCTAAATTGTGAAAATAGAATTTTGAAGGACTAATTTGTGAAATAAATGAAATTGATGGATTGATATGAGCAGAGTGTGTATTCGGCTAAGCATGGGTATATGATAACTATGTGTATTTTGAGATTTTGTAAAATAGGGACTAAATTGTCTAAAAGTGAAAATGTGAGGGCTAATTTGCAAATTGCCCTAAATATGTGTTCTTTGACTGTAATGAATGAGTTAGTGAATTAATGGATTAAATTTGAATATGTATAGATCAAGAACCGAAGAAAACGGACTTAGATCACGGGAAATCGAAAGTAATCGAGTAGCCGTATCCGTTTCCGTTAGACCGAACTCGAGGTAAGTCGATATACAAATAAATGTATTTGAATTGACTTAATTGTGCATATATGAAATTTGAATTGCTATGAATATGCTCGAGATGAGATATATGTGAAATCCGAGAATTGGTATCGACTAAATATCAATGTCCGAGAAGCCCCGTCTGAACCTAGGAATAGATAGGATAGTACATGTCATGACATAGGTGTCCGTTATGTGATATCATGTAAGACCACGTCTGGGACTTTGGCATTGATTCGAGATTTCGTGTAAGACCACGTCTGAGACGTTGGCATCGATATGAGATTTATGTGTAAGACCATGTCTAGGACATTGGCATCGTATTGATTCGTGTAAGACCCTATCTGGGACAGTGGCATTGATATCTGATTACATGTAAGACCACGTCTGGGACGTCGGCATTGTACGACTATTCTGAGTACTTTGAGTATCCTATTTAGTTCCGAACGCTTCAACGGGCAAATCCGAGAAATGAACGACTACGTGAGTTGTATATCTGTTTCAGGTACGTTTAAAAGTACATTATGTGTGTATGAAAGGTAAGTATCTATACGAACTTACTAGAATGAATATGTGGATTGAAATGATGAGATAATATGTGAAGATATGCTTGAATGAGCCATGTGTATATATATGATATGTGAGTTGAAGAATAGGGTAAGATATGGCTAAGCAATTGAGCCAAAGAATATATGTGATGAATTTTACTATGAGAACTAATAATGTCATTGTATCAACATGGTTATATGCATTTTATGCTAAGTTTATTTGTATATGGCTTACTAAGCTTTTGAAAGCTTACTCTGTGTGTGTGTTTGCTCTATTTTATAGATTGTCGAAGCTACTGAAGGCTTGGGGACCGTTGAGGATCGTCATCACACTACTCAAACTCGTTTTGGTACTTTGAAAATATGTATGTAGCTAAATATGGCATGTATAGGCTAGTCACTTTGGCAAGCTGATATATGAAATTAGCCATGTGATGTGGCTAGTTTAATGTTGATAATATGCATTTGTGAATATGGTATATGATGTTGGTTTTGGTATGATTCCATAACTATGAAATGGTCAAGTTTATGGTAAGCCCATGGATGAAATTTGAGTATGTATGTTTGATCAAAGAAATGGTTATATGAAAGGTAAATGTGGATGAATCATGTTTGAATATATATATATGTGTTTTGGTTGTGCAAATTGGCATGAATGGAAATGAAATTGAATGTGGAGATTTGATGATTATTTGACATATCCTTAGATGTTAATTGTGTATGAAATGATCTGGTATATTGCTTGTAGGGATGACCCAAGTGTGGGTGGCATTTTGGCCTTACAAATGGCCTATTTTGCATACATGGCCAAGAGACACGGGCGTGTGTCTCTTTCGTGTGGCTCAAGGGCCACTTCGAAGTGTGCCTGAGTAGGCTACACGGTCGTGGCACACGGGCGTGCTTGGTGGCCGTGTGAACAAGTCAGTAGCTAGCCTAATTTTACACGGCCATGGCACACGGGCGTGGCTGGTGGCCGTGTGAATAAGTCAGTATACATGCTCTATTTTGGCACAGCCAAGACACATGGGTGTGTCTGGTAGCCGTGTGAGGCACACGGCCTGACTGTACGAGTGTGTGACCTCTGCAGTGTTAAAAAGTTTTAAATTTTTGAGAAATTACATATGAGTTCGGTTTAGTCCCAACCTTATTCGAAAGCATGATTATTGTCTCGTTGACCTATAAAAGGGACACTTTGATTGTGATTGATGATTTGTAATATGAAATGTCTGTAAAAGTTTTTGATCTATCTGGTGACACCTTTAACCCTAATCCGACGATGGATATGGGTTAGGGGTGTTACATTTGGTTGGTATCAGAGCTACGGTTTAGTCGATTCTCGGACTAACGTAGCGTGTAAGAGTCTAGCTATACATGCCATATATATGAATTGTGATAGTGTGATGAATCCTGACGTGTAAAATGTGATTTTCGTATAGTAATGGATCCCGAAAGAGTCGTAGCTGACGATGTAGAAAGTAATGTGCCTGCTCCCGTACAAGGGACAGCGCCATCTGATTCGAGACCGGCTATGAGCGGTCAAGAGGGAGAAGCTAAACAAGCTTTCTTCCAGATGATGAGTGAGTGGTTCACTCAGTTTGTGAGAAATAATCTGACTTTTTCGCAACCTCGCCCCCGTCTAATCCTCCTCAGACATCTGCTATGCCTCCGACTATGAATTTGAATCTGTTGAATAAGCCTTCGGTCGATAAAATCCGCAAGTATGGGGCTGAAGAGTTCAGGGCCACCAGTGACGACGATGCCGAGAAATCCGAGTTCTGGTTAGAAAACACAATCCGGGTATTTGATGAAATGTCGTTGACTCCGGAAGAAAGTATTAAATGTGTTGTTTCACTACTACGAGATGCAGCCTATCAGTGGTGGAAGACTCTGATTTCTGTTGTTCCGAAAGAGAGAATCACATGGGATTTCTTTCAGATTAAGTTTCGAAAGAAATACATTAGTCAGAGATTCATAGATCAAAAATGAAAAGAATTTCTGGATTTGAAGCAGGGTCGTATGTCTGTTACTGAATATGAACGAGAATTCGTGAGATTGAGTCAGTATGCTTAGGAATGTGTATCGTCTGAAAAAATAATGTGTAAAAGATTTGAAGATGGCCTCAATGAAGACATCCGTTTGTTAGTCAGAATTCTAGAGATAAAAGAGTTTGTTGTACTTGTTGATCGGGCATGTAAAGCTAAGGCACTCGGAAAAGATAAAAGAAAAGCTGAGTCAGAAATCAGAGATGCGAGAAAGAGATTTCCGAGCAAATCATTTCAGTCTGCTTCAAAGAAATTTAGAGATGAACAAAGTCGTTCGAGAGTTAATGTGGGACATTCTAATAGAGATTGAGCTAGATCACATTTGAGTTCCAAAGCTCCGGGAACATCAATTTCAAGTGTTGGAAATGTTCGATCTGAACGACCTGAGTGTAAGCATTATGGTAAAAGACATCCGGGAAGTTGTAGATTGAATGATCGGGCTTACTTCAGATGTGGATCATTAGATCATTATATTCGTGATTGCCCAGAGTCTGTTGAGCAAGAGATTTCCCAGAATCTGAGATCCGATAATGCTCCAGTGAGAGGTAGACCTTCCCGAAATGTAAGAAATGTCAGTGGTAGTCAGAGAACTACGAGAGATACTGTTGCGGGATCCGAAGCTAGAGCACCTGCCAGAACGTATGCTATTCGAGCTCGAGAGGAAGCTTCATCTCCAGATGTTATAACGGGTACATTTACACTTTATGATACTTCTGTGATTACTTTGATAGACCCTGGTTCTACTCATTCTTATATATGAATGAATTTGGTATCCAGTAAGACTTTGCCTGTAGAGTCTACTGAGTTTGTTATAAAAGTATCGAACCCCTTAGGTAAAAGTGTCCTGGTTGACAAACTATGCAAAAACTGTCCGTTAATGTTTCGAGATATCTGTTTTACTGCTGATCTGATGCTATTACCATTTGATGAGTTTGATATCATTCTGGGTATGGACTGATTGACATTGCATGATGCTATGGTGAATTGTAAAATAAAGATTATTGATTTGAGATGTCCGAATGATGAAATAGTTCGGGTTGAGTCTAATGATTTGAATGGATTGCCTGCTGTGATTTCTTTATTGAAAGCTCAAAGATATGTGAAAAAGGGATATGGGGCATATTTTGCTTATGTGATTGATTCGAAAGTGTCTGAAAAGAAAGTTGAATAAGTGCCAGTTGTTTGTGAGTTTTCTGATGTATTCCCTGAAGAATTGCCGGGATTACCTCCGATACGTGAAGTTGAATTTGGTATTGATCTGTTGCCTGATACGACACCTATTTCGATAGCTCCGTATAGAATGGCACCAACAGAGTTGAAAGAGTTAAAGTCACAGTTGCAAGAGTTAACTGACAGAGGGGTTGCAAGACCGAGTTTCTCACCTTGAGGTGCTCCTGTTATGTTTGTGAAAAAGAAAGATGGTACGATGAGAACGTGCATTGACTATCGTCAGTTGAATAAAGTGACCTTAAAGAACAAATATCCGTTGCCCAGGATTGACGACTTGTTTGATCAGCTAAAAGGAGCCACTGTGTTTTCTAAGATAGATTTGAGATCGGGAAACTACCAGTTGAGAGTGAAAGATTCAGACATTCTGAAAACTGCTTTCAGAACGAGGTACGGGCATTATGAGTTTTTAGTTATGCCTTTCGGATTAACGAATGCTCTTGCTATTTTTATGGATCTGATGAACAGAATTTTCAAACCGTACCTAGATCGATTTGTTGTTGTATTCATTGACGACAAATTGATTTACTCTCGAAATGAAGTTGAGCATGCTGAACATCTGAGAGTTGTGTTGCAAACTTTGCGAGAAAAGTAATTGTATGCGAAATTCAGCAAATGTGAATTCTGGTTGCGTGAAGTCAGTTTTCTGGGACATATTGTATCGGCTTCTGGAATACGAGTTGATCCGAGCAAGATTTCTGCTATTCTGCAATGGAAACCTCCGAAAAATGTGTCTAGAGTCTGTAGCTTTCTGGGACTCGCTGGTTATTATCGTCAGTTTGTAAAAGGATTCTCGATGATAGCTACTCCGTTAACTAGATTGTTCAGAAAGATGTGAGATATGAATGGTCCGATAAATGTTAGAAAAGTTTTGATCGATTGAAAACTCTTTTAACTGAAGCTCCAGTTTTGACACAACCAGAATCAGGCAAAGAGTTTGTAATTTACAGTGATGCTTCGCTGAATGGTCTGGGATGCGTACTGATGCAAGAAGGCAAAGTTATAGCTTATGCCTCGAGATAATTGAAGCCGCATGAAAAGAATTATCCGACACACGATCTTGAACTAGCTGCGATTGTGTTCGCATTAAAGGTTTGGCGTCATTATCTATTTGGTGAGAAATGTCACGTGTTTTCAGATCACAAAAGTTTGAAATACCTAATGACTCAGAAAGATTTGAATCTGCGACAGAGAAGATGGCTAGAACTATTGAAAGATTATGAGCTTGTGATAGATTATCATCCGGGTAAAGCTAATGTCGTTGCCGATGCATTGAGTCGAAAGTCACTGTGTGCATTACGTGCTATGAATGCTCAATTAGACCTGTCCGATGATGGTTCAGTGTTGGTAGAATTAAAAGCGAAGCCGTTGTTTTTACAACAAATTTGTGATGCTCAGAAAGTTGATAATGAAATGATAACGAAACGAACTCAGTGTAGTTTGAACTCTGATTCTGAATTTTGAGTTGATGTTGATGATTGCTTAAGATTCCGAGATCGAATTTATGTTCCAAGAAACTCAGAGATTGTTCAGTTGATTTTGAATGAAGCACATAACAGTCGTCTATCTGTACATCTGGGAAGTACAAAGATGTACCATGATCTGAAACTACACTATTGGTGGTCAGGTATGAAAAGAGATATCTCAGACTTTGTATCAAAATGTTCATGTAGGAAGCCCATTTTGCCCGGGCCCTCCAGATTAAACCAAAGAATAAAACATTTAAAAAAAACAACCAAAAATAAATATCAGTCCATAGTCCATCCATTCGGTGAGTTTGACCTTATACTAGGCATGGATTGGCTAGTTAAGCACCGTGCGAACTTGGATTGCGCTGCTAAGCGTATGGTATTAAGAACTCCGGAGGATGAGGAAGTGATGGTGATAGGTGAGAGGAGAAATTACCTGTCCAATATGGTCTCGGCATTGAAGGCCGATAAGATGGTGCGTAAAGGGTATGAGGCATTTTTAGCCTTTGTCAGCGCATCTGATGATAAGGAACTATCTGTTGAGGATGTCAGGACCGTGAAGGAGTTTCCATACGTTTTTCCTGAAGAGCTTCTGGGATTGCTTCCGAATCGCGAGGTGGAATTTGGCATTGAGCTACTTCCAGGAACGGCTCCGGTGTCCATCGCCTCTTATAGGATGGCATTGAAGGAGCTGGCGGAACTAAAGGCTCAGATCCAAGAGCTGTTGGACCGTGGGTTTATCCGACCAAGTGTGTCTCCGTGAGGAGCACCAGTATTGTTTGTGAAGAAAAAGGATGGGTCGATGCGTATGTGGATCGACTATCGTCAGTTGAACAAGCTAACTATTATGAACAAATACCCGCTACCAAAGATTGATGATTTGTTCGATCAGCTGCGAGGAGCTTCAGTTTTATCGAAGATAGATTTGAGATCAAGGTACCATCAGTTGAGGGTCAAGGAGGCGGATATTCATAAGACTGCTTTCCGAACTCGTTATGGCCACTACGAGTTTTTAGTGATGCTGTTCGGGTTAACAAATGCACCAGCTACTTTTATCGATATAATGAATCGGGTTTTCCAACCCTATCTAGACCAGTTTGTGGTGGTATTCATAGAAGACATCTTGGTTTACTCAAGGACTGAGGAGGAGCACGATTCCCATCTTCGGGTTGTGTTGCAAATATTGAGGGAGAAGTAAATTTACGCCAAATTCAGTAAGTACGAGTTTTGGTTGAAAGAGGTGACGTTTTTGGGGCATGTGGTGTCTGCCGAGGGAATTAGGGTTGATCCTCGAAAGGTTGAAGCTGTATTGAATTGGAAGCCACCGAAGTCAGTATCGGAAATTCAAAGTTTTCTGGGTTTGGCTGGGTACTACAGAAGGTTTGTTGAGGGGTTTTCGTTGACTGCTGCACCCCTAACTAAGTTATTGCGTAAGGGAGTGCGGTTTATTTGGACTGATAAATAGCAGGAGAGATTTGAAAAGTTAAAAAGGATTCTGACGGAGGCACCAGTGTTGATTCAGCCTGAAGCAGGGAAAGAATTTATTGTTTATTATGATGCGTCACACACAGGTTTGGGATGTGTGCTGATGCAAGAGGGGAAAGTAGTAGCTTATGCATCTCGTCAGTTAAGGCCTCATGAGGTGAGCTATCCCACTCATGACTTGGAGCTAGCTGCGATGGTGTTCGCCCTGAAGATATGTAGATATTACTTGTATGGAGAAAAATCGATCATCTATACCGACCATAAAAGCCTGAAGTATCTCCTCACCCAGAAGGAGTTAAATCTCAAGCAGCGGAGGTAAATAGAGTTGCTGAAGGACTATGACTGCTCAATCGAGTATCACCCGGGTAAAGCCAATGTGGTGGCAGATGCATTAAGTCGTAAGGTGGTATCGGAGTTAAGAGCAATGTTTGCCCATCTCAGTCTTTATGAAGATGGTAGCTTGTTAGTGGAACTTCAGGTAAAACCGACATGGGTAGGTCAGATTAAAGAGAAGCAATCGTTGGATGAATCGTTGGGTTCTCGGCTTCAGCAAGTGAGAAGTGGTGAGACAGTGGATTTTGGGTTGAACAGTGAAGGGGTATTATGTTTCCGTGGAAGAATTTTTATGCCGAAGGATTTTGACTTAAGACAGATGATTTTGCGGGAGGTGTATAGTGGCCCATACGCTATGCATCCCGGTGGAAACAAGATGTACCGAGACCTGCGTGAGCAGTACTGGTGGCCAGGGTTGAAATGTGAGGTTACCGACTTCGTGAGCAAGTGCTTGACATGTCAGCAAGTGAAGGCAGAGCATCAGTTGCCTTTGGGGTTGCTACAACCGGTGAAGATTCCACTTTAGAAATGGGAGAGAATAACGATGGATTTTGTTAGTGGGCTACCCCTGACGCCTACTAAAAAAGACTCAGTGTGGGTGATCGTTGACCGGTTGACTAAGTCTGCTCATTTCATACCAGTGCGTACTGACTACTCGCTTCAGAAGTTGGCCTAGCTGTATGTGGCGGAAATTGTGAGGCTACATGGGGTGCCAGTGTCTATCATATTGGACAGGGACCCTAGATTTACATCTCGGTTCTGGAAGGCATTGCATGAAGCTTTGGGTACCAAGTTGGATTTCAGCATATCGTTTCATCCTCAGACTGATGGTCAGTCGGAAAGGGTAATTCAGATTCTGGAAGATATGTTAAGGGGCTGTGTGATTGACTTTAGAGGTAGTTGGGAAGATTATCTGCCATTAGCGAAATTCGCGTACAACAACAGCTACCAGTCTAGCATTCAGATGGCACCTTACGAGGCATTATATGGTCGTAGGTGTCGTACCCCTACTTGTTGGATAGATTTGGGTGAGTGACGTTTGTTGGGGCCGGAATTGATTTCAGAGACTGAGGAGAAAGTTAAGTTTATTCGGGCTCGGTTGAAGGAAGCTTCCGATAGGCAGAAGTCGTATGCGGATCTGAAGCGTAAGGAGATAGAATTCTCAGTGGGGGATTATGTCTTCTTGAAGGTCTCACCTTGGAAAAAGATTTTAAGATTTGGACGGAAGGGCAAGTTGAGCCCCAGATTCATCGTACCTTATCGGGTGTTGAAATGTGTGGGACCAGTTGTGTATCAGCTTGAGTTGCCTCCGGAGTTGAATGAGATACATAGTGTATTCCATGTTTCGATGCTGAGAGGCTACCGTTCAGATCCATCTCATATAGTGCCGGTGGAAGAATTTGAAGTCAGACCCGACCTAACATTTGAAGAGGAACCCGTGCAGATTTTGGATCGGGATGTTAAAGTGTTGAGAAGGAAGTCTGTTCCACTGGTTAAGGTGTTGTGGCGGAATCACAGTTCAGAGGAAGCCACGTGGGAGTCGGAAGAGGCAATTCGACAGCAATACCCTCATCTCTTTTAACCAGGTAAAATTTTGAGGCCGAAATTTCTTTAAGGGGGGTAGAACTGTAACATCCTGAAATTTAGGGGTCTGTAAAATTTGTGGTATTGCATGTTGTGCTGGGTCTGTGTGTGGTTTAAGGGTGTTTTGGGGCCCTAGGGAGGTCTGGGGTCGAGTTTGAGCCTACTGTAAAATTTTTGGTTTTTGGGCATTTTAGGAGGGAGGACTCACAGGTGGTGGGCTTAAGAGAAATTAGAAGGTAAATTGCTAACAAAAGTTGAGCAAGGGAAAAGGTGGTGTGGCGTTACTTGTAGAAGCAGGAGGGGTTAGGGTTCGAATCCCACATGCTGCAAAGTATGACTTTTATTTTGTGCCCAAGATGGAGGAGAGGTGGAGTTGGCGTGGGACTCTACCAGGGAGGTTTTGAATTGGTCAAATCAGTTTGAAGGAATGATGGGGAGTGAATGGTGGAGTGATTTGGGGAGAGAATCAAGGGATTTTGTGAGTGTGGGTGAGAGTTGGCCAAATATGGGAGTTGTGGGAGGTGAATTTCGGCTATGGGTGGTTTTAGCAAGGAAAATTCGGCATTTTGAAGGTAGGTAGCAAAATCGAACCCATTTGTGTGTGTGTGTATTTTCGGGTCTTTTCTTCAAAAAGTCTTTTTGCCGAATTGATAGTATTCTCTCCCTCTTTTCTCCATTCGGGTATTCATGCTTTTTCCTAGTTTGTTACCTAAACGTCATTGAGCCGAAACTTCTCTGCACCTCTCTGTTCATCTATTCTTTTCTACCTTTCCCTTACCATTTGCTCTCTCTTGTGTCACCATAGCTGAATCTCTTCAACATTTCATCTCCTCTTTCTCTGTGTGATTTATCACCTCCCATCTTGGCCGGATCTCTCCTTCTCTTTCGATACATCTGTAATCGCAAGCCGAATCTGTCTTTGTTCGGTTCTCTATTGATCAAGGCCGATTGTGTTAAGGATCAAGCAACTCTCTTCTCTGCTCATTAAACATTCGGATTTTGGGAAGTCGTGGTAAGAGCCGAAACCCCTTGTTAGACAACCGCCATTTTTCACTGAGGTACTTTACTGATCGAGATTTCTTCATGGAGGCAAGTGATAGCCAGTCTAAGGGGGTATCGATAAGGGAGCCTAAGGGGAGTGGACTCGTAGCTCCTACTCTTAAGTTCAAACGGCATAGGGTGTCAGCCGTTTGAGATTTTCCGCCGGGTTGTGGAAGGGAGTCGACATCGGTTTTGGATAGGCAAATCGTGGTTGTTCGCGCTAGTGAGGGTGACGGCAAGCAGGAGTGTTTAGTTCTCCACGTAGTCAGGTGTGTAATCTCACACCGTAATCATGTAGTTTCGTAATACGCTGCAATGTTGGTAAAAACTGAATCACCGTAATTCGTATGTTTAATAAACCGGAGTACTGCATGGAATCGAATAACTCGCTTAAACAACTTCAGTTTTGAATTTTGCTAAAATCAGTGTTTGCCGATCGATTTACCAAAATGCCCTTATTGGGCCGATTTACCAAAATGCCCTTGTTGGGCCGATTTACCAAAATGCCCTTATTGGGCCGATTTACCAAAATACCCTTATTGGGCCGATTTACCCAAAATGCTCTTAGTGGGCCGAATTACCGAAATACCCCTGGGTTGCGAAATACTAAAATACCCTCGATGGGTTGAATGACCGTTTTACCCTCAGTGTTGTTAGGTAACGATTGTATGTTTACATTATACTTGTATATGTTGATATGTTTATTGCATTTTATCATGTTGCATGGGGCGGGAATTTGAATGAAGAGCAGTGTAGCCTGGTGGCATAGCCACAATATATATACGTAATTATGACTCTGGTGGCTCAGCCACAAATATTCTATGTTTAGCAGCTTGACTGCATTACCGGTGTGAGCGGCGGGGTGGGTTGACTTGATCCCCACAGGTGTGATTGGCTGGTCGGGGGTGTGTTGGATGGTTTGGGTTGGGCTGCAATAATTCATTTGCACTACTATGTTTATAGGGCTTAGGCCCAATTTGATGTCTTATTGGCTCGGGCCCAGTTATTAACGGTAAGGGGAATTACATACTGAGTTCTTGTAACTCACCCCTCTTTTCTTAACCTCGCAGGTAATTCCCAGCAGTGAAGGAGTTGGAGCCGTGGATGACTTGGTGGAGGCCATGCTTTAGAAACATCGCTTGCAAACTTTAGTAAATTTCCTTTTTGCTTTATTTCTAAGATTATTTTTGTTATGTGGGTTTAATCGTTTGTAATAAGGCCTCTAGTTAAATTTTCTTTCAAGTGTTTATTAATAACTGTTGATTTCATAAATACGGGATTTTCTTAAAACATAATTAATCATTTTTTTAAAACATCACGTTCCCGCAAATACTCAAGTTTGATTTTTTACAGCTAAAACAGTTTTGTTGTTAAAACATTAATAAATTCATAAAAAGGGCACTAAATAAATCGGGTTTCTATAAACAAGCAATGTAACTCGAAGTTTTAAAGAGATGCAATGTCTTCAATTTATGCTTAGCTTTTTAACAAACCTCCTATGTGACACACTAGATCCGGTCGTAACGTCTAGGCCGGGTTTGGTGTGTTACACAAGGAGCCGAGGAATTTCGAGCTAGTAATGATGATGATTCAGAAAGAGCAAAATTTTGGCTTGAGAATACCATCAGGGTATTTAATGAATTATCTTGCACACCTGAAGAGTGCATGAAATGTGTGGTGTCTCTCTTCAGAGATTCCGCTTATCAGTGGTGGAACACCCTTGTGTCGATTGTACCATGGGAGAGAGTTAATTGGGAGTTTTTCCAAGAAGAGTTTCGGAAGAAGTACATCACTCAAAGATTTATTGATCAGAAAAGAAAGGAATTCCTTGAACTGAAACAAGGCAGAATGGCAGTAACCGAATATGAGCGTGAGTTTGTAAGGCTCAACAAATACGCTCGGGAGTGTGTATTTTCTGAAGCCATTATGTGTAAAAGGTTTGAGAATGGGTTAAACGAGGACAGGGCTTGCAAAGCCGAGGAGTTGGTTAAAGAGAAAAGAAAAGCTGAAATGGAGTCTCGTGACTCAAGAAAGAGACAATTGAGTAAGTCATTTCATTCTTCATCTAAGAAGTCAAGAGATTTCACTACTCGATCAGCTACTTCAACTTGGTTTTCGAATAGAAGTAAGGGAAAACAGTACTCGGGGTCTAAAGCCCAGACCACTTCAGTTGCTAGTGTTGGGAATGCTCGACCAAATAGATCGGAATGTTCACATTGTGGCAGACGTCACCCCAGTGAGTGCCGAGCACATGAGAGAGCCTGTTTTAAGTGTGGTTCCCAAGATCATTTTATTAGAGAATGCCCTGAGATGGTTGAAAAAGAAAAAATTCAGAGTGCAAGATCGAGAAGCACTACCAGAGGGAGACAGCAGAGAAACCCGGGAAGTGGAACTAGTAGTAAGAGTACACCTAGACAGCAGACTGGAAGATCTGAGGGTAGAGTGTAACAGTCCAGTTTAGACCCTAGTTAGAATAGTGGTTTCGAGACCACAAATTCGAGTCAGAAAAATATTTTAATATTATTTTCTGTGTTTGCAGTATGTGATTAAGCATGTGTGAAAGTTTTGTGAATTTATTTATCCGTTTGTGTACTTAATTTGATAAAAGGACTAAATCGCGTAAAATGTAAAAGTGGCCTTCTAATTGATCAAGTGCTAATTTGATATGGCTTATTATCTATGAAGTCCTTATTATGTAATTAAGCCATTGTATAAGTAAGTGGATGGTTAATGGACATTTATAACCAACCATTATATAAGTTTATATGTTTAATAATAAGGTTAAATTAGTAATTAGATTAATAATATACATTATAATAAAAACAAATGAAAATGTGAGTGGGTTGTTCATCATTTTGAACCAAAAGCAAGAAAAGAAAAAGGGTTTTTGAGCTTCCATGATATTCAACCATTGAAGTACTTAGATTAATGTATGTTTTGCTTCGGTTTTTGATAATTTCTACGTTTTCATAATCGTTGCTTCGAGTACTATAAAACCCATGCTTTAATTTTGGAATTTGATGAAGAATTTGAAATGTGCCATTGATGAATGCTTGAGCTTTGTGATGTTAGTTGATGAAATATGAAATATATGTGTTAGATTAACATGTTTTGTCTTTGGATTTTTGGTGAATTTGAGTAATTTGGACTAAATTGTGAAAATAATATTTTGAGGGACTAAAATGTGAAATAAATGAAATATATGGACTTATATGAACTACATGAATATTCGGCCAAGCATGGGTGATATGAAATTTTGTGTATTTTGTGATTTTGTGAAATAGGGACTTAAATGTCAAAGTGTGAAAATATAAGGGCTAATTTGTAAATTACCCTAAATGTGTGTTTTTGGATTGAATTGAATGATTTGGTGAATAAATGAGTTAAATTTGAATATGTATAGATCAAGAACCAAAGAAAACGGATTTAGATCGAGGAAAGTCGAAACTAATCGAGTAGTCGAATCCGTCCATTTATTTAGAAATACGAGGTAAGTCTATATACAAATAAATGTATTTGAGTTGAATTATTTATGTTCATTTGATATTGAATTGTGATGAATGACTTTGGATGAAATACGTGAGAAATCCGAGAAAGTGTCGACAATGCATCAATATCTGATAAGTCCTGTACGAGCCTTAGGAATAAATAGGATTAATATGTCATGACATAGGTTTCTGATATGTTATATCGTGTAAGACCACGTCTGGGACGTTCGCGTTGATTTGAGATTTACGTGTAAAACCATGTCTGGGACATTGGTATCATATTTGATTCGTGTAAGACCCTGTCTAGGACAGTGGCGTCGATATTTGATTACATGTAAGACCACGTTTGGGACGTTGGCATTGTATGATTATTCTGTGTATTCCGAGTATCCTATCTGATTCTGAATGGTTCGACGGGCAATTTCGAGAAATGAAAGACTATGTGAAGTGTATGACCGATTCAGGTACGTATGAAATGTATACTATAATTGAGTATAAGGTAAGTATATGTGAATGTGCACAAGGGATATATGAACATAAACTTATTGAGACAAAATGTGATATATGTATGAATGAGCTTTAAATAAAAGAGATAGTTGGAGATATGATTTGTTGGTAAGCAATGGCCAAACAAATGAGCCAAAGAAGAATTATGAATTTGCAATTGAGTTATGTTAATGATATTATATTAGTTATGATTATGAATGTTTATATGATAAGTTTATTTGTATATGGCTTACTAAGCTTTGGAAAGCTTACTTTGTGTGTGTTTGCATTGTCTTACAGATCGTTAAAGCTACGGAAGGCTCGAGGATCATCGAGGATCATCACCACACTATCAAACTTCATTTTGGTACCTTTTGAATGTGTACATAGCTAAGTATGGCATGTATAGGCTAGTTAGTTTGGGTTGATGTTTGAGTTGTATATAAATAGCCATGTGATATGGCTAGATAATGAACATGATATGAATGAGTAGTTATGCTATATGATGCATAGTTTGGTATATTTTGTGGCTAATGGTTGAATTGATGAAATGGTCAAATTTTTGTTAAGTATTATGATGCAAAGTTGCCATATTATTGATGAATGGTTGTCACATTGAATTGCTAAGTTTTTGAATGGTTTATACTTAGAAATGCTTGTGATGAGTATGAAATAAATGTTGCTTAAGTTGGTATGCTTGATATGTTCTTGAATGGTTAGAAAAGTTGGTCATTTGGATATGATTTGAATTGGTATAATGCTTGTAGGTTTAACCCAATGTGTGGGTGGAAAATTGGCCTTTGTAAATGGCCTATAATTTCCCACACGGTTGAGCACACGGGCGTGTGGCTCGACCGTGTCCTTTGTGGTTGTATTTCTAAACAAGTCAGGCTCGACCACGGGCTGGACACACGGGCGTGTGACTGGCCGTGTGGTGCAAGTCAGTGTCGACCACGGATGAGGCACACGGGCGTGTCTCAGGCCGTTTGAACAAGTCAATTTGTATGCCCTATTTTGCCACGGCTTAGACACACGAGCGTGTCTGAGGCCGTGTGAGGCACACGGCCTGCTCACACGGGCGTGTGACCTCTGTAATCTTTGAAAAATGTTTAATTTTTGAAAAAATTTTGTATGATCTCGGTTTAGTCCCGACCTATTTCTAATGCATGATTAAGGTCTCGTAGACCTCATTAATGGACTGTATGTTTGTATTCTGCTATGATTTGATGATGATATATGTTATGATGTGAAATGTTCGTAAAAGTTTTTGATTGTCCGGTAATGCCTCTTAACCCTAAACCGGCGATGGGTCCGGGTTAGGGGTGTTACATTTGATTGGTATCAGAGCTACAGTTTAGTCGATTCTAGGACTAATGTAGCGTGTGAGTGTCTAGCTATACATGCCATATATACAAACTGTGATAGTGTGATGAATCCTGATGTATACAATGTGTTTTTCGTATAGTAAATGGATCCCGAAAGAGGTATAGCTAACGATGTTGAAAGTAACGCGCCTGCTCCCGCTCAAGGGACAGCGCCATCTGAATTGAGACCGGCTACAAGCGGTCAGGAAGGAGAGGCTAAACAAGCTTTCTTCCAAATGATGAATGACTGGTTCACTCAATATGTTAGAACAAATCTGGCTGTTTCACAACCTCCGCCCCCGCCTAATCCCCCTCAGACTTCTGTTGCACCTCCGGCTGTGAATCTGAATCTGTTGAATAAGCCTCCAGTCGATAAAATCCGTAAGTATGGGGCTGAAGAGTTTAGGGCCACTAGTGATGATGCTGCTGAGAGAGCTGAGTTTTGGCTCGAGAATACAATTCGAGTATTTGATGAAATGTCATTGACCCCTGATGAATGCATGAAATGTGTCGTTTCTTTGTTACGAGATGCAGCTTATCAGTGGTGAAAGACTTTGATTTCTGTTGTACCAAAAGAACGGATTACATGGGATTTCTTTCAGTCTGAGTTCCGGAAGAAGTATATCAGCCAAAGATTTATAGATCAGAAACAGAAGGAGTTTCTTTAACTGAAACAAGGTCGCATGTCTGTCACTGAATATGAACGAGAATTTGTGAGGCTAAGTCAATATGCTCGGGAATGTGTTTCGACTAAAGCTATAATGTGTAAGAGATTTGAAGACGGCCTAAATGAAGATATTCGATTGCTAGTTGGAATTTTGGAAATAAAAGAGTTTGTTGTGCTTGTTGATCGAGCATGTAAAGCTGAAGCACTTGGGAAAGATAAAAGAAAAGCTGAGTCTGAAGCCAGAGATGTGAGAAAGAGATTCTTGAATAAATCATTTCAGTCTGCTTCAAATAAATTCAGAAGTGAGCATAGCCGTTCAAAGGCTAATGTGGGACATTCTAACAGAGATCGAGCTATATCGCAGTCGAACTTCAAAGCTCCAGCTACTTCGATGACTAGTGTGGGAAATGTTCGATCTGAGTGACCTGAATGTAAGCACCCTAGAAAGAGACATCCAGGTAGTTGTAGATTGAATGATCGAGCCTGTTTCAGATGTGGATCATTAGATCATTTCATCCGAGACTGCCCTGAATCAGTTGAACAAGAAATTGTACAGAATCTGAAGTCAGATAATGTTTCAGCTAGGGGTAGACCTTCAAGAAACACAAGAAATGTCAGTGGTAGTCAGAGAACTACGAGAGATATAGTTGTGAGATCTGAAGCTAGAGCACCTGCCAGAGCGTATGCCATTCGAGCTCGTGAGGAAGCTTCGTCTCCAGATGTTATTACGGGTACATTTACTCTTTATGATACTTCTATGATTGCATTGATAGATCCAGGGTCTACTCATTTGTATGTATGCATGAACTTCGTATCCAGTAAGACTTTGCTTGTAGAGTCTACTGAATTTGTTATTAGAGTATCAAACCCCTTAGGTAAAAGTGTTCTGGTTGACAAAGTATGTAAGAACTGTCCGTTGATGTTTCGAGATATTTGTTTTCCGGCTAATCTGATGCTATTACCTTTTGATGAGTTTGATATAATTCTGGGTATGGATTGGCTAACATTGTATGATGTTGTTGTGAACTGCAAAAGAAAGATTATTGATTTGAGATGTCAGAATGATGAAATAGTTCAGATTGAATCTAATGATGTGAATGGACTACCGGCTGTGATATCTGTGATGAAAGCTCAGAGTTATGTAAAAAGGGGTTGCGATGCCTATTTTGCCTATGTGATTGATTCGAGAGCGACTGAAAAGAAAATTCAATCTGTGCTAGTTGTTTGTGAATTCTTTGACGTATTCCCTGAAGAATTATCGGGACTGCCTCCGGTACGAGAAGTGGAGTTTGGTATTGATTTAGTACTGGGTACAACTCCTATTTTGATAGCTCCGTACAGAATGGCACCAGCAGAATTGAAAGAGTTGAAGTCACAGTTGCAAGAGTTGACCGATAGAGGATTTGCACGACCGAGTTTCTCACCTTGGGGTGCTCCTGTTTTATTTGTGAAAAAGAAAGATGGCACGATGAGAATGTGCATTGATTACCGTCAGTTGAACAAAGTGACTATAAAGAACAAATATCCTCTGCCTAGAATAGATGATTTGTTTGATCAGTTGAAGGGAGCATCTGTGTTTTCAAAGATAGATCTGAGATCGGGGTATTATCAGTTGCGAGTAAAAGATTTAGACATTTCGAAAACTACTTTCAGAACGAGGTACGGGCATTATGAGTTTTTATTTATGCCTTTCGGACTAACGAATGCTCCTGCTATCTTTATGGATTTGATGAACAGAATTTTTAGACCATATTTAGATCAATTTGTTGTTGTATTCATTGATGACATTTTGATTTATTCGCGTAATGAAATTGAGCATGCTGAACATCTGAGAATTGTGTTACAAACTCTGCAAGATAAGCAATTGTATGCGAAGTTCAGTAAATGTGAGTTCTGGTTGCGTGGAGTTAGTTTTCTGGGGCATATTGTGTCAGCATCCGGTATACGAGTTGATCCGAGCAAGATAACAGCTATTTTGGAGTGGAAGCCTCCGAGAAATGTGTCTGAAGTTTGCAGTTTTCTGGGACTTGCTGGTTATTATCTACGGTTCGTAAAATGCTTTTTGATGATTGCAACTCCTATGACGAGATTACTTCAGAAAGATGTGAAGTTTGAATGGTCCAATAAATGTCAGAAAAGTTTTGATCAGTTGAAAGCCCTTTCGACCGAAGCTTCAGTGCTAGTACAGCCAGAATCGGGTAAAGAGTTCGTGATTTATAGTGATGCTTCGTTGAATGGACTGGGATGTTTTTTGATGCAGGAAAGCAAAGTTATAGCTTATTCCTCGAGATAATTGAAGCAACATGAAAAGAATTATCCGGCACACGACTTAGAGCTAGCTGCGATTGTGTTTGCTTTAAAGATTTGGCATCACTATCTTTTTGGTGAAAATGCCACGTGTTTTGGGATCATAAATGTCTGAAATATTTGATGACTCAGAAAGACCTGAATTGGCGACAAAGACGATGGTTAGAGCTGTTGAAAGACTATGAGCTTGTGATAGATTATTATCCGGGTAAGGCAAATGTTGTTGCTGATGCGTTGAGTCAAAAATCATTGTTTGCATTACGTGTGATGAATGCTCATTTAGACTTGTCTGATGATGGTTCAGTTTTGGCTAAGTTGAAAGCGAAACCGTTGTTCTTACAGTAAATATGTGATGCTCAGAAAGTTGATAATGAAATGTTAGCGAAACGAGCTCAGTGTGATTCAAACTCTGATTCTGAATTTCGAGTTAATGTTGATGATTGCTTGAGATTTCGAAATCGGATTTGTGTTCCGAGGAATCCAGAGCTGATTCAATCGATATTAAAAGAAGCACATAACAGTCGCCTATCTGTTCATCCGGGAAGTACAAAGATGTACCATGATTTGAAGCAACTTTATTGGTGGCCTGGTATGAAGCGGGATATCTCAGAGTTTGTATCGAAATGTTTAGTCTGTCAACAAGTTAAAGCTGCACATCAAGTACCATCTGGTTTGTTACAATCGATAATGATTCCTGATTAGAAATGGGATAGAGTGACAATGGATTTTGTTTCAGGGTTGCCATTGACTTTGAGAAAGAAAGATGCAATTGGCTCGTAGTTGATAGATTGACAAGTTTATTCCGGTACGATCTGATTACTCACTTGATAAATTAGCTAAGCTATATATTTCTGATATTGTGAGATTGCACGGGGTGCCACTATCAATTGTGTCTGACAGAGATCCGAGATTTACTTCACGATTCTGGAAGAAACTACAAGAGGCTTTAGGTACTAAATTGCATTTTAGTACAACTTTTCACCCACAGATGGATGGTCAATCCGAGTGAATTATTCAGATTCTCGAGGATATGTTGAGATGTTGCATTCTTGAGTTTAATGGTACGTGGGAACAATATTTGCCATTGATTGAGTTTGCGTACAATTATAGTTTTCAGTCGAGTATTAAAATGGCACCTTATGAGGCTTTGTATGGACACAAATGTCGTACACCTTTATATTGGACCGAGCTAGTGAAAATAAGATACACGGGGTTGATTTGATCAAAGAAACTGAACAGAAGGTGAAAGTAATTCGTGATATTCTAAAAGTCGCATCAGATCGACAGAAATCCTATGCAGACTTGAAACGAAAAGATATCGAATTTGAGATCAGTGATAAAGTGTTCTTGAAAGTGTCTCCGTGGAAGAAAGTACTCCGATTTGGACTTAAAGGCAAATTGAGTCTGAGGTTCATCGGGCTGTATGAGATCATCGAACGAATTGGGCCTGTTGCATACAGATTGTTGTTGCCACAGGAACTAGAAAAGATTCATAATGTGTTTCATGTGTCAATGCTTCGACGATACAGATCCAATCCCTCGCATGTAATTTCTCCATCTGAGATTTAGATCCGATCCGATATGACTTATGAGGAATAACCGATCCGAATTTTAGCTCGCGAGGTGAAAGAATTGAGAAATAAAAAGATTCCGTTAGTAAAAGTGCTATGGCATCGACACGGAGTAGAAGAGGCTACGTGGGAGCCCGAAGATTCCATGAGACAACAATATCCGAATCTATTTAACGGTAAGATTTTTGGGGACAAAAATCCCTAAGGGGGGAGAATTGTAACAGTCCGGTTTAGACCCTAGTCGAAATAGTAGTTTCGGGACCACAAATCCGAATTAGAAAAATAATTTAATATTCTTTTCTGTGTTTGCAGTATGTGATTAAGCATGTGTGAAAGTTTTGTGAATTTATTTATCTGTTTGTGTGCTTAATTTGATAAAAGGACTAAATCGCGTAAAATGTAAAAGTGGCCTTCTAATTGATCAAGTGCTAATTTGATATGGCTTATTATCTATGAAGTCCTTATTAAGTAATTAAGCCATTATATAAGTAAGTGGATGGTTAATGGACATTTATAACCAACCATTATATAAGTTTATATGTTTAATAATAAGGTTAAATTAGTAATTGGATTAATAATATACATTATAATAAAAACAAATGAAAATGTGAGTGGGTTGTTCATCATTTTGAACCAAAAGCAAGAAAAGGAAAAGGGTTTTTGAGCTTCCATGATATTCGGCCATTGAAGTACTTAGATTAAGGTATGTTTTGCTTCGATTTTTGATAATTTCTACGTTTTCATAATCGTTGCTTCGAGTACTATAAAACCCATGCTTTAATTTTGGAATTTGATGAAGAATTTGAAATGTGCCATTGATGAATGCTTGAGCTTTGTGATGTTAGTTGATGAAATATGAAATATATGTGTTAGATTAACATGTTTTGTCTTTGGATTTTTGGTGAATTTGAGTAATTTGGACTAAATTATGAAAATAATATTTTGAGGGACTAAAATGTGAAATAAATGAAATATATGGACTTATATGAACTACATGAATATTCGGCCAAGCATGGGTGATATGAAATTTTGTGTATTTTGTGATTTTGTGAAATAGGGACTTAAATGTCAAAGTGTGAAAATATAAGGGCTAATTTGTAAATTGCCCTAAATGTGTGTTTTTGGATTGAATTGAATGATTTGGTGAATAAATGAGTTAAATTTGAATATGTATAGATCAAGAACCAAAGAAAACAGATTTAGAACGAGGAAAGTCGAAAGTGATCGAGTAGTCGAATTCGTCCGTTTATTTAGAAATACGAGGTAAGTCTATATACAAATAAATGTATTTGAGTTGGATTATTTACGTTCATTTGATATTGAATTGTGATGAATGACTTTGGATGAAATACGTGAGAAATCTGAGAAAGTATTGACAATGCATCAATATCTGATAAGTCCCGTACGAACCTTAGGAATAGATAGGATTAATATGTCATGACATAGGTTTTTGATATGTTATATCGTGTAAGACCACGTCTGGGACGTTTGCGTCGATTTGACATTGGCATCGTATTTGATTCGTGTAAGACCCTGTCCAGGACAGTGGCATCGATATTTGATTACATGTAATACCACGTTTGGGACGTTGGAATTGTATGATTATTCTGTGTATTCCGAGTATCCTATCTGATTCCGAATGGTTCAACGGGAAATTTCGAGAAATGAAAGACTATGTGAAATGTATGACCGATTCAGGTACGTATGAAATGTATACTATGATTGAGTATAAGGTAAGTATATGTGAATGTGCACAAGGGATATATGAACATAAACTTATTGAGACAAAATGTGATATATGTATGAATGAGCTTTAAATAAAAGAGATAGTTGGAGATATGATTTGTTGGTAAGCAATGGCCAAACAAATGAGCCAAAGAAGAATTATGAATTTGCAATTGAGTTATGTTAATGATATTATATTAGTTATGATTATGAATGTTTATATGATAAGTTTATTTGTATATGGCTTACTAAGCTTTGGAAAGCTTACTTTGTGTGTGTTTGCATTGTCTTATAGATCGTTAAAGCTATGGAAGGCTCGGGGATCGTCGAGGATCATCACCACACTATCAGACTCCATTTTGGTACCTTCTGAATGTGTACATAGCTAAGTATGGCATGTATAAGCTAGTTAGTTTGGGTTGATGTTTGAGTTGTATATAAATAGCCATGTGATATGGCTAGATAATGAACATGATATGAATGAGTAGTTATGCTATATGATGCATAGTTTGGTATGTTTTGTGGCCAATGGTTGAATTGATGAAATGGTCAAATTTTTTATAAGTATTATGATGCAAAGTTTCCATATTATTGATGAATGGTTGTCACATTGAATTGCTATGTTTTTGAATGGTTCATACTTAGAAATTCTTGTGATGAGTATGAAATAAATGTTGCTTAAGTTGGTATGCTTGATATGTTCTTGAATGGTTAGAAAAGTTGGTCATTTGGATATGATTTGAATTGGTATAATGCTTGTAGGTTTAACCCAATGTGTGGGTGGCAAATTGGCCTTGTAAATGGCCTATAATTGCCCACACGGTTGAGCACACGGGCGTGTGGCTTGACCGTGTCCTTCGTGGTTGTATTTCAAAATAAGTCAGGCTTGACCACGGGTTGGACACACGGGCGTGTGACTGGCCGTGTGGTGCAAGTCAGTGTCGACCACGGGTGAGGCACACGGGCGTGTCTCAGGCCGTGTGGACAAGTCAGTATGTATGCCCTGTTTTGCCACAGCTTAGACACACGGGCGTGTCTGAGGCCGTGTAAGGCACACGGCCTGCCCACACGGGCGTGTGACCTCTGTAACTTTGAAAAATGTTTAATTTTCAAAAAAAAATTATATGATCCCGGTTTAGTCCCGACCCCTTCCTAATGCATGATTAAGGTATCGTAAGCCTCATTAAGGGACTGTATGTTTGTATTCTGCTATGATTTGATGATGATATATGTTATGATGTGAAATGTTCGTAAAAGTTTTTTATTTTCCGTTAATGCCTCTTAACCCTAAACCGGCGATGGTTACGGGTTAGGGGTGTTACATAGAGCGCCTGCGAGGACCTATGCCATTCGTGCTCACGAAGAGGCGTCATCCCCTGATGTAATTACGGGTACATTTTCTCTCTATGATACTAATGTTGTTGCTTTAATTGATCCGGGATCTACCCACTCATATATTTGCATAAAATTAGTATCTAGTATGAGCATGCCTGTAGAGTCTACAGAATTCGTGATAAAAGTATCCAATCCCTTAGGCAAATGTGTATTAGTTGATAAGGTATGCAAAGATTGCCCATTGATGATTAGAGGTCATTATTTTAAGGCGAATCTCATGCTATTTCCATTTGATGAATTTGATATAATTCTTGGTATGGACTGGTTAACCGCTCATGATGTGGCAGTAAATTGTGGAAAGAAATACAATGAATTGAGATGTGAAAATGGGGACACTCTTCGAGTTGAATCAGATGAACAGGACAGATCGCCTGTAGTGATTTCTCATATGACTGCTCAAAAATATGTAAGAAAAGGGCATGAAGCCTATCTTGCCTTTGTGATGAATGCCAAAGAGACTGGGTTAAGAATTGAATCAGTGCCGATAGTGTGTGAGTATCTAGATGTATTCCCAGAAGAATTACCAGGGTTACCTCCGGTTAGAGAGATTGAATTTGGCATTGAGTTAGCCCCTGGTACTGCACCTATATCGGTTACTCCATATAGAATGGCTCCAACTAAGTTGAAGGAATTGAAGGCACAGTTACAAGAGCTGACGGACAAAGGTTTTGCATGACCGAGTTATTCTCTGTGGGGTGCTCCAGTATTATTTGTGAAAAAGAAAGATGGTTCCATGAGATTATGTATAGATTATCGGCAGCTTAATAAGGTAACTGTGAAGAATAAGTACCCATTTCCAAGGATCAACGATTTGTTTGATCAATTGAAGGGAGCCACTGTGTTTTCCAAGATAAACTTGAAATCTGGTTATTACCAGTTGGGGGTCAAAGACTCAGATGTGTCGAAAACTACATTTCGGACAAGGTATGGTCACTATGAGTTCTTAGTCATGCCTTTCGGTTTAACAAATGCCCCTGCTGTGTTTATGGATTTAATGAACCGCATATTTCGGCCATACTTGGATAAATTTGTTGTGGTTTTTATTAATGATATACTGATTTATTCTCGTGATGAGAATGAGCGTGCCGAACACTTGAGGATGGTTTTATAGATTTTACGAGATAATCAGTTGTATGACAAGTTTAGCAAAAGTGAATTTTGGCTCAAAGAAATTGGATTTTTGGGGCACATTATCTCGGGAGATGGAATTCGAGTTGACCCGAGTAAGATTTCAGCCATTGTGGATTGGAAACCGCTGAGAATGTATCAGAGGTTAGAAGTTTTCTGGGCCTAGCTGGTTATTACAGACGGTTCGTCAAGGGATTTTCTATGATAGCCACTCCGATGAAGAGACTGTTATAGAAAGATGTAAAGTTCGAGTGGACAGAGAAGTGCCAACAGAGTTTCAAGAAATTAAAGGCATTGTTGACTGAGGCTCCAGTTCTAGTGCAACCTAAACCAGGAAAAGAATTTGTAATTTATAGTGATGCATCCTTGAATGGATTGGGCTGTGTGCTTATGCAAGAGGGCAAGGTGATAGCATATGCCTCTAGACAGTTAAAGCCGCATGAAAAGAACTACCCGACACATGATTTAGAGTTGGCTGCCATTGTGTTTGCATTAAAGATATGGAGACACCATTTGTATGGTGAAAAATGTCGGATATTCACCGACCATAAGAGCCTAAAGTACTTGATGACTCAAAAGGAGTTGAATTTAAGGCAACGAAGATGGTTAGAGCTGATAAAGGACTATGAACTAGTGATTCACTACCATCCGAAAAAGGCAAACGTGGTCGTCGATGCCTTGAGCAGGAAATCCTTGTTTGCATTTAGGGCTATGAATACACGGATGACTTTGTCAAGTGATGGTTCTATTCTAGATGATTTGAAGGCTAGACCGATGTTCCTTCAAGAGATATATGAGGCTCAGAAAGATGACAGTGAATTGCAAGCCAAAAGAGTTCAGTGTGGGTTGGGAGTTGAATCCGACTTCTGGATTAATTCTGATGGATGCTTGATGTTCCGAGACAGAGTCTGTGTACCAAGAGATGATGAGCTCATTCGAAAAATTTTACACGAGGCGCATAGTGGGTGTCTATCTGTACATTCGGGTAGCACAAAAATGTATAATGACTTGAAGAAATGGTATTGGTGGCCGAGTATGAAGAAAGATATTTCTGAATTTGTATCAAAATGCTTGATTTGTCAGCAAGTGAAAGCTGAACACCAAGTACCTTCGGGGTTACTTCAGCCTATTATGGTTCCTGAGTGGAAGTGGGACCGTGTCACTATAGACTTTGTAACGGGTTTGCCGTTGACACCAAGCAAGAAAGATGCCGTATGGGTTGTAGTAGATAGACTTACAAAGTCAACCCATTTTATACCGGTACGTGTTGATTTTTCGCTTGAGAAGTTGGTAGACTTGTATGTTTCAGATATTGTACGACTACATGGAGTGCCTTTGTCGATTATATCGGATAGAGATCCGAGACTCACATCTCGATTTTGGAAAAAAGTTGCAAGAAGCTTTGGGCACAAAGCTGAGTTTTAGTACAGCTTTTCACCCACAAACCGACGGATAGTCGGAGAGATTAATACAGATACTTAAAGATATTCTCCGGTGTTGTGTTCTTGAGTTCCAGGGTAGCTGGAAAAAGTACTTACCGTTGGTAGAGTTTGCCTATAATAACAGTTTTCAGTCGAGTTTGAGAATAGCGCCTTATGAGGCATTGTACAGGCGGAAGTGCCGCACGGCTTTGTATTGGACAGAACTCAAAGAAAATCAGATTCACGGGGTTGATTTAGTTAGAGAAACCGAAGAGAAGGTAAAAATAATTCGTGATTGTTTAAAAGCTGCTTCGGATAGACAAAAGTCCTATTCGGACTTGAAACGGAAAGAGATCGAGTTTCAAGTTGGTGATAAGGTATTTTTGAAAGTGTCACCATGAAAGAAAGTTCTCAGATTTGGCCGGAAAGGAAAATTGAGTCCGCGTTTTATCAGACCATACGAGATCACCGGAAGGATAGGACCAGTATCCTATCATTTGGCTTTGCCATCCGAGTTGGAAAATATTCACGATGTGTTCCATGTGTTGATGTTACGTCGTTACCGATCAGATCCTTCGCATGTGATTACACCGACAGAGGTTGAAATTCAACCCGACATGACTTATGGCGAAGAACCGGTTAAGATTTTGGCACGAGAAGTTAAACAATTAAGAAACAAAAGTATAGCCCTTGTGAAAGTACTATGGGAAAGACATGGGGTAGAATAGGCTACATGGGAGCCTGAGGAGGCTATGAGAAACCAGTATCCAAACCTTTTAACCGGTAAGATTTTCAGGGACAAAAATCCCTAAGGGGGAGAATTATAACAGCCCGATTTAAGGCCTAGTCGGAATAGTGGTTGCGAGACCACAAATCCAAAGTAGAAATATGTGTTTTATGATTTTTATGAGGCATGTGATATGTTTGCATGATTTTGTTAAAATTTCATGAGGAAATTTTATTAATTAGTGATCAATTTGTCTATTAGGACTAAATTGCAAAGATTGGAAAATATGAGATTCTAGAAGGTTTAAGTATGAAATAGCATTATAAAAATTATTAGAGGTCCTTATTTAGCAATTAGACCATTATATGTCAAGATGGACAAAAATGGGCATGGGAAGGAAAAATCTCAAGAAAAGGCCTTAAGGGCATTTTTGTCATTTGGTTAATAAGAGAATTAAAAGGGAAAAAGAAGTCAAAAATTCATGTCCATCTTCTTCCTAAGTGCCGAAATTTTCAAGCTCTCCATATCGAGGGTTTCTTCAACTTTCAAGCTTGATTATCAAGAAACACGAAGCCCGGACCGAAACCGAGGCAAGAACAAGGTTATGGACTAAACCGAATATCTACACACATTTTGAATACCGAGGTAAGTTTGTGTGAAATTGAAGCTACCTAATGTTATTATGTTTTTAATTACTTTATTTTATGAGGAATGTATAATATTTCCTTGAAGTTGATTAATGATGCCACAATGAGATTGTAATGAGATCATGTTAAGTCTGAAGTCCCGGTTTAATATTCGGAATAGAAAGGATACTAATGTCACAACATGAGATAAGGAAGGTCCTGTATAAGACCATGTCTAGGACATGGCATCGACACTGAATGTAGGTCCCGTATAAGACCATGTCTGGGACATGGCATCGACACTGAATAAGGAAGGTCCCGTATAAGACCATGTCTGGGACATGGCCTTGGCACCAAATGAAGATCTCGTGTAAGACCATGTCTGGGACATGGCATCGACATCTATGTATGATCTCATATAAGACCATATCTGGGATATGGCATTGACATCGAGATATGAGATCCCGTGTAAGACCATATCTGGGATATGGCATTGGCATCGTGATACATGTATGATGAGATTGTGTATCCTCTGATATTTCGAGTAGTTGATGACAAAGAGCTAAGTTTATGTAAAGATGACAAAGAGCTAAGTTTATGTAAAGATGACAAAGTGCTAAAGTTATGTGATGAAGTGTTACAGGTACCCATGAGTAATTTACAAGAAATGCAAACAATATGTGATATGTAATTTGGTAAGAGTATACATGAGTAAGTTATGTTGATGTATTTGAGAATTTGAGTATCATTCGATGAGATAAATGGATGCTATTATATGTCTTAATGATGCTATTTATTTCATGCAAACTTACTAAGCTATATGCTTACCCCTCTCTTTTCCCTTTTCCTTGTAGTGTCGCCAAGCTAACTCGGGGATCGTAGGACGTCGGAGTTCGGATCACACTATCAACTATTCTTTTGGGTATAGTAAAGTTGATTTATTTTGAGTATGGCATGCATAGGAACTTGGTCATTTTGTTATTTCATATTTGTTAGCTAAGTGTTGGTTATATTTGCCACTTAATCATTTTGTAAATGGCCATTGGGAATTGGCCAATACTTATTAAGTTCTATATATATATATCCAATGATGATGATATTCATGAAGTACAAGTTTATGCTATTGACTGAGTAAAATGTGAAGTGTATGCATGATGAATTAGAGATTTTTCGTAGAGTATTCTTGCTATGTTATGTGTTGCTTGTGGTGGTATAAGTGTGTTTGTTTCAGGGTGGCAATTGGCTTGGTAAATAGCCTTCTAACTGTCCACACGGGTAGACACACGGGCGTGTGTCTAGGCCGTGTGTGACACATGGTCAGCCCCATGGGTGTGTTGATAGGCCGTGTGTCCCCTGCATCAAATTTGCAAAAAAATCAATTCGTCACACGGGCCAGCACACGGGCGTGTGACTAGGCCGTGTGCCCCTTAAGTGTTTGCTGACGTCATAAATAGAATACCAAGGTTTTAACACACGAGTGAGGACACGGGCGTGTCTTGGCCGTGTGAGGGACACGGGCCATAGACACAGGCGTGTGTTAGGCCGTGTGAAAACCCCTGTAGGTTTGAAATGAAAATAAAATCCACACGATCTGGGAACATCGGCGTGTGTGACCACACGGCCTGCCCACACGGGTGTGTTCCATTCCATACAGGCGTGGGGCTCTATTTTAGGCAAAAAAATTTTAAGTGCGTAAAAGTTTCCGGTTTGGTTTCGAACCATTCCGATTGTATGTCTAGGGCCTCGTAGACCCATAATAAGGACGTTATGAATATGAATGAAATTTTTTTAAGTTGAAACGAAATTCATGGCCCGATGTTGTATGTTTAAGCACGTTAAGTCCGGTAATGCCTCGTATCCGGTTCCGGCGTAGAACGCGGGTAAGGGGTGTTACATTTACTATATTACCTTAGTTCAATTCATGTGTTAAACATGATTTAATCAACTACTTAACATATATATATAGCTACCAGAGCATGACATTACAAGTATAACAAAACAACTATTAATAGCCATTCCAATGGCTAGATTACAAGCATCATTTACATTTACATGCCAATGTGGCCAGTATAACCTATACATGCCATTACAACCATAATTAATTTACCATATTGTACCGACATAGACCGATGGATAGTGTGAGTGATCTCCAACGAACTTCCGATTTACTCTAAAACAGGGGAAAATAAAATGGAGTAAGCATTACATGCTTAGTAAGTTCGTATAACATGGTACTTAACTTACCATTCATTCTATTTCGAGGTAACTAAGTAAGCCATATACAATCAATTTGACCTCAAGCCCTACACACATCCTCATTGCCCTTGTTAGTCATATAATCCATAGTAACATCAAGACATGTATGAGCTCAACAACAATTAAGTTTCCATGCACTTATGCTTTTCACAACATGTATTCATTTAACATGTATAAATCATCTCTTATTATTACAATTATAGTTTCATAGTAGTTCGTTTCGGGTTCCACTTATTTCATGTCAGGACTTTACTCATATTTTACAAATATTAAGATCACACAAGTAGTAGTACACTCAAGGTGTACAAGTCTCTAATCAAGGATGAACTTTTATTCATCAATCAAATTCCAATTACAAATATCATCGTCTCATATTTCCATGTATCAATTATCACATATTATAATTTTCATGTATTTCAGGCAGGTACATGTAATAACTCATTTCTTATTCATAATCTTCTCATGTCAAGAGTTTTACCCATTGAATTTATTTGGAATATTGATGGATACACCGGTAGTACACTTGAGGTGTACAAATCAAAATTCGTCAATTCATGTCCTGTAACGCCCCTAACCCGTAACCATCGCCGGTCTAGGGTTAAAGTCATTACCAAACAAATCGGAAACTTTTACAGATATTTCATAATATAATTCATCAAATCCCATCAAATTGTCCCTTAAATAGGTCTACGAGACCTCAAGTATGTTTTAAGAAAGGCCCGAGACTAAACAAAATACATATGGAAACTTTCAAAAATTTAAAAATTTTTCAAAGTTACAGAGGTCACACGCCCGTGTGGGCAGGCCGTGTGCCTCCCACGGCCTCAGACACGCCCGGGTGTCTAAGCCGTGTCAAAACAAGGCATACATACTGACTTGTCCACACGCCCGTGTGCCTCACCCGTGGTCGAGCCTGACTTGTACCACACGGCCAGTCACACGCCCGTGTATCCAGCCCGTGGTCGAGTCTGACTTGTTTTGAAAAACAACCACGAAGGACACGGTTGAGCCACACGCCCGTGTGCTCAACCGTGTGGGAAAATATAGGCCATTGGCAAGGCCAAAATGCCACTGATTGTTGTATTTCAGAGTTTTAAATTAGAAAATTAGAAAAGTTAAAACTAAGATAAAAAAAATAAAAATAAAACTAAATTGCAAAAATAAAAAATGGCTAAAGTAATAAAAATAGAGTGTTCTTAATATTTTAGCTCCCCGGCAACGGCGCCAAAAACTTGATCGTTGTATTTCAGAGTTTTAAATTTATAATGATCGATCCTGGAACTAACTATAACAACGATTGAGGCAAGTGCACATATCGAACAGTAGTATAGCTTAGGCAAGACCGGATTGTCGAACCCAAAGGAACTAAAAGTACTAATACTAAATTTCTTTCTATTATTTAGCCTAAAATAAGTGAAGTTGTTTATTAATCTAAATTAACTAATTACTAAGCTAAAGACGCAAAGACAAAAAGAATGAATTGGGGAAGTACTTGGGAAAAACTCAGTTGATTAAGACGATACCCTTAGGAAGAATCCGCCTAGACTTCACTTGTTATCTAACACTGAACCAGACGATTTATTCACTTGACTTGATCCGTAGGACTTCCTAATTTATATTAAACCCTCTCTCGGCTGAATAACGTCTAACCCTAGGTTGATTAATTGAAATCTCTTTCTAATTAAAACCCCTAGAATAGCAATAAATCGATCTATGGACTCCCATATTAGGTTTCACCCTAATCCGCAAAATCTCGTCACCCTATCTCTAGGCGCACGATTAACTCCGCTTAATTATGCTAGATCTACTCTTAGCGCAGGACTTTTTCTCCACCACCTAAGCACATTCAACTTGAATTAATATCCATGAAATATCAACACAAGAATTAAGCACACATAATCAAGAACAAATCAAGTATTTATCATATAGTTCAAAAAACAATAACAAGATTCATCTAGGTTTCATCCCCTTCGTATCTCAAGGGTTTAGTTCATAATAATAAAGAAAAACATCTCAGAAGAAAAGATAAAACAAAACATAAGAAATCCCTAAAACTCCCTGAAGGAATTGAAGGAGAGATCCTCCGTCTTGAGTAGAATTCCGACTTCTGGAGATGGATCAACTGGCTATCCCTTGAGAGTTTCCCACAAATCTGACCTCTTCGGCTCGGCTCCTTGGCCTAGCTAACCGCCTTCTTTTAGGTTATACCTAGGGTCTTTATACAGGCTTTTGAAATAGGTTTCTTTGCCCCTAAGTATCCTTTTTAGAGTGAAATTACTCTCCTCCACGGCAGGGGCACGACCATGGCACACGCCCGTGTGAATCGTGGCCAGGCCGTGTTGGACTCCGTTAATAAGGCACAGCCGTGTAGATTGACTTCAGGCCGTGTTCTAGTATATTTGAGGAGGCACGACCGTGTGGGATTTAGTCCAGGCTGTGTCGATTTATTTTTTAGCCCATTTTGGTCCGTTTTGAGCCCGTTTCTCATTCTTTTTATTCTTGGGTGCTTTCCTGAGTATAAGACATGAAAAGAAAGGATTAAGAGCACCTTTTTACATAAATCAATGGATAAATCATCCAAAAGTATGCTAAATGTGGGATTAAAATATGTTACTATTTCGGTTTATCAAATACCCCCACACTTAAGCTTTTGCTTGTCCTCAAGCAAAATTCTCAACTTACAATTAAAACGAACTTTCTATAATTCATAATTCCTATCAACAATGTTTCATCATAATTCATAGATAATTTATACATGGATAATTCAATTCAAAGAGTCCTAAGGATTCAAACAATATAAGTCATAGATTTGTAGCTCGAAAATATAGGCGTCTCCCCTTATCTAAATAATTACCTTAATTCAAAACCGACAAGGATTGACATCCTCACAAAAGATTCACTCAAATCACTCAAAGTGTTTAAGGTTCAAAATTTAGGCACTCAAAAGTCGAACATGAAAAGTTAATCCCATAGGCTTGCTCGAAAATCAAGTCTCCACCATCATAATATGAGATGATGCACAAATCAAAATGTCTTTAATTAGGGTTGTAACGGGGCTAGGGTTAAGGTGTGGATAGAGGCTGAATTAGAAGGTTAGAATCGAGATTGAATTGATAAATTACCTAACTAGAAACAATAAACTGAATAATTACATAATGGATTCAAACTTTAAACTAATAATACGAGCTTTTTCTTCAATAAATAGACTTTAACTGTACAAGCTTGCCTTTCATCGTACTAATATTGAATATATATATATATATTTATATATATAATACATCTATTCATATGCTAAGATGAAATAATTAGGTAGCTTAATCAAATCAAATCTCGATATAAGGGAAGTCGAAAAAGAATGGTGATAACAAATACAAAGGGTTTTGGGTTAATATTAGTGGTTATGTCAATAAAAAGGGTTGTTAAGATTAAAATGGGTTCACTAGGGGTTAATTGTGAAGGTAGGCTTTTAATGGAGTTAGTGGGTTAAAACCTAGATGCCTTAATCATCTCTGTATATCAAATCATGGGTGTGGTCTCGATATGTATAAACGAGGCAAGTTCTAGAATAACAAATCAATGTTGACATACTCATAATCAATAAAGTGAGCATGAAAAAGAATATATGCTCTATAAGGCTCAAAAACTCACAAAAATTATGGGTATTTTTGACATCAACCTCGTAAATTTCAAACTTCAAAGTAATATTTAATTCAGTTCAATAACCTAGCAAATTTTAATTGAAAAAAAATGGACTTATCATGCTTGATCCTTTAGTATCTTAAAATTTAATTATCAATGCACAACTATCAATGACTTAATCTAAAACATATCAATAAAAATCATAAATCATTAGAAATTTCATCCTAATTAGTAATATGAGGAATTTACTTAAAAACAAGACATAATTCAGGATTTTGAGAATAATGAAAAAAAGTTTGGAATTCTTATGTTTTCACCCCCCACACTTAAGATGTACTGTAACACCCCAAACCCGGCCTAAACGTTACGACCGAATCTGGCATGTCACATGAAATGAATGTCTAAAAACTGTGCATTCGTTAAAAAGCTCATATTCTTTATAGTTGTGGTGAGAAATCGAGATTAAGTAATTTTGAATAAGAAATGGTTTATTATCATTTTAGGAAAATCCCACATTGATCATTTAATAACAAGCAATAAACAAATTGAAAAGTCAAAACCAAATAAAATACCCAAGGCCTTATTACATAACAAAAACTCAAATAAAAATAAGTCCAAATAAAAGAAACGAATTTACGAGTGAACATATGTATGGCCTCCACGAGTCCACCTCAGCTCCCAAATCCGCGATCTAATGATTACCCGCAAAATTTAACTAAGGGGTGAGTCATCGAGACTCGGTGTGTGTAAATCCCCATCCAATGTGCCCTTACACAATTTCATATGAAAATATGCATATCATGCACCCAAACCTAGCCATCCGCACTCCATTTCTACCCCATGTGGTACCAAACCACCGGTGGTGCCAAACCACCGTGACCCAAAGTCACGATATCCATAATTGTGGTGCCAAACCACCGTGACCCAAAGTCACGAATAATCCAATGATGGGGCCAACTCATCGTGTGATACCAAATCACCGGCGTCAATCCCGTATAATCACCGTGGGGCCAACCCATCGTGGTGCTAAGCCACCGGGACGAGGCGCTATGAGGTGCCAAACCTCTGTGTCCCAAAGACACGAATGTGATACCAAATCACCGTGACCAAAGTCACGAATCCAATGATGGGGCCAACCCATCGTGTGATACCAAATCACTGGCGTCAATCCCGTATAATCAACTGTGGGGCCAACCCACTGTGGTGCTAAGCCACTGGGACGAGACGCTGAGGTGCCAAACCTCTGGTGACCCAAAGTCACAATAATCAATCTGTGGTACCAAAGCACTGGTGGTGCCAAACCACCGTGTCCCAAAGACACTGGATATCAATCTTCCCCCTCCTCTCATCATACCCATGCAATATGACATAATAATTCGTGTATGCAGTATGTCATGTATGCTAGACATATATCAAATATAAGTATAACATGAATTACCATCATAATCAGATAGACATAAAACAACATAATCACCCTAATAAACCTCTAAGGGTATAACCGTAATTTTACCTACCAAGGGCATTTTCGTAATTTACCCACCAAGGGTATATCGGTAATTTACCCACAAAGGGCATTTTCGTAATTTACCCACCAAGGGTATATCGATAATTTACCCTTCAGGGATATTTTGGTAATTTACCCACTAAGGGTATTTCAGCACTTTCAAGACCTACAATGGCCTTTCCCAAAGGCCCAAATGTCACCCCGAGCGACTCATTACCATTTCCTGGTCGTCATCGGACGATTGGGCCTAAAACTCGATTTCGGCCCATTCGACCCACGCGCTTTCGTGTGGCCCACCTAGCACAAATCTAGCCATGTATATAAGTTCCACCTAGTCTAGTTCACTATATACTACACAATCGCACAATTTACTCATAAGGCCCACGGCCCATTGGGCCCACTTCGCCCATCGCGACCAAGCACCCCAACCCACAAGAATACTACTTATGGCCTCAACTATCGCGTGAAACCCCACACGCGCGCCGCACGCGCGCTGTGTGTAGCTACTATTGCCGTGGACTCCGCACTTCTGGCATTTGCCGCTCTACAACTAGAGTAGAGAGAGTTACACACATGATAGGACTCGGTGTTAATCCGCGCTCAGACCACTCCACGTGCCCAAACGCCTTCCAAGGTGTGTCAACCTCCTCCTCGGGAATGCTCTTTATATAGCTAGCTCTTCACCTTCCTTCTTTGTATCTTTCCGATGTGGGATCCTTCGTCGATGAGAGTTTAAATTCAACTGAAACTCTTCCCGTCCGCATCAGTAAAATAAATACTCCTTGCAACATAATCCACGCTGCTAGCCACTTAGCCACAAGCTCCTCTTGTGTCTTAAACCATGCGCAACTAAATATAAATCTATAGCCAAATTACGAGGTCCAAGTAAAAGAAAACCAAAATGCAAAAGCCAAGACTTGAACCTTGGACCTCCTTCCTTCCTTGTGGCGTCACCCCCTTGTCTCTTATGTGGCGTCACTTTGCCACTCCACCACACACTCCACTTGTGTCATTTTTCCCCACATTTTATTCTTAAGGCCTACCTGCCAACTTCCAGGGTTTTTTTTTTTCACCTAAAACCAAAATTTCCCCAAAGCTAATATTTGATCCCGGGACTTCATAGAAGCCCTCTAGCCTTCCAAAATAACTTACCTAATAAGTCTAACTTATATTAATGCCGTTCTCAAAAAATTTAAAATCAAGGCCCATTGGGCCCAATCCTACTAGGCCCAATTTCGGGATGTTACATGTACATTGCCCTCAATGTACAAAGATAGATAATATTCAGATCAGAAGATATGGGGATAAGTGAAACTCCCTGAATTATGGATGAATTCCTTGAGTTGGATGAACGATATGTTGGAGGGGTCGGTCTCGATGACGATCCTGCACTAGATGAAGAAATTGGGTAGCTTATGCAGGATTAGCCAGGGATTATTAATAATAATTAAAACTATACTAATTAAATACTTAAAGAAAAGCAAGCTAAAGTGAAGAAAAATAAAAAATAAAATAAAGTTAAAAGAAAAGATAAATGGACCATAATGTCCTTATTGTTGGGTGTGATTTCTAAGGTTGTGGATATGGTGGTGGTCGTGGTGTGATTCCTTAGCAGCCTTTAGAACCTGACACTAAGAAACTAAATTGAAGTAAACTAATTTAAGCAGAAGAGAAGTAAAGATAAAGAAATTGAAGCAAAAGAGAAAAACGAAATAAAAACTAGATAGCCTCAAATATCCTTGGCTTGTCGTATGAATGAAGCGGCCGGCATGAACTTATGTAGATTGGTCTCCTTCAGGGAGACTATGCTTGATTCCTTCCGCTTCTTCGGCATTTGATATAGCTCAAGGGTTTCAGGGATGTATTGGAGAAGGGAAGTAGGGAGAAATGAAAAGTTGAAAGTTAATAGGAGAAGAGAGAAGGGAGGGGGGTTTAAATCGATTTTTAAACCTGGTACAACCCCACACCCGTGCGCCTTAGGCGTGTCGATTCACACGGCCGCCTCGCACGGCCGTGTGTCTAGGTGTGTTGGTTCACCCACGCCTGTTTTACAGATTGCCACGCCCGTTGGTGATAAGTCAGTGTCATCCACGGCCACGTCGCACGGTCGTGGCATTCTGTCGGTGCCTATGGGGCAGTGGTTGGAGTCCGTGACTCGAAGATTTGATTCTCTCTGACTCGTACCACCTCTGCCATGTCAGTACGGTGATCCGGGGCATCCACATGGCCACGGCCACGACCGTGAGCTAGGCCGTGTGGCCTGGAAATGTACACTTTTGGTTAGTTTAAATCTAGATACTATAAAGAAAGGATAAAATAGAATAAATAAGAAAAAATAAAAATGTAAAAGTTAATGGGGTCAGTGCTCGGGTTGCCTCCCGAGAAGCGCTCGTTTATATTCTTAAGCTAGACTTTCCTCTCGTTTGCATCATCAGGGTGGTTTGAGGAGTTGGAATTCCTTCCTCATGCTATCAGTTTTATCCTCGTGAAAATGTTTAAGTCGAGATGCGTTTATAGTAAAAGTACCAAAAATAGGATTACTTACCTCGACTGTTCCGTATGGGAAAACACTGGTTACGCTAAAAGGTATTTCTTTGTTTGTGTTAGGGTTCGGAGGAGATATTCAAGGATCTGCCTTATCTAACAGTACCTGGTCTCCTATTTTGAAGTGGTTTGTTGTTCCTATGAGCTCTTCTGGGGGCTCCTTCGGTTTTACCTTGTGCGGTTCCGGTTCTTCGTCGTGTATCCCTAATTTTTCCTTGAAGTGTGTCTTCCACTCGTCTAGATCATCGATCTGAATCCTTCGATCTTCATGAACTACTTCCTTGTTGGCATAGGGTTTAGGATCGAGTTTAGTTGTATTCTTTTGTGGTGCTTCCTGAAAATAAGGGTTAACCGAATGGTTATTAGTAGAATTTACGTTCTCACGTTGATTACTCGATGTTCTAGCTGAGTCGAGAGCCTTGAGGGTGACCGTCTCATTACCTACACGAAGTATGAGTTCTCCTGCATCAACATCAATTTTAGTCCTGCCAGTTGCTAAAAAGGGTCTTCCTAAAATTAAGGGAATCGAATTATCCTCATCCATGTCTAAGACAACAAAATCTACTGGGAAAATGAATTTGTCAATTTTTACAAGAACATCTTCGATAATACCCTAGGAATTCTAACAGTTTATCACCTAATTGAATGCTCATCCTAGTTTGTTTGGGTTTCCCTAGACCTAATTGTTTAAACAATTTATAAGGCATGACATTTATGCTTGCCCCTAAATCAGCTAACACATTATCAACAGTTAGTCTACCAATTAAACATGGAATTGTAAAACTCCTGGATCTTTTAGCTTTTGTGGTAGTCTATTCTCAGAACATTGCCGAGCATATCGCATTTAATTCCACATGTGGATCCTCGCCTAATTTGCGTTTTTAGTCAAGAGATGTATTAAAAATTTCCTCGAATCTGGCATCTGTGAAAGAGCTTCAAGTAACGGTAAGTTAATATGTAATTTCTTTAAAAGTTTAAGAAACTTACCGAACTATTCCTCTGTGTCGTCTCTCGTTAATGCTTCGGGATATGGTATGCGAGGTTGGTACTCCTTGACTACCGGTTTTAGCTTGTCTTGTGTTTCCTCAACTTTACCTTTTTCTACCTCGTTTCCTTGTATTGGACCGGGTTCGTCTAATCCTTCACTTTCTTGAGTCATTATGGCTTGGATTTGCTCCTTTGGATTAATCTCAGTGTTGCTTGGTAGACGCCCTTGCGATCGTTCAGACATCAGCTTCGCGAGTTGTCCAACTGACTTAGAAACTTCCTCAACTGACTTAGTGACTTCCCTAACTTGGCTCTCGATCCCTTTGATCGATGCTTGTTGGGTCTTAAGGGTGGTTTCGTGTCTTGGAGACGGTTTTCTGTGGATGCCATGAATCTTGTCGAGATCTCTTCAAGGTTCGGCTTTCTTCTCCTGTGGATAGGGCTGATTTTGGAAATTTTGAGGAGGTTGTTGTCTTTGATTTCCTTGATTTCCTTGACCTCCCCACGAAAAATTTGGGTGGTTCCTCCAACCCGGGTTATAATTATTACTATAAGGATTATTAGATCTAAAATTGTTACCTATATAGTTCATCCGTTTCGCTCTCTATGCCCGGTTGGTAGTGTGGGTACTCGTGGATTCGCCACTTGTTCCACTTACGTCGCATTTGCATTCTTCGGATGTACCGCGAAAAACACAAACTATCAAGCTTTTTATTCATCATCTCTACCGTGTTGATAGCATGGTTAATGCATCGATGTTGAAAACTCCGGTGATTTTTGTTGGTTTGGTCCTTGTAACCCGCCACCGATAGTTATTCAGTGACATCTCTTCAATAAACTCGTAGGGTCGCTTCAGAGTTCTCGTTGTTTAGGTTCCACCGTGAAATGAATCAATTAGTTGCCTCGTTGAGGGGTTTATACCGTTATAGAAAGTTTGGACTTGGAGCCACAAGGGTAAACCATGGTGCGGACACCTTCTCAAGAGATCCTTATATCTCTCCCATGCGTCATATAATGTCTCTAAATCCATCCGCACAAAAGAAGAGATATCATTCCGTAATTTGGCCGTTTTGGCCGGTGGGAAATATTTTAATAAAATTTTTTCGGTCATTTGATCCCATGTGGTGATTGACCCTCGTGGTAACGAGTTTAACCACCGCTTGGCTTTATTCCTTAATGAAAAGGGAAATAACTTAAGCCTTATGGCATCATCGAAATGCCATTTATTTTGAAGGTATCACGTAACTCTAAAAAATTAGCTACATGAATGTTTGGATCTTCGTCCTGCAAACCATCAAATTGAACAAATTGTTGAATCATTTGTATAGTGTTAGGCTTTAATTCAAAATTATTAGTAGCTATAGCAGGCCTAACAATACTAGATTCTGCTCCTGTTAAATGAGGCTTAGCATAATCATACATAGTACGTGGAGCAATATTTTCTGCCACATCTTGTGGTGGTGGATTATTCTCGTCCATCCTTTCAGTAGGATTGGATTCATCTTCTCGCTCTTCTTCTTGGTAATTTAGGGCTCGCCTAATTTCTCTGTGATTTCTACGAACGGTAGCTTCAACATCACTGTCGTATACTAGTGGTCCTCTCGGGTTCCTTCTAGTCATAAACTAGAGGTACCTGCTAGGAAAAAGAAAGAAAGAAAATTAGAAAAGTTAAAACTAAGATAAAAAAAATAAAAATAAAAGTAAATTGCAAAAATAAAAAATGGCTAAAGTAATAAAAATAGAGTGTTCTTAATATTTTAGTTCCCCAAAGAACGGCCGCAAAAAACTTGATCGTTGTATTTCGTAGTTTTAAATTTATAATGATCGATCCTGGAACTAACTATAACAACGATTGAGGCAAGTGCACATATCGAATAGTAGTATAGCTTAGGCAAGACCGGATTGTCGAACCCAAAGGAACTAAAAGTACTAATACTAACTTTCTTTCTATTATTTAGCCTAAAATAAGTGAAGTTGTTTATTAATCTAAATTAACTAATTACTAAGCTAAAGACGCAAAGAGACAAAAGAATGAATTGGGGAAGTACTTGGGAAAAACTCAGTTGATTAAAATGATACCCTTAGGAAGAATCCACCTAGACTTCACTTGTTATCTAACACCGAACTGCATTTATTTATTCACTTGACTTGATCCGTAGAACTCCTAATTTATAATAAACCCTCTCTCGAGGCTTAATAACGTCTAACCCTAGGTTGATTAATTGAAATCTCTTTCTAATTAAAACCCCTAGAATAGCATAGAATCGATCTATGGACTCCCACATTAGGTTTCACCCTAATCTGGCAAAATCTCGTCACCCTATCTCTAGGCGCACGATCAACTCCACTTAATTATGCTAGATCTACTCTTAAGCGGGACTTTTGCTCCACCACCTAAGCACATTCAACTTGAATTAATATCTGCATAAATATCAACACAATAATTAAGCACACATAATCAAGAACAAATCAAGTATTTATCATATAGTTCGTAAAACAATAACAAGATTCATCTAGGTTTCATCCCCTTCGTATCTCAAGGGTTTAGTTCATAATAATAAAGAAAAACATCTCGTAAGAAAAGATAAAACAAAACATAAGAAATCCCTAAAACTCCATGAAGGAATTGAAGGAGAGATCCTCCGTCTTGAGTAGAATTCCGCTTTCGGAGTTGGATCAACTGCTATCCTTTGAGACTTTCCCACAAATCGACCTCTTCGGCTCGGCTCCTTGGACTAGCTAACTCGCCTCTTTTAGGTTATACCTAGGGTCTTTATATAGGCTTTTGAAATAGGTTTCTTTGCCCCTAAGTATCCTTTTCCGAGTGAAATTACTCTCCTCCACAGCAGGGCACGCCATGGTGCACGCCGTGTGAATCGTGGCTGTGCCATGTTGGACTCATTAATGAGGCACGGCCGCGTAGATCGACTTCGTGCCATGTTCTAGTATATTTGAGGAGGGCACGGCCGCAAGGGATTTAGTCCAGTCGTGTCGATTTTCTTCTTTGGCCCATTTTGGTCCGTTTTTGAGCCCGTTTCTCGTTCTTTTTATTCTTGGGTGCTTTCCTGAGTATAAGACATGAAAAGAAAGGATTAAGAGCACCTTTTTACATAAATCAAGGGATAAATCATTCAAAAGTATGCTAAATGTGGGATTAAAATATGTTACTATTTCGGTTTATCAGCCACCCACACAATGGGTCATCCCTACAAGCATATGTAAGCATCTTTCCATACATCAATGGCAACCAAAACATATCCAATTGTGCATCATTTCTTCCCTTTTATAATCATCACAAACACTCCTACTTAGGAACCATTTAACTCACTATAACCACAAGCATTTCAAAGTATAATCCATCACAAACTTACCATCAATAATATGTTAACTATGCATCAAAAAGCTTACCATTCATATGACCATTCCATTTGCTATCAAACCATACCAAAACCAAGCATTATAAGGCTTGATCACTCATACATATCACCAACATTTATCGAGCCATATCACATGGCTATTAAATATCATAAATATAATCCATTTTAGCTATACTATACATGCCATACTTATTATATAAGAACATAAGGTACCAAAATGTGATTTGAGTAGTGTGATGATGATCCTCGACAATCCCCGAGCCTCTCATAGCTTTGACGACCTATAAAAAAGAGTAAACACACACAAAGTAAGCTTTCCAAAATCTTAGTAAGCCATATACAAATAAACTTAACATATAGGCATTCATTATTCATAACTAATATGATTTTACTACCAGCTCATTCGCACATTCATGATTTTTCTTGGCTCATTTATCTAGCCATTTGTTTACCAACATATTTATCACCATGTACTTCTTCAGATCATAGCTCATTCACACATATAACACATTTTACCTTATCAAATCTATTCACATATCTCACCTAGGTAAGTTCATATAAATACTTACCTTTCATACACTTGCTTAGTGCACAATTCAAACGTACCTGATTCATTTATACATTTCACGTAGACTTTCATTTCTCGGATTTGCCCGTTGAACCATTCGGAATCAAATAGGATACTCAGAATGCTCGAAATAGTCGTGTAATATCCTAAAAATTTGAGTATCATCTTGTTACTTGTGGTAGCCGGGTATGATTTTATTGTGTGTTTAATATAGTCTAGTGAAGGCTTGGAATTATTAATGAAGCTAGAATAATTTTTTTTTTAATATTGAAAATTTAGTAAAGTGGATTAAGTAATCTTGACACTTAAGTAAATTTAAGTGTCTAATGTTAGCATAAATGAGCTAGTAGTAAAGTGGCGTTGGCGCATGAGTAATTGCATGAGGGAAGAGGTTCGAATCCCATGGATGGTAATAAGGTGACTTTTATTTTTGCATGTGTATGGCATGTGTCGGTCAACTCTAATTAAGGTAAGGTTGGACTATTTTCTTTTATGGATAGTAGACTAAGGGAAAAAGGCAAGTGATTAACTTAAGGAATGAAATCCTAAGCTTTTGGAATGATAAGGGGACATAAGGCATGGATTAAGGGATGAGGTTTGGAAACTTTTTAATGGCATTTTGTCGATGAACATGGATGGTTTTGTGGACTAAGGGAGGAGCCGATTTTTGTGGTAAGTTTTGGGAAAAGTTGGTAGCTTGGGAGAAATTTCATTTTGGCCTTTTTGCTCTCCCAAAAGCAATAGTGTTTCTCTCATCTTTTCCTCTTGGCCGAATATGCATAGTGAGGTTTGGGCATTCTTTTGTGCAATTTAGTTGTCTAGAAAGCTTGTGTGTTTTTCTTTGGAAACCGAAATAGGAGATCACTTGTGCACTATTTTCTTTCTTGACCTAAAGCCGAAACCATTTGTGCATCTTCTTCTCTTTTACCTTGCTAAGGCCGAAACTTTTCTCTTCCAATCCAACCATTGCCGCAACACCTTAAACCTCCCATCTCTCTCTTCCATTTTATTTTTTCTTTCTCTTTTTCACTCTAGCTGAATTCTATTTGTTATCTTTAATCAACCATAGCCGAAACTCCCTTCATCACTCAACCACTTTGCCGAAATTTCCCATTTTCCTTTTGATTTGTCTTGGCCGAATATCAACAAGGGTTAATCTCTTTTGGGTTCTTCTTCAATCAGTTTTGAGAAGGGTAAGTAGTGTTGGCCGAATTTCTTTGTTCCTTTATTCTTCTCTCTGTCGATTTTCATGTGAGCAAAAGCCGATTTTTGGGCAATTGTTAGCAAGATTCTAACCATTCATAGGAATAAATTTCTCCTAGGTTCTTCAAGACTTTGGAAGCAATCAATCTAAGCCTATTTTCTTTGACAATCAATTTTGGTAAATCAAGTGGTAAGGATCTATGTTAGTTCATTATTCTTTTAGTGGTTGAAAAGCCAAGGCTTTGAGACTAAGGTTTGTTGTTGGCCGAATGGCCTATGATATTGATCTAAGTGTTGGCCGAATATAGGAATCAAGGATCTAAAGTAGTAGATCGAGATTTTTCGGGATTTTTGGGGCTTTCAAATGAATTTGTTAAGTATATCGTGTGTGTACCACACACTAAACTCTATTAGATTACGGCTTAAATTAATATGTATGCTTATAATAATGTGAATGTGGCTAAAGTACCATGCAATGGTACAAAGTACCAGTGCACGTTTTCTTACTCCTACTATGAGTATGAAATGAACTGATATGGCATATGTGAACATGATAAGAATGTGAAATAAGGCATGATTTTTGCATGATATGTATGACATGGGCATATGGGTGATTATGAAAGGGGAAGTGAATGTGGTGACCTCGGTCACATTATCTGAATGTGGTGACTTCGGTCACATAATAATTATCCGTGGCTATGCCACGAATTTATAAGGGCGATGAGCATGTCGTCTGCAGCTGATGGCTTCGATGATGTGTAGCGGATGGAGGGTTGACTTAGTAGTCCCCACGGTGTGCAGGTTGGTACGGGTGATGTGTAGCGGATGGTATCTAGGATTGGGTTGGGTTTGCATCACTACTTTTATCTCATTATATATATTTATGAATTAATATGATATGCCTGAATTATTGAGGTCTAGTGTTGGTTACACATTGAGTCTGTTTGACTCACCCCGTTGGGGAACATTTTCTTTCAGGTGACGATCAGTGATGGACCGGGTCGGCGGGAGTTTAGTGGTGGCCATGCTCAGCTTGAAGTTTTATTTAATTTTGGGACTTTTATATTTTATATTTTTGGAGTTATTTTGGGTATTGTTTTCATTTGTAATAAGGCCACTGATATTAAACTGTTGATGCATGTCTTTTAAGTTATTTTATTTTGATACGATTTTATTTAATTGAACTCAAATGAATTTTTTTTTATTTAGGACAAATTTTGAAATGGAGTAATATAGTTTTAAAAAACCTAGATTTCAAATAGATAAACTTGATTTTAACTCGAGCCTAACACAAATTAAAAATTTTCTTTCAAAACCAACCGAATTTTTCTAAAGTGCTCAAAAAGTTTTGAACCGTTTTACTTGAGGAACATACCAGATCCGGTCAAGGCTCGTCGACCGGGTTTGGGGTGTTTCAGATTGGTATCGTCGAGCAAGGTTTAAACTCTCGGCCTTGGGTATAAAGCTCACAATGTTTTTAAAATAAGGCCCAAACAAGTCTTGAGAAAACTTTTTTGAAAAGAGCGAGTGTTTTCGCATGGCACCCAAGTCTCCGACCCAAGTCCACTGTAAGTACCTCTATTTCATTTGGGTGATTTATAGCATGAACTGTAGAAGGGTAGAAATGGAACGTAGAATAGCATGATAGGTACTTAAACCCTAGGGCTAGTTTACCCCAACAATTATATAAGACTTAAGTGCCTAATTAAACAAACCTGTGAACTAAGTCACCGAGTTAAGGTGTGGCAACCTTTGTGCGCATGTTTAGGATTGGATCCGGAAGAGCTTGGTACTTAAGCAGTCCTCGTGACTCACCTCCTCTTCGCTGGAATCCTACCTGGTGCGTAGCTTCGGTTCACCCTAACCAAGAGGACCTAGTCATAGGCTAAACTCAATAACTAAAACCCGAAAGGGATTAGCTGTATTTTCATAAAAACTTCGGTTTTAAATCACAAAATTACCCTTTTAAATGGTAGTAGAATTTAGCTTGAAAATTTTTCCAAAATATTTTCGATTTACAAATTACTAAAATACCCTTGGCTATAAAATTACAAAAATGCCCTTAGTTTATAAAATGTCCATACTACTCACAGCCATTAAAATTTCTTACTTTATAAAATGTTCAAAACTCTATTTTTGCAAAATATTAAAATACTTCAATTTGGAAATTTTATGAAATTACCTTTGTTTTACAAAATTACCAAAATGACCCCAGATTTTCAAAATTCTGCAACAACACCGATTTGGAAAACAAATTCTCAAAAAGAACTCCAAGTTTTGCAAATTTTAGAAAATACCCTTGATTTATTAATATTTTCAATTTGACCTCGGTTTATTACCAAAATATCCTCAGTAGGACAAATAACGAAAATACCCACAGGATAGGAATAAATCGAAAAGGTTTGAATAATGAATGTGTGTGGTAGGAATATTGAATGAATGTGTTCCTCTCGAATTAGGATAGAAGACTTGAAACTTTGATTGATCGAAAGAACCACTATTGAACTTCTATTCAAAAAAAAATCTTCGCGAATAATCGGTGAAACAAGGACTAAATTCATAAAATTTCTTAATCGATTAAAGCACGATAGTAGAAATGAGCTTTAGGGGACGTGGTCGTAACGCACGAGGACGCCGTCGAGGCCGACGACCGTGTCGTAACCCGTTAGGTCGGTCAAGGTTCGAAAATGAGGTACCACCGCCACCACCACCGCCGTTGTTGGTGCGGAATAGCAAGATCGACGGGGATGATCTTTGTATCGCGTTACTTCGAGTTCGAAATGGTGGTCGGAGCAGTGGAAATATGGGAACTCTAAGTCTATACCCGGCGACTCCGAGCCAACGAGTGAGGTATTCCGTGGCATATCCGTGTGGCACCCAAAGATGGTGAGTATTGGTTGGAGGCCACAGAGCGAATTATGGATGAGCTCGACTTGACCCCGAGGAGAAGTTGAAAGGAATGGTGGCGCTATTACGCGATGAGGCATATCGGTGGTGGTTAACCAGGTTCGGGATGGCGCCACGGTGAGGATCCGACTCGGGAGTACGTGAAGGCGTGACGTAAAAGTATGTCGGCACACGTTATAATCGATGAACAGAGAAAGGCTTTTCTAGGGTTGGTTCAAGGAACAAGTCCGTGGCGAGTACGGTGAATTCACGAGGTTGAGCCGGTATGCTCGAGTGGGTGGCTACAGAGCATGAACGGTGTGTCCGGTTTGAAGACGGACTAAGGGATGATCTCGAGGTTACCGATAGCCCCACATCAAGAACGTGAGTTTGCCGCGTTGGTAGAGAAGGCTAAGGTGGCCGAAGGAATCAAGAACATCAGTAAGGCATAACTCGGATCCAAATAAGCGTAAAAGAGGTTTTGGATCGCCGGATCGCCGTCGAAATGTTCAAAAGAGGCCTAGAGCCGAGGGCCCGCGTGGTCGCGAGCCCGTACAGGAGGGCGATGATCGCATATGTTATCGGTGTGGGAAGATGCATTTAGGAGAGTGTTGGAAGAAGACGGGCGGATGCTTTAAGTGCGAGTCTAAGGACCATATGATTAAGGATCGTCCCATTAAGATAGACGGAGTCGCCCAATGGGCCGTAATATTAATCAAAGCCAGAGAGTGGTGGACAAAGACCTCGGAGGTCGTGGTCCGAATTGTAGAGGTAACGCATCGGAAGAGGATGAGGAACACCGGCCGACGTGCGCGTAATACTGAGGCAAGACAGTGGGGTCTAGTATACGCGGTTCGTCGAAGGAGGATGGAAACGCACCGGACGTTATAACCTGAATGACGTTCTTTATTTTTGGTAAACCTTATGTTGCTCGATTGATGTGGGCTCGACCCATTCTTATGTTGCATGTAGAGTAGTTGAAACTCTAGACATAGCCTCCGAACTTTACGATAGGGAGATGATCGTAGTAAGCCCTCTAGGCCAAATCAGTAGTGGTGAATAAAATCTTTCTGAGTGTACCTCTCGAGATTCGAGGAGTGAACTTTCCTGTGACTTAATGGAACTACCCTTGGGAATTCGATCTTATACTTGGTATGGATTGGCTAGTGGAACATCGGGTGTGTTGGATTATGCAAACTAAGCGAATGGAGTTAAGGACCCCAGAGGACGAAGTGATAGTCATGATAGGAGAAAGGAGAAACTACTTGTCTAACGTAGTTTCACACTTAAGGTCGTGAAGATGGTTCGAAAGGTGCAAGGCTTTCTTGACTTTCATTAGTGCGTTGGATGCAAAGGAAGAAGGTGTTAGTGGAGTTAGAACTGTAAGGGATTTTGAAGATGTGTTTCCGGAGGAATTACCCGGAATACCCCCGGATAGGGAAGTGGAATTCGAATTGACTTGCTACCGAGAATGCAGCTCCCGTGTCAATTGCCCTCACCGAATGGCACCAAAGGAGTTGGTTGAGCTCAAGGCTCGATTCGTGGAGTTGCTTGATCGTGGATTTATTCGACCCAGTGTGTCTCCGTGGGGAGCACCGGTCCTGTTTGTGAAGAAGAAGGACGGAACTATGCGTATGTGCATAGATTATCGTCAGTTGAATAAGCTGACCATTAAGAACAAGTATCCTTTGCCAAGGATAGATGACTTGTTCGATCAGCTGAAGGGGGCTGCAGTATTTTCAAAGATAGATCTACGGTCGGGATATCATCAGCTTAAGGTGAAGGTATTATGGCGGAACCATGGCGCAGAAGAAGCTAGTGGGAACCGGAGGATGTGATGAGACAGCAGTTTCCTCAACTCTTTTGATTAGGTAATTTCGAGGACGAAATTTTCTTAAGGGGGTAGAATTGTAATATCCTAAAAATTTGAGTATCATCTTGTTACTTGTGTTAGCCGGGTATGATTTTATTGTGTGTTTAATATAGTCTAGTGAAGGCTTGGAATTATTAATGAAGCTAGAATAATTTTTTTTTAATATTGAAAATTTAGTGAAGTGGATTAAGTGATCTTGACATTTAAGTAAATTTAAGTGTCTAATGTTAGCATAAATGAGCTAGTAGTAAAGTGGTGTTGGCGCATGAGTAATTGCATGAGGAAGAGGTTCAATCCCATGGATGGTAATAAGGTGACTTTTATTTTTGCATGTGTATGGCATGTGTCACTCAACTCTAATTAAGGTAAGGTTGGACTATTTTCTTTTATGGATAGTAGACTAAGGGAAAAAGGCAAGTGATTAACTTAAGGAATGAAATCCTAAGCTTTTGGAATGATAAGGGGACATAAGGCATGGATTAAGGGATGAGGTTTGGAAACTTTTTAATGGCATTTTGTCCATGAACATGGATGGTTTTGTGGACTAAGGGAGGAGCCGATTTTTGTGGTAAGTTTTGGGAAAAGTTGGTAGCTTGGGAGAAATTTCATTTTGGCCTTTTTGCTCTCCCAAAAGCAATAGTGTTTCTCTCATCTTTTCCTCTTGGCCAAATATGCATAGTGAGGTTTGGGCATTCTTTTGTGCAATTTAGTTGTCCGTAAAGCTTGTGTGTTTTTCTTTTGGAAACCGAAATAGGAGATCACTTGTGCACTATTTTCTTTCTTGACCTAAAGCCGAAACCATTTGTGCATCTTCTTCTCTTTTACCTTGCTAAGGCCGAAACTTTTCTCTCCCAATCCAACCATTGCCGCAACACCTTAAACCTCCCATCTCTCTCTTCCATTTTATTTTTTCTTTCTCTTTTCACTCTAGCCGAATTCTATTTGTTATCTTTAATCAACCATAGCCAAAACTCCCTTCATCACTCAACCACTTTGCCGAAATTTCCCATTTTCCTTTTGATTTGTCTTGGCCGAATATCAACAAGGGCTAATCTCTTTTGGGTTCTAATTCAATCGGTTTTGAGAAGGGTAAGTAGTGTTGGCCGAATTTCTTTGTTCCTTTATTCTTCTCTCTGTCGATTTTCATGTGAGCAAAAGCTGATTTTTGGGCAATTGTTAGCAAGATTCTAACCATTCATAGGAATCAATTTCTCCTAGGTTCTTCAAGACTTTGGAAGCAGTCAATCTAAGCCTCTTTTCTTTGACAATCAATTTTGGTAAATCAAGTGATAAGGATCTATGTTAGTTCATTATTCTTTTAGTGGTTGAAAAGCCGAAGGCTTTTGAGACTAAGGTTTGTTGTTGGCCGAATGGCCTATGATATTGATCTAAGTGTTGGCCGAATATAGGAATCAAGGATCTAAAGTAGTAGATTGGGATTTTTTGGGATTTTTTGGGGCTTTCAACGAATTTGTTAAGTATATCAGGTGTGTATCCCACACTAAACTCTATTAGATTACGGCTTAAATTAATATGTATGCTTATAATAATGTGAATGTGGCTAAAGTACCATGCAATGGTACAAAGTACCAGTGCGCGTTTTCTTACTCCTACTATGAGTATGAAATGAACTGATATGGCATATGTGAACATGATAAGAATGTGAAATAAGGCATGATTTTTGCATGATATGTATGACATGGGCATATGGGTGATTATGAAAGGGGAAGTGAATGTGGTGACCTCGGTCACATTATCTGAATGTGGTGACTTCGGTCACATAATAATTATCTGGTGGCTATGCCACGAATTTATAAGGGCGATGAGCATGTCGTCTGCGCAAATGACCGCTGATGATGTGTAGCGGATGGAGGGTTGACTTAGTAGTCCCCACGGTGTGCAGGTTGGTACGGGTGATGTGTAGCGGATGGTATCTAGGATTGGGTTCGGGTTTGCATCACTACTTTTATCTGTTATATATATTTATGAATTAATATGATATGCCTAAATTATTGAGGTCTAGTGTTGGTTACACATTGAGTCTGTTTGACTCACCCCGTTGGGGAACATTTTCTTTCAGGTGACGATCGGTGATGGACCGGGTCACGGGGAGTTTAGTGGTGGCCATGCTCGGCTTGAAGTTTTATTTAATTTTGGGACTTTTATATTTTATATTTTTGGAGTTATTTTGGGTATTGTTTTCGTTTGTAATAAGGCCACCGATATTAAACTCGTTGATGCATGTCTTTTAAGTTATTTTATTTTGATACGATTTTATTTAATTGAACTCAAATGAATTTTTTTTTATTTAGGACAAATTTTGAAATGGAGTAATATAGTTTTACAAAACCTAGATTTCAAATAGATAAACTTGATTTCAACTCGAGCCTAACACAAATTAAAAATTTTCTTTCAAAACCAACCGAATTTTTCTAAAGTGCTCAAAAAGTTTTGAACCGTTTTACTTGAGGAACATACCAGATCCGGTCAAGGCTCGTGGGCCGAGTTTGGGGTGTTTCAAGTTGTACAATGCCAACATCCCAAACGTGGTCTTACATATAACCAGATATCGTTGCCACTCTCCCAGACAGGGTCTTACACGAATCAATACGATGCCAATGTCCCAGACATGGTCTTACACGCAAAATCTCAAATCGATTCTAACGTCCCAGACGTGGTCTTACACGATATCACATATCGGACACCTATGTCAGGACATATGTAATCCTATCTATTCTTAGGTTCGTACGGGACTTTGTTGGATGTTGACATCATGTCGATACTATCTCAGATTTCATGTACTCATCATCTCATATACATTCACCATTATAAATTTTCATTTGAACATACATATATCAATGTAAATACATTTATTTGTATATAGACTTACCTCGGATTCGGATAAATAGAAACGAACTCGGCTACTCAATTATTTTCGATTTTCCACGATCTAAGTCCGTTTTCTTCTGTTCTTGATCTATACATATTCAAATTTAACTCATTTATTTACTAATTCATTCAATTCAATCCAAATATACATATTTAGGGCAATTTACAAATTAGCCCTCATATTTTCACATTTTGACATTTTAATCCTTATTTCACAAAATTACAAAATACACATAATTTGCTTGTACCCATGCTTAGCCGAATATTCACTACAATCATACAAATCCATACATTTCATTTATTTCACAATATAGTCCCTCAAAATATTATTTTCTCAATTAAGTCCAAATTACTCAAATTCATCAAAAATTCAAAGACAAACTATATTAATCTATCACATATCTTTCATAATTCATCTTCAAACATCACAAATTTCATGTGTTCATAAATGGAACATTTCAAAACTTTCATCAATTCACAAAATTGAAGCATGGGTTTTGAAGAGCACGAAGCAACAATTACAAAAACATAGAAATTATCAAAAACCGAACAAAAACTTACCTTGAATGAAGCTTGGACAATGGCCGAATATAGCTAGCTTTAAAACCTTATTTTCTTTTGTTTTTTTTGCAAGATTCGGCTAAGATGAACACTAACTTAATGGCTTATTTTAGCCTTTTGTTATATTAATTAACATGTAATTTCCAATTTACAAAATTAACCTTTAATACAAAATATATATAACATATAATATAAGGTCATTCTTGACCATTGCCGTCCACTTTCTTTATTAGTGGGCTAATTGCCTATTAAGGACTTCACATTATAAAGACATTAGCAAATTAACACTTACATATTAATTAACCACTTTTTCATTTTACGCGATTTAATCATTTTCTCAAATTAAGCACACAAACGGACAGATTAATTCACGGAACTTTAACACATGCTTAATCACATACAGAAGACATAGAAAATAATATTAAAATATTTTTCTAACTTGGATTTGTGGTCCCAAAACCACTATTCTGACTAGGGCCTAAACCGGACTGTTACAATTCTCCCCCCTCAGGGATTTTCGTCCCCGAAAATCTTACCGCTGAATAAATTCGGATGTTGTTGTTTCATTACATCTTTAGGCTCCCACGTAGCCTCTTCAACTCCGTGTCAATGCCATAGTACTTTTACTAATGAAATTTTCTTATTTCGCAATTCTTTCATTTCACGAGCTAAAATACGGATCGGTTCTTCTACATAAGTCATATCAGATCGGATTTCAATCTCAGACGGAGTTATCACATGTGATGGATCAGATCTTTACCGACGAAGCATTGACACGTGAAATACATTATGAATCTTTTCTAGTTCCGGTGGCAACAACAACTTATAAGCAACTGATCCAACTCGTTCGATGATTTCATACGGTCTGATGAACCTCAGACTCAACTTGCCTTTACGTCCGAATCTGAGTACTTTTTTCCATGGAGATACTTTTATAAATACTTTATCACCGATTTCGATTTCAATGTCTTTTCTTTTAAAGTCTGCATAGGACTTCTGACTATCAGACACCGCTTTCAGACTATCACGGATTACTTTCACTTTCTATTCAGTGTCTTTTATCAAATCAACCCCGTATATCTTATTTTCACTGAGTTCTGACCAGTACAAAGGTGTTCGACATTTGCGTCCATAAAAAGCTTCATAGGGTGCCATTTTGATGCTTGACTGAAAACTATTATTATATGCAAATTCAATCAATGGCAAATATTGTTCCTATGTACCATTAAACTCAAGGATGCAACATCTCAACATATCCTCAAGAACCTGAATAATCCATTCAGACTGACCATCCGTCTGCGAATGAAAAGCCGTACTGAAATGCAATTTTGTACCTAAAGCTTCTTGCAATTTCTTCCAGAATCATGATGTAAATCTAGGATCTCTATCAGACACAATAGACAATGGCACTCCGTGCAATCTCACAATATCAGAAATATAAAGCTCAGCTAACTTATCAAGTGAGTAATCGATCATACCTAATAAAATGGGCGATTTTTCACAATCAATCAACTATGACCCAAATTGCATCTTTCTTTCTCGGAGTCAATGGCAATCCAGAAACAAAGTCCATCATTACTCTATCCCATTTCCATTCGGGAATTAGAATCGGTTGTAGCAAACCAGATGGAACCTAATGTTCAGCTTTAACTTGCTGACAGACTAAACATTTCGATACAAAGTCAGAGATATCTCTTTTCATTCCAGACCACCAATAGTGTTGCTTCAAATCATGATACATCTTTGTACTACCCGGATGAACAGATAGGCGACTATCATGAGCTTCATTCAAAATCAACTGAATCAACTCTAGGTTTCTTGGAACACATAATTGATCTCGAAATCTCAAGCAATCATCATCATCAACTCTAAATTAAAAATTGGAATTCGAATCACACTGAGCTTGTTTCGCTAGTATTTTGTTATCAATCTTCTAAGCATCACATATTTGTTGTAAGAACAATGGTTTTGCTTTCAATTTCGCCAATACCGAACCAACATCAGACAGGTCCAAATGAGCATTCATAGCACACAACGCAAACAGTAATTTCCGGCTCAAAGCATCAACAACAACATTTGCCTTACCCGGATGATAGTCTATCACAAGCTCGTAATCTTTCAAAAGCTCTAACCATCTTCTCTGTCGTAGATTCAAATCCTTCTAAGTCATCAAATACTTCAAACTTTTATGATCTGAATATACATGGCATTTTTCACCGTAAAGATAATGGCGCCAGATCTTTAATGCAAACACAATCGCAGCTAGCTCAAGATTGTGTGTAGGATAGTTCTTTTCGTGCGGCTTTAATTGTCTCGAGGAATAAGCTATAACTTTGCCTTCCTGCATCAAAACACATCCTAGACCATTCATTGAAGCATCACTGTAAATCACAAATTCTTTTCCCGATTCTGGTTGTATCAAAACTGGAGCTTCAGTCAAAAGGGCTTTCAACTGATCAAAGCTTTTTTGACATTTATCAGACCATTCAAATCTCACATCTTTCTAAAGTAATCTAGTGAACGGAGTAGCTATCATCGAGAATCCTTTTACAAACCAACGATAATAACCAGCTAGTCCTAGAAAACTACAGACTTTATGAAACACCCCAAACCCGGCCCACGAGCTTTGACCAGATTTGGTATGTTCCTCAAGTAAACCGGTTCAAAATTCTTTTGTTCTTAGGAAAACTTGTGTGATTTTAAGAAAAATATTGTTTTGGGTTGGGCTTGTGTTGAAATCAGGTTCGTTTTATATTGAAACCCCTTTTATCTTAAGTGACAAAATATTTAGGGTTTAGTTTAAAAGAAATTTTAATTAAATTTTAATAGATAAAATTCATAATCATAATAAATAAAAATAAGTGTAAAGTAATTCAACTATGGCCTTATGGCCTTATTACATCAAATAATTCCCAAAATATTTCAAAGTACTAAAATAAATTCAAGAGTCCTCAAAAATATAAACTTCATGTTGAGCATGGCCACCACAAGTTCTCGCCTGTCCCGGTCCATCACTGCTCATCACTGAAAAATGTTCCCCAACGGGGTGAGTCAAACAGACTCAATGTGTACACGACACTAAATCATAATAGAGTCAGGCATATCACATATTACACATTCAAAACATAGAATATAGGTTATGATGCATTCCCAAACCCAAACCTAGTTGTCCATCCGCTACACACCCCGCACTGCCGGTCACACCGTGGGGACTACTAAGTCAACCCTCCATCCGCTACACACCTTCAAGGCGATCATTGCGATCGACGTGCTCATCGCCCATATAAAATTTGTGGCATAGCCACTGAGATAATTGTGTCATGAGACACCACATTCGAGATAATGTAACCGGTTACCACATTCGATAATGTGACCGAAGTCACCACATTCGATAGTGAGACCGTAGTCATCACATTCACTTCCCCTTTTTCATATATCCCGAATGACCCATATTATTCATATCATGCATATCATACTTAAATTCACATTCTTATCATATTTCACATGTTAAAAATAACATATTTCATAATCCTAGTGGAAGTAGGAAACGTACCTGAGTACTTTGTACCATATTATGGTACCTTAGCCACATTCTTATAAACATGCATATTTTACATATTACCATCAATCTTATTAAAAGTTAGTGTGGGGTACACACCTGATTCGCTTAAAATTTCCTTGAGATCCCGAAAAGCTTGATCTAATGCTTGGATCCTTAATCCCTACATTTGATTAATCACCTACTACTTTAATAAAAAGCCATTCGGCCATAAATCCAAATCCTAGTAGGATTAGTATACTTAAACTTACCTTGTGGATTTTAAATCCCGAAACTCACCGAATAACTAGGGAACACGTGGCCTATGGTGTACCTTCGGGAAAAGAACTTCTCCTTCCTTGTAGTCGACACTTAGTAAATCCCGAAAGATCTCTTCAAAGTTTCGGCAACAAGATATTAATGGGGTTAGTCCTAGATTTTGGCAAATCTTAAGAAAAAAGGATGAAACCGAATGAGATCTTACCCTTACTTGAAGAAATCGATTGCACCTTTGCTTGAAGCCCCTCAAAGATTCGGCTTTTGATGGATTAGAAAGAAAAGAGAAGGAAGAATAAAGATGGAGGATTCGGCTAGAACACAAGGTATTTCGGCTTGGCAAAAATAAAAGAAAGAAAAGAAGAGAAGAGAGCACTAAGAATTCGGCAGAGAAAGGAGGAAGCACAAATTGATGAGTAGCCCTCCTTCCTTCCTTTTATAGCCAAAATTATCATCTAAGGAGTCCCTTACTTGGCCACCACTCCTCTATCTGATAACTTTATCCTTTAATTATCACTTAGAATAAAAGATAATTCAGCAACTATCCTTACTTAGCTGAAATTATTAAACTCAAAGTCCCTTACTTGGCCATCACTTCTCCTTATTTTCCTCTTTATCTCTTTATTCAAATTAAAAGAATTTAATCCAACAATTATCTCTTGAAAATAATGATAAATAAATCCATTATTTATCCACTATTTATAAAAGAATAAAAGCTCCTAATTTATAGCCATGTGCCGTCCACCTCTCTGCTCCTTGTAGCAAAATAAAATTTCTTTTATTTGCTTCCCATGTGACTCGAACTTAGGCCCATTCCTCTTGCATATGGCGCCATTTCCATAGGCCCTAAGTGGCATCTTCAGACCACTTTTCCAAGCCTGTTTGTGTGTCAAATTTCACAAACTTTTTCTTTTAAGGCCACCTTGCCTTAATTTCCCCTTTTAATCCTTAAAACTCGTCATTTCTAGGTCATTTCTAAGTTTCCAAAAATTTTCGATCGGCTCTGTAAACTTGACATTTCCTTACATTTCCAAGACATTTCCTTACATTTCCATGACATTTCCTTACAAGACATTTCCTTACATTTCCAAGGTTCTAAAAATGTTCACTTTCCTCTTTTAAACTTAACATTTCCATACATTTCCAGGTTTCCAAAAGTGTTCAAAATATATTCATAACACATAAGATATGTCATTTCGTACAATTAAACCAAAAATGCATAGGCCCTTTTCGAGGATGTTACAGCTTCTACCCTCCTTAAAAATAATTTCGTCCTCGAAATTACTTATTAACGAATAATCGTACATCTTAACTCACCGCACTACGCTTATGTCACGCACTCTGATCTTAATAGAACCATCATACTTTCTAGGCACGATCTCTAAAGTTCACGTCCCCTAGAACTCATTTCTAACATCGCGATTTAATCTGATTAAAAGTTTTATGCATCAAAAATTTTGTTCCACCGATTATTCGCGAACGGTTTATGAAAAGAGATGTTCGAAGTAGTTCTTTCGATCAACCAAAGTTTCTAGTTCAAGTTCACTACTCTAACTCAGTGAGTCACATTCACATTCATAAGCGAGAGACACATTCATTTCTCCATGAAGTCACATTCATTCACAACATCATTCACTACACTTTTATGGCCATTCCATCCATTTCCCTACCTGTGGGTAATTTCATCATTTTCCTACGAGGTATTTTGGTAATAAATCGGGGTCAATTCGAAAATATTTTTCAAATTAGAGGTATTTGAGAATTTACAAAATCTCTGGGTTATTTTGTTTTCCAAATCAGAGGTGTTGTAAAAATTTCAGAAATCGAGGTTATTTCGGTAATTTTGGAAGTCGAAGCGATTCCAGTAAATTGTCCAAATCAGGGTATCTTGTTATTTGTAAAATGAAGTTTTTGATATCTTTGTAAAGTAGAAATATTGTAGCAAACGTCAAGGGTATTTTTGAAAATCTTAAGAACTAAGGGTATTTTAGTAATTTACAATACAAGGGCATTTTTGTAATTTTGTGAATCAGAGATATTTTGGAAAAAAATTTCACAATAATCTTTTACTACAATTAAAAAGGGTAATTTAGGGATTTTAAAACTAGGGTTTTTATCATGGCTAGTCCCTTTCGGGTTTTAATTATCGGGTTTAGCCCGTGAATAAGTCCTCTTGGTTAGGGTGAACCGTAGCTACGCACCAGGTAGGTTTCGAGTAGAGAGGAGGTGAGTCGCTAGGACTGCTTAAGTACCAAGCTCTTACTGAATACCAATCCTAGACATGCGTACTATGGTTGCCACACCTTAACTCGGCGACTTAGTTCACAGGTTTGTTTAATGGTCCTTAAGTCTTATGCACTTGTGTTTGAGTAAACTAGTCCTAGGGTTCAAGTTCCTATCATGCTATTCTACGTTCCATTCCTCTTCTACCCTTCCATAATTCATAACATAAACCACATAATCACACAAATGGTTAGGGGTACTTACAGTGTGGATCATGGGTCGGAGACTTAGGTGCCATGCCAGAAAACCTGCTCATTTTCAAAAATACTTTCATAAAACTCATTTGGGCTCGATTTGAAAACGTTTTGGGCCTTAGCCCACAGGCCAAGAGTTTAAAACTGGGCTCTGATACCAAACTGAAACACCCCAAACCCGGCCCACGAGCTTTGACCAGATTTGGTATGTTCCTCAAGTAAACCGGTTCAAAATTCTTTTGTTCTTAGGAAAACTTGTGTGATTTTAAGAAAAATATTGTTTTGGGTTGGGCTTGTGTTGAAAACAGGTTCGTTTTATATTGAAATCCCTTTTATCTTAAGTGACAAAATATTTAGGGTTTAGTTTAAAAGAAATTTTAATTAAATTTTAATAGATAAAATTCATAATCATAATAAATAAAAATAAGTGTAAAGTAATTCAACTATGGCCTTATGGCCTTATTACATCAAATAATTCCCAAAATATTTCAAAGTACTAAAATAAATTCAAGAGTCCTCAAAAATATAAACTTCATGTTGAGCATGGCCACCACAAGTTCTGCCGTCCCGGTCCATCACTGTTCATCACCTGAAAAATGTTCCCCAACAGGGTGAGTCAAACAGACTCAATGTGTACACGACACTAAATCATAATAGAGTCAGGCATATCACATATTACACATTCAAAACATAGAATATAGGTTATGATGCATTCCCAAACCCAAACCTAGTTGTCCATCCGCTACACACCCCCGTACCTGCCAGTCACACCGTGGGGACTACTAAGTCAACCCTCCATCCGCTACACACCTTCAAGGCGCATCATTGCAATCGGCGTGCTCATCGCCCATATAAAATTTGTGGCATAGCCACTGATAATTGTGTCATGAGACACCACATTCGAGATAATGTAACCGAAGTTACCACATTCGAGATAATGTGACCGAAGTCACCACATTCGAGATAGTGAGACCGTAGTCATCACATTCACTTCCCCTTTTCATATATCCCGAATGACCCATATTATTCATATCATGCATATCATACTTAAATTCACATTCTTATCATATTTCACATGTTAAAAATAACATATTTCATAATCCTAGTGGAAGTAGGAAACGTACCTGAGTACTTTGTACCATATTATGGTACCTTAGCCACATTCTTATAAACATGCATATTTTACATATTACCATCAATCTTATTAAAAGTTAGTGTGGGGTACACACTGATTCGCTTAAAATTTCCTTGAGATCCCGAAAAGCTTGATCTAATGCTTGGATCCTTAATCCCTACATTTGATTAATCACCTACTACTTTAATAAAAAGCCATTCGACCATAAATCCATATCCTAGTAGGATTAGTATACTTAAACTTACCTTGTGGATTTTAAATCCCAAACTCACCGAATAACTAGGGAACACGTGGCCTATGGTGTACCTTCGGAAAAGAACTTCTCCTTCCTTGTAGTCGACACTTAGTAAATCCCGAAAGATCTCTTCAAAGTTTTGGCAACAAGATATTAATGGGGTTAGTCCTAGATTTCGCAAATCTTAAGAAAAAGGATGAAACCGAATGAGATCTTACCCTTACTTGAAGAAATCGATTGCACCTTTACTTGAAGCCCTCAAAGATTCGGCTTTTGATGGATTGGAAAGAAAAGAGAAGGAAGAATAAAGATGGAGGATTCGGCTAGAACACAAGGTATTTCGGCTTGGCAAAAATAAAAGAAAGAAAAGAAGAGAAGAGAGCACTAAGAATTCGGCAGAGAAAGGAGGAAGCACAAATTGATGAGTAGCCCTCCGTCCTTCCTTTTATAGCCGAAATTATCATCTAAGGAGTCCCTTACTTGGCCACCACTCCTCTATCTGATAACTTTATCCTTTAATTATCACTTAGAATAAAAGATAATTCAGCAACTATCCTTACTTAGCCGAAATTATTAAACTCAAAGTCCCTTACTTGGCCATCACTTCTCCCTTATTTTCCTCTTTATCTCTTTATTCAAATTAAAAGAATTTAACCCAACAATTATCTCTTGAAAATAATGATAAATAAATCCATTATTTATCCACTATTTATAAAAGAATAAAAGCTCCTAATTTATAGCCATGTGCCGTCCACCTCTCTGCTCCTTGTAGCAAAATAAAATTTCTTTTATTTGCTTCCCATGTGACTCGAACTTAGGCCCATTCTTCTTGCATATGGCGCCATTTCCATAGGCCCTAAGTGGCATCTTCAGACCACTTTTCCAAGCCTGTTTGTGTGTCAAATTTCACAAACTTTTTCTTTTAAGGCCACCTTGCCTTAATTTCCCCTTTTAAACCTTAAAACTCGTCATTTCTAGGTCATTTCTAAGTTTCCAAAAATTTTCGATCGGCTCTGTAAACTTGACATTTCCTTACATTTCCATGACATTTCCTTACAAGACATTTCCTTACATTTCCAAGGTTCTAAAAATGTTCACTTTCCTCTTTTAAACTTAACATTTCCATACATTTCCAGGTTTCCAAAAGTGTTCAAAATATATTCATAACACATAAGATATGTCATTTCGTACAATTAAACCAAAAATGCATAGGCCCTTTTCAGGATGTTACACTTTAGACACATTCTTCGGAGGTTTCTATTCCAGAATAGCAGAAATCTTATTCGGATCAACTTGTATTCCAGAGGCTGATACAATATGTCCCATAAAACCAACTTCTCGCAACCAAAATTCACATTTACTGAACTTCGCATATAATTGCTTATCTTGAAAAGTTTGTAGCACAATTTTTAGATGCTTAGCATGATCAATCTCATCACATGAATAAATCAAGATGTCGTCAATGAATACAACAAAAAATTGATCTAAGTACGGTCTGAAAGTTCTGTTCATCAGATCCATAAAAATAGCAGGTGCATTTGTTAGTCCAAAAGGAATAACTAAAAACTCATAATGCCCGTACCTCGTTCTGAAAGCAGTTTTCAGAATGTCTGAATCTTTTACTCGCACCTGGTAGTATCCCGATCTCAAATCTATCTTTGAAAGCACTGTGGCTCCTTTCAACTGATCGAACAAATCATCAATTCTGGGCAGAGGATATTTGTTCTTTATAGTCACCTTGTTCAACAGACGATAATCAATGCACATTCTCATCGTGCCATCTTTATTTTTCACAAACAGAACAGGAGCACCCCAAGGTGAGAAACTCGTCTTGCAAACCCTCTGTCAGTCAAATCTTGCAACTGTGACTTTAACTCTTTTAACACTGTTGGTGCCATTCTATACGGAGCTATCAAAATAGGAGTTGTTCTTGGTAACAAATCAATACCAAATTCAACTTCATGTATCGAAGGTAATCCCGACAATTCTTCAGGAAATACATCAGGGAACTCACAAACCACTGGAACTGATTCAACTTTCTTTTCAGTCACTTTTGAGTCAATTACATAAGCAAAATAAGCTTCATATCCCTTTTTCACATGACTCTGAGCTTTTAACATAGATATCACAAATGGTAGTCCATTCATATCATTAGACTCAATCCGAACTATTTCATCATTCTAACATCTCAAATCAATAGTTTTTCTTTTGCAATTCACAACAGCATCATGCAACGTCAACCAGTCCATACCCAAAATTATATCAAACTCATCAAATGGTAATAGCATCAGATTAGCCGGAAAAGAAACATCTCTAAACATCAATAGACAGTTCTTGCATACTTTATCAACCAAGACACTTTTACCTAAGGGGTTCGATACTCTAATAACAAATTCAGTAGACTCTACAGACAAAGTCTTACTGGATACTAAGTTCATGCATATATACGAATGTGTAGAACCTGGGTCTATCAATGCAATCACAGAAGTATCATAAAGAGTAAATGTACCCGTTATAACATCCGGAGGTGAAGCTTCCTCACGATCTCGAATGGCATATGCTCTAGCAGGCGCTCTAGCTTCAGATCTCACAACTGAGTCTTTAACAGCTCTCTGGCTACCACTGACATTTCTTTCATTTCAAGAAGGTCTACCTCTCGTTGAAACATTATCAGATCTCAGATTTTGAACTATCTCTTGCTCAACAGACTGTAACAGCCCAATTTAGGGGCTAGTCAGAATAGTGATCTTGGGGTCACTAATTTGAGACTTGAGAAATTTATTTTCATGTTATATTATGAGTCGGAGCATGATAGTATATGTGCATGAGAATTTTGGTGCTTTAATTTTAGCGATTTCACGTTTAATCGCGAAAAAAGGACTAAATCGCATAAAGTGCGAAAGTTCCATTCTATAAGATAAAGGTACCAAATAGCCTTAGAATGTAAATTGGAGGTCTTTAAAAGGTAATTAGACCCCCAATATATGCTTGGCCGGCCATGGGCTAGCATAGGAGACAAAGATGGATAAAAAAATTGGTCAAAGTAGTTGATAGTTGGTGACTTGTTTGACTAGTTTAATATTAGAATAAAGAAAGAGAAAATATCATCTTTCTCTCCATCTTTCTCCACCAAAATTTGCAAGCAAAATAGGGGTTTGAAAGATCACAATTTTCAGCAAGCTCTCCTCCATTCTAGTAAGTGATTTTGATGATTTTTCTTTATGATAATTGTACTTTTAAGACCCCTAGAACTTAAGCTTTCAAATGAAAGGACTATTGTGCAATATGATGCAAAGTTTAGAGTTTTACCATGAGAGATTTCATTGCTATTTTCTGCATTTTTATGGAAGAAAATGAGTTTTAGTTGTTGGATGAACAACTTTTGTGAAAGTTGTTGTCTTGAAAACACCTAATTTGGACCTTGATGAAAAGGTTACAAAATTGTAGTAAATATGTGAAATGTTGAGTTTTGATGATAGCTATAAGAGTATTAAATGTTCACCTAGGCTTTTTGAAGGTAGAAATGTTATTAGAATTTATTTCTCGAGCCTAGGGGCAAAATGGTCAATTTGCCAAAGTCTAGGGGCAAAATAGTAATTTTGCCTAAGCATGATTATTGAAATGCTTTATTAATGAGATGATTAAAATGAGCTAAAATTTTTTTATAGAGCAAGAAGAACCGAGGATCCACCTCGATCGGGGAAAGAATAAAGTCTCGGACTAATTCGTCGAGCTAGCTTATTTTGAAATCGAGGTAAGTTTGAATGTGATTAATGAAATATTTATGTTAGCATAATTGAAAATGATTGGTATCACATTGATGTATGATACTTCATTGAAATGAGAAATTGATGTTAAGTATGATGTTGAAGTCCTAGTGGACTATAATGAATATGGGATTGCTATCATCGAGATGTGAATCAGATAAAGTCCTGTATAAGACCATGTCCGAGACATGGCCTCGGCACCGAGTTAAGATCCCGTATAAGACCATATCCGGGATATGGCTTCGAAAAAGAATAAGAAACTCGTTAAGACCACATTCGGGATGTGGCATCGATAATTGATGTGAAAGTCCATATAAGACCATATTCGGGATATGGCATTGGCATTTAGAAGTAACTCCATGTAAGACCACCTCAGGGATGTGGCATTGGCTTCATCTTTACATGAACGACGTCGAATATACGTCTTTGACTATCCCTAGTGATTAAAGGGATAAGTAGATGAGTTTAGAAGTAGAAATGAGATTTGCACTAAAGTCATATGAATGAGTGAATACAGGTACTCGTGAATGAGTCATGAAGAAACGTTTATGACATGTGGCATGGTATGTGCTAAATAAGGGCAATTGTAAGTAAGTATGGCAAGAAGCCTATGACTTGTGTATGGTTAGTTAACGTCATGGATGAATTAATTTATGAGCTTATTATTGCTATTCATATCCATGCAAACTTACTAAGCTTTATGCTTACCCCTTTCATTGCTCTTTCTCATTGTAGTATTGCCAAGATAACTCGAGGAACGGGGACGTAGGAGTTCATAAATCACACTATCGACACCACTTTGGTGTAACAATTTAGACTTATTTTGAGTATGACATGTATAGGACTCGAGTATTTTGTTAGGTCGTAATTGTTGGCCAAAGTGTTGGCTTTGTAAGGCATCGAAACCTCCTTTTGTAATGGTCTATTAAGTTAGGCTAATACTTGGCAAATTCTTATGTTTAATGAAAGTGATTTTCTTGAAGTGTATTCCCTTGTGTATGGTTGTTGAATTGAGTACTTGGATATGCCTTTGGGTTATGAATTGTATTGAAATGGATTGGTGTTTGCATGTGTACAATGTAGGGTGGCAAAAGGCTTGGTAGATAGCCATCTAATTGTCCACATGATTAGACACACGGGCGTGTGTCTATGCCGTGTGTGACACATAGTCAGCCCTATGGGCGTGTGAATCGACTATGTGTCCCCTTGCATGCTAGGTTTGCAAGTCAGTACGCTCCACGGGCTAGGGACACGGGCGTGTGCCCAGGCCGTGTAAAGTCTGGACATTAATTGTGGAATTTAAATCGACCACGGGTAGAAGACACGGGCATGTCTATGCCGTGTGAAGTTAGTCAGAATTGACCACGAGTAGAAGACACGGGCGTGTCTAGGCCGTGTAAAGTTGGTCAAGATCGACCACGGGTGAATGACACAGACATGTCTTAGGGGCACACGGGCGTGTCCCTAGACCAACACGAGCGTGTGGCCCCTATTTTGTTGAAAAGTTCTCGAGCTCGTAAAGGCTCCCAGAATAGTTTCGATACCTCTCGGAGGTATGTTTGGGGCCTCTTAGGCCGAGTATGTGCAAGTGATGGGTTTAAACAAAATTTTATAGCCCGTTTCGAGATGTTTAAGCAAGATTAGTTAGGTCATGCCTCGAACCCTGTCCCGGCTTAAAGATGGGTAAGGGGTGTCACACAGACTCTGGGCAATCTCGGATGAAATGATCTAACAATCCACAACTGAAACAAGCTCGATCATTCAACCTACAACTTCCCAGATGTCTTTTCCCACAATGCTTACATCCAGGTCGCTTAGATCGGACATTTCCCACACTAGCCATCGATGTAGCTGGAGCTTTAGAATTCGACTGTGATCTAGCTCGATCTCTCGAATTCGAATGTCCCACATTAGTTCCTGAACGGCTATGTTCATCTCTGAATTTCTTTGAAGTAGACTGAAATGATTTGCTCGAAAATCTCTTCCTCGCATCTCTGACTTCAGACTCAACTTTTCTTTTGTCTTTCCCCAGTGCCTCAGCTTCGCACGCTCGATGAACAAGCACAACGAATTCTTTTATTTCCAGAATTCCCACTAGCAAGCGAATATCTTCATTCAAGCCATCTTCAAATATTTTGCACATTATTGCCTCGGTTGATACACATTCCCGAGCATACTAACTTAATCTCACGAACTCTCTTTCATACTCGGTAACAGACATGCGACCCTGTTTCAGTTCTAAAAACTCTTTTCGTTTCTGATCAATAAATCTCTGACTAATGTATTTCTTTCAGAACTCAGACTGAAAGAATTCCCATGTAACCCGTTCTTTCGGAACAACAGAAATCAAAGTCTTCCACCATTGGTAAGCTGCGTCTCATAGCAAAGAAACAACACATTTTATGCATTCTTAATGAGTCAATGACATTTCATCAAATACTCGGATAGTGTTCTCTAGCCAAAACTCGGCTTTCTTGGTATCGTCATCACTGGTGGCCCTGAACTCTTCAGCCCCATACTTATGGATTTTATCAACCGAAGGTTCGTTCAGTAGATTCAAGCTCATAATCAGAGGTACAACAGAAGTCTGAGGAGGATTAGACGGGGGTGGAGGTTGTGAAATAGCCGGATTAGTTCTTATATACTGAGTGAACCACTCATTCATCATTTGGAAGAAAGCTTGTTTAGCCTCTCCCTCTTGACCGCTAGTAGCCGATCTCCAATTAGATGGCGCTGTCCCTAGAGAGGGAGCAGGCGCATTGCTTTCAACGTCATCAGCTACGGCTCTTTCGGGATCCATTACTATTACGAAAACACATTTTACACATCAGGATTCATCACACTGTTACATTTCATATATATGGAATGTATAGCTAGACTCTCACACGCTACGCTAGTCCGAGAATTGACTAAACCATAGCTCTGATACCTATCAAATGTAACACCCCTAACCCGTAACCATCGCCGGTCTAGGGTTAAAGGCATTACCAAACAAATTAGAAACTGTTACAGATATTTCATAATATAATTCATCAAATCCCATCAAAGTGTCCCTTAAATAGGTCTACGAGACCTCAAGTATGTTTTAAGAAAGGCCCGACACTAAACTAAATACATATGGAAACTTTCGGGAATTTAATTTTTTTTCTAAGTTACAGAGGTCACACGCCCGCGTGGGTAGGCCGTGTGCCTCCCACGGCCTCAGACAAGCCCGTGTGTCTAAGCCGTGTCAAAACAGGGCATACATACTGACTTATCCACACGACCGTGGACACGCCCGTGTGCCTCACCTGTGGTCGAGCCTGACTTGCACCACACGGCCAGTCACACGCCCGTGTGTCCAGCTCGTGGTCGAGTCTGACTTGTTTTGAAAAACAACCACGAAGGACACGGTTGAGCCACACGCCCGTGTGCTCAACCGTGTGGGCAAATATAGGCCATTTGCAAGGCCAAAATGTCACCCACACAATGGGTCATCCCTACAAGCACATGTAAGCATTTTTCCATACATCAATGGCAACCAAAACATATCAAATTGTGCATCATTTCTTCCCTTTTATAATCATCACAAACACTCCTACTTGGGCACCATTTAACTCAATATAAACACAAGCATTTCAAAGTATAATCCATCACAAACTTACCATCAATAATATGTTAACTATGCTTCAAAAAGCTTACCATTCATATGACCATTTCATTTGCTATCAAACCATACCAAAACCAAGCATTATAAGGCTTGATCACTCATACATATCACCAACATTTATCTAGCCATATCACATGGCTATTACATATCATAAAAATAATCCTTTTTAGCTAGACTATACATGCCATACTTATTATATAAGAACATAAGGTACCAAAATGTGATTTGAGTAGTGTGATGGCGATCCTCGACAATCCTTGAGCCTCTCGTAGCTTTGATGACCTATAAAATAGAGTAAACACACACAAAGTAAGCTTTCCAAAAGCATAGTAAGCAATATACAAATAAACTTAACATATAGGCATTCATTATTCATAAATAATATGAGTTTACTACCAGCTCATTTGTACATTCATGATTTTTCTTGGCTCATTTATCTAGCCATTTGTTTACCAACATATTTATCACCATGTACTTCTTCAGATCATAGCTCATTCACACATATAACACATTTACCTTATCAAATCTATTCACATATCTCACCTAGGTAAGTTCATATAAATACTTACCTTTCATACACTTGCTTAGTGCACAATTCAAACGTACCTGATTCATTTATACATTTCACGTAGACTTTCATTTCTCGGATTTGCCCGTTGAACCGTTCGGAATCAAATAGGATACTCAAAATGCTCGGAATAGTTGTACAATGCCAACGTCCCAGACGTAGTCTTACATGTAACCAGATATCGATGCCACTATCCCAGACAGGGTCTTACACGAATCAATACGATGCCAATGTCTCAGACATGGTCTTACACGTAAAATCTCAAATCGATGCCAATGTCCCAGACGTGGTATTACACGATATCACATATCGGACACCTATGTCATGACCTATGTAACCCTATCTATTCCTAGGTTCGTATGGGACTTTTTCGGATGTTGACATCATGTCGATACTATCTCAAATTTCATGTACTCATCATCTCATATACATTCATCGTTATAAACTTTCATATGAACATACATATATCAATGTACATACATTTATATGTATATAGACTTACCTCGGATTCGGATAAATAGAAACGAACTCGGCTACTCAATTATTTTCGATTTCCTACGATCTAAGTCCGTTTTCTTCGGTTCTTGATCTATACATATACAAATTTAACTCATTTATTTACTAATTCATTCAATTCAATCCAAATATACATATTTAGGGCAATTTACAAATTAGCCCTCATATTTTCACATTTTGACATTTTAGTCCTTATTTCACAAAATCACAAAATACACATAATTTGCTTGTACCCATGCTTAGCCGAATATTCACTACAATCATACAAATCCATACATTTCATTTATTTCACAATTTAGTCTCTCAAAATATTATTTTCTCAATTAAGTCTAAATTACTCAAATTCATCAAAAATTCAAAGACAAACTATATTAATCTATCACATATCTTTCATAATTCATCTTCAAACATCACAAAATTCATGTGTTCATCAATGGCACATTTCAAAACTTTCATCAATTCAAAAAATTGAAGCATGGGTTTTGAAAAGCACGAAGCAACAATTACAAAAACATAGAAATTATCAAAAATCGAACAAAAACTTACCTTGAATTAAGCTTGGACAATGGCCGAATATAGCTAGCTTTAAAACCTTATTTTCTTTTCTTTTTCTTGTAAGATTCGGCTAAGATGAACACTAACTTAATGGCTTATTTTAGCCTTTTATTATATTAATTAACATGTAATTTCCAATTTACAAAATTAACCTTTAATACAAAATATATATATATAACATATAATATAAGGTCATTCTTGACCATTTCCGTCCACTTTCTTTATTAGTAGGCTAATTGCCTATTAAGGACTTCACATTATAAAGACATTAGCAAATTAACACTTACACATTAATTAACCACTTTTTCATTTTACGCGATTTAATCCTTTTCTCAAATTAAGCACACAAATGGACAAATTAATTCACAGAACTTTAACACATGCTTAATCACATACAGAAGACACAGAAAATAATATTAAAATATTTTTCTAACTCAGATTTGTGGTCCCGAAACCACTAGTCCGACTAGTGCCTAAACCGGACTGTTACATGTCCAATAGTACCCATAAGGTACAATTTCAGAGAGTACACTCTCGAGCCACACGTGTATACAACATGATTACAAGTCTAGGCTAAATCCTTTTTATGACATATGCTCTAAAGAGCTTGATCTGGATTACCCGTTTGGGGTAAATCCAATCCATAACATATGCTCGAGAAGACTTATATCAGGATTACCCGTCCAGGCTAAATTCTTTTAGAAATGTGGTCAATAGGATTACTCGACCGAGCTAAATCCCACCAGCAACAAATGCAAGACCTCATTCATTTCGGGAAATCACAGATCCATCGATTTTGCATTTATTCAAACGGGACTTAACATTTTTCAAGCATTATCAGACATGTGATCAATCTTATACATTTATACATTCACGCAATTCAAATGTTCACAATCAACTCAAGCATAAATTTTACATTTTTATCATTTATCATTTATCGGGCATTGTTGTTGATCGGGCACATTTCATTTATCGGGCTTTGGCGATTATGTGATCATTTCACATAATTAAGGCATTTATACAATTCACAAACACAACATTTAATTCAAGCATAAAAATGTATACAATTTAGTTACACGAACTTACCTCGACAAAGGTTCATGTACAAAAATCTACTAATCCGACATTTTCCTCTTTTCCTCGTTCTAACTCCGAATTTGGGTTGTTCGGATCTATATAAATAACTTTAATCATCAATTCATACATTTTATACTCATTGGGACTCAATTTACATTCTAGACAAAATTACCATTTTGCCCCTAACTTTTCCATAAATTCCATTTTTGTCCCTAGGCTCGGAAAATGAAACTTGTGCAAATTACTCCCTATTCCAAGCCTAACCAAAGCCCCATTACAAAATTTACAGCACATGTATTCATAAAATTTCAGAATTTTTCCTTCAATTTCACAATTTTACATTTTAGTCCCTAAATCATGTTTTCATCAAAAATCACTTTGTAAAAGTTGTTTATCTATCAATAATCTTTCAAAATCACTTTGTAAAAGTTGTTTATCTATAAATAATCTTTCATTTTCTACCATAAATTTCTAATTTTCAACATATACATCCATGACCCATTTTTTATACCTTGATAACTTTTCAAATTAATCCCCCAAATAGATAGATTAGACTATCACGATTACAAAAATATAAAAATCATTAAAAACGAGACTTGATTTCATACCTTATAGAGCTTGAAAATTTTTCATCCTCTCTCCTAGGGTTTCCATGGAAATATTTGGGGAAGATGGTATGAAAATGTTTTCTTTTTCATTTAATTAAATTGTCATTTAATAACATTTCATCTTTCCAATTTAGTCCTTAGCCTTTTTTTTATTTTTCCATGGATGAGTCACCAAGAAAAATCTACATACTTTTCTTAATGGTCTAATTACCATATAAGGACCTCTAATTTTGAATTCCATAGCTATTTAATCCTTATAGCTACTAGAATGCAACTTTTTCATTTTATGCGATTTAGTCCTTCTCGTTATTAAGCACTAAATCGATAAAATTTTCTTACCAAAATTTTCACATGTCATATCTATCATAATACGGACCATATAATAAAATAAAAATAAACTTTATTTTCAGATCGGATTTGTGGTCCTGAAACCACTGTAATAGATTTCACCGAAATTTGGGCTGTTACAACTCTCCCCCCTTAAGGAATTTTCGTCCTCAAAAATTTTACCAGTAAAGAGATTCAGACATTACTCTCTCTCATAATTTCCTCCAGTTCCTAGGTAGCTCCCTCTATATCATGTCATTGTCAGATAACTTTTATTAAAGCTACCTTTTCATTTCTCAGTTTTTCTCTACAAGTGCAAGAATTTCAATCAATCTCTCACTGTAAGTCGTGTCAGGCTGAATTTAACATTTATAAAAGCAATAACAGATGATGGGTCTAATCGATTCTGTCATAACACATATACTCATAAAAATATTGTGAATTATGTAGATCTCTGATAATAATACCAATCAAAACACAACAGGTCTAATTCTTTTCCATAATCTTATATGACCCAATAGACCACGGGCCTGATCTGCCTTTACGGCCAAATCGGGGAACTTCCTTCCATGGCGAAACTTTCATAAATATTTTTTTGCCAATCTGAAACTCTATTTCTTTTCATTTTAGATTCGTATTGGATTCCTGACGATCAAATACTGCTTTTAAACTGTCTCAGATCATTTTCATCTTTCTTCGGTTTCAAAGAATCAGACATACTACATCTATCCTTTCTCACTGAACTCCGTCCAAGACATTGGAGTTTTACATTTGTGACCATATAAAACCTCGTACAGTATAATTTTGTACTTGACTGTTAACTGTTATAATAAATAAATTCAACCCAAGGAAAATACTTTTCTCAGTTACCTTCAAATTCAAGTACACTACATTGAAGCATATCTTCCAAAATCTGAATCATATGTTCAGATTGATCATCCATCTGAAAATGAAACACGGTACTAAAATGTAACTGTATACCCAAAGTTTCTTGTAACTTGTTTCAGAGTTGGAATATGAACTATAGATCTCTATCAGAAATAACAGAAGCTAGAACATCATGTAATCTGACCATTTCAAAAATAGGTTGTTCAAGCAATCTATCAAGTGAGAATCTCATTCATACCAGAATAAAATGTGCAAGCTTCGTCGAACAATCGACAATTACTCAAATCGTATCTTTCTTTTTCATAGTCAGGGAGAATCCTGATATAAAATTCATAGTGACTTTGTCACATTTCCATTTCGGTATTTTCACTGACTATAACCATCTTGAAAGTATCATCTCTATCTTACTGATACATCCAGCATTTAAATATAGATTCAGAATTACCACATTTCATTTCTGAGATACTAATACATCTTTTTTTTCAAATCATTATGCATTTTTATCATTTTTCGGATAAACCGGCATAGCACTACTGTGATCATTCTTGTAGAATTTTCCATACAAGCTCCAAATCCTTCAGTACATAGACTCTACCTCTAAATAACAGACATTTATCGAATCTATTTTGAAATTCTAAATCAGAAATTATTTCACACTGTATTCAGTTAACCCACAACTCAATATCACTTTCCTAAGTTTCACTGTTCTGTTGTAGAAACATCGATTAAGCTCTATACTCAGCTAAAATTATTCTTTCATCAGACAATAGCAATCGATTATTTATTGCTCATAAAGCAAACAAAGAATTTTCTACTCAACATATCAGCAACTATATTTTCTTTTCCTGAATGATAATCAATTATCAAATCAGAGTTTTTCAATAAGTCAAACCATCAATTCTGTGTCATATTCAAATCTTTCTATTTGTAACACCCCAGACCCGGCCTAGAAGTTAGGCTCAAATCTGGCGTGTCATCCTTGCGCAGGGGCCACGCTAATCTTCTCTGTATCGTTCCAATTTTATTGGATGTCCCGCCGTCAGAAAGGCCATTAAGTGCAAAATAAATACTCACTTGCTGATCCCGAGACTTGAACCTCAGACCTCTTGCCACGTATAACTGATTCAGTGACCATGTCTCGGTGGCTTGGTGCCACGGTGGTTTAATACCACGTATGTATATGATGATTTAGTGACTCGTCCCAGTGGTTTGGTACCACAGTGGGTTGGCCCCACATATATTCTTCAGGGATTATCACAGTGGTTTGATACCACGATGGGTTGGCCCCACGTATGTTAATAGTGACTCTATCATGGTGATCTGGTATCATGGTGGGCTGGTACCACGAGTGGCCTGTTGCCACGTATGAGGCGTGTAGCGGATGGAGGGTTGATTGTAGAAATCCCCACGGTGTGTTGGGCTGGTACGGGTGGCGTGTAGAGGATAGAAAAATTAGGTTGGGCTGGGTTTACATCGCATTGCATACATTATCTGCTGTGACATATGATATGGGTTAAGGCTCAACTGAGGCTATTTTGGGCTAAGGCCCAATTGCCACCAGTTCTTGTAATGGGCTTGGCCCGTATTATTGTGATGCATGTTCTTCTGGATGAGGGTTGTACACACTTTGAGTTTTTGTAAACTCACCCCTCTTTTATTAAATGTTTGGGTAATTCACAGCGGTAGAGGATTGGGAGCTGTGGAGGACTCGGGGGTGGTTGGGCCCAATTGGCCTTGAGCGTTGTAGCGTTTAAAATTTTTGAGATCAAGAGATCGACATTAATGCAAGTTGGACCTATTAGGTGAGTGATTTTGGAAGGTTAGGGGTCTTCTATGAAGTCCCGGGATCAAACTTGGGCTTAGTAGAAATTTTGGTTTTAGGTGGAAAAAACCTTGGGAGTTAGTAGGTAGGCTTTAAGAATAAAATGTGGAGGAAAATGACACTAGTGGAGTGTGTGGTGTAGTGGCAAAGTGACGCCACTTAGGGAGCAAGGGGTTGACGCCACAAGGAAGGAAGGAGGTCCAAGGTTCAAGGCGTGGAACTTGCATTTCTTTTAGATTATTTTATTAAATGGATTTTGACCTTGGCCATAGACTTATCTTTAGTTGGGCATGTTTTAAGACACAAGAGGAGTTTGTGGCCTAGTGGCAAGGTGGCGTTACAGGCGGCAAGAGGTCTGAGGTTCAAGTCTCGGGATCAGCAAGGGAGTATTTATTTTGCACTTAATGGCCTTTCCGATGGCGGGACATCCGATAAAATTGGAACGATACAGAGAAGATTAGCATGGCCCCTATGCAAGGATGACACGCCAGATTCGAGCCTAACTTCTAGGCCGGGTCTGGGGTGTTACAATTATGGTATCAGAGCCTAGGTTGCAAAACTCGGCTTGTGGAATGGGTTCAAAAATGTTTTTCAAAATTCGTTTGAAATCTGGTTAGGAAAAATATGTCTTTTTGGATGTATGGTACCTGAGTCTCCGGCACTGAATCCGTAAGCTTCTTTTTACACTATAATCTATTATATGCTGAAATGTCTGTATTGCTGGTATTTATTTTGTGTGTTTGGTTTGGATGGGATATTGAATATAGAAACTGTGTGCATATGTGGTAAGATCTGTTTGCTTCTGTGTTAGATATTTTGATGTGTAAAGTGGTTCCAAGATTAAGATAGAAAATGAATTAGTGTTATTAAGATCAGAGTGCGCAGCGTGAGCGTAGTGTTGTAGGTTAGGATGTACGACTGTTGGTTAGTTGGAAATTTTGAAGACGAAATTTCTTTAAGGAGGGTAGATTTGTAACATCCTGAAATTGGGCCTAGTAGGATTGGGATAGAATTACGATGGATTTCGTAACAGGTTTGCCTCTGACTCTAAAAAAGAAAGATGTCATTTGGGTCGTTATTGATAGATTGACGAAATCGGCTCATTTTATTTCGGTATGTACCGAATATTCACTTGATAAGCTAGTTGAATTGTATGTTGCTGAAATTGTTAGATTGCACAGAGAACCTATTTCTATTATTTTGGATAGAGATCCGAGATTTACGTCTCGATTTTGGAAAAAGTTGCAAGAAGCTTTGGGTACAAAGTTGAATTTTAGCACCGCATTTCATCTGCAAACCGACGGTCAATCTGAGAGAACGATTCAGGTACTCAAAGATATGCTTCGCTGTTGTGTATTAGAGTTCGAAGGTAGTTGGGAAAAATATCTACCTTTAGTCGAATTTGCTTATAACAATAATTTTCAGTCGAGTATAAAGATAGCACCGTATGAGGCATTGTATGGCCACAAGTGTCGAACTCCGTTGTACTGGACTGAGCTCAGTAAGAAACAGATTCATGGGGTTGACTTGGTTAGAGAAACCGAAGAAAAGGTAAAGGTAATTCTCTATTGTTTGAAAGCATCTTCGAATCGACAGAAATCCTACGCGAATTTGAAAAGAAAAGAGATTGAGTTTCAAGTTGGTGATAAAGTATTTCTGAAAGTATCCCTGTAACATCCTGAAATTCTGTTTTTGTGTTTTGGCATTATTTTATGTGTTAGGCTGCTTGGTGTGTTGCTTATGTGTGTTTGGGGGTCCTAAGAAGGCCTGGGGTCAAGTCGGGGCTTGGAAAAAAATTTTGTGTTTAGGCTTTAGTGGGAGAAGGTAGGTGGCGTCAGTCATAAGGGATTAAGGGGAAGAATGCTAGCACAAGAGAAGTTAGTAGTAAGGTGGTGTGGCGTCATTTGCCAGAGTTAAGAGAGATGAGTTCGAATCCCACCTGCAGCACAATCTGTTTAATTTTTTTTGGTACTGATCAGGTGAAGGTGGGAGAGTTCGGCTGGGACTCTTGTGGAGGAGTTGAAGAGTCATTCAAATGCATTTGAATGAGTGAGGGAGAGGGGATTAAGGAGAAAATCAAGGAGGAAATAAGGGGATTGAGGTGAGAAGGGGTGTTGGCCGAATTTTGGGTAGTATTGGGGGAGGAATTCTGTCAAAGTGAAGTCTCTTGGATGGAGAGGGGCATTCGGTTTTGGGAAGGGGTTTAGGTGCCAAATTCTGATGTGTTTTAGCGAAATTTTGTGTTGAGAGTTTCTCTTTTTCGGCATTTGGTGCATCTCTTCCTTTCAACTTTTTCTCTGTTTGCCGAAAACCCCTAAGACTATTTTGGTTCATCTTTTTATTTGGTAAAAGCCGAAACCTTTTGGGTACTTTTTCCCTTTTCTTATTTTTTTTTCTTTTCCTCTCATTTACTTCATTTCTGAAGCTTCCATCCTTTTGCCGAATCCTCATAGCTCCCATTTCCCTTTCCATTTCATCTCATACTTGTGTTTTGTGTTGCCAAAGCCTCTTCTACTCCCTAACTCTTCTCTTTTCTCCGTTGGATAGCCACCACATATCCCAGTAGCCATTTGTTTGGAAGAGGGCCGAACCATTTCTTTTCTCTGTGTTGATAGTTGTTATTTGAAAGGTAAAATTCTTTTGTTTTCTCTTTTCTTTCTATCTTCTTCACCTTATGATCCGATAGTCTTACACTGTTATTCTTCTTAAGGCCGAATTTGTGAGTGTAAACACACCCTTCTGACCCTTCCAATCGGCATATCCTTATTCTGGTAAGGATTCTTTTTCTTCTATTATTTTTCCTTTTCCTTACTCTTGTGGTGTGTTAAACCGAAGAGGGTTTTCTTTCATAACTGACTACCTGTTCTTTGTATGTATCACGTCTTTCATCATTAATCCAAGCTGAATATCAAGAGGAAAAGTGCTAAGGCTTCTTTGGTTGTCGAAACTCTTTTCCAAGCGGTCTTGTTTGCTCGCGTTAGTAGCAAAGGTAGGGGTTTTCTCTTTAGTCTTTCGATTGGTCTCTCTTTTGGTTGTTCTCTACTTAAGTTAAATATCGTTTTTAGATAACCCTTGTTTCCAATATAGTTCGGTATTGATCAAGATTCTTTCATGGATGCGAGTGCCAATCAATCGAAGGGGAAAGGTGTACTCGTAGTCCCGAATCCTAATTTCAAAAGGCGAGCAGTGTCGGCAGTTCGGGATTTCCCGCCAGGGTGTGAGAGAGAGTCGATGTCGGCTTGGGATAGGCAGATCGCTGTCTTACCTCTGAGTGAGGGTGTCAACGACGTTGATAGTATAGTTCTTTACGTTTTCAGGTGTGTAATTCTCACACCTTTTCCTGTTGTATTAATATGTACATGCATTATTAAATGCCAAAACTTCGACATTGGCTGTTGAGTTACCCGTAGAGGGTAAAATCGAGACATCAGGTTAGTGATTTTTGACTATGCTATATAAGCGATTATGTTATCATGATTATATGTATACTCTGAACATCTTTTATATGTTGATTTATGTTGCATCCATACACCATGATTACATGTTCACATGGGGATGGGCATATGCTGTTAATGGAAGGGGAAGTGTATCTGGTGACTATGTCACATTATTCTGGTGGTTTTTGCCACAATCTGATCTGGTGGCTCTGCCACACTCTGTTTCGGTGGCCATGCCACATAATCTAGTGACTCTGTCACAACTTTGACGATGAGCAACTAACTGCAGCATGACTGCCATCGATGGTGTGTAGCGGTGAGGGTCGATTGTAGAAATCCCCACTGGTGTGTTGGCAAGAATGGGTGGTGTGTAGCGGATGGATAACTAGGTTGGGTTGGGATTTGTATCATATTGCACTTATATCGGATTGTCTGCTATAATCTGCTAAAAGGGCTAAGGCCAGTCTGTTTCTGTGTGGGCTTCGCCCAAAATGATTTGTAAGGGCTAAGGTCAGTTGACAAAAGAATGGGCTCAGGCCCAGTTATGGTGTATGAAGAGTAATTGCACACTGAGTCTGCTTGACTCACCCCCACTACTTAAATTGTTTTGCAGGTAATTCCTAGTTCAGCGGACATGGGCTGGGATCGACTCTGAGATGGCCATGCGCTTTATGTTTAGTAAAACCTTGTTTTTCTTTTCCTTAGACTATTTACTTTAAATTGAGACTTTGTTTTTAGTAATAAGGCCACTACTATATTAATATGGTTTTAAACTTTTCTTACATACTCTAAGTTAAGAATTAATTGGTATGGTAGTTTCCTAATACAGTATGAATGACTATTTTTTTCTCTAAAATATAACAAACGACTTTCCAAACGATAATAAATAACTAATAGATCCAAGATGTCACCTAATGATAATAGAGCAAACTCGTTTTCTATAACAAAAACAGTATCTAAGTTGATTACAAGTTTTTAAGGAAAATAAACACTAAGTTTTTAAAATGACCAACCTAGACTCGAAATTTCAAAAGATCTCAAAGTTTACCGGATGTGTAGTTTTAATCCTTCTATGTGACATGTCAGATCCGATCGCAACGTTTAGGCCGGGTTTGGGGTGTTATAGTTATGGTATCAGAGCCAGGTTGCAAAACTCAGCTGTGGAGGTTGTGGGTTCAAAAATGTTTTCCAAAAGTTCTGTTTTGAAAATAGATGTATATGTTTTATTTTAAGTGTGGCACCCGAGTTTCCGGCACCAAGTCCGCAAGGTAAGTCTTCTGACTGTTGGGTCATTTGCATGAAATGAATATATTATCTGAATATATTATGCTGTGGATGCTAGAATTAAGAAACCCAACTTTAGAGATTGAAACTTTTAGGTGTATGTTGTGTGTTGCGACAAACCACTTCTAAACTCTGTTTCATAAGATTACCTGGTAATAAACAGTGAAAGAATTGCTAATTCATAAAATTTGCGTAATCAGATTAAGACAAGTTAGTGGACATGAGTGCTAGAGGACGTGGACGGGGCGCACGCGGCCGTTGTAGAGGACGAGAGGTGGAGGCTGAGTTCTCAGAAGCAGGTAATAAGCCGGAAGGCAAAGTACTAGCATCTCCTGTGGCAGAAGCGAGAAATCAGGATCAAACTGGTAGGGACGATGCTTTGTCCCAAGCGATGTTGCATGTTCTGGAGCGGGTTACCGGCACAAACACTGGATCGGTAGCTCGAAAGTCTATTCCTGAGTGACTTCGAGCAAATGGGGCAGAGATATTCAGGGGTATTTCTAGTATGGCCCCAAACGTAGCTGAACATTGGTTGGAGGCAGTTGAACATATTATGGACGATCTGGACTGTACAGTTGAGGAGAAATTGAAGGGAGCGGTGTCTCTTCTCCAGGATGAGGCGTATCAATGGTGGCTCACAGTAAGAGAGGGTACTTAAGCGGATCGTATAACATGGAATTTCTTCAAAACAGCGTTTCAGGGAAAATATATTGGAGCAAGTTATGTAGATGCCCAAAGAAAAGCATTTTTAAATTTGGTTCAAGGGAGTAAATCGGTGGCTGAGTACGAGGCAAAATTTCTACGATTGAGTCGCTATGCTCGAGGGATAGTTACGACTGACTATGAACATTGCGTACGGTTCGAAGATGGGTTACGAGACGAGCTGTGAGTACTAATAGCTCCGCAGCGGGAGAGAGATTTTACCACTCTGGTGGAAAAAGCTAAAATAGCTGAAGAGGTTAAGCGAACTGAGACTCAAAACAGGGAGAAAGATTAGGGTAAAAATAAGAGGAGTTTTGGGTCGTCGGGATCGTCTGGAAGTTTCCAAAAGAGGCCTAGGTTCGATGGGCCAACTCGAGTTGGGAGGCCTGCGGCAATGGGCTAGTTTCGACCATGTGCTTTGTGTGGGAAAATGCATTCTGGTGAGTGTAGGAGGAGAATCGGTGGATGTTTCAGGTGCGGATCTATGGATCATATGGTTAAAGATTGTCCACAAGTGGACCAGGTGCGGCCAATTGGACAGGGTTTTGATCAGTTCATGAGGGGTGGTCAGCAACTGCCGAGAGGTCGTGGCTCAGTTAGAGGAGGAAATGGTTTTGGTCAGGGTCGAGGAGCACCGGGCAGGGGTGTCGGTAATACAGATGCAAGACAGCCAGGATTAGTTTATGCAGCTCGACGGTGGGAGGATGGCGACGCACTGGACGTCATAACCGGTACATTTCTCATAGCTGATAAACCGTTTATTACTTTGATTGATATTGGTTCGACCCATTCGTATGTTGCTAGTAATGTGTCTGAGACTATGAGCCTTAAGTCTGAGATTGTTGCTAGGGAAATGACTGTGGTTAGCCCTTTAGGACAATCCATAGTAGTAAACAAGTTGTTTAGAGACGTGTCTTTAGAAATTCAAGGAGTAATATTTCCGGCGGACTTGATGGAGTTTCCATTCGGTGAGTTTGACCTTATTCTAGGCATGGATTGGCTAGCTAAGTATCGTACGAATCTGGATTGCGCTGCTAAGCGGATGGTGTTGAGAACTTCGGGAGGCAAGGAAGTAATTGCGAAAGGGGAGCGAAGGAATTATTTGTCCAGTGTGGTTTTTACGTTAAAGGCTAGTAAGATGGTGCGAAAAGGGTGCAGGGCATTTATAGCTTTCATCAGTGCGTTGGATGCAAAAGAATTGTCAGTAAAAGATGTCAAGACGGTGGAAGAGTTCTCTGATGTTTTTCCAGAAGAGCTTCCGGGGTTACCTCCGATATGACTTATGGTGAAGAACCGATAAAGATTTTGGCTCGGGAAGTCAAACAGTTGAGAAATAAGAGTATAGCTCTAGTGAAAGTTTTATGGCAACGACACGGGGTCAAAGAGGCTATGTGGGAACCTGAAGAAGCTATGAGAAAACTGTACCCAAACCTCTTTTCTGGTAAGATTTTCGGGGGCGAAAATCCCTAAAGGGGGAGAGTTGTAATAGCCCGTTTTAGGGTCAAGTCGTAATAGTGGTTTCAGGACCACAAATCCAAAGTAGAAATGTTAATTTTATTATTTCCTTAAGGTCCACAGTATGATTGAATGATTGTGTGAAAATTTCGTTAAGAAAATTTATCGATAGAGTGTCCAATTTGACTAATAGGACTAAATTGCAATAAGTTCAAAATGTGTGTTCTAGATGCTAGAGGTGTCTAATTAAAATGAAATTTTAAATTGGAGGTCCTTAAGTGGTAATTATACCATTTTACTAAGTTGGACAAAAATGGACATGGCTAGGTGAAATTTCAAAGTTTGGCATTAAGGGCATTTTGGTCATTTGGTAAATAAAGACAAATAAAACTAAAATAAAAGTGTCCATCTTCTCAAATTAGTCGCCCTTGTGCTGAAAATTTGAAGGAAGACATAGCTAGGGTTTTGGCCACTTTCAAGCTCGATTGTAAGTCCGTTCTGGCCCCGTTTTTAATGATTTTTATGTTTTTGAGATCCTTGCAACCTAATCTAGCTATTTCAAGGACTAATTTGAAAGAAAATCAAAGTCTAAAATTTTACCCATGTTATATATTTGTGTATTTTGATGTCTAATAGTAGATTATGTATGTTTGATGTTAGATAAAAAACTTTTACTAAGTGATTTTTGATGAAAATACCTAAAAAGGACCTATTTGTAAAAGTTGTAAAATGATTATAAAAATGTGAATAAATGAAAAATGTGGGCTGCTATGAGCATGAAAAAGATTCGGCTAGGCTTGGGTTTTGAACAAATTGACTATATTTCATTTTACGAGCCTAGGGACTAAAATGTAAAAAGTTGAAAAGTTAAGGGAAAAATGTAATTTTAGCCATAAGGTGTTTTTGGGATTAAATTGAATAATGTGATAATTGAATAAGCTAAATTTGATATTATAGATCAAGAAAGACGAGGTTCTGACCTAGACCGGGGAAAGAACAAGATTGTGGGCTAAATCGAACAATTATCCATTTTTTACCGAGGTAAGTTCGTATGTTAAAAATAAGCTTTAAAATAATTGTATCTAAATGACTTAATATTGCATGAATTGTATGTTTGATTTTGTGAAAGAGTATAATCCTACGAACGAGTCCGACGGCTTGTGTGAGCAGTACCGTGTAGCTACGTCTTGACTGACTGCTTGTGTGAGCAGGCCCGTCACTAGCTCGAGAGCGAGTGATTATGTGATATGAGACTTAGGTAGCTTTGGCTACATATGTGGCACTTAGTGTCCAAAGTTTCCCGAGTATCCGACATTGTTATTCCGAGTGGTTCACGGGTATGTCAAAGATGAAAGCATGTGTACATTCATTTTGAGATGGCTCAGGTATGTATGTAAAGTTTATGCTTATTAAATATGTGAAATGATGAATATGAGGTAAGTTTTGTGATGGGTTAGATTGTGATTATGAAACTATGGTAGGTTCACATTTAATTATGTTATGTTATTTGAATGTTATGTGCATGGTAGGGTTGCTTATTTCTTGCATACGAGATTACTAAGCTATATAGCATACTCCGTCCATGTTTTTATAATGTCGCCAAGCTAACTCAGAATTGGAGATCGCCGGAGATTCGGATCACACTATCAAACTCTCATTTTAGGTATTAATGGTCTTAGCATTTTGAATGTATGGAATGTATAGGGACTTGGTCATTTTGTTATATGTGTCATTGGTAATGTGGCCAAATGTATTGGTTTATAAGAGTTAATGATTTCATTTTCTATATGGCCATGTAAGTTGGCTAATGTTGGTTATGAGTTTATTCATATGTTAATACCTTGGTTGTGGATGTTTTGGTTGCCTAAGTATGCTATGAATTGTGTTATTGAAGTGGTGTAAGTGTAGGTGTAAATGAGGGTGGCAAATGGCTTGGTAAATAGCCTTATTTTTGTCCACACAGGTAGACACACGGGCGTGTGTCTAGGCCGTGTGTGACACACGGTCTGCCCCACGGTATACAACATGATTACCAGTTCAGGCTAAATCCTTTTTATGACATATGCTCTAAAGAGCTTGATCTGGATTACCCGTTAGAGCTAAATCCAATCCATAACATATGCTTGAGAAGACTTATATCAGGATTACCCGTCCGGGCTAAATCCTTTTAGAAATGAGGTCAATAGGATTACTTGACCGAGCTAAATCCCACCAGCAACAAATGCAGGACCTCATTCATTTCGGGAAATCACAGATCTATCGATTTTCCGTTTATTCAAACGGGATTTAACATTTTTCAAGCATTATCAGACATGAGATCAATCTCATACATTTATACATTCATGCAATTCAAATGTTCACAATCAACTCAAGCATAAAATTTACATTTTTGTCATTTATCATTTATCAGGCATTATTGTTGATCGGGCACATTTAATTTATCCGGCTTTGACGAATATGTGATCATTTCACATAATTAAGGCATTTATACAATTCACAAACACAACATTTAATTCAAGCATAAAAATGTATACAATTTAGTTACACGAACTTACCTCGACAAAGGTTCGTGTACAAACATCTACTAATCCGACATTTTCCTCTTTTCCTTGTTCTAACTCTGAATTTGGGTTGTTCGGATCTATATAAATAACTTTAATCGTCAATTTCATACATTTTATACTCATTGGGACTCAATTTACGTTCTAGGCAAAATTACCATTTTGCCCCTAACTTTTCCATAAATTCTATTTTCGTCCCTAGGCTCGGAAAATAAAACTTGTGCAAATTACTCCCTATTCCAAGCCTAACCAAAGCCCCATTACAAAATTTACAGCACATGGATTCATAAAATTTCAGAATTTTTCCTTCAATTTCACAAGTTTACATTTTAGTCCCTAAATCACGTTTTCATCAAAAATCACTTTCTAAAAGTTGTTTATCTATCAACAATCTTTCATTTTCTACCATAAATTTCTAATTTCCAGCATATACATCCATGACCCATTTTTCATACCTTGATAACTTTTCAAATTAATCCCTCAAATAGATAAATTAGACTATCCCGATTCCAAAAATATAAAAATCATTAAAAACGGGACTTGATTTCATACCTTATTGAGCTTGAAAAGTTTTCATCCTCTCTCCTACGGTTTCCATGGAAATATTTGGGGAAGATGATATGAAAATGTTTTCTTTTTCATTTAATTAAATTGTCATTTAATAACTTTTCATCTTTCCAATTTAGTCCTTAGCCTTTTTTATTTTTCCATGGATGAGTCACCAAGAAAAATCTACATACTTTTCTTAATGGTCTAATTACCATATAAGGACCTCTAGTTTTGAATTTGAATTCCATAGCTATTTAATCCTTATAGCTACTCGAAGTCAACTTTCGCATTTTATGCGATTTAGTCCTTCTCGTAATTAAGCACTAAATCGATAAAATTTACGTACCAAAATTTTCACATGTCATATCTGTCATAATGCATACCATATAATAAAATAAAAAAAACTTTATTTTCGGATCAGATTTGTGGTTCCAAAACCACTGTTCTGATTTCACCGAAATTTGGGCTGTTACAGAGCTGCCTTGTTCTGTGGTAATTGAATTGGGTAAGAGGACTTCTGATTGTGCATTTGGATGACCGTCTAAGAAAAGGCGTGATATTTAGGTTCTATTAGGAGTGCACAACATGAGTTTCAACAAAGTCAGTCTAAGCAGCAGAGCAGTGTTGGTTAGTGTTGGAGGTTCTGGATGGCCGCTTTATGTGCATTATGAGCGTAAGCATCCTAAAGAGTGCCATAAGTTGATAGGTGGTGGTTTTAAGTATGGTTCGAAGGAACATTTTCTTAAGGATTGCCCAAATAGAGTTGTGGTTTCGCAGACTCAGAGTTTGGCACCTGCTTCTATACCTACTAGAGGCCATGGTCATGGTAAAGGTAATGGGAGATCAGTTGGACAGCGAATTGTTGCTCATACCATTGCTACACCAGTTGAGTATGGAAGTCCAGCTCGAGTTTATGTTGTTAGGGAGCCACAGGGTCAAGATTCAATCGACGAGATTGAGGGTATTTTTTCCTTGTAATTAGTTCTTTTATTCTCGTTGATAGATTTAGGTTCCACGCCTTCGGAAATTTTAAGTGAATTAGCTAACAAGTAGAGAATCCCGATAGAGACTAGTGAATTAGGACAAATGGATACGAGTTCTTTAGATGAGAGTTTCGTAGTGAGTAAAGGAAACTGTTAGCAAAGTTACTGTAGAATAAGTTTGTGGTAGTGCATAATATCATTAAGAAAAGTAGTAAGAAGTTAGAGAGAATAAGAATCAGAATGCGCAACAAAAGTGTGATGGTTAGTCTAAAAGTAGAAATAGCATATTTTGTGATTAAGCAAGTGACATGTTAGCAAGGAATTTTGAGGACGAAATTCTTTTTAAAGGGGGAGAATTGTAACACCCCAAAATAGGGCCTAGGAGTTTTATGGGTAATTTAGAAATACTAGCGTTAGGCTATTCAAAAATTTGTGACATGGTTTATCGGTAATGTTTTTTACTATGGTTTTTAAAAAAATTAAATCAATTTCTGAAAATGAGTTTTAAATACCTGTAATTTTTAAAATAGGACTAATTTGTAAAAGAATCAAAACTTAGAGTTTTTAAGAGGCAATTAGACCAGATTTTAAAATTCAACATAAAATCCCCCATTTATAGTTTTAATTTCACGTTAGTCTTCATCTCATCTCATACTTGTGTCGTCCATAGTTCTCCCAAATCTCCTATTTGATTTTTATTTCCAAACCTTAATTGCTTTCGATTTCTATCATCTTTTAACCTATAAACCTCCATTAAATACAAAGAAAAACACCCAAAATCACCATTGATTTCTCCATTGTCAAGCTTGTGAGATTTTCAGGTTTTCGATCAAACACTCAGTTTTTCATTACCTAAGGTAATGATTCAACTCCTAAATAATTTTAAATGTTATTTAGTCTTTAAAACCAAGTTTTTAGCCATTAAATCGCATGTTTTGAATAAAAGCTGAAAATTAGCTCGTTAATGGTGGATTTTAGGATTTTGAGTAAAAACATGGTTTCAAAGTGTTTTTCAATTAGTTTTGACATGATTAAGAGGTTTTTAAACTTAATTTGAAGGACTGTTAAAGATTTCTTAAGTTTTTAATTAAGTTTCAAAAAATAGCCATAAAACATGTCGTAAAAGTCGATACCTTGAATTAAGTATTTTATTGTAATTTAAAGGATGGGAACTAGTCGTAGGTGAATTATAAGATGAGCGGAATTAGTTTTAGGCAAAAAGATTAAGTATAGACCGAGATATTTAAGTTTTAAGTTTGCTATGTTAAAGGTTTCGGTTACATGAAAACTTAGTTTAGGCTTATGTTTTTGATTACTTATTGTGAGTTCTTAGCTGACTATTGAATGCATTTTTGTGTGGATTGTTGTGTTCCAAATTCGATAGGACCTTTTACGAGTAATGATAAACGCAATGAAAAGCTAGTTTGAGCTTTCAGCTTTTCGACAATAGCGTAATTGGTGAGTGTTTGGAATAATTGTTTGTGGACATCATTCAATGCATTATTTGGGAATTTAGTAGTAGCCTAAACCCCTAATCTAAATTCCAATTGTAAGCTTTATCATACCTATGTTATCTTGTGAACTATGTGCTTATGTGTTTGTGAATATGTGAATTGAGATGAGATGCTATAACATGTAATATGTGGTTATAATAATTGTCGTGAAAGTGCAAATGTGTACATGTATGTATAAGTTAAATGTTGGTGACAGTGTTTTGCTAAAGATTCAAATATGCAGTGATAGTGCATGGATAATCGATAAGTGATATGTGCTTGACTTCGAATATTTTAGCCTTGTGATCTTGAAACCGTTGGATATAGTTGACATGCCATTGGATTGTCAGTACTCATCTATATGTACAGTGATTTTGGGCGTTGAGGCCCTCGGACATGTTGGAGGGATAAGGGAATGTGAGCTAAGCACCATTCAACGGGACATGTGAAGGGAAATAAGGAGAGTGTTAGATTTATGCTTCACTTTTGGGACATGTTTTACTCTATGAGTCTATGTGGTGTGTTGGAGATCCGTGTATCCGATGAGTGATAATAGAGCTCACTTTTATGTTTCATAGCTCAAGCGTCAATTTATCTATAAACTTGTTTTTGAGTATTGTGATATATGCTTGGATGTTATGTGATTATATGAGTATTATGATATATGCTTAAAAGTGAATATGGTTACCATGTAAATGAACTAGTAAATAATGCACGTGTAAGTATAATATGACACTAGAGTTGGAACTGTTGAGATTGTGCTATATGGTTGTTTCATTAATGCTTGATGAATTTTTGCATGGTAGTTGTTCTAGGCATTCACTGAGCTTGTTAAGCTCACCCACTCCTTTTAAAACCATTGCAGATTAGTAGTGTGCAGGTTTGAGCGGTGTGGTTCCAAGGGGTGATGCAAACAAGTCCTTTTCTGTTATTTCATAGGTGTTATTGTTATTTGTTTATGTTTTGGCAATAAGCCAATGTAGTAGCCTTTTAATGATATTTGTCATGATGTTTTGGAAGTTCCATAGCTTAATTACTCTTAGGATTTTGATAATTTAATCGTATTATGTTGAGTATCATTAGAACTTATTCTCGATGTTTGAAACTATTATTATGGACGTTTTGAGGTTTATTTGATATGGTAGAAGATGCATGTTGATTAGATTTGAATTGGAATGGTTTGCATGCTTTGAACTGTTGTAATTTTTTGGTCTGGATCAAAGGTATCGGTATTCTTGAGTTAAAAACGATACCTCTATGATTTTCAAATGTATAGTAGGTCAAAATCGTAGATTGGTACCGATACGTTTCAAAAGGTACTAATAATTTCTAGAATTTTATTTTTGTGCAAGAAACAAAATGCAAGTTTGATATCGATTTTCTAGGTGGTACCGATGCCACTTAAAGAAAATATGGATACCCTAGGGTCAGTATCAATACCTACGTGATTGTCTTGTAAATTTTGCTAAGTGGTCCTAATGCATGTTTAATTATTATTATAAGTTTATTTAAAGTATGTTTGGCATGTTCTAATGATGATTAATATATGTTTGACTGAAAATTCATAAAATCACTGATAAAGAGGATGATTTTTTAATAATGTAACAATTTATTATGAGTTTGATATGTGACGATGTTGTGACATCTTGATATTCGGGCTTGACGACTGGGTCGGGTATGGAGTGTTACAAAGTGGGTGACAAGCCCTAGTATATTTAACTAGGGTTGCTACCCCCTACATCCTTGTTGAGCTAGAATTTTGTTTTTCTAGTTGAAATAAACTTCTTTAATTCAATAAGGGTTTATCTTCTCTCCCTATAAATAGATGAGATCAGTAGGGTTATATACACAACTTGAAGATATTGCTACTCTGCCGAAAAATAGAGAGAATTTATTCTCAACTATTAGATATATTTTTTTTCGGAATAACAATTTTTTAGTTTCTATTTGAGAAGAAAATTTTTGTTTTCACTCTAAAAAAAGAGAAAAATATTTCTAGTTTTTGTGTTTGATTCGATTTGATCGAGCCGACATTCGAGACAATCTGTGGTACGAAAATAATAGAAAAGATCATTTGGTTGAAAGTCGGGAATGATAAAGATTCATCTATCCGAAAACTCAGGTACGATTTTGCTCTAGTATTTATTGTTACAAATATCAGAAATCAAATCAGTTCTCAAAATTTTTATTTTTCGCTGTTTAAACTGATTTTTTTCCAACACAATGAACTCCTACTATACTCCAATAACACCTAAAGCAACATTAAAAAACCAACATAGAACCAGCAATAAAGTAGCCTCCAAAATAACACCTCTCCTACAATTTCTTGACAGCATTTATCCCCATTATAAAATATACCAATCGAAAACCTTATCAAGTCGATGAAACACAACTGGACCTCATGATACCAACAATTATATTCAAAACAAGAAAACTTGAGAAGTAAAACTATCACTATTTAATATAACTTATGCCAAAAAAACCCAATAATACGAGGACCAAAGATCAAAACCTTAGAAAAGAGAAGAAATTAGTTGTTTAAAAATCCTAGTTTAATCTTCTCTCTTTAATATCCACTAATTTTCCAATGGCTTGATTTTTATTACTGATGACCTTAAGACCCAACTTTTTCGCAAGCTCTTATACGTATGTTACTCCCTCCCATAACTTCTTTTTTGGATTAAGAAAGTTAGAATCAAATAAAGATCCAATTGCAATTTTTTCCCTTGACGAAAAATGTTTTGGAAATTTACTTTTACATTTCCTACTTCTCCCCTTTCTAAACTCGATCTCCGCAATTCACCCTTCTTCAATTTCAAAAAATATTTTAACTTCTCCTGATTTTGATATTTTTAGGAATCATATTCACCTTCACTCCAACACAAATCACATTTGTTACAAGGACTAGATTCTTTGTTAGGAAGAAACTCATTTCCAGAAATACCTTTCACTCCCTCACATCCCATTCCTTTACCATACTCTCTAGGCCATAGAGAAATCCATATCCTATAAATCAACAATAGCCCAAGGATAATTAAAATTTGTATTCGTTTCTTCATTTTCAATAGCCAATTGGGCCTCTTAAAGGGCGACTCTAGATTCTTTGTAATTAGAGCTAGATTTCATTTTCTTTTGTAATTTCTTATATTAGCTTTTTTTTCCTAGTAGTCAATTGGAGATTGATGTTGATATATTGAATTCAAGCTAGAATTTGTGGATAAACACTTGATTCATAACACTTTATCAAAGAGAATTACTAAATTCTTACTTTGAATTGTTCTTTAATGTTCTACACACCTATTGTTTTATTTCCTTATTTTAATTCAATTATGAGTTATTGAATAGTTAAGATGTTTTGGGTAATTATGTTTCTTAGATGATTTTATTTGAACTTGATTTTAATTGAATAGTTGATTTTGCTAATACTAAGTCAATTGACAATCAATATAACATAATTTGCTAACGCATACGAGAGACTTGCTTCTCTTAGTATCAAGAGAGCTAACGCTTGATTAGTCTACATGAGAGAGAGGCGATTAGGTGAAGAATTTGGGAAGATTAGACCTAACAACTCTGGGGAGATTCTATCTAGGGTGTGAGAATTTCATTGAAATATATTTTGTCTTGAATAACATGTAAAGGCTGCACCATATGCCCATGTTGCATTTGTGTTATTATTTTTTATTTTTATTTTTGTGTGTGTTTTAAGTTAATATTTCATTGAAACTTGGATGTCTAGTTGCTAGGATGAAAATAGATTTTTAATTAAATAAATTTAATTTGGACTGTCACGTAAGACATCCAAGTTGGCATTTAAAACCCATTTGGACTGCCACGCAGGACTACTATTAAGGAGGTAACGGAGCTTAAAGATAGAGTGACCACTTCGTAACAAAACAATAAAGTAAATGACTAAAATGTAATATGAGGCAAACAGAAGTGACTATTTTTGTAGTTTACCCAAAAATATAAAATTAAAATATATTTTATAATTATAAAAATGTTATACAGATTAATAATTTTGAAAATATTTAAAAATATAAGTTATTTTGAAAATTTTGAAAATAAAAAATAAAAAATCTGTCTAAAGATTTTGATTTTATGTTTTTTTTTAACTTAAGAAATTTTATTGTTTTTGTTATAAAATAAAGAAAGATGGAGAGAATAAAGAACAAAGAAAATATGAAAGTAATAGAGAATGTACTTTATTAATCAAATGGATGATTACAATGCTTCATTAGAGTCTCTATTTATAGGCATAAGAAGTATAAAAGAAGTAGAGATCTAATTCTAATAACTATTAGAACTTAAAGTACATCAAAACTTTATCTTGATCATGATGGACTTCCACTTAATAAGATATACATAATACTCCTCCTTGGATGTCCATTGGTAGATAATGTGCCTCGCTAAAACCTTATTAGGAAAAATCCTGTGGGATAAGACCCTAATGAAGGAAAAAGAGTACACAATCCTCTATTACAAGTGCCTCATTAAAAACCTTTACCAGGAAAACCCAATGGGACAAAACATTGGTTAAAGAAAACAAGTACAACTTGTTTTAGACTCCCCTAATGGCAACATTACATTACATCTTTGAGTTGACGCATTCCAATCTTTTGTGGTAGTCTTTAAAATGTTGAAGTTGGCAATGCCTTAGTAAAAAGATATGCTAAATTATCACTAGAACAAATTTGTTGAACATTTATATCGCAACTTTTCTCAAGATCATGGGTGAAGAATAATTCTGGCGAAATATGTTTCGTTCTATCACCTTTGATGTAACCACCCTTCAATTGAGCTACACATGTTGCATTATTGCAACACCCTTTACCCGTATTCGACGCTGGAATAGGGTACGAGGCATTACCAGACTTAAACTCAAATAAACATTCAAAACCGAGGCACAGATTTTCACCCAAATTTAAAAACTTTCACATACATTCATATAGTCCCTTAAACAAGCCTATGAGGCCTAAAACATACACTGGGAACGGTTTGGGACTAAACCGAGAACTCAAGAAAAATTTACGAAACTTAGAAAAAAATTCATCATGAAACAGGACCACATGCCCATGTGGGTTAAGGGACACGCCCGTGCTTCAGGCCGTGTCCATCTTAGAGTGTATTCTGTTTATGATGTCATCATCAAATTGAAGTCACACGGTCAAGTCACATGTCCGTGTGCTTAGGCCGTGTCCTCCACATGGCTGAGACACACGCCCGTGTGCTTAGGCCGTGTCCTTGTAACATCCTAAATCGGGGCCTTTGCATTTTATCTGATTGCATGTAGGTGGTATGGTTGTCATGCTAGTTTAGGGTATTTTGGGGACCAGGCATGAGCTAGGGGTAGGCTAGAGCCTTACCGAAAATTTTCTTTTGGGCACTTTGAAGGGGAGCGAGGCTGGACAGAGTTAAGGGTAGTTGGTGGTATGTTTTGACACAAGAAGTGCCTTGGTAAAGTGGCAAGGAGGCGCCACTTAAGGCTCAGGGAAGTGACGCCTCATATGAGTGGATAGAGCCTTGGTTCGAGCTGCGGAAATCCCCTTTCTACTTGTTATTTTTGACGCCAAGATCGGGAGAGTTGCACTCGGGATGGACTCGGTGGATGAGTGTTGAAGGAGTCAACGAGTTCGAATGTGTGGAGGAGAGGAAATTTAGGAATTTGAAACATCCAAACAGATTTGAATGAGTGGTCAGGAGAAAATTGTGGAAAGAAGAGAGGGATGGACATGGGAGCTTAGAGTTGGCCGAATCTTGAACTCTGTATAGGAAAGCCGGAGTGGACTCGAGGTGGCCATGCTCAATATTTCAGGTTTTTATTTTAATGATTATTTCGGATTTATTTTACCTTAAGTTTGGATTTTAGCTATGTAATAAGGCCATTTAGATTTTTATTTTGGGATTATTCATTTTGTTAAATTTCTTTAAACCGACGTTTAAACACTAAAGGCATGCTTAATAAACTCGTAAAATGGACGTTTTTAAATCTTTAACGAATTTTCGGGATGTCCAAAATTTTTACCGTCGGGTATTCATCAAACACGCAATAATAACAAAGCAACACTGTCTTCTTTAAAACTAAGTTTCGGAAGAATTTTAACAAATGGCTTAACACAACTCGGGTTTTATAAAATCAAAAGTTTTCTTTTCAACATTGAGGCGACAACTTGTTTTCCAAAAACGTTTTCTTCCCTGTGACATGCCAGATTCGGTTGTAGCATTTTGACCGGGTTTGGGGTGTTACAATTGTGGTATTAGAGCCTGGTTCAAAAGCTCGGCTGTGGGCTTGAGGCCCAAAATGTTTCTATAAAAGGGGTTGCGAAATGGTTGAATGAGGAACATGTTTTGGAATGCATGGCACCTAAGTCTCCGGCACCAGTCCGCGACGGTAAGTCTCCTAACTACTGTTTATACGGTTTAAATGCTTGCACTATGAATGCTAGTAGTAGGACCTTTACTTTAGAGACTGAAGCCGTAGGACTGTATGAACTTGCGAGAACAACTACTCTAACAAATTGCTCCTAAGATTGTGCTGTAATAAATAGTGGAAAAAGCTAACTCATAAAATTTTTAAATCAGATTAAGACGTGAACGCTAGTCATTAGCACTCGAGGACGTGGGCGTAATGTGCGTGGTTGTGGTAGGGGTAGGATTACCGTGTCGGAACCAGTAGGGTCTGGTCATGGGTCAGAGAATGAGGTGCCGCCGCTGCTAGCTGTGGGCGTGGAATTTCAGGAACAAATAGGTGGTGATGACGCAGTGTTGTAGGCGATGCTACGGGTTCTGGAGAGGGTTGCGGGTGTAGGTGTTGGAGTGGGGGGCTCAGAAATCTGTGTCTGAACGACTCCAGGCTAATGGAGCAGAAGTATTTAGGGGTATTTTCGGTGTAGCTCCCAACACAGCTGAGTATTGGCTAGACGCGACTGAGCGCATAATGGACGATTTGGACTTTACGGCTGAGAAGAAGCTGAAAGGGATAGTGTCTCTTCTCCGGGATAAGTCTTATCGGTGGTGGCTCACGATCGTGGATGGTGCGATGGTCGATGATATCACTTGGGATTTCTTTAAGGCGCTTACCAGAGGAAGTACGTTGGGTCTAGTTATATAGATGCGCAGCGCAGGGCGTTCTTGAATCTGGTCCAGGGGAGTAAGTCAGTATCTGAATATGAGGCGGAATTCTTAAGGTTGAGTCGTTATGCCCGGGGTATCGTGGCTACGGAACACGAGCGTTGTGTCAGATTCGAGGACGGGCTGAGAGATGAGCTGCGGGTGTTGATTACTCCACAACGGGAGAGAGAATTTGCTGTCCTGGTGGAGAAGGCTTAGATAGCCGAGGAGGTGAAATGGACCGAGAGGCAGAATCAGAACAGGAATAGGGATAAGAGGAGTTTTGGGCCATCAGGGTCCGCTGGGAATTCTCAGAAAAGGGTTAGATTTGGAGGATCGAGTCAAGCTGGAAAGCTTCTTCTTTGCTACTCGATGGCGCCGCCACTTGCACTCGATGTGGGAAGCCTCATTCGGGGGAGTGTTGGACAGGAAACAGAGGGTGCTTCGAGTGTGGGTCCATGGATCACCGGATAAGGGATTGTCCACGGAGGCCAGCTAGGACTCAGTCTGAGGGTCAAGGACGTACACAATTCAGAAGAGATGGTCAGCAACCGCAGAGGGGTCGGGGATCAGCCAGGGGTGGTAACGGTAACGAATGAGGTCGTGGGGCACCGGGCAGAGGTGTCGGGAATACTGATGCAAGACAGCCAGGGTTGGTCTATGTAGCGAGGCATCGAGAGGAGGGCGACGCACCGGATGTCATAACCGGTACGTTCTTAATTTATGAATTGCCCTATACTGCTTTGATTGATGTTGGTTCTACGCACTCTTATGTTTCCAGTAGTATAGCGAGAACTCTGAACTTAGCCTATGAGATTTCTTCTAAAGAGATGACTGTAATTAGCCCTCTAGGTCATTCTGTGGTAGTGAATAAATCAGATAAGGATGTACCCTAGAACTTCAAGGGTAGTGTGTTCCTACCGATCCGATGGAACTGCCATTTGGGGAGTTTGATTTGATTTTGGGGATGGATTGGTTAGTGGAGTACCAAGCAAGTTTGGACTGTGCAGCCAAGCGCATGGTGCTAAGAACTGTCGAAGGTGAAGAGGTGGTGATGATAGGTGAGAGAAGGAACTACCTATCTAATGTGGTGTTCGCTTTGAAAGCCGAGAAAATGGTGAGGCAAGGATGTAGGGCGGTTGTGGCTTATGTGTGTGCCTTGGAGGCTAAGGAGTCAATGGTTGGGGATGTCCGAACGGTGAGAGAGTTTTCTGATGTTTTCCTAGAAGAGCTTCCGGGTTTGCCTCCAGATCGCGAGGTTGAGTTTGGTATCGACCTTTTACCAGAAACCGCGCCAGTGTCTATTGCCCCATATAGAATGGCGCCGAAGGAGTTAGTAGAGCTGAAAGCGCATATTTAGGAGTTGTTAGATCGGGGTTTTATCCGGCCAAGTATATCTCCTTGGGGAGCACCCGTGCTTTTTGTTAAGAAGAAGGACAGATCGATGCGAATGTGTATAGACTACCGCCAGCTGAATAAGTTGACGATTAAGAATAAGTATCCACTGCCGAGGATAGACGACCTGTTCGATCAACTTAAGGGAGCATCAGTTTTCTCAAAGATAGATTTGAGATCGGCTTATCATCAACTTAAAGTTAAGGAGGCGGATATCCATAAGACCGCGTTTCGTACTCGTTACGGTCACTATGAATTTTTGGTGATGCCGTTTGGATTGACCAACGCACCAGCAGCGTTTATGGATATGATGAATCGGGTTTTTCAACCGTATTTGGACCGGTTCGTCGTAGTGTTTATAGATGATATTCTGGTGTACTCGAAGTCCGAGGAGGAGCTTGATGCACATCTTCATGTAGTTTTGCAAATTCTGAGGGAAAGGCAGCTATTCGCAAAGTTTAGTAAATGCGAGTTCTGGCAAAGGGAAGTTACTTTCTTGGGTCATGTGGTGTCAGCTGAGGGGATTAGAGTAGACCCTCGGAAGGTTGAAGTCAGATCTGGACCGAAACCACCTAAGTCTGTGGCAGAGGTTCGGAGTTTTTTGGGTTTAGCGGGGTATTACAGAAGTTTGTGGAAGGGTTTTCCTTGATTGCAGCACCGTTAACCAAGTTGTTGAGGAAAGGGGTTCCGTTTGTATGGTCAGAAAAACAACAAGAAAGCTTCAAGAAGTTAAAGAGGATTTAAATAGAAGCTCCGGTGTTGATTCAGCCTGAAGCAGGGAAGGAGTTCATGGTTTATTGTGATGCGTCGCATAAGGGTCTAGGATGTGTGCTGATGCAAGAGGGGAAGGTAGTGGCGTATGCTTCTCGACAATTGAGACCCCACGAACTGAATTACCCGACGCATGATCTGGAGTTGGCTGCAGTGGTTTTCGCCCTGAAAATTTGGAGACATTACTTGTATAGGGAAAAGTCTATCGTGTACATGGATCATAAGAGTTTGAAATACCTGCTCATTCAGAAGGAATTGAATTTGAGGCAGCGAAGGTGGATTTAGCTGTTGAAGGATTACGACTGCTCGATTGAGTACCATCCGGGTAAGGCTAACGTAGTGGCTGACGCGTTGAGCCGCAAGGTGGTAGTAGATTTAAGAGCCATGTTTGCCCACCTTAGTTTGTATGATGACGGAAGTCTGTTAGCGGAACTGCAAGTGAAGCCGACATGGGTGAACTAGGTTAAGGAGAAACAGTTAGTGGATGAAGTCTTAAGTGCTCGATGTTTGCAAGTGCAGAATGGTGGATTAGAGGGGTATAGCTTGAGCAGCGAGGGAGTGTTATGTTTTCAGGGAAAGTTTTGCATGCCAAAAGATGTGGAGTTGAGGCAGAGGATTCTTCAGGAGGCACATAGCAGTCCATACGCTATGCACCCTGGAGGTAGTAAGATGTACCGGGATTTGCGGGAGCAGTTTTGGTGGCCGGTCTAAAGCGAGAAAATGGCGAATTTGTGGGCAAGTGTTTGGCGTGTCGACAAGTGAAGGCGAACATCGATTACCTTCCGGGATTGTTGTAACCGGTGAAAATTTCGCAGTGGAAATGAGAAAGGATTACGATGGATTTTGTCAGTGGGCTACCCCTTACGCCTAGCAAGAAGGATTCGATGCAGGTGATTATTGATCGTCGACAAAGTCTGCTCACTTCATATCTCATGCGTGTGGATTACTCTCTTGAAGTTAGCGATTATATATAGCGGATTGTGAGATTACATGGGGTGCCAATTGTCGATTATTTGATGCAGAGACCCTAGATTTACGTCAAGATTCGGAAGGCATTGCATCGGACATTGGAGTGCGAGGTTGGATTCGATCGCATTTCATCCACGATCGGATGGGCGATCGGAGAGGGTGATTCAGATTACGAAAGATATGTTAAGGGGTTGTGTCTTGGATTTCGAGGTAGTTGGGAAGAATTTCTACCGTTGGCGGAGTTCGCGTATAACAATAGCTACCGGCAAGTATTCGGATGGCACCGTATGAAGCGCTATATGGGCAGAAGTGTCGTACCCCTACGTGTTGGACGGAGTTGGGTGAATGGCAATTGTTGGGTCCAGAGTTGGTTGCTGAAATAGTGGATAAGGTTAAGCTGATTCGAACTCGTTTGAAGGAAGCTTCGGATAGGCAGAAATCCTATGCCAACCTTAAGCGGAAGGATATAGAATTTGCGGTGGGTGACAAGGTCTTTTTGAAAGTGTCGTCGTGGAAGAAAGTGCTGAGATTTGGTCGGAAAGGCAAGCTGAGCCCAAGGTTTATCGGGCCTTATAGGGTGTTGAAGCGTGTGGGACCAGTAGCTTATCAGCTCGAGTTACCATCAGAATTGAGTCAGATCCATATCGTGTTTTATGTTTCCATGCTTAGACGCTATCGTTCGGATCCATCTCATGTTGTGCCAGTGGAGAAGATTGAAGTGAGCCCAGATTTGTCGTTTGAGGAGGAACCGGTCACGGATCTTGGATCGGGATGTCAAGGTGCTTGCGTGAGGAAATCGGTTCCTTTGGTGAAGGTGTTATGCGTAATCATGGAATAGAAGAGGCCACGTGGGAGCCGAGGATGTGATGCGGCAACAATACCTCAACTCTTTTGACCGAGTAATTTCGGGGCGAAATTATTTTTAAGAGAGGTAGAATCGTAACATACTAAATCGGGGCCTTTGCATTTTATCTCGATTGCATGTAGGTGATACGGTTGTCATGCTAGTTTAGGGTATTTTGGGGACCGGGCATGAGCTAGGGGTAGGCTAGAGCCTTAGCGAAAATTTTTTTTTGGGCACTTTGAAGGGGGAGCAGAATGGGACAGGAGTTAAGGGTAGTTGGTGGCTTGTTTTGACACAAGAAGTGCCTTGGTAAAGTGGCAAAGAGGCGCCACTTAAGGCTCAGGGAAGTGATGCCTCATGTGAGTGGATAGAGCCTTGGTTCGAGCTGCGGAAATCCCCTTTCTACTTGTTATTTTTGACGCCAAGATCAGGAGGAGTTTCACTCAGGATGAACTCTGGTGGATGAGTGTTGAAGGAGTCAACAGCTTCGAATGAGTGAAGGAGAGGAAATTTAGGAATTTGAAACATTCAAACAGATTTGAATGAGTGGTCAGGAGAAAATTGTGGAGAGAAGAGAGGGATGGACATGGGAGCTTAGAGTTGGCCGAATCTTGAACTCTGTATAGGAAAGGGGGGAATCGGTTTTTGGGTTTTTGGGTGTGGCTAGGTGTGCCGAAACTCACATTGGTCATAGGACCTTGTGATGCCGTTTCTTAGGTGCAATCTCGGGTCTTGAGAGGTGAGTGCCGAATTCGGGCTACTAAGGTGTGGTATTTTCGGTATTTAGGGGGTTCACTTCTCAGCTTAGTTTTTCTTCTCTCAATCTCTCTTGTGCTGAAAAACACTTAGACTTTTCTCCTCTATTCTCATCTTGTACCAAAGCCGAAGCCATCACCCCTCCCTCTCTTTCGACTTCTTCTCTTCCTCTTCTTTTGGCCATAGCCGAATCTCTCCTACCCTTTTCTCTCCATCTTTTTCCCAAAGCCGAATCACCACTTTTCTTTCTTTCCCATCTTAGTATTCTTTTCAGAACTCCTTGTTAGCCGAAACCCCTTGAATCTCATCACCTTAGTTTAAATCTTCTTTCAATCACTAAAAGCCGAAGATCACATTTTCTTTTGCTTGTAGCTGAAACCTCTTAGATCTCAGAATTATTCTGTTTGTTTTTCTTTTCCCGAAGTTTCATCAAAACCGAATCATCATCTTAGGGTTGAAGCCAAATATCCTCTGTGGTGTCTGCTTTGCCGAATCTTCTTCTCTTCTGTGCTAGTGCCGAATCCTCTTGGGTGTCAACGGGATCTCTTGCGTTAAGGTTAGTGATGATTTCTTTTGGATCGTTATCTTCTCTTTCGGGTTTCCTGCCAAAGCCGAATGGCTACTTGGGTTCATGTTGAATGCTTGGCCCATTATAGGTGGAAGTGGTGGCGCATACTTCTGAATCGTTTGGATTGTGAATCAAGCCTAGAGCCTCGGGATCTATCGATTTAGCCAAGCGGTAGGAGACGTTGGATCTGTAAACCCAGCCCCTAAGTTTAAGAAACGGGCAGTGTCAGCGGTTTGGGATTGGCCACCGGGTTGTGGGCCGGCATCTGAGGAAAGTAGTAGACAGATAGCGGTGGTGTCGATTAACGATAGTGTCGACATAGAGAGCGTGGTTTTACGAGTAATCAGGTGTGTAACTCTTACACACTTCATATGTTTAATGTGATGTTATTTGTGATCTGTCAAAAGCCGAAATAACTGTAGGAATCGATAAGTTACCCTTGGGGGTAAAAGCGCGGACTCCGAGTAAGTCCATCTTGGTGGCTAACGTTAATTGCCTCTGTTAAATCTGCATATGCCATATTAGATTACTCCTAAATGTTAAGCATGATTATATTGTATTGAAAAGCATGTTCATGAGAATGGGTATGATGAGAGGAGGGGGAAGGTATGATTATCAGACTGTCACCAGTGGTTAGGTACCGCACGTGGGTTGGCCCCACATATTACTATCCTGTGACTAAGTCTCAGTGGTTTGGAACCACCAGTGGTTAGGTACCACATATGTTTATTTCTGTGACTCGTCCCAGTGGTTTGGTACCACAGTGGGTTGGCCCTACATATTGAGATAAGGGATCGTCACCAATGGTTAGGTACCACAAGTGGGTTGGCCCCACACATGATTATTTGTGACTTCGGTCACCAGTGGTTAGGTACCACCAGTGGCTAGGTGCCACAAGGGGTAGAAATGGGAGTTCGGATGGATAGGTTGGATGGATTGCATGACATACATGTTTGCATATGAAACTGTGTGAGAGCTTAACATCTTTTGGGATGGGGATTTATACACTGAGTCTCGGTGACTCACCCCTTCCGTTACATTTTGCAGATAATTCCTAGATCGCGGACATGGAGCCGGAGTGGACTCGAGGTGGCCATGCTCAATATTTTGGGTTTTTATTTTAATGATTATTTCGGATTTATTTTAACTTAAGTTTGGATTTCAGCTATGTAATAAGGCCATTTAGATTTTTATTTTAGGATTATTCATTTTGTTAAATTTCTTTAAACCGACGTTTAAACACTAAAGGCATGCCTAATAAACTCGTAAAATGGACGTTTTTAAATCTTTAACGAATTTTTGGGATGTCCAAAATTTTTACCGTCGGGTATTCATCAAACACGCAATAATAACAAGGCAACACTGTCTTCTTTAAAACTAAGTTTTGGAAGAATTTTAACAAATGGCTTAACACAACTCGGGTTTTATAAAATCAAAAGTTATCTTTTCAACATTGAGGCGACAACTTGTTTTCCAAAAACGTTTTCTTCCCTGTGACATGCCAGATTCGGTCGTAGCGTTTTGACCGAGTTTGGGGTGTTACAGTCCTCCACACGACTGAGACACACGCCCGTGTCTTTGCTCGTGTGCTAAATTCTGGACATTCTGTTTTTCCAAAATTAAGGTGCAGGGGACGCACGACCGGAACACATGCCCGTGGGGTAGACCATGTGTCACACACAGCCTAGACACACGCCCGTGTGTCTACCCGTGTGGACAAATACAAGGCAATTTTCCAAGGCATTTTATCACCCTTACTTGCACACATTTACACAACATCACATGGCACAAATCATGGCATATAAATGCCTTCAAAAACAACTACAATCAAGCAATAACGTATCATTTTTATACCATCATCTATCATGCATTATAACATTAGGCCTTGCCAAATCATTTCATGCTAAATTCAAACTCAAAGGGCATAAACATATGAATAAACTCATAACCATCATATATCAAGCAAATATAAACCACATCACCAAACATTGACATATGCACATATATACTTATATGGGCTTACAACCATTTAGCCAATATAAGCCAATTTGCATGGCTACAAATTTCATCCAACCTTTAGCCATCACAAGCTAATATATTTAGCCATATCATAATGACTCATACACCAAATGACTGAGTCCCTATACATGCCATAAACTTAAGAGGTTTGTATTCATTTTTACCCCATGATGATAGCTTGATAGTGTGATAACATCTCCGGCGATCTCTAACTCGAGCTAGCATACAACCCTATAAGATAAGGGAAAGGAAGGGGAGTAAGCTACAAAGCTTAGTAAGTTCCTATGCAAATAATAAGCAACAATAGTCATATATTTTTCATGCAATTAGCATAACATAACATAACATAAACGTCATTAAATCTTCATAGGCATAACTTACTCAATTACAATGCTTACCCCCTTCAATTTATAAGCATAATTTAATGCATCATAACATTTGCCAATCATTCGTAATCTCTCCAAAATAACATACCATAATAATCATTAACAAATCATTTCAAGCCTCATAGAAACATGCACATTAATTAAGCGTATTCATATTTTCGAGCCCAGAGCTTAACATCTTTCAATGATTTATGTAACACCCCATACCCGTGTTCAACGCCGGAACAGGGTACGAGGCATTACCGGACAATAACACTTGTAACTGAACAAATTCAAGGCATAATTTTTTGTTTAAAATTTAAAACTTTTATCTTTTATAATCAAGTCCCTAAAACGGGCCTACGAGGCCCAAAACATGTTTTGGGAGCGATTTGGGACTAAACCGAGAACTTTTAAAACTATTGGAATATTTAGAAAATTTCCTTGTTTTGGAGAGTCAAACGCCCGTGTGGGCAGGCCGTGTCCTCCACACGGCTGAGACACACGGCCATGTCTCTGCCTGTGTGGCCAAGAAGTTGGCTATTTTCCAAGCCAATTTCTACCCTATCATGCCCATACTTGAGTATAACTTGAATGACACATTTCATGACATATTAAAGCTACCAAGACATCCACCACACACACGTAACAAGTCATAGCATACAATTTACTCAACCATGGAATGCATCATCATGAGTTTATAGCATAACCAATTTATTGGCCACATTAAATGGCCTTATACAACAATGAACTCCGTATATCATGGGTCATTATTCTAGGACAACTCATAGTAACATATACACATGACCAAGTTCCCTATACATGTCATAACCTTAAGTATAAAATCATCAATACCTAAATTGTAAGCTTGATAGTGTGATAGGTTCTCCGGCGACTTCCAACCCGAGCTAACCTCGACTTAAAATGGCGAAAGGGACCGAGTCGTCCAATATTCGTCTTTCCCCCATTCTAAGTCTGAAACTCGTTTTTCTTTATTATTGAGCTTGAAAGCTTGAAAACCCTAGCCATGGTGTCCATAGAAACATTCGGCCAACACATGAAGATCATGAACATGTTTTTGGCCTATTTTCCCTTTTTATTTCTTTGAATTGCCAAATGACCAAAATGCCCTTCATTAAAACCTTTAGTATTTTATCCATCCTTGTCCATTTTTGTCCAAACTATATAATGGTATAATTTCCATTTAAGGACCTCCACTTTAAAAACCCATTTCAAATAAGTACCTTAGCTTCTAGAACTCACATTTTTCACATATTGCAATTTAGTCCTAATTATCAAATTGGACACCCAATCGATAAAATTTCTTAACAAAAATTTCACACAATCATTGTATCACACTATAAACTTTAAAAATTAATCGAAATAAATCTTTCTACTTCGGATTTGTGGTTTTTTGAAACCACTGTTCTGTTTAGGCCCTAAATCGGGCTATTACAACTCTCCCTTTAGGGGTTTTCGTCCCCGAAAATCTTACCAGAAGAAGTTGTTTCCAATTCTCATGAAACGCTTTCACTAATTTTTCAGAATCACAAATCGGTTTAGCTTCATATATCTCTTTCCAATAATCTTTGAATTTAGCACACAGTGTCGGAGCATATCGTCAAAGACCTAAATTATTCTCTCAAGAACACATATACTCAGTTGATCTGTCAAATAAGAACTCGTTACCTATTGAAACATTCATGCGAATTTCATCAAACGATCAACATTCTAGCAACATCATCCATTTCAGGGATGGAGGTAATCCCGATATGAAATCTATAGTGATTCTATCTGTAATACACAAGTATTATCACTAACTACAATAGTCCCGAGTGCTCTTGATGTTAGGCTTACTTGCTCACAAATAGACATCTGAACATCCATTTAAAAATATCGTGGTACATACTCAATCACCAGAACATCTACTACATATCACTGCTCACCTTACTGCCCTTGAATAAATAGACGTCCTACTTCTGAGCCTCGTACGAAAACTTCTGCATAAGTTCTAGATTCATTTGTATGCAAATTTCATTTACTAACACATTCCTGAACCTCTCTAACCCGTAAGGAAAAAAAACATCGCTTTAACTTTCAATATGGCTAAAATTAGATCCTCATTAATTAAGGTTAACCGTATAACCCATTCACAACATAAACAAAGATTCTTCCATTCAACATCTGTAATTATATCAGCTTTTCCAGAAATAAATTAATAACTACTAGCGATCTTCCAATAGCTAGGGTCTTTAACACTATCTTAACTTCAGATCTTTCTATAACATTCGTTACTTTAATCCTTGAAATCAGAGAACATGTGACACCTTTCGTCGAATAAACGATATCACCAAATTCTCAATATGAACATGAAAGTGACCGTCTCTAAATCACTAGTCGAACAGTACTCTTTTAATGAGGTATTAACCGTATAAAAATAAGAACCATCACTTTACATTTTAGTATTATTTGTACCCAGGTCATGCAATAATACTTAACTAAAAAACATAAACCTTTTTCTCAACTCAGGCTAAATCAGAATTGGTGATTCTATTAATCATGTTTCAACAGTTTCTAACCTTACTAATAAGTAATACCACTAATTAGGCCTCTCAAGCGTGATGGTCCCCCTCTATTACACCACTTGATTAACATTAATATTTTCTAATTTTTACATTTACCAATGTCAAATCAATTACAACTAGGAAGGACGGTGCATATCCAAACCATCTTCCATTACTAATGTAACACCCCTTACCCGTATTTGACGCCGGAACAGGGTATGAGGCGTTACCGGACTTATATAACAGTAATTAAACAAAACCGAGACATGACTTCTCACTCAAATTTAAAACTTTTTGTAAACATTCATAAAACCCCTCAAACGAGCCTACGAGGCCCAAAACATACATAAAGAGGGGTTCGGGACTAAACTGAGGACTTTAGAAAATTTTCAGAGAACTTTTAAAATTTTCCATGAAAAAGATCCACACGCCCGTGTGGGTGAAGCGACACACCCGTGTAGCATATCACATGCCCGTGTTTCACGCCGTGTCAAAAATAGGGGACATTCTGTTTGTGACGTAATCAACCAAATAAGGTCACACGGCCAAGACACACGCTCGTGTGGCATATCACATGCTCGTGTCTCACGCCGTGTCAAAAATAGGGGACATTCTGTTTGTGACGTAATCAACCAAATAAGGTCACACGGCCAAGACACACGCCCATGTCCTTAGGCCGTGTGGCAAATTAAATTCCTAAAATCAAGTGCAGATTTCACACGGCCTAGGCACATGCCCATGTCCTGTGGTCGTGTCTTCCACACGGTTGAGTCACACGGCCGTGCCTCAGCCCATGTGGTTACTACTGGGTATTATTTTTTGCCAACTTAGGATGCAGGGGGACACACGGCCAAATCACACGCCCATGGGCAAACCGTGTGTCACACACGGCCTAGACACACGCCCGTGTGTCTACCCGTGTGGACAAAATAAGGCTATTTACCAAGCCTTTTTGCCACCCATACTTACACCAACCTACACAACATTAAATTCACACTAATTCAAAACATATACATATAAATTCAAGGCACTTAATATAGCATAACTAAGTGCTTCACCATCATCAACATCCATAATCACATGCAACATATCATCATTCAACCATCAATAATCATAGGCCATACCATAGTGGCAATGACACTTACATGCGTATATGAATAGATTTACATCAAAATTATCATTATGAGCCACATCTCATGGCCTTATACAAAATGAATCAAATATCATCCCAAGCCAACACATTTGGCTAAACCAATATGACATATAACCAAAAAGATCAAGTCCCTATACATGCCATAATTCAAAGTAAATCTCAATATACCAAAATATGTGGATAGTGTGGACGATCCTTCGACGGTCTCTGTATCCTGAGCTGGCTTTTTGACACTATAAAACAAGGGAAAGAGAAGAGAGTAAGCTTTAAGGTTAGTAAGTCTATATGTAAACAATAAACATCATACCACATACTTATCAATCAAGAATATTACATACTAATCAAGAACAATTCAGATCCTCGTAGTTGTACTTACTCATTCTAAATCTTACCACATTCCAAATACATCACATATACATTGCTCATATTAACATGCACTTATACCCTACACTTGTCACCATATAACCACACATAATTTCACTTAGTATAAGTTTCTCGATGAACACTTCAGAATAATACCGGGTACTCGATGGTTTCGTACACAGCCCATCATTAAATAATAACACGGTGGTATTGCACACAGCCCACCATTAAATAATAACACATTGGTATCGCACACAGCCCACCAAATATTCACATGTCCACGGTGGTATCGCACACAGCCCCCAACAACCACTTATTCACGGATATTTATCCGTATTCTTTTTCTATTCCGAAGGTTCATCCGAGAATTCCCTCGCTATCTATCATTTCAATGGATATTAATAATATTCATTCACCATTCACATAATTCTTAATATGTAAAAACATAAGTAAAAAGGATGTATTATTTACATATAAACTTACCTCGATACAAAATATGTCAAATTTGAAGTTTAATATGAAACCTTGCCTTTTCCTCGGTCAAGGTTGATTCCACGTTCTTCTTGATCTATAATGATAAATTCACTCATTTAATCACCACATTAATCGAGACATTCCAAAATTCCTACTTTTGCAAAATTACCATTTTGCCCCTAGACTTTCACAAAATTACGATTTTGCCCCTAGGCTCGTAAATCGATTTTCATCAAATTTCCTTATTAACCAAGCCTAGCCGAATATATTTTAAGCTTATAGAAACTCACAATTCTAATTATTTCACACAATTACTACTTATTTTACAACCTTTACAAAAAGGTCCATTTTAGGTGTTTTCATGAAAAATCCTTTCACAAAAGTTGTTTATTAAGCAACCAAGATTCATTTTCTTCCATAAAATTTCAGAAAACACATGAATAATCACATGGAAAAACCCTAGACTCTCAACCATTTTGCAAAATAGTCCCCCCATTAGCTAGCTTAAGCTACAAGGGTTCTAAAAGTACAAAAATTATCAAAAATAACCATGAAAAACACTTACTAGCAAAGGCTTAAGTTGCTGAAAATTTTCAAGCTTCCATGGCTCTTTCTTGAGTGAAAAATCAATGTAGAAGAGAAAATGAAAAAGATGATATCCTTTTTCTCTTTATTTTATTTTATTAATCAATTAAGTCACCAAATACTACACCTAACCATTGACCATGTCATTTCTTTATCCCTATGGCCGGCCAACACCCCTCTAAAGGCCTAATTGCTCATTAAGGACCTCCAATTTAATATTCTATAGCTATTTGACAACTTTTACTTGTAGAATAAAACTTTCACACTTTATGCGATTTAGTCCTTTTTCGAAATTAAGCATGCAATCGCTACAATTAATGCACCAAATTTTTCATGCACTCCTATAATCATGATATAACACATAAAATAATATTAAAAATAATTTCTCTGGTCTCAGATTAGTGGTTCCGAAACCACTATTCTGACTAGCCCCAAAATCGGGCTGTTATAACTCTCCCCCCTTTAGGGATTTTCGTCCTCAAAAATCTTACCGATAAAGAGGTTTGGGTACTGCTTTCTCATGGCTTCTTCCGGTTCCCATGTAACATCCCGGTTTAGGGCCTAGTCAGAATGGTGGTGCGAGACCACAAATCCGAGGGTTATGAATGAGTTTTTGAGGCTTATGTTATATATGCATGCTAGTGTGAAAATTTCATGAAGCAATTTTGTGAAATTGTGGTTGAATTATCCAAAAGGACTAAATTGCAAAAGTTGCAAAATGTGTGTTTCTAGAAGATATATGTGTGAAATAGCTTTAGATTATTAATTAGAGGTCCTTAAATAGTAATTTATCCAAATTCTAATTTTTGGACAAAAATGGGCATGGATGAGTCAAAATTTGAAGTTTATCAAAAAGGGCATTTTGGTCATTTATCAAATAAGTGATTAAATAGGTGAAAAGATGATAAAAATTCACTCATCTTCTCCCCCAAGTTGCCGAAAATTAGAGAAGCCATTGTTAGGGCTCTTTCAATTTTTCAAGCTTGCTAGTAAGTGCTCTTAAGCCCGGTTTTTGATATTCTTCGTATTTTTGAAGTCCTAGTAGCATGGGTAAGCTATTTTTAGCTATTTGGTGAGCTATTATGGATGTTCAAAAATGTACATATGTATGACATGCATGTATTTTGTTGTTTTATGGAAGATTATGAAAGCTTGATGTAGTAGAAACATCTTTTGTTAAGTGATTTTCCATGAAAATGCATGTAGGGACTAGTTTGTGAAAAACTTTAGTTTGGTCATACATGTGTGATTTAGTGAGATTTGATGAATGCTTTAGTTGAGTAAGTGGTTCATTTAAGCATGAAAGAGTAGAAAGTTGAATAAAAATCACTTTACGAGCCTTTGGGACTAAAGTGTAAATATGAGGAAGTTTAGGGGCAAAATAGTAATTTTGCTAAAGTATGAGATGTGGGTCAATTTAGTCAATGTGTGTATTGAATAAGCTGATTTATTCATTATAGATCAAGAAAGACAAAGCACGGATCGAAACCGAGGCAAAAGCAAGGTGGTGGACTAAATTGCACATTTCAATACTTTTGAGTATCGAGGTAAGTCTATGCATAAACAATGCATTCATACTTACAATTTGTTAATGCTAGCTAGGGTGTAGCATGAATGAGAATGAATGAGAATGATTGGGAACCTATGTGGTTCAAGTACAATGAATGTAATAAAGATTTGAATGGATGAATAATTGAGTAAATAGACTTGTGCATGTGTTGTGATAATGCTAGATGGTGGGCTAAGTGCGATACCATCCAAATGCATATTGACGATGAGCTGGCTATGTGCGATGCTATCGTTAGGTATATCATTTAGTGGCTATGTGCGAGATCACTATGATTACCTTTGTGGTAGGCTAAGAGCGATACCACCTTATAAATTGATTGTGGTGTGCTAAGTGCGAAACCACCGAGATATTGGCTGTGTGGATTAGCTATGTGAGTTAGCTATGTGGATGTATTATTAAGTAATAATGATGTGTTGTATATTGTGTAAATGTGATATTGAATGCAGGGGTGCATTTCAATAGTTATGAGCATGTGACTCATGATGTGTTGGTAATATGGTAAGGGATAGAAAGAGTAAGCATAGTTGTATATTATACGTTGGTATAATGCTAATTGTGGTTTGGCTTATACTATGATGCTTAATTGTTTATGTGTAAACTTACTAAGCTCAAAGCTTACTACCTTTCTTTTCCTTGTCTTATAGATTAAAAGTGGTGAATCGAGATACGAGGATCATTGGAAGATAGCCCACATATCAAAGACACTTTGGTACATGAAACTTAATGTTTTGTATATGGCATGTATAGGGGCTAGACAAGTTAGTCAATTTTGTTGTAAATGGATAAGATGTGTTAGCCTTTTTATGAGAAGTGTATTTTGTATAATGCCATAGTTGTTGCCTATTACATTATATGAAAAAGATATAGTTTTCTATGTGAGATTGTATTCAATTTGAGTTGATTTTGATTGTGTTGGATGAGTATTTGTTGTGTATGCTAGAAGGGTGAAAAGAACTTGGCACTTAGCTTTGTCCTTGACCATTTGGTTAGACACACGGGCGTGTGTCTAGACCATGTGTAACACATGGTCAGCCCACGAGCGTGTGCTGTGACCGTGCGTCCCTTGCATGTTAATATTTTAAAACAGAATAGACCACGGACTAGTCACACGGGCGTGTGCCTAGGGCGTGTGGGATTAATCAATGTTGGCCACGGGCTAGCCACACGGGCGTGTGTCTAGACTCTAGGCCGTGCGAGGGAAGTCAGTGTTCACAACGGTTGGGGAGCACGGACGTGCCATGGCCGTGGGGCAATTGACAGAATGCTCAAGTTTTTAGCACGGCTTGTAACACCCCAAACCCGGTCAATACACCACGACCGAATCTGGCATGTTACGGGGAAAATCGCGTGTGAGGGGTTAGGTTTCAAGTTAAAGATTCGATGAGAAACTCTTTGTCCTATTTTATACTTGTCGAAATCTTTGGCATGATTGCTTTGTCAAATTTTAATGTTTTAGGGTGATACCCGATGGTAAAGTTTAAAACGTATCGCGTTGTAGTTTGGAAACCTCATCTTTCCAAGTTTTATCCAATATTAATCCAATTCTTTGTTAAGGCATACTTAAAATCCAATACAAGCATGTAAATAACAAAAACATAAAGTTAAAAGGCCTTTTACAAACCAAAATAAAAACCCAAGTGAAAATAAATAAAATATAGTACCAAGTTTTAAAACAAAGCAACCTCGATTTTTATTCATGGCATGAGCACCTCGAGTCCACCCCTTACCATGTCCGCAACTAAGTGTCACCTGAAATGATAAGGGAGAAGGTGAGTCGCAAGACTCGGTGCATAAATCCCCTCTCGATATATGCAACATACCAACACACATCATACTAAAGCAATACAATCAATGCACCCGATCCTAACCATCCATATCACCTTTCTACCCCGTGTGGTACCAAACCACCGGTGGTGCCAAACCACCGGTGACCCAAAGTCACGATATCCATCAATGTGGTGCCAAACCACTTTGTGACCCAAAGTCACGAATAATCCAATGATGGGGCCAACCCATCGTGTGATACCAAATCACCGGCGTCAATCCCGTATCTCAACCGTGGGGCCAACCCCCGTGGTGCAAGCCACTGGGACGAGACGCCATGAGGTGCCAAACCTCGTGTCCCAAAGACACAATGTGATACCAAATCACCGTGACCGAAGTCACGAATCCAATGATGGGGCCAACCCATCGTGTGATACCAAATCACTGGCGTCAATCCCGTAATATCAACCGTGGGGCCAACCCACCGTGGTGCTAAGCCACTGGGACGAGACGCTGAGGTGCCAAACCTCTGGTGACCCAAAGTCACAAAATATCATCTGTGGTACCAAACCACTGGAGGTGCCAAACCTCTGGTGTCCCAAAGACACGGATATCATATTCCCCCTCCTCTCATATCACCCATACATGTCATACTGATGCAAATCATGTAAATCATGCAGTCATGCCAATATGTTTTATATCGCATCTCATATCACATACCTCAAAGAATCATGATATCATATACCATTAATAGAACTCGTAATGAAACGGACTTACCCTTGATCCGTACACATACCCCATTGGGTACCATATCCATCAACCATATTGTTTTGATCTTAATAGGCAAACAGGTTATTAAACATATCGCTAAGTAGATAGTGTGTTAGTCTACACACCTGTTCGAACACAAGCTTTAACCAAAGAACCGATCTAAGACCCTCGATAGCCTCGACAACCTTGCTCCTATAATCGGCCAAACAGAGATTAGCATCCTAGGCCATTCGGCCAAAACAGAACATACCAAAAAGGGTCAACACTTGAAACCCGAGACCTACCTACACGCTTTACAACACTAGCCAACACCACCAAGTGCCCCCTCGCTTCACTTCCTACAATCGGCAATCAATAATAATAATAACCTTAGGCTTAAACGAATACCATCCAAATAGGTCACTAAAACAATCCCTTACCACTACTTACTCAACGATCGACCAAAGAACCGAGGCTACGCTTGACTGCTTCGAAATCCTGGATGCCCTATGCCAAAACGATTCCAAACAAACGATCAAAACACTACCAAACAAACGTCAAAGCTAACTCTTACCCTTGTAGATGTCAACAGAGAACAGAGAGAATGCACCATAAGGCATTCGGCCTTACCTATTTACCTTCTCCAACGCTTGAAAACAAAACTCAAAAGCAATCCACACCACACTTAGATTCGGCCATAGCGCAAAATTGAAAGGGAAGGGGATATTCGGCAACACAAGGGAGAGAGTCGGCTAGGAAACAAAGCAAGCTTCGGTACAAGTTTCAAGAAGAAAGAAAAAGGTATGAGAGGAAGAAAATGACCATTCGGCTTAGCACAAGGAGAAAAGAGAAAAGAATGGTGAGAAGGTGTATGGTTCGGCCAAAGAACAAAAGAGGTAAAAGCTTGAGGGCTCAAAAGCATTCGGCTACAACACTTTAGGAGACACAAATGCCAACTTTCGGCAAGGTGAAGGTTACTTGGGATTTTTGGTTTTGGCTACAAGGAAATAAAAGAAGAGGGTTTTCTTTTACTCACTTTCTAAGCACAAGACTAGGGGAAGACTCAAAGGAAGTCGGCACCAAAAGGAATGGAGAAACAATTTCGGCAAAGGGAACAAATGGGAAAAAAAAAGGGTGAGCACCCCTACTTATACTACTAAGGTTTCGGCACCCACCTAACACCCCCAACAAAGCCGAAATTGCCCTCCTTAAGCACCCCAAAACCGGCCACTAGCTCCTCCTCCTAAAATTCGCCACATCTCCCCAAACACTCCACACCACCACTTCAAATTATTTTGAACAAGTCCACTTCCTACAATCACTCTCTACCCACCATTTGAGCATTTGACTTGGTCTTAGGCGAGTTTGAACTGCCTACAACTCCTCCCCTCCATGCCGTCAAAATGAGAGCAAAAATGTGGGATCTTCGCAACTTGAACACAGGACCTCCTCCCCTGCAAGTGACGCCAAACACAAGCTCCAAGTGGCGCATGCTTTGCCATCTTACTAGCTCAACTCTTGTGCTAACTTTTCACCTAAAATTATTTATAAACCCCACTCCTTGACTCCACTCACATAAGACTTAAAACCAAATTTTTTCCTACCACTCCGCTTATACTAAGCTTACAACTAGGCCTCAAAACATCAAAAACAACAACATAGCAGGCCAATAACATGCAAACAATGCCTTAACAAAATAGCCCCTAACCCAGGATATTACAGTTCTACCCCCTTAAAATAATTTCGACCTCGAAATTACCTGATCAAAAGAGTTGAGGGTACTGCTGTCTCATCACATCCTCGGGTTCCCACGTAGCTTCTTCCACGCCATGGTTCCGCCATAGCACCTTTACCAGGGGCACTGACTCCCTACACAAAACCTTTACATCCCGATCTAGGATCTGCACCGGTTCCTCCTCCATGGTCAAATCCGGATTCACCTCGATCTCTTCCACTGCTACGACATGCGATGGATCTGAACGATAACGCCTAAGCATCGAAACGTGAAATACATCGTGAATCTGACTCAACTCCGCTGGCAACTCAAGCTGGTAAGCTCATCGGTCCCACTCGCCCGGTACCTTATACGGCCCAATAAACCTCGGACTTAGCTTACCTTTCCTTCCGAATCTCAATACTTTCTTCCATGGCGAGACCTTCAGGAAAACTTGATCCCCCACAAGAAACTCTATACCCCTCCGCTTGAGATTGGCATAAGACTTACGCCTATCCGAAGCTTCTTTCAATCGAGCCCGAATCAACTTAACCTTGTCTTCTGGTCTCGCAACCAACTCGTCCCAACAATTGGCGTTCACCCAACTCCGTCCAACATGTAGGTGGCGACACTTCCTACCATACAACGCCTCATAAGGTGCCATTTTGATGCTTGCTTGGTAACTATTATTGTAGGCGAATTCAGCTAATGGCGTAAACTCCTCCCAACTACCTCTCAAATCCGAACACAACCTCTTAGCATATCCTCTAAGATTTGTATAACCCTTTCCGATCGCCCGTCGATCATGGGTGGAAAGCCGTCTTTGAAATCAGCGCGTACTCCAAAGCCCGATGCAACGCTTTCCGTAACCTTGACGTAAATCGGGATCCCTATCCGAGATAATCGATCACCGCACACCGTGCAATCTCACTATCTCGACACATACAACCGCCAACCTCAAGTGAGTAATCAACCCTTACCGAAATGAAGTGAGCTGATTTAGTCGACGATCCACAATTACCTGCATCGAGTCTTTCTTGCTCGGCGTAAGAGGTAATCCACCGATTTAAATCCATAGTTATTCTTTCCCACTTCCATTGTGGAATCTTCACCGGCCGAAGCAACCCCGACGGCAATCGATGCTCGGCCTTGACTGCTGACATGTCGTGCACTTCCCTACAAACCCCGTCACTTCTTTCTTGGACCCGCCACCAAAATTGCTCTCTTAGATCTCTATACATCTTGCTTCCTCCAGGGATGCATAGCGTATGGGCTGCTATGTGCGTCCCGAAGAATCCTCTGCCTCGACTCAACGTCCTTGGCATACAAGCTCGCTTTGAAAACACAACACTCCATCACTAGATAAACCAACCCTCCAAACCACCATCCTGCACTGAGACCTCTGCGCACTCATAACCTCATCTTCCAATCTGCTTTCTCTCGATCCGCTCAACCCAAGTAGGCTTAACTGCAGCTCTGCCAGGAATACTTCCGTCGTCATACAAACTCAGATGGGCAAACATCGCTCTTAAGTCCGAAACAACCTTACGGCTCAACGCGTCTGCCACCACGTTAGCCTTGCCCGGATGATATTCAATCGAACAATCATAATCCTTGAGCAATTCAATCCATCTGCATACGCCTCAAATTCAAATCCTTCGAGTCAAAAGATACTTTAGACTCTTGTGATCTGTGTAGACTATCGATCTCTCTCCGTACAAGTAGTGCCTCTAAATTTTCAAGGCGAAGACTACAGCGCTAACTCCAAGTCGTAAGCGTCGGATAATTGACCTCATGTGGCCTCAAGCTGCGAGATGCGTAAGCCACAACCTTACCTTCCCCGCATCAAAGACACAACCCAATCCCGTATGTGATGCATCGCAATACACTGTGAATTCCTTCCCACCTCGGTTGAATTAAAACAGAGCTTGGTCAAAATCTTCTTTAGTTTGTCGAAACTCACTGCTGCTTCTCACCCAAACAAATGGAACCCCTTTCCTTAACAACTTGGTCATTGGCGCTGCGATCAATGAAAAACTTCTACAAATCTTCTAGTAGTATCCTCGCCAAACCTGAAAAACTCGAATCTCACCACCGACTTAGGCGGCTTCCAATCCAAAATCGCCTCAATCTTCCGAGGATCTACCCTAATCCCCTCAAATTGACCACACTACATGACCCAAGAATGTCACCTCCCCGAGCCAGAACTCGCACTTACTAAATTTTGCATAAAGCTATTTTTCCCTTAGAATCTGCAGTACTATTCGCAAGTGTGCATCATGCTCCTCCTCTGTCTTTGAGTATACTAAGATGTCGTCAATAAAAACCACTACGAACTGGTCCAAATCATCACTGAAACACCCTATTCATCATATCCATGAATGCCGCGACGCATTAGTCAACCCAAACGCGGCATTACGGTAAATTCGTAGTGCCCATACCGAGTACGAAACGCCGTCTTGTGGATATCCACCTCCTTCACCTTCAATTGGTGATACCTGCACCTTAAATCAATTTTCGAGAATACCGAAGCACCCTTCACCGATCAAACAAGTCATCTATCCGCGACAACGGATACTTGTTTTTGATCGTCGACTTGTTCAATCAAGCGGTAGTCTATACACATCCGCATGGTACCATCTTTCTTCTTAACAAAGAGTATCGCGCTCCCCAAGGTGAAACACTTGGCCTAATAAAGCCTCGATCCAACAACTCCGGATCTCGAGCCTTTAATTCCACTAACTCCTTTGGCGCCATCCTATACGGAGCAATAGACACCGCGCAGCCTCCGGCAACAGATCTATCCCGAACTCTACCTCACGATCCGGTGGCAAACCCTAAGCTCCTCAGAAACACATCCGCAAATTCCCCAACCGTCCGAACTTTCTCCACAAAGAGACTATTTAGCCTCCAAGGCATACACATGAACCACATACGCCTCACGACCTTTTCGACCATTTTCTCACCTTGAGAGCAGATACCACATTAGATAAGTAATCTCTCCTATTACCTATCATAACCACTTCATCACCCTCCAACGCCTTAAGAACCATGCGCTTAGTCGCGCAATCCAACCTCGCTCGGTACTTAACCAACCACCCATCCCAAGAATCGATCGAACTCCCAAACGGCAATTCCATTAGATCAGCCAAAAACATTACCCCTTGAAGTTCTAGGGGTACACCTCTATACAGCTTATCTACGACTACAGAGTGACCTAGAGGGCTAATGACTGTCATCTGCCTAGAAGTAGTTTCAGAGTCTAAGTCCATGGTCTCTACTATACTACTAGCCACGTAAGAATGCGTCGAACCCACATCAATCAAAGCAGTAAATGGAGAACCAAAGATCAAGAATGTACCGGTTATGATGTCCAGTGCGTCGCCCTCCTCTCGGCGCCTCGCTGCATAAACTAACCTCTACTGTCCGCCTCGGTATTACTCGCACCTCCGCCCGGTGCTCCACGGCCCCGACTGAATCATTACCTCCTCTCGCCATTACCACGACCCTCTCGCGATGGCGGTCCGTTATTCTCGAATCGAGTACGACCACGACTCTCTGGATCGAACCCTAGCCAACTTACGCGACAAATCCCTCACACGATGATCCAATGAGCCACACTCAAACACCCTTTCCACCGGTCCAACATCCTCCCCAATGATATTTCCCACAACGGTTACATCATGCGGCGGTCCCCGACTAGCGAGAACAAACCTACTGCATCGACTCGGCCCACTCGCCTAGCCCTTTTCTCGAGGATTACCCGATGACCCGTAAGATCCAAAACTCCTCTTATGTCCTGCTCCTATCCATGCCCCCGCCTTACCGACTCCTTCACTCCTCGGCTACCTTAGCCTTCTCAACCAGACACAGAAAACTCACGCTCCGCTGTGGAGCAATCAGCAACCTCAACTCGTCTCTCAGACCATCCTTAAAACGAACACACCTCTCGTGTTCGGTAGCCACAATGCCCCTAGCATACTGACTCGGCCTCAGAACTCACCTGCGTACTCTGACACAGACTTACTCCCTGAACTAACCTCGTAAATGCTTTTACTGTGCGCCGATGTAGCTAGCTCCAATGTACTTTTTCTGATAAGCAGCCTTAAAATAATCCCACGTAAGATCCTCTACTGCGGCACTGTCCCGAACCGTGAGCCACCACTAGTATGACTCATCCCGAAGAAGCGATACTATGCCCTTCAGCTTCTCCTCAGCAGTCAGGTCTAAATCATCCATGACCCGCTCTGTCGCCTCCAGCCAATACTCAGCCCGTCTTTGAGCAACACCGAAAACACCTCGAAATACCACCTCGGCCCCGTTCGCGGAGTCGCCAGCACGCATTTCACGACTCGTGCCTCCACCTACTCCAGCCTCCTTTCCAAAACCCGCGGCGATCGCTGCGACAACGCATCGTCCCCGTTTGATCTTGAACCTCACCACCTCCACCGGTGGCGATGCGATATCTCATTCTCGACCCACTGCCGGATCCTACGGGTTCCGGAACCGTCATCCTACCACGACCTGCGTCCACGACCGCGTCCACCTCGAGCACTCATGACTAAAATCTCTACGTGATCCGATTTAGGAGTTTTATGCATCGATAATTATTCCACTGCTTTTAATAGCAAAGTCTTATAAATATTAAAGAAGCTTTGTTTCCGCGAGTTCACGTAATCCTATCGGTTTGATTCTACAAGAAATCCACTATTGCTAATCATACAATCCCATCAATATCAAAATTACAGGCAATAGTGAGGGGTACTTACTGGCGAATCAGTGCCAAGACTCGGTGCCATGCCTTTTTCAACCACATATTTAAAAACAAAACTCTTAAAACAACTTTTCAAAACATTTTGGGCCTCGGGCCCACAGCCGAGCCTTTGAACTTGGCTCTGATACCACAATTGTAACACCCCAAACCCGGTCAATACACCACGATTGAATCTGGCATGTTACGGGGAAAATCGCGTGTGAGGGGTTAGGTTTCAAGTTAAAGATTCAATGAGAAACTCTTTGTCCTATTTTATACTTGTCGAAATCTTTGGCATGATTGCTTTGTCAAATTTTAATGTTTTAGGGTGATACCCGATGGTAAAGTTTAAAACGTATCGCGTTGTAGTTTGGAAACCTCATCTTTCCAAGTTTTATCCAATATTAATCCAATTCTTTGTTAAGGCATACTTAAAATCCAATACAAGCATGTAAATAACAAAAACATAAAGTTAAAAGGCCTTTTACAAACCAAAATAAAAACCCAAGTGAAAATAAATAAAATATAGTACCAAGTTTTAAAACAGTGCAACCTCGATTTTTATTCATGGCATGAGCACCTCGAGTCCACCCCGGCTCCATGTCCGCAACTAAGTGTCACCTGAAATGATAAGGGAGAAGGTGAGTCGCAAGACTCAGTGCATAAATCCCCCTCCCGGTATATGCAACATACCAACACACATCATACTAAAGCAATACAATCAATGCACCCGATCCTAACCATCCATATCACCTTTCTACCTCGTGTGGTACCAAACCGTGGGTGGTGCCAAACCACCGGTGACCCAAAGTCACGATATCCATCAATGTGGTGCCAAACCACCGTGACCCAAAGTCACGAATAATCCAATGATGGGGCCAACCCATCGTGTGATACCAAATCACCGGCGTCAATCCCGTATCTCAACCGTGGGGCCAACCCCAGCGTGGTACGGCCACCGGGGCGAGACGCTATGAGGTGCCAAACCTCTGTGTCCCAAAGACACAATGTGATACCATATCACCGTGACCGAAGTCACGAATCCAATGATGGGGCCAACCCATCGTGTGATACCAAATCACCGGGCGCCAATCCCGTAATATCAACCGTGGGGCCAACCCACCGTGGTGCTAAGCCACCGGGGCGAGACGCCGAGGTGCCAAACCTCTGTGACCCAAAGTCACAAAATATCATCTGTGGTACCAAACCACCTGGAGGTGCCAAACCTCGGTGTCCCAAAGACACGGATATCATATTCCCCCTCCTCTCATATCACCCATACATGTCATAATCGATGCAAATCATGTAAATCATGCGATCATGCCAATATGTTTTATATCGCATCTCATATCATATACCTCAAAGAATCATGATATCATATACCATTAATAGAACTCGTAATGAAACGGACTTACCGGATCCGCACACATACCCCATTGGGTACCATATCCATCAACCATATTGTTTTGATCTTAATAGGCAAACAGGTTATTAAACATATCGCTAAGTAGATAGTGTGTTAGTCTACACACTGTTCGAACACAAGCTTTAACCAAAGAACCGATCTAAGACCCTCGATAGCCTCGACAACCTTGCTCCTATAATCACCAAACAGAGATTAGCATCCTAGGCCATTCGGCCAAAACAGAAACATACCAAAAAGGGTCAACACTTGAAACCCGAGACCTACCTACACGCTTTAGAACACTAGCCAACACCACCAAGTGCCCTCGCTTCACTTCCCTACAATCGGCAATCAATAATAATAATAACCTTAGGCTTAAACGAATACCAACCAAATAGGTCGCTAAATCAATCCCTTACCACTACTTACTCAACGATCGACCAAAGAACCGAGGCTACGCTTGATCGCTTCAAATCTGGATGCCCTATGCCAAAACGATTCCAAACAAACGATCAAAACACTACCAAACAAACGTCAAAGCTAACTCTTACCCTTGTAGATGTCAACAGAGAATGCAGAATGGACCATAAGGCATTCGGCCTTACCTATTTACCTTCTCCAACGCTTGAAAACAAAACTCAAAAGCAATCCACACCACACTTAGATTCGGCCATAGCGCAAAATTGAAAGGGAAGGGGATATTCGGCAACACAAGGGAGAGAGTCGGCTAGGAAACAAAGCAAGCTTTGGTACAAGTTTCAAGAAGAAAGAAAAAGGTATGAGAGGAAGAAAATGACCATTTGGCTTAGCACAAGGAGAAAAGAGAATAGAATGGTGAGAAGGTGTATGGTTCGACCAAAGAACAAAAGAGGTAAAAGCTTGAGGGCTCAAAAGCATTCGGCTACAACACTTTAGGAGACACAAATGCCAACTTTCGGCAAGGTGAAGGTTACTTGGGATTTTTGGTTTTGGCTACAAGGAAATAAAAGAAGAGGGTTTTCTTTTACTCACTTTCGACATAAGACTAGGGGAAGACTCAAAGGAATTCGGCACCAAAAGGAATGGAGAAACAATTTCGGCAAAGGGAACAAATGGGAAAAAAAACCAAAAGGGTGAGCACCCCCCCTACTTATACTACTAAGGTTTCGGCACCCACCTAACACCCCCCAACAAAGCCGAAATTTCCCTCCTTAAGCACCCCAAAACTGGCCACTAGCTCCCCTCCTCCTAAAATTCGGCCACATCTCCCCCAAACACTCCACACCACCACTTCAAATTATTTTGAACAAGTCCACTTCCTACAATCACTCTCTACCCACCATTTGAGCATTTGACTTGGTCTTAGGCAGAGTTTGAACTGCCTACAACTCCTCCCCTCCATGCCGTCAAAATGAGAGCAAAAATATGGGATCTTCGCAAGTTGAACACAGGACCTCCTCCCCTGCAAGTGACGCCAAACACAAGCTCCAAGTGGCGCATGCTTTGCCATCTTACTAGCTCAACTCTTGTGCTAACTTTTCACCTAAAATTATTTATAAACCCCAGCTCCTTCAGCTCCACTCACATAAGACTTAAAACCAAATTTTTTTCCTACCACTCCGGCTTATACTAAGCTTACAACTAGGCCTCAAAACATCAAAAACAACAACATAGCAGGCCAATAACATGCAAACAATGCCTTAACAAAATAGCCCCTAACCTAGGATATTACACGGCTAGGGAACATGGTCATGTGTGTCCATGCACGGGCGTGTCTAATCTTGCACGGGCATGTGAGACCTGTATAAAAGAGAAAAATTTTAAAGATTGTAAAAGTTTTGGATTAGTCTCGAGAGCCCTCGTGTGTATGAGTGAGGCCTCGTAAGTCAAGAATGAGGTTATAGTGAGTAATGACGTTAAGCCTAAGTGGCGATTAAGTGGTTTGAGTTGGGTAACACCTCGAGCCCAGTTCCCAGTGTAGAACCCGGGTAAAGGGTGTTACATTTAGTGGTATTAGAGCTATGGTTTAGCAGTTTCTAGGACTACCGTAGCGGGTGTAAGAGTCTAGCTATACATGCCATAAGTGTACAATGATAATGTAGTGGTGTCTGATGATTTAAAACTTGTTTTATATAGTATATGGATTCCGATCCATTGACTGGCGATGAAGCGAATGAGTAACGCACCTACTCTGCGCAAGGGGACCGCACCGTTGAGAGAGTGGACCCGAGGTCGGGGTCAAGGAAGAGGCACGGGAAGCCTTTCTCCAAATGATGAGTAATTGGTACTCGGATTATGTTCGAGCGAACCCTAATGCTCAACCTCCTCCACCTCCTCCTCATGTACCTCAGCCAAATCCAGTGGCTCCTCAAGGTATGGATGTAGTGATGATATCAAAACCCCCGGTGGATAAGATTAGGAAGCACGGGGCTAAGGAGTTTAGGGCTAAGGTAGATGATGACCCTGAAAAGGCAGAGTTATTGTTAGAGAACTCGATGAGGGTGTTCGATGAGCTCTCATGTACACTTGAGGAGAGTTTGAAGTGTGCCGTATCGTTGCTGAGAGATTCGGTATACCATTGGTGGAAGACGCTGACGTTAGTGGTCCCAAAAGAGTGGGTGACGTGGGACTTCTTTCTAGAAGAGTTCCGGAAGAAGTATATAAGCCAGAGGTTTACTGACCGAAAAAGGAAAGAATTCCTTGAGCTGAAGCAAGGAAGGATGACAGTAGCTAAATACGAGCATGAGTTTGTTAGGCTTAGCAAATACGCTCAAGAATGTGTGTCTACAGAGACCATCTTGTGCAAGAGGTTCGAAGATGGGCTGAATAAGGATATCAAACTCCTAGTGGGCATTTTGGAGTTGAAAGAATTTGTGGTGCTAGTTGAGAGGGCAAGTAAGGCCGAGGAATTGAGTTCAGAAAAGAGAAGAGCTGTGAGTGAAGCCCGAGATGCTAGAAAGAGACCAATGGGCAAGTCCTACCAAGCCCAGTCGAAAAGATCCAATGAAGTGAATCCTCGGACGACGACACCAGTGGATTATTCGTATCGAGACTTGGGCAATACTCGTTCGGGTTCGAGAGTCCAAGCCCCTTCGATAGAAAGTGTGGGCAATACAAAGAGTAAACCGGAGTGTCCTAGTTGTGGTAGGTATCACACCGAAGAGTGTTGGGGAAACAGTCAGAAATGTTATAAGTGTGGTTCCCCGACCACTTTATCCGTAGAGTCATCCCGAGAGGGATGATAAGGAAGAGAAACAAGAAGTGAGACCTAGTGATGTGTCTACGAGGGTAGACCACCAAGGAACACAAGAGGTGGGGCTAGTGGTAGAGGCGCGCCCGAGATTCTCACAGTGAGACCGGAGGGTCGGGCACTGCGAGGGCGTATGCCATTCGCGCTCGCGAAGAGGCATCCTCCCCTGATGTGATAACGGGTACTTTTTCTCTCTTTGACATCCTTGTTATTGCTTTAATAGATCTAGGGTCTACTCACTCTTATATTTGCATGAGATTAGCACCTAGTTTGAGTATGACCGTTAAGTCTACGAACATTGTGATTAAGGTGTCAAACCCGTTAGGAAAGTATGTGTTAATGGACAAAGTGTGTAAGAATTGTCCTTTGTTGATTGAGAATCATTGTTTTCTGGCAACCCTTATGTTGTTGTCGTTTGATGAGTTCAATTTAATACTAGGCATGGATTGGTTGACTACCCATAGTGTTTTAGTGAACTGTGGTAGTAAGTACATTAAATTGAAATGTGAGAGTGGAGATGTGGTTCGGGTTGAATCAGGTGGATCGGACAGTCTACCCGTGATGATTTCTTCCTTAGTGGCTGAGAAATGTTTGAGAAAAGGATGTGAGTCCTATCTTGCGTTCGTGTTGAATACTCAAGAGGTTGGAGTAGAGTTTGAAACAGTGCCAGTGGTATGTGAGTACCCAGATGTGTTTCCAGAAGAGTTACCCGGATTACCTTCAGTGAGAGAGATCGAGTTTGAAATTGAGTTGGTTCCGGGAACGGCACCTATTTCGATTGCTCCGTATAGAATGGCACCTGTAGAGTTGAAAGAACTGAAGGTTCAGTTACAAGAGTTGACAGATAAGGGTTTTGCAAGACCGAGCTACTCGTCGTGGGGAGCTCCGGTATTGTTTGCGAAGAAGAAAGATGGGTCTATGAGGTTGTGTATAGACTATAGACAGTTTAACAAAGTGATGGTTAAGAATAAGTATCCTTTACCAAGGATTGATGATCTTTTCGATCAACTGAAGGGAGCTACAGTGTTCTCTAAGATAGACTTCAGGTCTGGTTATTATCAGCTTAGAGTGAAAGAGCAAGATGTGTTGAAAACTGCGTTTCGGACAAGGTATGGCCATTATGAGTTTTTGGTTATGCCGTTTGGTTTGACGAATGCACCTGCGATTTTTATGGATCAGATGAACCGTATTTTCAGACCATATGTGGACAAGTTTGTGGTTGTCTTTATTGACGACATATTGATCTATTCTCGGGATGAGAACGATCATGAAGAGCACTTGAGAATTGTCTTGCAAACTTTGAGAGATAAGCAGTTGTATGCTAAGTTTAGCAAGAGTGAGTTTTGGCTCCGAGAGGTCGGATTCCTAGGACACATGGTGTCAGGTGATGGTGTCAGAGTTGACCCGAGTAAGATATCAACTGTTATGGATTAGAAACCACCGAGGAACGTGTCAGAAATTAGAAGTTTCTTGGGATTAACGGGATATTACAGACGTTTCGTAAAGGGGTTCTCTGTGATTGCTACCCTGATGACGAAACTATTGCATAAAGATGTCAATTTGAATGGACTGAGACATGTCAACAGAGCTTCGAGAGACTGAAAACAATGTTGACTGAGGCACCGGTTTTGGTTCAACCATAATCGGGGAAGGAGTTCGTGGTTTATAGTAATGCGTCGTTTAATGGTCTCGGTTGCATGTTGATGCAAGAGGGTAAGGTAATCGTTTACGCCTCGAGGCAGTTAAAATCGCACGAGAAGAATTATCCGACTCACGATTTGGAGTTGGCTGCGATTGTGTTTGCGTTAAAGATTTGGCGACATTATTTGTATGGCAAAAAGTGCCAAATCTTTACGGATCACAAGAGTTTAAAGTATTTGATGGATCAGAAGGATCTGAATCTGAGACAGAGACGGTGGCTTGAATTGTTGAAAGACTATGAGTTAGTCATTGATAACCACCCGGGAAAAGCGAATGTGGTTGCGGATGCCTTAAGTAGGAAATCCTGTATGCTCTAAGAGTTATGAGAGCGAGTTTAGCATTGTCCGATGATGGTGCTATTTTGGCGGAGTTCGAGCTAGGCCACTATTTGTTCAACAAATATGTGAGGCTCGGAGAAATGATAGTGGGATGCAAGCTAAGATAGCTAAGTGCGGTCGTAAAGTGATTCGATTTTGAGTTGATTTGAATGGTTGTCCGATGTATCGTGACAGAAATTTGTGTTCCTAAAAATGAGGAGTTGATTCGAAAGGTTTTGTATAAGGCCCACAGTGGATGCTTGTCGGTTACATCCGGCGATCTGATTTAAAATGTACAACGATTTGAGGAAGTTGTATTGGTGGCGGGTATGAAAAGAGATATTTCGAGTTTGTGGCAAAGTGTCCGATTTTCCAACAAGTGAAAGCCGAGCATCAAGTGCCTTCGGATCGCTTGACCCGATGATGGTTCCCGAATGGAAGTGGGATCGGGTTACCATGGATTTTGTGACGGGGTTGCCGATGACTCAGAAAGAGAGAGATCTTTGTGTGGGGTTGTTGTGGATAGATTGACGGTCGGCTCACTTTATTCCAAAGACGCGTTGATTATTCACTTTGGATAAGTTAGCCGAGTTGTATGCGTGGCGGATATAGTGAGATTGCATGGTGTACTGTGTCTATTATATCGGATAGAGATCCGAGGTTTACTTCGAGGTTTTGGAAGAAGTTGCAAGAAGCCATGGGTACGAGATTGAATTTCAGTACTGCGTTCCATCCGCAATCCGATGATCATTCTGAAAGAGTGATTCAAATTCTTGAAGATATGCTTCGATGCTGTGTGCTAGAATTCGAAGGTAGTTGGGAAAGATATCTACCTTTGGTCGAATTAGCCTATAACAACAGTTATAAGTCGAGTATACAGATGGTACCGTATGAGGCTTTGTATGGCCGTAAGTGTCGGACTCCTTTGTATTGGATCGAGCTTAATGAGAAGCGAATCCATGGGGTCGATCTAGTAAAAGAGACCGAAGAGAAAGTGAAAGTAATCCGTAATAGTCTCGAAAAGTTTTTGGACCGGAAAGCGAAGTCGACGCAGATTTGAAAAGAAAAGAGATTGAGTTTGAAGTGGGTGACAAAGTGTTTTTAAAAGTGTCCCCATGGAAGAAAATCATGAGATTTGGACGAAAAGGGAAATTAAGTCCAAGGTTCATAGGGCCATATGAGATTACAGATAGAATTGGGCCTGTAGCTTACCGGTTGGCTTTGCCGGTTGAGTTGGAAAAGATTCATAACGTGTTCCATGTGTCGATGTTGCGACGGTATCGCTCCGATCCTTCACATGTGATTCCTTCAATGGAAATTGAGATAAGACCGGATATGTCTTATGAAGAGGAGCCGATTAAGATCTTGGCTCGAAAAGTGAAACAGTTGAGAAATAAGAGCATAGCACTAGTGAAAGTGTTATGGCAGAAACATGGGGTGGAAGAGGCTACGTGGGAAACGAAAGAAGCTATGAGAGAGCAACATCCAAACCTCTTTACTGGTAAGATTTTTGGGGACAAAAATCTCTAAAGGGGGAGAGAGTTGTAACATCCCAGTTTAGGGCCTAGTCGGAATAGTGGTGCGAGACCACAAATCCGAGGGTTATGAATGAGTTTTTGAGGCTTATATTATATATGCATGCTAGTGTGAAAATTTCAGGAAGCAATTTTGTGAAATTGTGGTTGAATTTTCCAAAAGGACTAAATTGAAAAAGTTGCAAAATGTGTGTTTCTAGAAGCTATATGTGTGAAATAGCTTTAGATTATTAATTAGAGGTCCTTAAATAGTAATTTATCCAAATTCTAATTTTTGGACAAAAATGGGCATGGATGAGTCAAAATTTGAAGTTTATCAAAACGGGCATTTTGGTCATTTATCAAATAAGTGATTAAATAGGTGAAAAGATGATAAAAATTCACTCATCTTCTCCCCAAGCTTTTGCCAAAAAATTAGAGAAGCCATTGTTAGTGCTCTTTCAATTTTTCAAGCTTGCTAGTAAGTGCTCTTAAGCCCGGTTTTTGATATTCTTCGTATTTTTGAAGTCCTAGTAGCATGAGTAAGCTATTTTTAGCTATTTGGCGAGCTATTATGGATGTTCAAAAATGTACAAATGTATGACATGCATGTATTTTGTTGTTTTATGGAAGATTATGAAAGCTTGATGTAGTAGAAACATCTTTTGTTAAGTGATTTTCCATGAAAATGCATGTAGGGACTAGTTTGTGAAAAACTTTAGTTTGGTCATACATGTGTGATTTAGTGAGATTTGATGAATGCTTTAGTTGAGTAAATGGTTCGGCTAAGCATGAAAGAGTAGAAAGTTGAAAAAAAATCACTTTACGAGCCTTTGGGACTAAAGTGTAAATATGAGAAAGTTTAGGGGAAAAATAGTAATTTTGCTAAAGTATGAGATGTGGGTCAATTTAGTCAATGTGTGTATTGAATAAGCTGATTTATTCATTATAGATCATGAAAGACAAAGCCCGGATCGAAATCGAGGTAAAAGCAAGGTGGTGGACTAAATTGCACATTTCAATACTTTTGAGTATCGAGGTAAGTCTATGCATAAACAATGCATTCATACTTACAATTTGTTAATGCTAGCTAGGGTGTAGCATGAATGAGAATGAATGAGAATGATTGGGAACCTATGTGGTTCAAGTACAATGAATGTAATATAGATTTGAATGGATGAATAATTGAGTAAATAGACTTGTGCATGTGTTGTGATAATGCTAGATGGTGGGCTAAGTGCGATACCATCCAAATGCATATTGACGATGAGCTGGCTATGTACGATGCTATCGTTAGGTATATCATTTAGTGGCTATGTGCGAGATCATTATGATTACCATTGTGGTAGGCTAAGTGCAATACCACCTTATAAATTGATTGTGGTGTGCTAAGTGCGAAACCACCGAGATATTGGCTGTGTGGATTAGCTATGTGAGTTAGCTATGTGGATGTATTATTGAGTAATAATTATGTGTTGTATATTGTGTAAATGTGATATTGAATGCAGGGGTGCATTTCATTAGTTATGAGCATGTGACTCATGATGTGTTGGTAATATGGTAAGGGATAGAAAGAGTAAGCATAGTTGTATATTATATGTTAGTATAATGCTAATTGTGGTTTGGCTTATACTATGATGCTTAATTGTTTATGTGTAAACTTACGAAGCTCAAAGCTTACTGCCTTTCTTTTCCCTTATCTTATAGATTAAAAGTGGTGAATCGAGATACGAGGATCATTGGAAGATAGCCCACATATCAGCACACTTTGGTACATGAAACTTAATGTTTTGTATATGGCATGTATAGAGGCTAGACAAGTTAGTCAATTTTGTTGTAAATGGATAAGATGTGTTAGCCTTTTTATGGAAAGTGTATTTTGTATAATGCCATAGTTGTTGGCTATTACATTATATGAAAAATATATAGTTTTCTATGTGAGATTGTATTCAATTTGAGTTGATTATGATTGTGTTGGATGAGTATTTGTTGTGTATGCTAGAAGGGTGAAAAGAACTTGGCACTTAGCTTTGTCCTTGACCATGTGGTTAGACACACGGGCGTGTGCCTAGACCATGTGTGACACACGATCAGCCCACGGGCGTGTGCTATGGCCGTGTGTCCCCTGCATGTTAATATTTTAAAATAGAATAGACCACGGACTAGTCACACGGGCGTGTGCCTAGGGCGTGTGGGATTAATCAGTGTTGGCCACGGGCTAGCCACACGGGCGTGTGTCTGCAGACTCTAGGCCGTATGAGGAGGAAGTCGATGTTCACCACGATTGGGGAGCACGGGCGTGCCATGGCATGGCCGTGGGGCAATTGGCGAGAATGCTCGAGTTTTTGCATGGCTAGGGAACATGGGTGTGTGTGTCCATGCACCGCGTGTCTAATCTTGCACGGGCGTGTGAGACCTGTATAAAAGAGAAAAATTTTAAGGATCGTAAAAGTTCTAGATTTGTCTCGAGAGCCCTCATATGTATGAGTGAGGCCTCGTAAGTCGAGAATGAGGTTATAGTGAGTAATGACGTTGAGCCTAAATGGAGATTAAGTGGTTTGAGTTCGGTAACGCCTCGGGCCCGGTTTCCGGCGTAGAACCCGGGTAAGGGGTGTTACATCCCATGTAGCCTCTTCTTCACCATGTTTTTGCCACAACACTTTCACTAATGTTATACTTTTATTCCTCAACTGTTTAACCTCTCAAGCCAAAATCTTAATTGGTTCCTCATCATAAGTCATATCCGGTTGTATCTCAATTTCTATAGGAGAAATTACATGTGAAGGATCGGAACGATATCGTCGTAACATTGACACTTGGAACACATTGTGTATTCTCTCCAATTCCGCCGGCAAAGCTAACCGGTAAGCTACTGATCCAATTCTTTCAATAATCTCATACGGCCCAATGAAGCGCGGGCTCAATTTGCCTTTTCCACAAAATCTTAATATTTTCTTCCACAGGGATACTTTCAGAAACACTTTATCACCCACCTGAAACTCAATTTCCTTCCTTTTCAAATCCGCGTATGACTTTTGTCGGTTTGAAGCAGCTTTCAGACTATCATGGATCACTTTCACTTTCTCTTCAGTCTCTCTAACTAAATCAACCCCGTGAATTTGCTTCTCACTAAGCTCGGTCCAATACAAAGGAGTTCGACACTTGCGACCATATAATGCTTTGTACGGTGCCATCCGTATACTCGACTGATAACTATTGTTGTAGGCAAATTCGACCAAAGGTAGATGTTTTTCCCAACTACCTTCGAACTCTAAAACACAGCATCGGAGCATGTCTCCAAGAACTTGGATCACTCTTTCGAATTGACCATCAGTTTGCGGCTGGAACGCGATACTAAAATTCAATTTCGTACCCAAAGCTTCTTGCAATTTTTTCCAAAACCTCAAAGTAAATCTTGGATCTCTATCTGATATAATGGACATAGGCACCCCATGTAATCTTACAATTTCGCCAATATACAACTCAACCAACTTGTCAAGTGAGTAGTTGGTACGTATCGGTATAAAGTGAGCCGATTTCGTTAATCTATCAACGATAACCCACACAGCATCTTTCTTTTTTGAAGTCATGGGTAAACCTGTTACAAAATCCATCGTGACTCGGTCCCATTTCCATTCGGGAACCATCACTGGCTGAAGTAAACCCGAAGGTACCTGATGCTCGGTTTTCACTTGTTGACAGATCAAACACTTTGTCACAAACTCAGAGATGTCTCTTTTCATACCTGGCCACCAATACAACTTCTTTAAGTCATTATACATTTTTGTACTGCCCGGATGTACTGACAAAAAACCATTGTGTTCCTCCTGTAAAATTTTTCAAATTAACTCATCATATTTCGGTACACATACCCTATCACGGAACATCAAGCAATCATTTGATCCGACCCAAAAATCAGAGTTACTTCCCGATTCACACTGAACTCTTTTAACTTGCAATTCTTTGTCTTTCTTTTGAGCTTCACAAATTTGCTGATGAAATAACGGTCTAGCCCTTAACTCGGCCAAAATCGAACCGTCGTCAGACAAAGCTAAACTCGTACTCATAGCTCTCAAAGCATACAAGGATTTTCTACTCAAGGCATCTGCGACTACATTCGCTTTTCCCGGATGATAATCAATCACTAGCTCATAATCTTTCAATAATTTGAGCCACCTCCGTTGTCGCAAATTCAAGTCCTTTTGGTTCATCAGGTACTACAAAATGTTGTGATCGGTAAAGATTCAGCATTTCTCACCATACAAATAATGACGCCAAATCTTCAAAGCAAAGACGATGGCTGCCAATTTTAAATCGTGCGTCGGATAATTCTTTTCATGTGGTTTTAGCTGTCTCGAGGTATAAGCTACTACTTTTCCCTCTTGCATCAACACACAACCAAGACCATTCATTGACGCATCACTAAAGATCACAAATTCCTTTCCCGACTCAGGTTGTACCAAAACTGGGGCTTCAGTCAACAATGCTTTCAATTTCTCAAAACTCTGTTAGCACTTCTCTGTCCATTCGAACTTGACATATTTCTGTAGCAACCTTGTCATCGGTGTAGCAATCATGAGAATCGTTTAACGAACCGTCTGTAATAACCCGTTAAGCCCATAAAGCTTCTAATCTCTGACACACTCTTCAGCGGTTTCCACTCAACAATAGCCGAGATCTTACTCGGATCAACTCTAATTCCATCACCCGACACGATGTGTCCTAAGAATCTGACCTCTCGGAGCCAAAATTCGCTTTTGTTAAACTTAGCATACAACTGCTTATCTCTCAAAGTTTGTAGGACAGTTCTCAAATGCTCTGCGTGCTCACTCTCATCCAGAGAAGAAATTAGGATGTCATCAATAAAGACAACTACAAACTTATCCAAGTACGGTCAGAAAATGTGATTCATTAAATCCATAAATACGGCAGGAGCATTCGTTGAGCCAAAGGGCATGACGAGGAACTCATAATGGCCATACCTCATCCGAAATGCAGTTTTCGGTACATCTTGTTCCTTAACCCTCAACTGGTAATAACCAGACCTCAGGTCTATCTTAGAAAACACTATGGCTCCTTTCAGTTGGTCAAACAAATCGTCGATCCTTGGCAAAGGATACTTGTTCTTAACTGCAACCTTGTTGAGCTGTCTGTAGTCTATACATAACTTCATCGACCCGTCTTTCTTTTTCACAAAAAGTACTGGAGCACCCCACGGAGAATAGCTCGGTCTTGCGAAACCTTTATTCGTCAACTCTTGCAACTGAGCCTTCAATTCTTTTAACTCCAACGGTGTCATCCGATACGGGGCAACCGAAATAGGTGTCGTACCAAGTACCAACTCAATACCAAACTCAAACTCCCTAACTGGAGGCAATCCAGGTAACTCTTTCGGAAACACGTTCGTATACTCGCATACCACAGGCACTGATTCAATCTTTACTTCCGACTCTTGGGTATTTAACACAAATGCAAGATAGGACTCATATCCTTTTCTCATACATTTCTCAGCTGCCATAGAAGAAATCACTATAGGCAAGTTATCCGATTCACCTGATTCAACCCAAATAATATCTCCATTTACATATCTCAGTTCAATAAACTTACTACCACAGTTTACTAACACATTATGAATAGTCAACCAATCCATGCCAAGAATTAGGTCAAATTCATCAAACGGTAGTAGCATGAGGTTAGCCAGAAAACAATGGCCAAAAACTTGATGTGTCTAAAACTAACTATCACCACAATAAAGGTAAGTGCACCTATCGTTTAATAGTATAGTTATGGTAAGACCGGTAATATCGTATCCACAAGGACCAAGAGTACTAGTAATTACTATCTTTTTATTATTTAGCCTAAGTATTGGAGTGACTTCTTTTAAACTAAAACTAATTAAACACGACAACGAAAGAATTAGGAAAATACTTTTAGACAACTTATGTGATGGAGACAATACCTAAGGAAGAATCCACCAAGACTTCACTTATTACTTTTGATTCATATGATTTATTCACTTGACTTAATCCGTAGAAATCCCTGATTTATGATAATATGTCTCTCGAGACTAAAAACAACTGACTCTAGGTTGATTAATTGAAATCTCTTTCTAATTAAAACCCCTATTATCGCATTAACTCGATCTATGGATTCCCTTATTAGATTTTACTCTAATCCGGCAGATTTTCGTCGCCCTATCTCTAGGGTTGCAATCAACTCCGCTTAATTGTGTTGATCTACTCTTAAACAGGGACTTTTGCTCCACTGAATAAGCACATTCGACTTGGTTTAATAACCTGAATTATCAAAACAAGAATAAGTACTCACAATTAAGAATAAGAACAAGTATTTATCTTATAAATCAAATAATAATAAGATTCGTCTTAGGTTTCATCCTCCCTAGGTATTTAAGGGAGTTTAGTTCATACTAATAGAAGGAAACATCATAGAATAAGGAAAACTACAAAACATAAGAAAACCCAAAAACTTCTAAAGAACGTGATGGGAGATCTTCAGTCTTGATGGAGATCCTTCCTCCGAGCTGCTTTCAACGGCTGTCTTCGAGTATTTTCTACGTTCTATTCTGCCTCCCTTTTAGATTACCCTCTAGGGTGTTTATATAGGCTTTGGAACGTCTTTCTTTTCCCACAAGTAACATTTTCCGAATAGAATTAGTCTTCAATACGGCAGGGACACGCCCGTATGACACGCCCGTGTTCGATTTCTTTAGGCCGTGCTCGCTCCTGCTCACCACACACGGCCGTGTGGTCTGCCCGTGGATGATAGTCCAGGCCGTGGTCGATCCTGCTTGTAGCAACGGCCGTGTTTGATGGCCCAGGCCGTGTTGAATTCTAAGATAGGCCTATTTGGTCCCCTTTTGGCTCGTTTCTCGTTCTTTTCGACTCCCTAAGCTCTCCTGAGTGTAAAACATGAAATTAAAGGATTAGGAGCATCGAATTCATTAAATCTAATGAAAAACTCATCCAAAAATAAGCCAGGCATGGGGTTAAAATATGTGTAAATTATGGTTTATCAAATATCCCCACACTTAAGCGTTTGCTTGTCCTCAAGCAAAATCCTCAACTCACAATTAAAACTAACTTCCTTCATTCATAATTCTTATCAATAATGTCTCATCATAATTCATAGATAATTCATACATTGATAATTTAACTAAAAGAGTCCTAGAGGTTCAAACAATTTAAGTCATAGATTTTTATAGCATGAAAACGTAGGTGTTTCCCCTTTCCTAAATAATTACCTTTGATTCAAAACCGACAAGTATTGACATCCGCACTAAATATTCACTCAAATCACTCAAAGTGTTTAGGGTTCAAAAATTAAGCACTCAAAAGTCAAACATGAAAAGTTATTACCATAGGCTTGCATGAAAATCAAATCTCCACCACTATAAAATGAGATGATATACAAATCAAAAGGTCTTTAAAGGGTTGTAATGGGTCTTGGGTTAAAGGTGTGGATAAAGGCTGAAAAAGAGGGTTAAAATCGAGACCGAATTGACAATTTACCTAACTAGAGAAATAAACTAATACTGAATAATTATAATAATTGAAAACTTATCAAAACAACACGAGCTTCTTCTCAAAATGTGAAATTAACTGCTTAAGCTCAAATAACAAAGAACTATTTCCATTTTTTTTATGAATAAGAACATACAATATTAAGATAGAATTTAACAACTGAAATAAAGAAGATAGTTAGGCAACTGATCAAATCAAATCTCGACATAAGGGGGTCAAAGTAGGAGAAGTAAAAATTTGGTTTTGGGTTAATATTAATGGGTGAGTCAAGAAAACAGTTTATTAGGCTAAAAAGGGTTCACTAGGGCTTTTAATGGAGTTAATGGAGTAAGTGGGTTAAATCCTAGGTGCCTTTATCATCTCAGTATATCAACTCAAAAGTGTGGTCTCGACATGTATAATTGAAGCAAGTTCTAGAATGACAGTTCAATGTTGACACACTCATAACCAACAATAAAGTGAGCAAGAAAAATATATGCTCTAAAGGGCTCAAAATCTCACAAAAATTATGGTTTTTGATGTCAACCTCGCAAATTTCAAACTTCAAAGTAATATTTAAATTTAGGAAAACAACCTAAAAATTTTAATTTTGAAAATAGACTTATCATGCTTGATTCTCTAATATCTTAAAGTTTAAACCATAAATGCACAATTACCTATGACTTAATCTAAAACATATCTTTAAAAATTATAAATCAATAGAAGTTTCATTCTAATAGTAATATGAGAAAATTACATAAGAACAAGACATAATTCAGGGATTTTCTAATAATCAATTAAATAACCTCCCCACACTTAAGATGTACATTGTCCTCAATGTACAAAGATCTATCATGACAATATAATAAGAATATCATAAGAGAGCGAGAGAAGTGAAACTTCCTGAATTTTGGATGAAATCCATGGAATAGTTGATGCGGAATTGTAGATATAACAAAGTGAAGTGCATAATTTTGAGCAACTATTAAGAAGATAAACACAACTGTGGAAGAAGGTTACGGGATTACTCGATTAGGAATAATTATAAAAACTAAAATAAAGTTTAAAATATAAAAGATAAGTCTTTTGGAATTATAATACGAAATATAAAGGGAAATAGACTAGAAATAAAAATAAAAGGAAAATAAAAATATAAAAATAAAATAATTGGACTCAAAGGTCCTCATCGTCGGATGCGTCGCGAGGTGGAGGTGGCGGCGATATGTGAAAGTGCTGACAAATCTGTTGCAGTGTCACTTCGATGTCGTCGAATCGTCAAGCATTGTCATTAAATTGCTACGTACAATACTGCTCGAACCTAGTGAGGCACTCAGAAATGTCAGTCAGTGAAGCTGCGGCATGAGCTGGTCGGCGTGGCGGTGGTGGCACAGACGGTGGATCCTCGTGCTGTGGGGGGACATCATTAGTAACGTCCTCTAGGTCATCCTGCTCGGTGGGTTGCGAGAGCTGGTACTGGGGAAGATCAAACCCACGTCGGCACTCAATCATCCTCATGTGAAGCATTGTCTGAATGCCCTGCGGGGACATCTGTCCGATAAGGGTGAGCGAGGAGGTTGAGCTGCAGTGTTGAGGAGCCCAAAATGTCGAGCCAGGCGTGTGATGTATGGGCCCATGGAGATCACTCCTCTCCTATGCCGCTCCGTCTGATGCTGGATAGCATGGGCGATGAAGTAAGCTAAGTCAAACACGTGCCCGTTCACCATGCACCATAAAAAGTAGGCATCGTGAGTGTTAACTACGTCGGTGCTCTCTCGCCTACCTGTCAAAGTATGAGCTAGGATAGCGTGTAGGTATCTCAATGATGGGGTGAGAGCTAATGCTTTGGAGTGGCTGGGATCATAGGTGGCCGAGACAGGGACCAAATCGTTCTAACATGACGAAGAGGAGTGGTGGATATGGCGATGGAGATCCTCGAAGTTGTCATCCTCCATGAACTCCTCGGTGTAAAGTCCCAAGGCGACCCCAAATTATGGGACACTCATCTCTCGTACGAGGCCCCCAAGACGGAATTGGATCGTGCCTGGGTCGTTAAAATTGGTCATCACCGTCTGGAGGTGGAATGTGGAACAGAGCTCCAAAGTGAGCTCTAGGTATGTTGGCTCGACGATCTCGAAGAAATGCCCCCACGGATCGGTAGTCAAGAGGGCCCGGATGGCGTCGGCTAGTTGGACCTGCTCCAAGACGGCCCAATCAATGCACCTTCCCACGCTGAGGGGTCGCGCGCGAAGTGTTTAAAAGAGGTCATCCTGGGATCCCAGAGGAAACTGTAGGTTAGGGTGGCGCACTTCGGTTGAGGCGCTCGAGGAAGTCGCACCAGGTCCCTTCCGCTTTTTCGAAGCGGGGACGGCGGTCTTTTTACCTCGTGGTGGAGTCATTACGGACCTGAAAAGTCAAAAATTTCAAATATCATTGCCAGCCAAAATGCACTATCCTAGCATCTAAAATAATGTATTCCTATAGTAGTGAGATCAGATTATCAATTGATTCTAACATTAGTACGAGTTAACAAGAGTAAGCATTAGTATTAAACTAATATATTCAAACTAACTAACTATCAAAAGAACAAAGGTAATAAAAAAAATGAAGATAATCATAAGAACAATGAATAATATCAAATAAATAATTAAAGATTAAAGAAATAAGTAACAATGGTGTAGAAAGGTGAACCAATGGAGGTGTTGAAGTTATGGCTCGATCGTGGCAGTGGGCATGGGCGTGGTGGAGCGTGCACGGGCGTGGCCTACAAACTGGTGCGCATGGAGAAGAAAGGGGAAAGTGGAAAAAGGGAAGGGAAAATGAGGAAGAGGGGAGAAAAGGGGACAGAAAGGACGGAGGGGAAGTTGACGGTGGTGGCCGAAATGGGGAAAGTGAGTAGAGAGAGTAGAGAGTGGCTAGGGTTTTTGGGAGGGGCATTTGGGAGGGAAGATGAACAAAGGGTTGGTGTAAATAGGGATTAGGGCACACGGTCAGGGGCCACGCCCGTGTGCCCTTTATTTAGGCCGTGTGATTCAAAAATTTTGAGTTAGGGCGCTTCTGAATCGTGGCCCACGCCCATGTTCCCTGGGCGTGTTGGGTCACACGGCCTGATCGCACGGCCGTGTGCTACTTCGTTCGTTTCTTCCACGCCCGTGTAGAGGTTAGCACACCCGTGTTAATCTATTCAGTGTCGACCACAGCCTATAGGTATGGGCGTGTCGTATGCCCGTGTGACTTACCCAGTTTCACCCACGACTTTTTGGCACGGGCGTGTTACTTTCCCATGTCACTTACTCAGTATCGACCATGGCCGTATCGCACGGTCGTGGCCTTTTGTCACAGCCCGTGTTTTTGTGTCAGTTTTAACCACGACTGTGTCGTACGGCCATAGCGTTTTATCATAGCCCGTGTTTTGGGGAAAATTTCTGTCCTTGGCCCGCACGGTCTTCGCCATGCTGATGTGCCTACCCGTGGTGTCCACACGACCACGGCGACGCCTGTGTGTAAGGCCATGTGGTATGGAAACCTGCGCTTATTAATCTGGTTAGTTTTTAGTTAGGTGCTAAAAATCGAAAATACGAATATTAATGGAGTTAGTGTTCGGGTTGCCTCCCGAGAAGCTCTTGTTTAGAGTCCTAAGCTAGACTTACCTTGTATCTGCTCTTTATAGAGGTTCACAGAGCTGAAGCTCCTCTCTAATATCTCTAAAATCCTCACCGTTATATAGTTTAAGGCGTTGACCGTTTACCTTTAATGTGCCATGAGTCGGATGAGTTACCTCGATTGTGCCATAGGGAAAAATGGTTTTGATTACGAATGGACCTGACCATCTTGATTTCAGCTTTCCAGGGAATAATTTGAGCTTCGAATTGTATAGTAGAACAAGATCTCCAACTTCAAACTGCTTAGGTTGCTTCAAACGAGCATCATGGCGTCGCTTTGTTGCTTCTTTGTATAAACGTGAATTCTCGTAGGCATTCACTCGCCACTTATCTAGCTCGTTCAACTGCATCAATCTTTTCTCACCTGCAAGTTTAAGATCGTAATTTAAGAACTTTGTAGCCCAAAATTCTTTGTGCTCTAATTCAAATGGTAGATGACAACTCTTTCCGTAGACAAGTCTGTATGGGGATGTTCCTATGGGAGTTTTAAAAACGGTTCTATAGGCCCATAAAGCATCGTCTACTTTTAATGCCCAATCTTTCCTGTTTGATTCTACTGTTTTCTCTAAAATACGCTTAAGCTCTCGATTTGCTACTTCCACTTGTCCACTGGTTTGAGAGTGATAAGGGGTAGCTATTTTGTGGTGTACTCCATATTTCTTTAAGACTTTATCAAATTGAGTATTACAAAAATGAGTACCCCTATCACTAATAATTGCTCTAGGTGTTCCAAATCGAGTGAAGAGTTTCTTAAGAAATCTTACTACCACTCTAGCATCATTAGTAGGTAAAGCTTGAGCTTCCACCCATTTTGACATATAATCAACTGCTACTAAGATGTATTTATTCCCAAATGAGCTAGGGAATGGACCCATAAAATCAATACCCCATACATCAAATATTTCACATGATAGCATATATGTTTGAGGCATTTCATCGCGTTTAGAGATATTACCTGTTCTCTGACATCTATCACATGAAGCAACATACCTGTTAGCGTCTTTGAAAAGAGTGGGCCAATAAAAACTTGATTCGAGCGTTTTATGTGTTGTCCTAATCCCACTATAATGTCCTCCTGATGGTCTTGAATGGCAATGTTCTAGTATTTTGCTTGCTTCTGCCTTTGTAACACATCTCTGAATTACTTGATCTGCACATATACGAAAAAGAAAAGGGTCCTCCCAAAAATAGTTTTTTGCATCAGCAAAGAATCGTTTCTTTTGATGATGTGTTAACCCTTTTGGCAGGATGTTAGCAGCTAAATAATTTGCAATATCTGCAAACCAAGGTACCTCGAAGTCAAAAATAGAAAAGAGTTGTTCTTCAGGAAACAAGTCATTTATCTCACGTTCATCGAGTTCCTTGATATGTGGATTTTCAAGTCTAGAAAGATGGTCTGCCGTGAGATTTTCAGCTCCTTTCTTATCCTGAATTTCCAAATCAAATTCCTGTAAGAGTAAAATCCATCTTATGAGTCGAGGTTTTGCATCAGATTTAGTTAAAAGATAACGAAGAGCTGAATGGTCAGTGTAAATGACAACTTTAGATAATATCAAATACTGTCTAAATTTATCAAATCCAAAAACCACAACTAGCAACTCTTTTTCTGTGGTGGTGTAATTTTCGTACGCGGCCGTCAATGTTTTGCTAGCGTAATAAATTGGTTGAAAATGCTTGTCTCTTTGTTGTCCCAAAACCGCACCTACTGCAAAATCACTCGCATCACACATTAGTTCAAAGGGTAAATTCTAATCAGGTGCAATTATAATCGGAGCATTTATTAATTTATTTTTGAGGGTATTAAATGCAACTAAACATTCCTGATCAAAATTGAAAGGCACATATTTTTCTAGTAATTTAGTTAAGGGCTTAGCTATTTTAGAAAAATCCTTGATAAATCTTCTCTAAAATCCAGCGTGTCCTAAAAAGCTTCTAATAGCCTTAACTGAACCAGGAGGAGGTAATTTCTCTATGGTTTCAATTTTTTCTTTATCAACCTCAATCCCTTTACTAGAAATTTTGTGACCTAACACAATCCCTTCTCGAACCATAAAGTGACACTTTTCCCAATTAAGCACAAGGTTTGTTTCCTCACATCTCATTAGAACTCTTTTTAATTTTTTAAGGCAAAGGTGGAAAGAATTACCAAATACTGAAAAGTCGTCCACAAATACCTCCATAATATCTTCCACAAGTTCATCAAAGATGGCTAGCATGCATCACTGGAAAGTAGCAGTAGCATTACATAATCCAAAAGGCATTCTGCGATAAGCAAACGTACCATATGGACATGTAAATGTTGTCTTTTCTTGATCCTCAAGAGCTATTGGGATTTGGAAGTAGCCAGAGATTCCGTCCAAGAAGCAATAGTACATATGCCCAGATAATATTTCTAACATCTGATCAATGAATGGTAAGGGAAAGTGATCTTTTCTCGTGGCATCGCTTTAATTTCCTATAATCAATGCAAACTCTCCAACCTGTGGATCGCCCTTGTTGGAATCAATTCATTCTTCTCGCTGGCTATAATACCATGCCTCCTTCTTTGGAACAACTCCGCATGTGACTTACCCAAGTACTTATCGTAAATAGGATAAATAATTCCAAAGATCTAGAAGTTTAATCACCTCGCCTTTAACAACTTCCTTCATGTTGGGATTTAATCGTCTTTGAGGTTGCACACATGGTTTATATTCATCTTCCATTAAAATTTTGTGGGTGCAAAACGATGGGCTTATCCCTTTAATGTCGAATTTTTCAAGCTATGGCTCTTCTATGCTTTTTAGTACCTGTATTAACTCGTCTTTCTCATTGGGTTCCACTCAAGAAATAATTACTCTGTAGTGTAGAATTATCTCCGAGGAATGCATACTCTAAGTGATTTGGTAATCAAGTTTCAATTCCAATTTGGGGGCTCTTCAATAGAAGGTTTTGTTTTAGTTCGCTGCTTATTTCAATGCCCTCATACTTCTTTTATCTTAGGGAAGAAATTTTTACCTCCCCATCTCATTGGTATCGCCATCGACCTCCTCTCCTTGGGCAAGACACAGTTCCAACGTGTCTTTATGTATGATTTCCTGAAAAGAATCTTGAATAGAATAATCAATAGCATCGAAAAAATAACATGAATCATCTTGCTCTCTAGACTATCGCATAGCATCATAAATTTTAAAAATAATTTCCTCGTCACCTATCCTGAGCATAAGTTTACCATCACCTACATCAAAAACAACCCTAGTAGTAGCTAAAAATGGGCATCCTAAAATTAAGGGCACTTCAACGTCCTCATCCATGTCAAGCACAACAAAATCAACAGGGAATATGAATTTATCAACTTTCACCAAAACATCTTCAATAATTCCCCTAGGATATTTAATAGATCTATCAGCTAATTAGATACTCATCCTTGTGGGATTTGGTTCCCCAAGACCAAGCTGCTTGAACATTTTATAAGGCATTAAATTAATACTGGCACCTAAATCAGCTAATGCTTTCTCAATATTTAAACTACCAATTAAACAGGGAATAGTGAAACTTCCTGGATCTTTCAATTTGGTTGGTATCTTATTTTGGAGAATAGCTGAAGATTCCTCATTAAGCTCCATGGTTGATAGCTCTTCAAACTTCCTTTTATTTGTTAAAAGCTCTTTTAAGAATTTTGCGTACGTAAGCATCTGCGAAATAGCTTCAACAAAAGGTAAGTTAATATGTAATTGTTTAAAAAGTTCAAGAAATTTATCGAATTGTGCGTCAATGCGGTCTTTCTTCAACTTTTCCAGATATAGGATCGGTGGTTTATACTCTTTAAGTACCGGTGTTACATTCTCGTTTACTTCCTTGCCCTTTGCCTTATCAGTTTCTTGTGGCATCTTCTTTTCAGCTTCAACCAACTCCTTCCCACTCCTTAGTGTAACTACCTTCACATGCTCTTTTGGTTTGGGTTTAGTGTTACTAGGTAAATTACCTGATTGCCTTTCGGAAACTAACTTAACCAGTTGTCCAATTTGATTCTCAATCCCTTGAATCGACGCTTGCTGATTTTTCAACGCTATTTTGGTATTCTAAAAACGAGTCTCTGACACCGAAATAAAATTTTCTAGCATATCTTCAAGGTTCGGCTTTCTCTCTTGCTGGTAGGATGGTTGGAAAACTGGAGGAATTTGCAGTCTTTGATTCCTTTCATTACCCCATGAGAAATTTGGGTAGTTCCTCCATCCTGGATTATATGTATTATTGTAAGGAATATTTGGAGATTTAAAGTTATTACCCATATAATTCAGCTGCTCATTCTCTATGCCAGGGTTGTAAGATGGATATTCTGTATTGCCCATTCCTCCTCCATTTGTATCGCACTGCATCACTAGATGTACCTGCGAAGAACCACATAAACCATCAATTTTTTTTACTTAAAAGCTCTACCTGGTTTGATAGCATTGTCACTGCATCGAGGTTTAAAAATTCGGCGGCTTTTGTTGGCTTTGTCCTCATAACTTGCCACTGATAGTTATTCAGTGACATTTCTTCAATGAATTCATAAATAGCCTCAGGTGTTTTGTTGTTTAGGGTTTCGCCGGTGGCTAAATCAATCAACTGCCTAGTTGAGGGGTTCACACCGTTGTAAAAGGTTTGAACCTGTAGCCACAAAGGTAACCCATGGTAAGGGCATCTTCTCAGTAAATCCTTGTATCTCACCCATGCATCGTAAAGCGTTTCTAAATCCATCTGTACAAAAGAAGAGATATTATTCCTCAACTTCGCCGTTTTAGCCGGCGGAAAATATTTAAGTAAAAAATTTTCGGTCATTTGATCCCATGCAGTGATTGATCCTCGTGGTAACGAGTTCAACCAATTTTTATCTTTTTTTCTCAACGAAAAGGGAAACAACCGAAGGAGAATGGCATCATCAGAAATGCCATTAATTTTGAAAGTGTCGTAGAATTCCAGAAAATTTGCCAAGTGATTGTTTGGGTCCTCACCCTGCAAACCATCAAACTGAACAAATTGCTGAATCATCTGAATAGTGTTAGGTTTCAGTTCAAAATTATTTGCAGCAATAGCAGGTCTAACAATACTTGATTCAGTTCTGTTAAAGTAGGTTTAGCATAATCATACATAGTACGAGGAGCGTGATTTTTGATTCACCTGTTTATGCAACAACTACAGGAGGTAGCGGATTATTATCAGCCATCTCTTCTGTAGTATTAGTTTTGTCTTCTTGCTCTTCTTCTATGTATTGTAGACTTCGCCTTATTTCTCTTCGGTTTGTGTGAGCTATACTTTCAATCTCACTGTCAAAAAGTAATGGTCCTGACGGGTTCCTTCTAGTCATAAACTAAAAGTTCCTGCCAGAAGCAAAGAAAAAAATTAGTGAATAGAAATAAAAAATAAATTGCAAATAAAAGTAAATAAAATGGCTAAAGTAATAAAAATTTAGAGTTCCTAATATCTTAGTCCCTGGCAACGGCATCAAAAACTTGATGTGTCTAAAACTAACTATGACCACAATAAAGGCAAGCGCACCTATCGTTTAATAGTATAGTTATGGTAAGACCAGTAATATCGTATCCACAAGGACCAAGAGTACTAGTAACTACTATCTTTTTATTATTTAGCCTAAGTATTGGAGTGATTTCTTTTAAACTAAAACTAATTAAACACGATAACGAAAGAATTAGGAAAATACTTTTAGACAACTTATGTGATGGAGACAATACCTAAGGAAGAATCCACCTAGACTTCACTTATTACTTTTGATTCATATGATTTATTCAATTGACTTAATCCGTAGAAATCCCTGATTTATGTTAGTATCTCTCTCGAGACTAAAAACAACTGACTCTAGGTTGATTAATTGAAATCTCTTTCTAATTAAAACGCCTATTATCGCATTAACTCGATCTATGGATTCCCTTATTAGATTTGACTCTAATCCGGCAGATTTTCGTTGCCTTATCTCTAGGGTTGCAATCAACTCCACTTAATTGTGTTGATCTACTCTTAAACAGGGACTTTTGCTCCACTGAATAAGCACATTCGACTTGGTTTAATAACCTGAATTATCAAAACAAGAATAAGTACTCACAATTAAGAATAAGAATAAGTATTTATCTTATAAATCAAATAATAATAAGATTCGTCTTAGGTTTCGTCCTCCCTAAGTATTTAAGGGAGTTTAGTTCATACTGATAGAAGGAAACATCATAGAATAAGGAAAACTACAAAACATAAGAAAACCCAAAAACTTCTAAAGAACGTGATGGGAGATCTTCAGTCTTGATGGAGATCCTTCCACCGAGCTACTTCCGACGGCTTTCTTCGAGTATTTTCTGCGTTCTATTCTGCCTCCCTTTTAGGTCACCCCCTAGGGTGTTTATATAGGCTTTGGAACGTCTTTCTTTACCCACAAGTAATCTTTTCCGGATAGAATTAGTCTTCGATACGGCAGGGACACGCCCGTGTGACACGCCCGTGTTTGATTGCCTTAGGCCGTGCTTACTCCTGCTCACCACACACGGCCGTGTGGTCTGCCCGTGGCGATAGCCCAGGCCGTGGTCGATCCTGCTCGTAGCACACGGCCGTGTTTGATGGCCCAGGCCGTGTTGAATTCTAAGATAGGCCCATTTTCTACACCCTTTGTCAACTATCACATGCTTGCCTAACGGGTTTGACACTTTTATCATAAATTCTGTAGACTCAATAATCATATTCATGCTAGACACCAATTTCATACAAACATACGAATGAGTAGACCCCGGGTCAATCAAAGCAACAACAGAAATATCATGAAGAGAAAAAGTACCCATAATCACATCTAGGGATGTTGCCTCTTCGCGAGCGCGAATGGAATAAGTCCTTGCAGGCACATTACCCTCTGATCTCACAGTAGAATCTCTAGGCACACCTCTACTGCTAGTCCCACTTCCTGGGTTCTTCTGTGGTCTACCCCTCGAAGGTACATTACTCGCTCTCACTTCCTATTTTCTGTCTTTCTCATCCATCTCAGGACAGTTTCGATTAAAGTGGTCAAGTGAACCGCATTTATAACAAGCTCGATTGTTCCCCAACACTCTCCAATATGTTGTGTAACACCCCTAACCCGTAACCATTTCTGGTTTAGGGTTAAAGGCATTACCGGACAAAACAAAACCTTTTACGAACATTTCATATTATTGTTCAACGAATCAAATCAAAGTGTCCCTTAAATAGGTCTACGAGACCTTAAACATGCATTAGAAATGGGTCGGGACTAAACCGAACACATACAGAAATTTTTGGAAATTTTAAATTTTTTCAAAGTTACAGAGGTCATGCGCCCGTGTGGGCAGGCCGTGTGCCTCCCATGGCCTTAGACACACATATGTGCCCGAGCCGTGCCAAAATAGGGCATACATACTGACTTGTCCACACGGCCTGAGACACGCCCATGTGCCTCACCCGTGGTCGAGCCTGACTTGAATCACACGGCCAGTCACATGCCCGTGTGTCCAGCCCGTGGTCGAGCCTGACTTGTTTTGAAATTTAACCACGAAGGACACGGTCGAGCCACACGCCTGTGTGCTCAACCGTGTGGGCAATTATAGGCCATTTGCAAGGCCAAAATGCCACCCACACTCTAGGCTATCCCTACAAGCATCATACCAATTCAAATCATGCCAAAATAACCAACTTTTCCAAGCATTCAAAAGCATTTCAAGCATACCATCTTATGCAGCAATTAGCTCAATTAAAAGACAAACATTTCCAAGTATAATTCATCACAAACTTACCATTTCATTATAACCACCATTCATCAAATATATGCTTACTTTGTATCAATAAGCTTACCATTATTTTGACCATTTCACTAACCATCAAACCATACCAAAACCACGCATCATATAACATGACTACTCATTCATACCACAATCATTTATCTAGCCACATCACATGGCTATATACATATCTCAAACATAATTCAAAGTGACTAGCCTATACATGTCATACTTTAGTATATACACTTTCAAAAAGTACCAAAAAAAGATTGGGTAGTGTGATGACGATCCTCGATGATCCCCGAGCCTTCCGTAGCTTTAACGATCTATAAAACATAGTAAACACACACATAGTAAGCTTTCAAAAGCTTAGTAAGCCATATACAAATAAACTTAACATAAATTGTACATAATCATATTAATACAATGTCATTAATGTATCTGATTTGCAATTTCATAACATTTCCTTTGGCTCATTTGTTTAGCCATTTCTTACTAACCAACCCATCTCCATACACATTACTAGATCATAACTTACTCATACTTACATCACATTATAAATCCACTAGTCTATGCACATAACTCACTAGGGTAAGTTCATATATATACTTACCTTCCATACATATACATAGTGTACAATTCAAACGTACCTGATCCGTTTATACATTTCACATTTCGTTTTCTTGGAACTTGCCCGTTGAACCATTCGGAATCAAATAGGATACTCGGAATACACAGAATAATCGTACAATGCCAACGTCCCAGACGTGGTCTTACATGTAAAATATCAATGCCACTGTCTCAGACAGGGGCTTACACGAATCAAATACGATGCCAATGTCCCAGACATGGTCTTACACGTAAATCTCAAATCGATGCCAACGTCCCAGACGTGGTCTTACACGATATTACAAATCGGAAACATATGTCATGACATATGTAATCCTATCTATTCCTAGGTTCGTACGGGACTTCTCGGACATTGAAATATTGTCGATACTACCTCGGATTTCAGGTACTTATCATCTTGTACACATTCATCACAATGAAATTTCATATAAACATACATAATCCAATACAAATACATTTATTTGTATACAGACTTACCTCGGATTCAGATAAACGTACAGACTCGACTATTCGATCACTTTCGACTTTCCGCGATCTAAATCCGTTTTCTTCGATTCTTGATCTATACATATTCAAATTTAACCCATTTATTCATCAAATCATTCAATTCAATCCAAAAACACATATTTAGGGCAATTTACAATTTAGCCCTCACATTTTCACATTTTGACATTTTAGTCCCTATTTCACAAAATCACAAAATACACAAAACTCTATGTACCCATGCTTAGCCGAATGTTCAACATAATCATACAAGTCCATGCTTTTCATTTATTTCACATTTTAGTCCTTCAAAATATTATTTTCTCAATTTAGTCCAAATTACTCAAATTCATCAAAAATCCAAAGACAAACTATGTTAATCTACTACATATATTTCATATTTCATCTTCAAATAACACAAAACTCATGAATTCATCAATGTCACATTTCAAAATCATCATCAATTCACAAAATTAAAGCATGGGTTTTGAAGTATTCGAAGCAACGATTACAAAAACGTAGAAATTATCAAAAACCGAAGCAAAACATACCTTAATCTAAGTACTTCAATGGCCGAATGTTTCAAGCTCATGAACCCTATTCTTCTTTCTATTTTTCGGTGGTGGATGGACAAAAGTGATGAATGAAATGTTTTATTTTATGTTTTAATTAACATAATATCACATTTACTAAATTACCCATGGTTAATAAACATGATAATTACTTAATGGTTGTTCATAATAGTCCACTATCAATTAAAATGGTATAATTACCATTTAAGGCCATTGCATTCAAAAGCCAACTCAATTAAACACATTAACATATAGAATGTCACTTTTATCTTTTATGCGATTTAGTCCTTTTCTCAAATTAAGCACATAAACAATAAAATTAATTCACGAAACTTACACACATGCTTAATCATATACTGTAGACACGGAAAATAATATTAAAATATTTTTTTGACTCGAATTTGTGGTCCCAAAACCACTATTCTGACTAGGGTCTAAATCGGACTGCTACATATTGTCTACCACAATTCTAACACTCGGGTTTATTAGACTTTGCATTACCCACACTTGCCATCGAGGTGGCTTGAACTCTAGAGCCCAAATATGTTTTACCACGATCTCGGTGCGAATACCCAGCTGAAACGGTCGTCCGAGGGTTTGTTTCTTTGGACCTCTTCGATTTGGATTGGAACGACTTACTCATCGGCCTCTTCCTTGCATCTCAGGCCTCAGTCATAGCTTTTCTCCTTTCCTTATTCAGCTCTTCAGCCTTACAAGCTCTATCGACCATTACCACGAATTCTTTCAACTCTAGAATCCCTACTAACAATCTAATATCCTCATTCAGCCCATCTTTGAACCTCTTACACATGATAGCTTCGGTAGACACACACTCTTGAGCATACTTACCAAGTCTGAAAAATTCACGTTCATACTCTGCCACAGACATTTTGCCTTACTTCAATTCGAGGAACTCTTTCCATTTCTGATCGATGAACCGCTGACTTATGTATTTCTTTATGAACTCCTCTAAGAAGAAATCCCATGTCACTCTCTCTTTCGGAACAACAGATATCAGCATCTTCCACTAGCGATTCACTAAGTCCCTTAGTAATGATACAGCACATTTTAAGCATTCCTCAAGCGTGCAAGAAAGTTCATCAAATAACCGCATAGAATTCTCAAGCCAAAACTCTGCCTTCTCGGGATCATCATCTATATTGGCTCTAAATTCTTTGGCCCCTTGTTTTCTAATCTTATCGACCGGGGGTTTAGTCAGTCTTACCAAATCAATACCTTGAGGAGCTACGGGGACCAGCTGGGGTATAGGAGGGGGTGGAGGGGTTGAGCATTAGGATTTGCTCGAACAAACTCAATATACCAATTACTCATCATATGAAGGAAGGCTTCCCAAGCCTCCTCTCCTTGACCCAAGGTCTCAGATCTACTTTCTACTGGGGCGGTCCCTTGCACGAGAGCCGGCGCATTACTTGCAGCATCATCAGCAGCAGCTCGATTGGGATCCATTTACTATATGAAAACACAGTTTAAAGTTGTTAGGAGTCACCATACTATCATAATATATTTATGGCATGTATAGCTAGACTCTCACACTCGCTACGGCAGTCCGACAACTGACTAAACCATAGCTCTGATACAACTAAATGTAACACCCCTTACACGTATTTGACGCCGGAACAGGGTATGAGGCGTTACCAGACTTATATGCAAGCAATTAAACAAAACCGAGACATGACTTCTCACTCAAATTTAAAACTTTTCATAAACATTCATATCACCCCTTCAACGAGCCTACGAGGCCCAAAACATACATAAGGAGGGGTTCGGGACTAAACTGAGAACTTTAGAAAACTTTCGGAGAACTTAGAAAATTTTCCATGAAAAAGATCCACACGCCCGTGTGGGTGAAGGGACACGCCCATGTGGCATATCACATGCCCGTGTTTTAGGCCGTGTCAAAAATAGGGGACATTCTATTTGTGACATCATCAACCAAATAAGGTCACACGACTAAGACACACGCTCGTGTCCTTAAGCCGTGTGGCGAATTAAATTCCTAAAATCAAGTGCAGACTTCATACGGCCTGGGCACATGCCCATGTCCTGTGGCCGTGTCTTCCACACGGTTGAGTCACATGGCCGTGCCTCAGCCCGTGTGGTTACTATTGGGAATTTTGTTTTGCCAACTTAGGATGTAGGGAGACACACGGCCAAATCACATGCCTATGGGCAACCCGTGTGTCACACACAGCCTAGACACACGCCCGTGTGTCTACCCGTGTGGACAAAATAAGGCTATTTACCAAGCCTTTTTGCCACCCATACTTACACCAACCTACACAACATTAAATTCACACTAATTCAAAACATATACATATAAATTCAAGGCACTTAATATAGCATAAATAAGTGCTTCACCATCATCAACATCCATAATCACATGCAACATATCATCATTCAACCATCAATAATCATAGGCCATACCATAGTGGCAATGACACTTACATGCATACATGAATAGATTTACATCAAAATTATCATTATGAGCCACATCTCATGGCCTTATACAAAATGAATCAAATATCATCCTAAGCCAACACATTTGGCTAAACCAATATGACATATAACCAAAAAGATCAAGTCCCTATGCATGCCATAATTCAAAGTAAATCTCAATATACCAAAATGTGTGGATAGTGTGGGCGATCCTTCGACAGTCTTTGTATCCCGAGCTGGATTTTTGACACTATAAAACAAGGGAAAAGAGAAGAGAGTAAGCTTTAAGCTTAGTAAGTCTATATGTAAACAATAAACATCATACCACATACTTATCAATCAAGAACATTACATACTAATCAAGAACAATTCAGATCCTCGTAGTTGTACTTACTTATTCTAAATCTTACCACATTCCAAATACATCACATAAACATTGCTCACATTTACATGCACTTATACCCTGCACTTGTCACCACATAACCACACATAATTTCACTTAGTATAAGTTTCTCGATGAACACTTCAGAATAATATCGGATACTCGATGGTTTCGCACACAGCCCATCATTAAATAATAACAGGGTGGTATCGCACACCGCCCACCATTAAATAATAACATGGTGGTATCGCACACAGCCCACAAAATATTCACATGTCCACGGTGGTATCGCACACAGCCCACCAACAACCACTTATTCAAAGATATTTATCTGTATTCTTTTTCTATTCCGAAGGTTCATCCGAGAATTCTCTCGCTATCTATCATTTCAGTGGATATTAATAATATCCATTCACCATTCACATAATGCATTAATATGTAAAAACATGAGTAAAAAGGATGTATTATTTACATATAAACATACCTCGATACAAAATATGTCAAATTTGAAGTTTAATCTGATACCTTGCCTTTTCCTCGGTCAAGGTTGATTCCACGTTCTTCTTGATCTATAATGATAAATTCACTCATTTAATCACCACATTATCGAGACATTCCAAAATTCCTACTTTTGCAAAATTATCATTTTGCCCCTAGACTTTCATAAAATTATAATTTTGCCCCTAGGCTCGTAAATCGATTTTCATCAAATTTCCTTATTAACCAAGCCTAGCTGAATATATTTTAAGCTTATAGCAACTCACAATTCCAATTATTTCACACATTTACTACCTATTTTACAACCTTTACAAAAAGGTCCATTTTAGGTATTTTCATGAAAAATCCTTTCACAAAAGTTGTTTATTAAACAACCAAGATTCATTTTCTTCCATAAAATTTCAGCAAACACATGAATAATCACATGGAAAAACCCTAGACTCTCAACCATTTTGCAAAATAGTCCCCCCATTAGCTAGCTTAAGCTACAAGGGTTCCAAAAGTACAAAAATTATAAAAAAAATAACCATCAAAAACACTTACTAGCAAATGCTCAAGTTGCTGAAAATTTTCAAGCTTCCATGGCTCTTTCTTGAGTGAAAAATTGGTGGAGAAGAGAAAATGAAAAAGATGATATCCTTTTTCTCTTTATTTTATTTTATTAATCAATTAAGTCACCAAATACTGCACCTAACCATTGACCATGTCATTTCTTTGTCCCTATGGCCGGCCAACACCCCTCTAAAGGCCTAATTGCTCATTAAGGACCTCCAATTTAATATTCTATAGCTATTTGACACCTTTTGCTTGTATAATAAAACTTTCGCACTTTATGCGATTTAGTCCTTTTTCGAAATTAAGCATGCAATCGCTACAATTAATGCACCAAATTTTTCATGCACTCTTATAATCATGATATAACACATAAAATAATATTAAAAATAATTTCTCCGGTATCGAATTAGTGGTTCTGAAACCACTGTTTCGACTAGCCCCAAAATCGAGCTGTTACAACTAATCATCACAAAGTTGAACTTTGATAAAGCCATAACCATCGGATATTTTTAAAATCAAAATGCCAAAATAAAGTCAACATTTCAACTGTATAGATAAATAATATTCCAACTATAAAACTATACCAAAATTTAAGAACACAACTCCTGCCAAATGATAAATACCTCAACGAGGTCTCAGAGTAATTTCGAAAGAAACATAACTCATCCACACTACAATCAATTGTAACAGAAGCAACACAGTCTTCTTGTACACTAAACAGAACAATGACCAGTAGGAATCGGATACCATCATCACATAAAGTCTATCATCATCTTTTCTTTAATAAAAGAAATGAAATACAAATGAAAGATAGGAAAATGCCGAACATAATCCAAACAGGTCAAAAAGGCCTTCGCCTACTTGTATCTTTAGCTATCGTACCACTTGCGATAAAAGTTTTACTTGAAAATAAATAACCTCATATACCTCTGAGATTTATCGAACACATAATATACCCAGATGGAACTAAGGCAGGTTACTCAACTATAATCACTGCACTTAGCTATCGGTACAATTGGAACATTATCTCATTGTCTAATTCTGTCATCATTAGGTTTATATTATTCCATCCACTATCATAAACCAACTCAGAAAAACTTCCAATTAGTACATTCTTTAGGTATCATACCTGTATGTTTTGTTTCATCGAAGTTGACTTCTTTAACCTTAGCCTTGCATAATCCGAATGATCTTCAAAATGATTGAATATCTCTTTTAGTTCTATCCTTACTTATCGACTCATTCTTTTATCTGGCCACCATAATAGTTGATCCGCTACTAAATTCTTTACTCTCTCATTTGTGAGTTCATTCAACATATATCTCATAAAATTTCATCATAACACACCAGTTGTTTTAGGGAATTTAACACACATATTCATGTTACACAAATTTTTCGATTATCTTATTCGAACAGACGCGTTTATATATACATTCCATAAATTTTGAAAAATTTTCTTATCGCATTCACCTAATCACACAAGTTAGGCACAATACATCATGTGAATGCCAAACAAACATGAATGCTTGTCATAATATAAACCTTCATTTAGCTTCACTTTCCCATATTAGTTTCATACATCAATTATCGAACTTTAAGTATCCATTTACAACATGTAATTTACTATCACATCCTGCCATACACAATATTTCTTTAATAAAATCATTCATTCAAGCTCAATTTTATATTCACTACAAATTTATCCTTCAAATCCTCGTACACTTTCATTTACTACACTTGGTCGAATTAGAGAATGTTTTACGATATTGGGTACTTCATTTTGCACAATATCATATTTCAACTATGGTCTTTCACATATACACATATTACACACCGAAGCCATAGCCCAGCTATGGTCTTATACGAAAATCACATAGTCACATTTTTCGCATGCTGCCATGGTCAACCCATGGTCTTTATCGTCAATTCATCACATGTCTCTAAACGAAAGTACCCGTTTCCAGCGTTCTACTCAGTTTACACATTTAATTCCTTTTTCATAACTTCTCAACATTTATAACATTTTATCTATTGCATAAAATCATCATAATTCATCGAAATATGACATTCAACCAGGATAGTAACATTGTACCCAAAATTCTCAAATTATAGTTATTTCATTCTATACATCATCACATGCATATTATGAAATCTTATTTGTACCTTACCATATTTCAACTTATCACAAACACATTTTCAAACATCTCAGTGTCAATATCAGTATTTTCGAAAATAGCTCGGTTGGAAAGCACCTCTGTCTCAACAAAATAATTTCGTTAGAGCCCGGAGATATCACACTATCACGGTCCACATATGGCATATATAGCTAGACTCTTACTCATACTAGGTTAGTCCGAGAACCAACTAAACCATAGCTCTGATACCACTAAATGTAACACCCCTTACCCGTGTTCAACACCGGAACAGGGTACGAGGCGTTACCGGATAATAACACTTGCAACTAAACAAATTCAAGGCATAAATTTTTGTTTAAAATTTAAAACTTTTATCTTATACCATCAAGTCCCTAAAACGGGCCTACGAGGCCCAAAACATGCTTTGGGAGCAATTCAGGACTAAACCAAGAACTTTTAAATCTATTGGAACATTTAGAAATTTCCTTGTTTTGGAGAGTCACACGCCCGTGTGGGCAGGCCGTGTCTCTGCCTTTGTGGCCAAGAAGTTGGCTATTTTCCAAGCCAATTTCTACCCTATCATGCCCATACTTGAGTATAACTTGAATGACACATTTCATGACATATTAAAGCTACCAAGACATCCACCACACACACGTAACAAGTCATAGCATACAATTTACTCAACCATGGAATGCATCATCATGAGTTTATAGCATAACCAATTTATTGGCCACATTAAATGGCCTTATACAACAATGAACTTCGAATATCATGTGTCATTATTCTAGGACAACTCATAGTAACATATACACATGACCAAGTTCTCTATACATGCCATAACCTTAAGTATAAAATCATCGATACCTAAATTGTAAGCTTGATAGTGTTATAGGTTCTTCGTCGACTTCCAACCTGAGCTAACCTCGACTTAAAATGGCGAAAGGGACCGAGTTGTCCAATATTCGTCTTTCCCCCGTTCTAAGTCCGAAACTCGTTTTTCTTTATTATTGAGCTTGAAAGCTTGAAAACCCTAGCCATGGTGTCCATAGCAACATTCAGCCAACACATGAAGAAGATGAACATGTTTTTGGCCTATTTTTCCTTTTTATTTCTTTTAATTACCAAATGACCAAAATGCCCTTCATTAAAACCTTTAGTATTTTATCCATCCTTGTCCATTTTTGTCCAAACTAAAATATAATGGTCTAATTGCCATTTAAGGACCTCTACTTTAAAAAACCCATTTCAAATAAGTACCTTAGCTTCTAGAACTCACATTTTTCACATATTGCAATTTAGTCCTAATTATCAAATTGGACACCCAATCGATAAAATTTCTTAACGAAAATTTCACACAATCATTCTATCACACTATAAACTTTAAAACTTAATCGCAATAAATTTTTCTACTTCAGATTTGTGGTTTTTCGAAACCACTATTTTGTTTAGGCACTAAATTAGGCTGTTACAATTTAAACTCTTAACTTCTCATACTTTCATAACCATTTTAATAGGAAATTGTGCAAATCTTTCCTTTTTCACACATGTCCAATGAATAAAAATTCAAGTGAAATAAACATCTTATCTCTCAATTTGATATGGCTTAAAAGCCTAACCCATGACTATCAATTGAATTTACCATGAATTTACACATCATAAACATAAACACTTAATCACAAGATTTCATAAATATTTTTAATAGACATTAATACCAATATTTCCTTCAATTCATATTCATTGAGTCACAATCAAGGCAAATAAAACATTTCATATCTCAATTCCATTTGGCCTAAAAGCCCTTTTTCGTAAGTATCAATCAACTTTACCATGTATTTATTCATCATACACATAAACCAATGATCACATGGTTAACTTAAAGTCACTTTCATAGTGATCATGAATTCATAATATCATGAAGTCAATGCTTATAAACTTTACGTACATACCTGTACCAACTCGTAACATAATCATTTACTTTCTTATCTTTGGGATAAATTTTGAATTTCCCGTTGAACCACTTGGAATACTAAATGATACTCGGGAATCACATACACATAAAATCATATCAATGCCATATCCCAGATAAAGTCTTACATGGGATCACATATTGATGCCTATAGCCCAGCTATGGTCTTACACGATTCTCATATCGATGCCATGTCCCAGACATGGTCTTACATGAAATCTCATAACGATGCCATATCCCAGATATGGTCTTACACGAAATATCATAACGATGCCATATCCCAGATATGTTCTTACACGGAAACTCAATCCCTAATGTCATGACATTTGTATCCTAACTATTCCTATGGTTCAACCGGGATTTCGAGGTATAAAATCTTCGTCGAATCGTCATCGAGTCAACATTAATAAGTACACAAAGACAATTACACAATTCATACAATATTAAAGCATTAAATACCTAATAATGTAATGCTTCATTATTTACACACGAACTTACCTCGAATGCGACAACGGCGAAAAGGACCTAACCATCAATTACTCGTTTTTCCCTCGTTCTAGGTCTGAACTTCATTTTTCTTGATCTAAAACATCACATTTAACTTATTTAATCATTATACTAATCAATTCAGTCCAAAAATCATATTTAGAAAAATTACATTTTTGCCCCTAAACTTTGTCATATTTACACTTTTGCCCCTAGGCTCGTAAAATGATTTTCATTCGATTTATTCATTCTTTAAGCCTAGCCGAACCATTTTCATGCTTATAGCAGCCCACAATATCCATTAAAACACACTTTTACTACATATTTTATAACTTTTACAAATTAGTCCTTTTAGGCATTTTCACCGAAAATCACTTAGTAAAAGTCGTTTCTCTAACCATAAACATGCATTTTCTACCATTAAACATCAAAATACACACATATTCATCATGTGTAAAAATCCTAGACTTTAACCATATCTCAAATTAGTGGTAGAAATAGATAGATCTTGTTACGAGGATTTCAAAAACATAAAAATCATTAAAAATGGGGCTAGAACGGACTTACAATCGAGATTGGAAGCTTGGAAAACCCTAGCCATGGTTTTTTCATGTAAAATTTGGCCAAGGAAGAAGATGGACAAGAAATTTTGGCTTTTATTTTGTTTATTAAGTCATTTAATTACTAAATGACCAAAATGCCCCTAACTTAAAAATATTCTATTTCACCTATTTCATGTCCATTTTTGTCCAAAAAATTATCCAATGGTCTAATTTCCAGCTAAGGACCTCTAATTTAAAATTTCATAGCAATTAGACACCTCTAGCTTCTAAAACTTAATTTTTGCACTTTTTACAATTTAGTCCTTTTGACTAAATTGAGTGCCCAAACGACGAAATTTTCGAACGAAATTTTCATGAAATCATTTCGTGAAATTGTAGACCATAAAAATATAATAAAGTAAATTTTCTTACATCGAATTTGTGGTCCCGAAACCACTGTTCCGACTAAGCCCAAAATCGGGCTGTTAGAATTATCTTCATATAAGATAGTTGTCATCTTTTCCTATAAAGGAAAATTACATATCTTCTGGATATGTTGGGTCAATAACCTTAGCCAAACACACTCTCGACTTGCCTCATGCATTGCAATTATTTCTGCATGATTTGAAGAAGTAGCAGTTAATGTTTGCTTTGTTGAACACCATGATATGGTAGTACCCTCACATGTAAATAAATATCCTGTTTGAGATCGACATTTATGTGGATCTGATAAGTATCCAACATCAGCATAGCCAACTAATAGGGATTTTGAATCATTTGAATAAAATAACTTCATACCAATAGTCCCTCTGAAATATCTAAATATATGTTTAATTCCATTCCAATGTCTACATGTTGGAGAAGAACTAAATCTTGCTAACAAGTTTACAACGAAAGCTATATCAAATCTTGTGTTGTTTGCAAGATACATCAATGCCCCTATGACACTTAGATATGGTACTTCAGGACCAAGAAACTCTTCATCATTCTTGCAAGGACAAAATTAATCTTTATTCACATCTAACGATCATACAACCATCGGAGTACTTAATTGGTTTCTTTATCCATGTAAAATTTCTACAATATCTTTTCCAAATAAGTTGATTAATGAACATGAATTTCACCTTTTAAATGCTCGATTTGTAAGCCAATATAAAACTTTGTTTTTCCAAGATCTTTCATTTCAAATTCTTTCTTTAAATAATTTATTGTATTTTGAAGCTCTTCAAGAGTTCCTATAATATTTAGATCATCAACATAAAAAACAATTATCACAAAATCTCATCCAAACCTTTTTATAAAGACACATGGACAAATTGGATCATTTTTGTAACCTTCATTTAACAAGTATTCACTAAGACGATTGTACCACAAACATCTAGATTGTTTTAATCTATAAAAACTTTTCTTTAATCTGATCGAGAAATTTTCTCAAGAAAGTCTATATCCTTCTTGGATTTTAAATCCTTCAGGGATTTTCATATAAATTTCACTATCAAATGTACCATATAAATAGGATGTAATAACATCCATTAGATGCATGTAAAGTTTTTCACGTACTGCCAGACTAATAATATATCTAAATGTGATTACATCCACCATAGGATAATATGTCTCTTCATAATTGTAACACCCCTAACCCGCATCCGTCGCTGGAATAGGGTTACGGAGCATTACTAGAGTTTATAGAATAATTTCACGCAATTCATGTCATTTACTATTCATATCCAAAACTAATCATATTGTTCCTTGAATGGACCCTCGAGGCCCAATATAAACATTGGAATCGAGTTGGGACTAAATCGGGAACTCAAAGAATTTTTTGTCAAATTTCCAAAATTTTTCCTAGATGCAGGGCACACACGACCCTGTGACCATAGGACACGCCCGTGCTGCAGGCCGTGTTCGACCCCGTGTAACTCTCTGGCTTGTGCCACACGACTAGCCACACGCCCGTGTGCTAGGCCGTGTGGTTAATTTAATTTTCCATGGCATGTTTCACACGGCCAATACACACGTCCGTGTTCTAGGCCGTGTAGCACACACGGCTGAGACACACGCCCGTGTGCTCAATTCTGAGCATTCTGTTTCTTAAATTTAAGATGCAGGGGACAAATGGCCAAACCACATGCCCATGTGCGGTGTCAGTGTCACACACTGTCCAAGACACACGCCTGTGTGTGTCTACTCAGGACAAAATAAAGCCATTTCCTAGCTTTAATTCTCACCCAAATTTGCCAATAACCTACACCAAAACTTACAAGTATATACCGGCCAATTCAAGCATTAAATCCAAGTCAATTCTAATATCTAATATGATATTTTATCATATGCATTCATGTTTATATTCTTACCCTTGTTTAACTTATATGTTAAGCATAAATTGATCAACCATACTTAATATACTTAACACATAGGTATTTGTCATAATATAACCTTATAAATACACCAGAACAAATCACTACTAGCCATTCCAATAGCTAGTTTACAAACAACATTTATAAACCAACAATGGTAAAGTTACCTATACATGCCATTATACCAAAATAAGTTTACTATTTATACCAAAACAAGCTAGTGGATAGTGTGATGTTTCTCGGACCGATTTCCAACCTTCGCGAGCTTTCGTACACTATAAAAACAGAGAAAATAAAACCTAGTAAGCACTTAATGCTTAGTAAGTTCGTATAATAGGAAATAAACTTACCAGTCACATTCATTAAAATAATCTTACAATAACATGCTTTCCATTAATTTGACAATTTTACCTAAACACATACACTCAAATAAGTAAGTTAATTACATAATTCACATGTATATCAAATAAGCATAGATGAGCTCATCATGTTACAAATTTTCAGGTATTTTAGGATTATTCGAAATATAATTCATTTAAATCTCATAATTTCTCATTTCAAGAGTTTATCCGTTGAATCATTGAATTATCGATGGATACTCAGGTAGTACACTCAAGGTGTACAAAACTATAAACCGTCAACTCATAATCAGTGGTACCCATTAGGGAATGTAATCAGAGAGCACACTCTCGAGCCATATATCAGGATGCTCAAATGAGCCATGTAACAGGACACTTATCCGGGCTAAACAGGAAGCTCATAGGAGTTAATATCAGGGAGCACCGGATAAGGAAACAGAGAGTTCAAGTGAGCCATGTCAGGAAGCCTATAAGAGCTTATATCAAGACGCTCACGTAGAGCTGCGTTTGTGTCCGCATTATATGCTGGATCACAACCGATCGAGTCATGTAAAAGGATGCTCACACAGAGCTGTGGTAGTGCGCAACACATGCTAAACCACTACTGATCAGGATGCTCGCAGGAACTATATATCAGGATACTCGAGAGGGCTATATCAGGATTACTCGTTCGAGCTAAATCCATTCTGCAACATATGCAGAATCACATTCAAATACGGGAAATCACACGTATCCATCAAATTTCATTATTCAAACGGAACTTAACTCCTTATGAACATTTCCGATCATGTAATCATTTCATGTATTTATAACTTTTATATAATTCACATAAACACATACTAAATTCATTCCAAATGTAACATTCAATTCAACCATATTAACATGTATGGTTAAGTTACACAAACCTACCTCGACACTTGTTCGTGTATATAAAAATCTACTAATCCGAAACTTTTTCTTTTCCTCGATCTAGCTTCGAATTTGAGTTGTCCGGATCTATATAAATGAATTTAACCATAAATTTATCATATTTCATATTCAATTGAGTTCAAATTACACTCTAGGCAAAATTACCATTTTGCCCCTAACTTTTCATAAATTCAAATTTCGTCCTTAGGCTCGGAAAATGAAATTCATGAAATTTAATCCTTATTCCAAGCCTAACCAAATTTTAGTATAACATTTACAGCATATATATTTCATAAAAATTCAGAATTTTTCTTCAATATTAACAACTTTACAATTTAATACCTAAATCACATTTTTATCAAAATTCACTTTGTAAAAGTTGTTTATCTATCAACAACCTTTCATTTTCTACCATAAATTTCAAATTTCAGCATATTCATCCATGGAAAAAATTCTATACTTTGATAACTTTTCAAATTAATCCCCAAAATAGATAGATTAAACTATGCCGATTTCAAAATTATAAAAATTACTAAAAACCGGACTTGAATACTTACCCAGTTAAGTTTGATTAGTTTCTTCTCTCTCTCCTAGGGTTTCCATGCAAATTTTTGGGGAAGATGTTATAAAATAAGATGATATTTCTATTATCATCTTTTAATTATTTTAGTTTCCAATTTAGTCCTTAGTCTTTTCTAATTTTTCCATGTTTGAATCACCAAAAATATCTACTAACTTTTCTTTAATGGTCTAATTACCATATAAGGACCTCAAGTTTTGAATTCCATAGCTATTTAATCCTTCTAGCTACTAGAATTCAACTTTTACATTTATGCAATTTGGTCATTTCCATAATTAAGCACATAATCGGTAAAATTTTCTTATCAGAATTTTCATATGACATTCCTATCATAATGCAAACCATACAATAATATTAAAATAAATTTTCTTTCCAGCTCGGATTTGTGGTTCTGAAATCACTGTTCCGATTTCACTGAAAATGGGCTGTTACAACTCTCCCCCTTAAGAATTTTCGTCCTTGAAAATCTTACCAATAAAGATATTTGGATATTTCTTTCTTATGGTATCCTCTGGTTCCTTGGTAGCTTCTTCTATACCTTGTCGTTGCCAAAGAACTTTTACTAAAGCCACCTTTTTGTTTCTTAACTCTTTTGTTTCATGGGCCAAGATTTTAATCGTTCTTCACTGTATGTCATATCAGGCAGAATCTCTACCTCTGACGGAGGAATAACATGTGAAGGATCTGATCGATATCGTCGCAACATAGACACATGAAAAACATTATGAACCCAATCAAGTTCTGGTGGTAAGGCTAACCGATATGCAACAGGTCCAATTCTTTCTGTGATTTCATATGGCCCAATGAATTTTGGACTCAATTTTCCTTTACGGCCAAACCGTAGAACTTTCTTCCAAGGTGATACTTTCAAGAATACCTTGTCACCAACCTGAAATTCTATTTCTTTCCGTTTAAGATTAGCATAGGACTTTTGACGATCAGAGCTGCTTTCAAGCTATTTTGAATTACCTTTACCTTTTCTTCTGTTTCATGGACTAAGTCAACTCCGTGTATCTTTTTCTCACCAAGTTTTGTCCAATACAATGGAGTTCTACATTTGCGACCATACCGAGGTTCATATGGTGCCATTTTAATACTGGACTAATAACTATTATTGTAAGCAAATTCAATTAAAGGAAGATATTTTTCCCAGTTACCTTCAAATTCCAAAATACAACACCGAAGCATATCTTCCAAAATCTGTATTACACGTTCGGATTGACAATCAGTCTGGGATGGAATGCAGTGCTGAAATGTAACTGTGTACCTAGAGCTTCTTGTAGCTTACTATAGAATCATTGTAACACCCCTAACATGTGACCGTCGCCGGATTAGGGTTAAGAGGTATTACTACTCTTTTCCGAACATTTCATATCAAATCACAACCAAAAATAACAATTCACATTCATATAGTCCCTTAAATAGGTCAATGAGACCTTAAACACGAGTTAGAAAGGGGTCGGGACTAAACCAAAACACATATGAAAATTTCTGAAATTCAAACATTTTTCTAAGTTACAGAGGTCACACGCCCGTGTGGGTAGGCCGTGTGCCTCTCACGGCCTCTAACACGCCCGTGCGTCCAAGCCGTGCCAAAACAGGGCATACATACTGACTTGTTCACACGGCCTGAGACATGCCCGTGGTCGACATTGACTTGCACCACACGGCCAGTCACACGTTCGTGTGTCCAACCCGTGGTCGAGCCTGACTTGTTTCAATTTGCAAACTCGAAAGACACGGTCTAGCCACACGCCCGTGTGCTCAACCGTGTGGGCAATTATAGGCCATTTTCAAGGCCAAATTACCAACCACTCTTTGGTATCATCTATAGACATCAAATCAATACCAATTCATGCCTCAAATGCAACCAAAACATACTATTTCAAGCACCAAATAATCATCAATTATACCATCTATTCTTATACTCAATTTCTACTCAAATAAGTCCATCCAAGACACTTAATTTCACAACCCAAAACATATAGATCAAGCATTATATAAACCTTACCACAATTCACATTTAAACCACAATTTTCATCACTCATTTAAGCATGAAACTTACCAAATTCATCACTCACTTAACCACATATATATACTAGCATCATTCAACTTTTAAGCCATATCTGATGACAAGGTTTATACAACTCAAAACATGCCACATTCAATAGCCTATACATGCCATATACCACATATATATACATCTTTCAAAATACTAAAATAGATGGCCGATAGTGTGATTAAGTCACTGACGATCCCTGGATCCGAGCTAGCTTTAATCGACATCAGAAAGCAGAGAAACACATCACACAGTAAGCTTAAGAGCTTAGTAAGTTCATAACATAATACATTCAATTTAATAAATCAAATACAATATACAAAGTGAATCTATTACATAGATCAACTCTTAAATATTCACACCATATCATCCATAGCTAAAATACTCACTCAACCATTCATAATTCCATATACAATTTCATCAACCACAAAGGTTCAATAAATACCTTAATCAACGCATAGTTATTCACCATCCATACTACTCAATGCTGGATATTACATTTCAATCAACATTTGTTATTCATTTGATTTAATCGCACACTTAGTGCCAATTTCGTAGCCGAAGCATAAATGTCATCGCACACCTAGTGCCTGTACTTTAAACCGAACTTATCTCGGTATCACACACACAGTGCCAAATCAATAAGCCGGAGCTTCTACTATTTCGCACACACAGTGCCAATCATCTTTGTCTCATTTCAAATTACGCACACATAGTGCCTCGTTACTCAATTTTCATATATAACATTGCTATTTCATTAACTATACAATTCATTCATTTCTCGTCACATAGATATAAATTTAACAACTTATATTATATCTGAACTTACCTCGGACGTCGAAATACCGAAACTAGCTGATCAATCGAGTACTTTGTCTTTGCCTCGATCTCGATCCAATCTCTCCTTTCTTGGTCTATCCATATTCAAATTTTGGCATTTTACAAAATAGCCCTCACATTTTCACATTTCGACACTTTAGTCCCTATTTCATAAAATCATCAAATACACAAAATTTCATTCCACCCATGCCTAACCGAATTCTCCCTATGTCCATACAAGCCCACACATTTCATTTATTTCACATTTTAGTCCCTCAAAATACTATTTTAACAAATTAGTCCAAATTACTCAATTTCACCAAAAATTCAAAGACAAAACATGTTAATCTTTCACATATCTTTCATATTTCATCATCAACTATCACAAAGCTTAAACATTCATCAATGGCATATCTCAAATTCACCATCAAATTCTAAAATTAGAGCATGGGCTAGCTAGAGCACAAAGCAACAATCACAAAAACGTAGAAATTATCAAAAACCGAGTAAAAAACATACCTCAATTTAGCTAAATGAGTTCCGAATATAACAAAGCTTCCAAGCCCTAACTATTTTCTTATTTTCGGCTAGAGAATTGAGAAAAGATGAACATTCAATTGGTTTTGTTTTATTAATGTTTACTTATTTTACTAATTACCAAACTAACCTTTTTATTTTCATTTAGATTTCACTATCTCTTGGTTTTTATGTCCATGTAATATTTCAATGGAATAATAACAACATAAGGACTCCTCACTTTAAAAGCCATAACAATCTAGCACTTTAACATTCAGCACACAGCTTTTGCATTTTATGCGATTAAGTCCTTTTTGCTAATTAAGCACACAATCGATAAAATTTTTGCACAGAACTTTCACACATGCTCAATCACATATTATAAACACCAAAAATAATATTAAAATATTTTTTCGACCTCGAATTTGTGGTCTCGAAACCACTTTTTTGACTAGGGTCTATACCGGGCTGTTACAACTCTCCCCCTTAGGGATTTTCGTCCCCAAAAATCTTACCAGTGAATAGGTTTGGATATTGCTCTCTCATAACATTTTCAGGCTCCCACGTAGCCTCTTTAACTCCGTGTTTGTGCCACAAAACCTTCACTAAAGAAATTTTCTTGTTTCTCAACTCTTTGGTCTCACGTGCCAGAATTCAAATCGATTCTTCACTATACGACAAATCTGACTGAATCTCAATCTCAGAAGGAGCAATTACATGCGATGGATCAGATCTGTATCTTCAAAGCATTGATACGTGAAATACATTATGAATTTTCTCTAATTCAGGTGGCAACAACAACTTATAAGCAACTGGCCCAATTCTTTCGATGATTTGATACGGCCCGATGAACCTCGAACTCAGCTTACCTTTTCGACCAAATCGAAGTATTTTCTTCCACATAGACATTTCCAAAAACACTTTGTCACCAACCTCAAATTCGATATCTTTTCATTTCAAGTCTGCATAAGACTTCTGGCGATCTGATGCTACTTTCAAACTGTCACGGATCACTTTCACCTTCTGCTCAGTCTCTTTTATCAAATCAACTCCGTGAATCTTATTTTCACTCAGCTCAGTCCAATACAATGGAGTTCGACATTTTTGACCGTAAAGAGCCTCATACGGTGCCATTTTAATGCTAGATTGAAAACTATTATTGTATGCAAATTTAATCAACGGTAAATGCTTTTCCTACGTACCTTCAAATTCGAGAACACAACATCTCAACATATCTTCGAGAACCTGAATGATCCGCTCGGATTGTCCATCCGTTTGCGGATGAAATGCAGTACTAAAATGTAACCTTGTGCCTAAAGCCTCTTGCAATTTCTTCCAAAACCGTGAGGTAAATCTTGGATCTCTGTCAGATACAATAGATAGTGGCACCCCGTACAATCTCACAATCTCAGCAATATACAGTTCAGCTAATTTATCAAGTGAATAATCTGTTCTCACTGAACAAAATGAGCTGATTTCATCAATCTATCAGCTATCACCCAGACCGCATCTTTCTTTCTCGGAGATAAAGGCAATCCCGACACAAAGTCTATCGTGATTCTCTCCCATTTCCACTCAGGAAACATAATCGGCTGTAACAAACCGGATGGGACCTAATTTTCAGCTTTAACTTGCTGACAAACCAAGCTTCTCGAAACAAACTCTAAGATGTCCCGTTTCATACCATGCCACCAATAAAACTGTTTCAGATCGTTATACATTTTTGTACTCCCCGGATGAACAGTCAAACGACTATTCTGAGCTTCGTTCAAAATTAGCTCAATCAACTCTGAATTCCTCGGAACACAAATCCGATCTATGAATCTCAAACAATCATCGTTATCAACTCGAAATTCTGAATCAGAATTCAAACCACATTGAGTTCATTTTGCTATCATCTCATCATCACTTTTCTGGGCATCACAAATCTGACGTATAAACATCGTCCTAACTTTCAACTCAGCCAAAACCGAACCATCATCACATAGATCTATCTGAGTACTCGTTGCTCGCAAAACACATATAGACTTTCGACTCAAAGCATCAGCAACAACATTAGCTTTACTAGGATGATAATCTATCACAAGCTCGTAGTCTTTCAAAAGCTCTAACCATCATCAACTATCACAAAGCTTAAACATTCATCAATGAAATATCTCAAATTCACCATCAAATTCTAAAATTAGAGCATGGGCTAGCTAGAGCACAAAGCAACGATCATAAAAATGTAGAAAATATCAAAAACTGAGTCAAAAACATAATTTAGCTAAATGAGTGCCGAATATAAAAAAGCTTCCAAGCCCTAACTATTTTCTTATTTTCGGCTAGAGAATTGAGAAAAGATGAACATTCAATTGGTTTTGTGTTATTAATGTTTACTTATTTTACTAATTACCAAACTAATCTTTTTATTTTCATTTAGATTCCACTATCTCTTGGTTTTTATGTCCATGTAATATTTCAATGGAATAATAACAACATAAGGACTCATCACTTTAAAAGCCATAACAATCTAGCACTTTAACATTCAGCACACAGCTTTTGCATTTTATGCGATTAAGTATTTTTTACTAATTAAGCACACAATCGATGAAATTTTCACACAGAACTTTCACACATGCTCAATCACATATTATAAACACAAAAAATAATATTAAAATATTTTTTTGACCTCATATTTGTGGTCTCAAAACCACTGTTCCAACTAGGGTCTATACCGGGCTGTTACAATTATGATGTAAATCGAGGATCTCCATATGAAATAATGGAGACAGGCACTCCATGCAATCTAACAATTTCAGAAACATATAATTCAACCAATCTATCTAAGGAATAATCCATGCGTATTGGAATAAAGTGTGCAGATTTTGTTAACCGGTCAACGATTACCCAAATGACATCTTTCTTCTTCGGAGACAGGGGTAATCCCGATATAAAATCCATAGTAATTCTTTCCCATTTCCACTCCGATATCATAACTGGTTGTAATAATCCTGATGGCACCTGATGTTCAGCTTTTACTTGCTGACATATCAAACATTTAGATACAAATTCAGAAATATCTCGTTTCGTTCCCGGCCACCAGTACAGTTTGTTACTACCAGGATGAATAGACATGGTACCATTATGAGCTTCATAAAAAATCTTCTGTACTAGTTCCGAGTTCTTCGATATACATATTCTGCCTCTGAGTAATAAACAATCCTCAGTTCCAATCTGAAATTCTGAATCACAATTCAACTCACATTGTACCCATTTAGCTCGTAGTTTATCATCTCTTTTCTGAGCTTCAGAAATCTACTGCAAAAATATCGATCTAGCTTTTAACTCAGCTATGATTGAACCATCATCAGATAACGACAATCGGGTATTCATTGCTCGTAAAGCAAACAGGGATTTTCTGCTCAGAGCATCTGCAACCACATTGGCTTTTCCTGGATGGTAGTCAATAACCAAATCATATTCTTTCAATAACTCAAGCCACCTGCGTTGTCTTAAGTTCAAGTCTTTCTACGACATCAAATACTTCAAACTCTTATGATCAGTGAATATGTGACATTTTTCACCAAACTGATAATGCCGCCAGATTTTCAATGCAAACACAATGGCTGCGAATTCAAGATCATGTATCGGATAATTTCTTTCATGTGGTTTTAGTTGTCTTGAAGCATAGGCTACTACGTTACCTTCTTGCATCAATACACAGCCTAAACCATTTAATGATGCATCACTGTACATTACGAATTCCTTACCCGATTCAGGCTAAACTAACACAGGTGCTTCTGTCAATAAGGCTTTCAACCTATCAAAACTTTACTGACATTTATGAGACCACTCGAATTTCTCATCTTTCTGTAATAAACAAGTCATCGGAGAGGCTATCATTGAGAACCCTTTTACAAACCTCCGATAGTATCCAGCAAGTCCCAGAAAACTTCTGACTTCAAACACATTCTTTGGTGACTTCCAATTAACAATAGCTGAAATTTTGCTTGGATCTACTCGAATACCTTCTGCAGATACAATATGTCCGAGAAAACCAACTTTCCGTAACCAAAATTCACATTTACTAAATTTGGCATACAATTACTTCTCACGCAAAGTTTGCAACACTATTCTCAAATGATCAGCATGCTCATTTTCATCTCGAGAATATACCAAAATATCATCAATAAATACCACCACAAACCTGTCTAGATACTGTCTGAAAATTCTGTTCATCAGATCCATAAACACTGCAGGTGCATTTGTCAAACCGAATGGCATTACAAGAAACTCATACTGCCCATACCTGGTTCTGAAAGATGTCTTTGGTACATCAGAATCTTTTACTCGTAGTTGATAATAGCCAGAACGGATATCAATCTTTGAAAATAAAATAGCACCTTTCAACTACTAAATAAATCATCAATTCGAGGCAATGGGTACCTGTTCTTTATTGTGACTTTGTTGAGCTGTCTATAATCAATGCACAGCCTCAACGATCCATCTTTCTTCTTTATAAACAGAACCGGTGCACCCTAAGGTTAGAAACTAGGTTGAGCAAAACCTCTGTCAATCAGTTCTTGCAACTGTGCTTTCAACTCTCTTAACTTAGCAGGAGCCATTCTATAGGGTGCTATAGATATCGGTGTTGTTCCCGATACAAGATCTATAGAGAACTCCACTTCTCTAAGCAGTGGTAAACTAGGTAATTCCTCTAGAAATACATCAGGAAATTCACAAACAACTGGCACAAACTAAATCTTCGACTCAGATACTTTAGTATCCAACACATATGCAAGATAAACATCATAACCCTTTCTGACATATTTCTGTGTTGATATTGCTGAAATCACATTAGATAACCCATCCAATCTATCAGATTCAACATGGACTAACTCACCATTCTGACATTTCAACACAATATACTTTTGTTTACAATTTACCATTACATCACGCTGAGTTAGCCAATCCATACCCAAAATAACATCAAATTCATCAAAGGGCAATAGCATCAAATCAGTCGAGAAACAATAAACTTTTACCATCAACGGCCAATTTTTACAAATTTTATCTACCATAACACACTGGCCCAGGGGGTTTGATACTTTAACCACAAATTTAGTAAATTCAACTGGAAAATTTTTAACAGACACTAATTTCATGCATATGTATGAATTTGTTGAACCAGGATCATTCAAAGCAGTGATATCAGTATTAAGTAAATAAAATGTACCAGTAATGACATATGGTGCAGAAGCATCTTCTCTAGCACGAATAGCATATTTTCTAACCAGTGCTCGTGCTTCAGATTTAGCTGTTGTATCCCTTGTAGTACCTCGACTACCACTAACATTGCCGAGGTGATGGGGTGGTCTGCCTCTTGAGGTGGGATTACTCGGCTTTGAATGTAACATCCCCAAACCCAGCCCACAAGCCCTGACCGGATCTGGTATGTCACTACGGAAAAACGGTTGAAAATTTGTTAACTTTTGAATACTATGTTCATTTAAAATCTATTAAATAAAATAAGCTTGATATAAAATATCCGAATTAAAACTTTATTATAAGTTATTATAATATAAATCATTTGTAAAAATACTTCTAAGTAAACACAAACTTCAACAACCATAAATAGAGTACTTTAAATCAACAAAGCCCTTATTACATCAAATAAATTCCCAAAATACGGATAATATAAAAATCATTATTAATTAACTAAACAAGTAAAACATCTACTACGCATGAAAATCGCTTCGCATGGCCACCTTTGTATCTACTCCAACCCGGTCCATTAATCACGACTCACCGCGCGATGTTTAAAAAGTTGGGTGAGTCGGACGGACTCGATGTGTAATTAACCACCTAAATCCACCCACATGCTAACCACAAAATAACCCATGCATCGATATGTCATATTCGGATCATATCACATTCTGGGCTTGGCCCATACACATAACATTTATCAAGTAACCGGGTAATTAGCCACATACCCTCCACATACTGGGCTTAGCCCATTCCTCATTTAAGTCCACATTCACATGTGTTCACATACCACAATTATGCAATAATGAATCCCGACCCAAGCCTAAGGTCCATCCTCTACACACCCCCTTATCCAGCCTACCACACACCAGGGGATTATTAAATCACCCTCTCCTTTTAACTCCACAAAGGCAACCAATGCCATCCACGATGTAGCGTATAGCTAACATCAAACCACGATGGAGCACACAGCAATCCATCAAGCCACGATATGGCATAGAGTCGATATCAATCAAGGTAACCACGCGAACTAAATCGCAAAGATCCACAACGCGACCTCGATCGGCGCCAATCCACGATGTAGCACAAAGTCGACATCAACCACATACTCAAGTACACGGGTCCTTCTTTCATAACCCACCCATGCACATGTAACATGATATAACGACAATATGATGCATGTGCATGTCATTCACAAATATAGGCATACACTCATATTTAAATAAATGACAACAATATTTACAATGTGCTACTTACTCGATCATCGTCATACCCCTTTTAGGGTATCTATCACACTTTTACCACGCACTTATTAGTAAGCATATAACATAAGCAGATATCACACAAAACCCTAAACAATGGCTAACTACACACCTTATTACTTGGAGTTCTAGACTCTCGATCCTCGACGCTATCGTTTAGTGAGACTACGGCTGTTTGCCTAACGTTTTCTGTTCTTTGGCCCACACCCTCGGTGGCCAATCCCGAACCGCCGAGACAAACTCTTTTCTTAAACTTCGGATAGGAGCTTTCTTGTCCTCCTTGACTGGTATTGGTCTCCATCAAAAGCTTAATCGAGATAAACGAGTTAAACCTCCAAGTCATAAACTAAATGTTGAACCTTTACCAAATATTGCTTACCAAAATATCTTGAATCCGGAGAATTGATCTATGTCCCTAAATATCCTTGCTCCTACACCAACCAATCACTAAGATGAGCAACATAGGCCATTCGGCCAAACCAAGCGAATCTCAAAGGGTTAACACATATCTCCCACCTCAAGGTGATTTGATTTCCAATCAAATCTCAGACTACTGGAATGGTCCTTTTTGCAATCGACCACACCCTAAAACGCATAAATGATTAGCCTTAATAGCCTTCGGCTTTCGAATAATAAAAGAATAATTACAACATGGATCTTTACCACCACTTACCAAATCTGACTACCAACAGTTGAGGAGAAGAATCCGAAGAAATCCACACCACCCCTAGAATTCGGCCAAGGTGCAAACTAATAGGAGAGGAGAAGTTTCGGCTACCAAGGGATTAAAAGAGAATTAATAAAGAGCAACCACTGATTAAATGGTCAAAGAAGAAATCGGCAAGGGTATATGCTGCTTGGGGGTTTTCGGTTTCAATAAAGAAAAAGAACTAAAATTTACTTGGAGGTTCGGTCAACAAAGTATAAAAATATAAAAAGGAAATCAATGAGAAGTATTTTTAAGAAGAGTGAACTACAATTTGGAAAAAAAAGAGCACACCACCCTTAAATAATATTCGGCTACTCCCCCACCTGAAGAACCCAAGTTTCGGCCATCACCTATGGCCACTAATTCAAATTAATTTGAATTAAACAACTCCTATATTAATCTATTTAAAATAGCTTGAATGGTTTCAACAATTATCCCCACTTAATCCAATAAATAATAATAATAATCCTATACCTAAAATAGCTAAGCAGATAAATAAATAAACTAATAATAAAACTTCATCCAATATCACCACTTTAAAAAAAAAAACAAAGCAAAAGACCACCCAAATACCTTTGGCCGGCCACCAAATCCTCTTTAATTCTAATCCAATTTCCTTTCCTATTTAAACTCATATTTTATCACCTAATCCTATTAAAAAAACCCATCCAATAGCAAATGCATTATCTCTTACTTCTAATTTAAAACCAACTAAAATAATCCTATATTTATCTAAAATAATAAACTAACAAAGCTATCCACCAGCCGAAATAAAAGAAAATGATTAATCAACCTTGGTTTAATCCTTATCCAATGAAGCTCCATGTGCCGTCCCACCTTCAAATTTGTTTGCCAAAAAGAATAGAATAAAATTAAACTCCAAAACGCAACTCTCTTGGTTCGAACTCGGAACCACCTTTGCCGCACACCTCTCCTCCAAAGCCCTGTGCCACTCGGCCACATTGTATTTCATGACATAAGGCCCCAACATTTATCTTTAAACCCTTCTTATCTCAGCCCATAACCGCATATGAAAAATAAAACGCCAAAATGTCTGTTGTTGCCCCCTCGAACCAAAGCCCTTGCTCTCCTTCAGCGCCTAAGTGGCGCATGAGAGCCACTTCGCCGATTGGACTTTCATGTCCACCAACCTGCCACTTATTTTAAGGCCTTCTTGCCCTATTCCCTTTTACACTAAAATCCAAAATTTCCAAAGCCTTCCCCTTTCATCCGAGCATTCTTAAAACTCTAAAACACATCCAAAAACACCCCAAAAATCTTCCAACACTGAATTATACTCAAATTGCATAGCCCCTAAATCGGGGTGTTACAATTCTACCCTCCTTAAAAATAATTTCGTCCTCGAAATTACTTTACTAACAAACGTCCATACAACCTATCTTACCACCTTACGCTTATGTCGCGCACTCTGATCTTACTAAGGCTATCGTGACCTACACAATCTCTAAGTTCACGCTCAAAATTCAAACACCTCTCTTAGCGACACCAAAACTAATTCACGAGCAAGCAAAGCAATTAAAACATGTACCAAAGCAAAGGAGCTTACCCGTTATCACATCCTTGGTGACTGACCGGAACCATTCCTTCCATGGCTTGAACCACGACCTCTCGTCGCCGAGGACAATTCTTAACCGGATGTGCCTTAGATCCACACCAAAGCATTCTTTACTATTTCCCCAACACTCTCTGTGTGAGGTCTTCCACATCGAACACAAGAACGATTCCGATCCACCGGTACAAGTGCACTTACGTGGTTCTCGGTCCTTGGTCTTTTCTCGGACATTACCAAGCGTCGTTGATGGTCCAAAACTTCTCTTATTCTCGCTCCTATTCTTCTCTCGGTTTTCTCTTATAGTCTTCTTAACCTCTTCAATGATCCGAGCTTTCTCCACCGAATGGCGAAGTCCCTTTCTCTGCGGAGCGATCAACTCCCGCAACTCATCTCGCAGACCCATCTTGAATCAAACACTCCTTTCATAGTCGAGCCACGATTCCCTTGGCGTCGACTTAGTCGCCAAATTCCACTTCATATTTCGCTACCGACTTATTCCCTTGTACTAGATTTAGAAACGCTTTCCTTTGCGAGTCCAAATAAGCGCTCCTACGTACTTCCCTTCAAACTTGGCCTTAAAGTAATCCCAATCCGGTCGATCTGCGGTACACCTTGTTTGACGGTGAGCCACCAACGATAAGCTTCGTCACGGCTACAACGAAACAACACCCTTCGACTTTTCTTCATCCGTGCGGTCCAAATCGCCCATGATTCTTTCGATCGCTTCTAGCCAATACTCCGCTACGTTTGGAGCTACTCCGGATACCCCTCTAAAGATCTCACTCCGTTCAATCTAAGCCTTTCGATCATCGACTTTCGAGTTCCATTTCCCTACTAGCTCCTGCTACTCGTTCTAGCACTCGTAACATGGCCCGCGATCTCTGCGTCATCTTCACCTATCCGATCTTGCTCCTCTGCGCCCACCGCTTTGGTGGCGGCACTTCACTCTCGACCCATGGCGGACCCTCACCGTTTCCGATCTTTGCCAATCTACCTCTACCGCGTCCCTAGAACTCATCTCTATCGTCGCGATTTAATCGATTAAGAGTTTTATGCATTAGTATTTGTTCCATTTGTTTAACCGCGAACAATTTTATGAAAAGAATTTCTAGAGGTAGTTCTTTCGATCACACAAATTTTCAGTTCAAGTTCCCTATTCTATTTGAAATATCACATTCATCCATAAGGACACATCCATTCATCAACAAGAACACATTCATCACTAGCGACACCTTCATTTCCCAATGAAGCCACATTCCTTCCTCGGTGAGAGGCACATTCGGTGGTATCTACCACCCACATTCACTATCCGGACATTTCGCCTGCTTTTACGAGGGGTATTTTTGTCATTTTCCTACAGGGGTATTTTTGGTAATTTTGTAAATCGAGAAAACATCTTTCAAAATCAAATTTAGAGTTTACAAACCAAAGGGGTAAATTTTGGAAATTTTAAAACTAAGGGTTTTAAAATAATAAGGCTAATCCCTTCGGGTTTTAATAATCGGTTTAGCCTATGAACGAGTCCTCTTGGTTAGGTGAACCGTAGCTACGCACTGTAGGATTCGAGTAAAGAGGAGGTGAGTCGCTAGGACTGCTAAGTACCAAGCTCTTCATGAATACCAATCCTCGACATGCGTCTGATGGTTGCCACACCTTAACTTTCGGTGACTTACTTCACGAGTTTGTTTAGTAACCTTAAGTCTTATGCATGTGTTTGAGTAGACTAGTCCTAGGGTTCAATAGCCCTAATGTTCTAATCTACGAGCCCATAAAAGCCCATATAGCTCATATACACAATTCACTTGTAAGTCCAAGTACTTACCGTGGACTTCGGCCGAGGTACAGGGGCCATGCCAGAATAACCTGAAAATATTTCCTAAAAATCCATATTTTTGAAAAGCCCATTTGAAAATGTTTTTGGGCCCAAAACCCTCAAAGCCGAGTTTTGAACCGGGCTTTGATACCAAACTGTAACATCCCCAAACCCGGCCCACAAGCCCTGACCGGATCTGGTATGTCACTACGGAAAAACGGTTGAAAATTTGTTAACTTTTGAATACTATGTTCATTTAAAATCTATTAAATAAAATAAGCTTGATATAAAATATCCGAATTAAAATTTATTATAAGTTATTATAATATAAATCATTTGTAAAAATACTTCTAAGTAAACACAAACTTCAACAACCATAAATAGAGTACTTTAAATCAACAGTGGCCCTTATTACATCAAATAAATTCCCAAAATACGGATAATATAAAAATCATTATTAATTAACTAAACAAGTAAAACATCTACTACGCATGAAAATCATACATGGCCACCTTTGTATCTACTCCAACCCGGTCCATTAATCACGACTCACCTGCGATGTTTAAAAAGTTGGGTGAGTCACACGGACTCAGTGTGTAATTAACCACTGAAATCCACCCACATGCTAACCACATAATAACCCATGCATCAGATATGTCATATTCGGATCATATCACATTCTGGGCTTGGCCCATACACATAACATTTATCAAGTAACCGGGTAATTAGCCACATACCCTCCACATACTGGGCTTAGCCCATTCCTCATTTAAGTCCACATTCACATGTGTTCACATACCACAATTATGCAATAATGAATCCTGACCCAAGCCTAAGGTCCATCCTCTACACACCCCCTTATCCAAATTACCACACACCGAGGGATTATTAAATCACCCTCTCCTTTTAACTCCACAAAGGCAACCAATGCCATCCACGATGTAGCGTATAGCTCACATCAAACCATGATGGAGCACACAGCAATCCATCAAGCCACGATATGGCATAGAGCCGATATCAATCAAGGTAACCACGCGAACTAAATCGCAAAGATCCACAACGCGACCTCAGTCAGCGCCAATCCACGATGTAGCACAAAGCTGACATCAACCACGTACTCGAAGTACACCCGGTCCTTCTTTCATAACCCACCCATGCACATGTAACATGATATAACGACAATATGATGCATGTGCATGTCATTCACAAATATAGGCATACACTCATATTTAAATAAATGACAACAATATTTACAATGTGCTACTTACACGATCATCGTCATACCCCTTTTAGGGTATCTATCACACTTTTACCATTGCACTTATTAGTAAGCATATAACATAGCGGATATCACACAAAACCCGGAAACAATGGCTAACTACACACCTTATTACTTGGAGTTCTAGACTCTCGATCCTCGGCGCTTCTCGTTTAGTGAGACTACGGCTGTTTGCCTAACGTTTTACATTCTTTGCCCACACCACGGTGGCCAATCCCGAACCACGAGACAGCTCTTTTCTTAAACTTCGGATAGGAGCTTTCTCTTGTCCTCCTTGACCGGTATTGGTCTCCATCAAAAGCTTAATCAGATAAACGGGTTAAACCTCCAAGTCATAAACTAAATGTTGAACCTTTACCAAATATTGCTTACCAAAATATCTTGAATCCCGGAGAATTGATCTATGTCCCTAAATATCCTTGCTCCTACACCAACCAATCACTAAGATGAGCAACATAGGCCATTCGGCCAAACCAAGCGAATCTCAAAGGGTTAACACATATCTCCCACCTCAAGGCTGATTTGATTTCCAATCAAATCTCAGGACTATGGAATGGTCCTTTTTGCAATCGACCACACCCTAAAACGCATAAATGATTAGCCTTAATAGCCTTCGGCTTTGAATAATAAAAGAATAATTACAACATGGATCTTTACCACCACTTACCAAATCGACTACCAACAATTGAGGAGAAGAATCAAGAAATCCACACCACCCCTAGAATTCGGCCAAGGTGCAAACTAATAGGAGAGGAGAAGTTTGGCTACCAAGGGATTAAAGAGAATTAATAAAGAGCAACCACTGATTAAATGGTCAAAGAAGAAATCAGCAAGGGTATATGTCTTTGCTTGGGGTTTTCGGTTTCAAGAAAGAAAAAACTAAAATTTACTTGGAGGTTCGGTCAACAAAGTATAAAAATATAAAAAGGAAATCAAGGAGAAGTATTTTTAAGAAGAGTGAACTACAATTTGGAAAAAAGAGCACACCACCCTTAAATAATATTCGGCTACTCCCCACCAAGAACCCAAGTTTGGCCATCACCTATGGCCACTAATTCAAATTAATTTGAATTAAACAACTCCTATATTAATCTATTTAAAATAGCTTGAATGGTTTCAACAATTATCCCCACTTAATCCAATAAATAATAATAATAATCCTATACCTAAAATAACTAAGCAGATAAATAAATAAACTAATAATAAAACTTCATCCAATATCACCACTTTAAAAAAACAAAGCAAAAGACCACCCAAATACCTTTGGCCGGCCACCAAATCCTCTTTAATTCTAATCCAATTTCCTTTCCTATTTAAACTCATATTTTATCACCTAATCCTATTAAAAAAACCCATCCAATAGCAGCCATTATCTCTTACTTCTAATTTAAAACCAACTAAAATAATCCTATATTTATCTAAAATAATAAACTAACAAAGCTATCCACCAGCCGAAATAAAAGAAAATGATTAATAAACCTTGGTTTAATCCTTATCCAATGAAGCTCCATGTGCCGTCCCCACCTTCAAATTTGTTTGCCAAAAGAATAGAATAAAATTAAACTCCAAAACGCAACTCTCTTGGTTCGAACTCGAACCACTGCTTGCACACCTCTCCTCCAAAGCCCTGTGCCACTCGGCCACATTGTATTTCATGACATAAGGCCCCAACATTTATCTTTAAACCCTTCTTATCTCAGCCCATAACCGCATATGAAAAATAAAACGCCAAAATGTCGTTGCCCCCACTCGAACCAGCGCCCTTGCTCTCCTTGAGCGCCTAAGTGGCGCATGAGAGCCACTTCGCCATGATTGGACTTTCATGTCCACCAACACAGCCACTTATTTTAAGGCCTTCTTGCCCTATTCCCCTTTTACACTAAAAATCCAAAATTTCCAAAGCCTTCCCTTTCATCCGAGCATTCTTAAAACTCTAAAACACATCCAAAAACACCCCAAAAATCTTCCAACACCTGAATTATACTCAAATTGCATAGCCCCTAAATCAGGGTGTTACATTGAAGTTTGTTCAATATCTTTTTCAATCCCTTCTGGGCAACCTTTAAGGAAATGATCAAGAGAACCACATCGGTAACAGGCTCCACTTCTCAAACAACATTCCCCAAACTGAAACTTATTGCAATATTTACATTTTGGTTTGGGATTACCGACACTTCCAACACTGGTTATAGATGGAGACGAGGTCCTCAAGTTAGAGCATTGAGAGCCCCGCTCTTTTCCAGAATATCCTGTAAATGCGGTAGAACGATCATGATATTTCTTTGATTTCTTTGAAACAGATGATTCTTATTTACCCATAAATCTTTTACCAGAAATTCGGGCTTCTTTCTCTTCTGGTTTCTTTTCTTTACTTAATTCTTCAACTTTGTGTGCTCGATCAGCTAACACCACAAATTCCCTCAATTCAAGGATTCCAATCAACAGCTTAATGTCTTCATTTAAGCCCTCTTCAAAAAGTTTGCACATATCAGCCTTAGTTGGAACCCACTTTCTGGCATACTTCCTCAACCGAACAAATTCCCGCTCATACTCAGATACAGTCATGTTTCCCTGTTTGAGCTCTATAATTTTTTCTTTTTCTAATCCAAAAATCTCTGACTGATATATTTCTTTCTAAATTTAGTTTCAAAGAATTCCCATGTAACATTTTCTCTCAGTACCACAGAAGTTATGGTATTCCACTAATGATAAGTTGTGTCTTTCAGTAAAGATACTGCACATTTCAAACATTCAGCTGGTGTGCAAGATAATTCATCTAAAACCTTGATGGTATTTTCTAACCAAAACTCAGCTCTTTCCGAATCATCATCAGCAGTAGCTCTAAATTCTTCTGCCCCATATTTACGGATTTTATCTAACGGAGGCTTACCAGTTCTAACGGGTTCAGCACCCTGTAGCATCTTCAGAACCGGTTGAGGAGCAGGAGAGGGAGGTTGTTGTACAGCAGGATTTGTTCTCAAATACTCAGTGAACCACTCATTCATCATTTGGAAGAAGGCTTTTTTTGCCTCCTCACTTCGGCCCTCAGATTCGGGCCTTCTACTACTAGATGCAACTCTTTGAACTGAAGCTGGAGCATTGCTCTCAGCCTGCTCAGATTCAGCTCTAGCTTGGTTGGATGACATTTACTATATGAAAAGCATATTTAAAATGGTAAGGAGATATCACACTATCACAAATTATATAATGGCATGTATAGCTAAACTCATACTTGCTACGTTCAGTCCGAGAATCGGCTAAACCGTAGCTCTGATACCAATAAATGTAACACCCCTAACCTGTATCTATCACCGGAACAGGGTTACGGAGTATTACTAGAGTACAGAATAATTTCACGTAATTCATGCCAATTACTATTCATATCCAAAACTAATAATATTGTTCCTTGAATGGACCCTCGAGGCCCAATATAAACATCGGAATCGAGTCGGGACTAAATCAAGAACTCAAAGAATTTTTTACGAAATTTCCAAAAAAATTTCTAGATGCAGGGCACACGCCCGTCTGTTAAACCATGTGGTTAATTTAATTTTCCAAAATTAAGTGCATATTTCACACGACCAATACACACGTCCGTGTTGTGGGCCGTGAAGCACACACGGCTGAGACACACGCCCGTGTCTCTGCCCGTGTGCTCAGTTTTGAGCATTCTGTTTCTCAAATTTAAGATGCTGGGGACACACGGCCAAACCACATGCCCATGTGCCAGGCCGTCTGTCACACACGATCAAGACACATGCCTGTGTGTCTACCCGTGTGGACAAAATAAAGCCATTTCCTAGCTTTATTTCTCACACAAGTTTGCCAATAACATACACCAAAACTTACAAGTATATACCAGCCAATTCTAGCATTAAATCCAAGTCAAATCTAATATCTAATATGATATTTTATCATATGCATTCATGTTTATATTCTTACCCTTGTTTAACTTATATGTTAAGCATAACTTGATCAACCATACTTAATATACTTAACACATAGGTATTTGTCATAATATAACCTTATAAATGTACCAAAACAAATCACTACTAGCCATTCCAATAGCTAGTTTACAAACAACATTTATAAATCAACAATGGTCAAGTTACCTATACATGCCATTATACCAAAATAAGTTTACTATTTATACCAAAACAAGCTAGTGGATAGTGTGATGTTGCTCGGACTGATTTCCAACCTTCGCGAGCTTTCGTGCATTATAAAAATAGAGAAAATAAAACCTAGTAAGCACTTAATGCTTAGTAAGTTCGTATAACAGGAAATAAACTTACCAATCACATTCATTAAAATAAGCATACAATAAGATGTTTTCCATTAATTTGACAATTTTACCCAAATACATACACTCAAATAAGAAAGTTAATTACATAATTCACATATATATCAAATAAGCATAGATGAGCTCATTATGTTACAAATTTTTAGGTATTTTAGGATTATTCGAAATATAATTCATTTAAATCTCATAATTTCTCATTTCAGGAGTTTATCCGTTGAATCATTGAATTATCGATGAATACTCAGGTAGTACACTCAAGGTGTACAAAACTATAAATCGTCAACTCATAATCAGTGGTACCCATTAGGGAATGTAATCAAAGAGCACACTCTCGAGCCATATATCAAGATGCTTAGATGAGCCATGTAACAGGACACTTATCCGGGCTAAACAGGAAGCTCACAAGAGTTTTATTCAGGGAGCTCATACACCCTAACAGACAACTCCGAAGAGTTAATATCAGGGGCACCAGATAAGGTAACAAAGAGTTCAATCGAGCCATGTCAGAAAGCCCTTAAGATCTTATATCAGGACGCTTACGTAGAGCTGCATTTGTGTCCGCATTATATGCTGGATCACAACCGATCGAGTTATGTAAAAGGACGCTCACACGGAGCTGCGGTAGTGCGCAACACATGCTAAATCACTACCGATCAGGATGCTCGTAGGAACTATATATCAGGATACTCGAAAGGACTATATCAAGATTACTCGTCCGAGCTAAATCCTGTCTGCAACATATGCAGAATCATATTCAAATACGAGAAATCACACGTATCCATCGAATTTCATTATTCAAACGGAACTTAACTCCTTATGAACATTTCCGATCATGTAATCATTTCATGTATTTATAACTTTTATATAATTCACATAAACACATACTAAATTCATTCCAAATGTAATATTCAATTCAACCACATTAACATGTATGGTTAAGTTACACGAACTCACCTCGACACTTGTTCGTGTAACATCCTAGGAAGGGCCTATGCATTTTCAGATCAATTGTATGAAATGACAAGTCTTGAGTATTATGAATAAATTTTTGATACTTTTGGAAACCTAGAAATGAATGAAAATGGAAATGAAAATGAAAATGGAAATGAAAATGGAGATGGAAATGAAAATGGAAATGGAAATGGACATTTTTGGAAACTTAGACATTTTTGGAAACCTAAACATTTTTGGAAATGATCCAAAAATGGAAACTTGAACATTTCGGGAAACTTGGATATATGAGAGGAATAAAGGAGTTTTATTCACATAAATATGTGAATAATAAGAGATAAATAAAGGAGTTTTATTCACATAAATATGTGAATAATAAGAGATAAATAAAGGAGTTTTATTCACATAAATATGTGAATAATAAGAGATAAATAAAGGAGTTTTATTCACATAAATATGTGAATAATAAGAGATAAATAAATGATTATTTTCTAATGAGATAATTGAGGAGATAATTGATGGATTAAAGGCTTTTATATTTTAAATAAAAGAGATAATATTATCAAAAGAGGAGTGGTGGCCAAGTAAAGGACTCCTAGGTGATAACTTTGGCTATAAAAGGAGGACAGGAGGGCTACTCATCAACACTTGCTCCCTCTTCCTCTCTGCCAAAATTCTCCTAGGCAAAACCCTCTCTCGCCAAATTTTCATTAAGCAAAAATCCTCTCTTTTTCTTCTATTTTCTTCTCCGTTCTCTTTGTTAAAATTGAATCTTTGTGGATTCTAAGAAAGAGGGCAATCATCCACAACATCAAAAGGGGATCTTTCGGAAATCTAAGGATCTAAGGTAAGGATTATAAATATAAATATGTGGTTAAAGATTATGATTCACGTTTTCAAAGTTAGATCTAATCTAACACGGAGTTATAGGATTTCAACAGCTTATAAAGGAATCCTCTTGATTTGGAATCCCATCATAAGGTAAGGGATATTCGGCCAAGGCATAATTTGTTTAAGTGTTTTCCATTATTTCAAAAACCGAAAACTGACATGGTTACATACCTAGTATTAGCCGATTTCAAGGAAGAGGAATTCTAGCAACTGTTGGGACTTGATTAAATCAATTCGGCAACTAGGTAAGTAATTCTACTTCTAGTAGGATTTGGTTTTAAGACCAAATAGGTTTATTTATATGTTTTAATTAATGGCCGAATATAGGAAAGATCTAGATCGGTAGATCGCTCTACGGGAATTCACGGAAACTATTAAGCGAAAAAGGTGTGTACTCTTACTAACTTTCAATAAATTGCATGGCAATCATTAAATATATAAATATGTAACAGTATGTGAATGTGGCTAAGCACCACAAATGTGGTAAGGAGTACCCAGGTACGTTTCCTACTTTTGATAGGATTGTGAATGTGATATATTTTGAACATGTGATTAGTAACATGAATGAAAATTAAGTATGTGAAATATGTTATGAAATAATTGGGGCATTCGGGATATTTGTGGAGGAAGAAAGTGAAGGTGATGACTACGGTCTCACCAACGTAAAGTGGTGACTACGGTCACATAAAGTGAAAAGTGGTAACTTCGGTTACATCCAAGTGAATACAATGTCTAATGACACAACATAAGTGGGCGATGAGCACGTCGACCGCAAATGATGCGCCTTCGATGGTGTGTAGCGGATGGAGGGTCGACTTAGTAGTCCCCGCGTGTACAAAGGTTGGTATGGGTGGTGTGTAGCGGATGGACAAATAGGTTTGGATTTGGGTTGCATCATCCTTTATTTTGTATGAACATGATATTGATATGACTTGTATGCCTGATTTGTTGGAAATTAGTACTATGTACACATTGAGTCTGTTGACTCACCCCGTTGGGGAATTATTTTTCAGTGATGAGCGGTAATGGACCGGGTCGGCGGGAGCTAAAGGTGGCCATGCATCGCTTGAAGAAATTATTTGGAATTTGGACTTTATGAAATTTTAGTACTTTAAACTTTATTTTGGGTTTGGAGGATGTAATAAGGCCATAAGGCCCAATTGGATTTTCTTTATTTCTGTTTATTTTTATTTGAATATGATACAATTTATGTTTGATTAAAGATAAGTAAATTTATTTCTTTTAAAATAATAAACCCAAAAATTATTTTGTCACCTTATTTAAGTTGGATTTCCAGAATTTATTAAATAGGTTTCAAATTAAGCCCAACCCAAAACAATTTTTTTAAAAATTACACAAATTTTCTCTAAGTCATTTAGAACATTGAAAACCGATTTATTTAAGGAACATACCAGATCCGGTTCAAGCTCGTGGGCCGGGTGTGGGAGTGTTTCATTGGTATCGAGCCCGCTTTAAAACTCTCGGCTTTGTGGGCTCGAGCCCAAAACGTTTTCAATTCGAGCCCAAATGAATTTCTTTGAAATAAGCGAGTTTTATGGCATGGCACCTAAGTCTCCGACCCATGATCCACCGTGTAAGTACCTTTAACCATCCGTGTGATTATGTGAATTATGAATTGTAAAAGGGTAGCAAAGGCATGGAACGTAGAATAGTGTGATAGGAACTTGAACCCTAGGATTAGACTACTCAAACACTTGAAACTCATAAGACTTAATGAACTTAACAAACCTATGACTAAGTTATTAAGCTAGGGTGTGGCAACCCCATGCGCATGTCTAGGATTGGATCCTAAGAGCACAGGTATTTAAGCGGTCCTAGTGACTCACCTCCTCTTCGCAGTATCCTCCTGCAGTGCGTAGCTTCCTTCGCCCTAACTCGTAAGGCTCGGTGGTGTGGCAACCTCATGCGCATGTCTAGAAAGGTCGGTGAGAGCTTGGTATTTAAGCGATCCGCGTGACTCACCTCCTCTTCATTCGAATCTGCACAGTGCGTAGCTTTGGTTCACCCCGACCAAGAGGGCTCGGTCATAGGCTAAACACAAAGAATAAAACCCGAAAGGGACTTAGCCGTTTTTCTTTTATAAAAAAAAACCCTTGGTTTATAAAATGACCAAACCACCCATAGTTTTAACAAAATTTCATTACTTTATCAAATGTTCAAAAACCTAATTTGTAAAATATCAAACTATCTTGATTTTGGAAAATTACAAAATTGCTCTAACTTACAAAATTACCAAAAACGACCACGATTTCCAAAATTTTTACAATATCATTGCTTTGAAAAGTGTAACTCTCAAAGGAACCCTCAATGTTTTACAATCTTGGAAAATATCCTAACTTAATAAATTTTACAAATTTACCACGATTTTTGGAAAAATTATCAAAATACCCCTGAGATCAAAAATTACCAAATACCCTAGATTTCAAAATTCTTCCAAAATTTCCGGAACTTTAGAAGTACCAAAATACTTTCGTCAAAATCACCAGAACTTTTATTTTTGAAAATTTACTGAAAATACCCTGTAGGATAAAATTACGAAAATGCCCCTGGGTAGTGGAAAAGCAAAATAATGAAAACAACAACAAGAATTACAACGTTTCTTTGAATGAACGAAAGTTCATATTTGTTGATGGATGAATGAATGAATGCAAGATCAGTATGCATGTATGAATACGAAAGAACCACTCTTAAACTCTTCTTCATAAGATATCATCGCGGGTAATAAGTGAAACAAGAATACTAATACATAAAATTCCTTAATCGGATCTCGTCGATAATGAGCTCAAGAGGACGTGGTTGTCGTGGAAGAGGTAGAGGAAGGATGACTATTAGATCGGGACAAGGTTCTCGACAATGAGATACCACCACCACCATCACCCCCACCATCAATGTTGAGCGTTGAGCTCTCGATGAGGAAGATGCCGTGTCGCGGTGTCTTTGCGAGTTTTGGAATTGGTGGTCGGTGCAGGAAACAATTCAGAAATCGTAAGTGCGTACTGGAGCGGCTCCGTGCTAATGGAGTGAAATGTTTAGAGGAGTATCGGGAGTGGCACCCGATGCTGGTGAGTCTTGGTTGGAAGCAACCGAGCGCATCATGGATGAGCTCGACTTGACCCCGAGGAGAAGTTGAAAGGGATGACGGCACCGCACGCGATGAAGCGTATCAATGGTGGTTAACCGTTCGGGACGGTGCCACGACGGAAGATCGACACGGGAATATGCTAAGGAAGCATTTCGGGAAAGAAGTATGTGGGAACCGGTATATAGATGAGCAAAGGAAGGCTTTTCTGGGGTTGGTACAAGGAAGTAAGTCTCACACCGAATATAAAGTGGAATTCTTGAGGTTGAGCCGATATGCCCGAGGAGTAGTGGCGATGAGCATGAACAGCGTGTTCGTTTTGAGGACGGACTTAGGGACGATTTGAGACTTTTGATAGCACCGCATCGGAGCGGGAATTCTCTCGCCTTGGTGGAAAAGGCTAAAGTGGTGAGGGAATTAAGGACACCACCAAGCGGTGTGGTGATGAAATAAGCCCAAAAGAGGTTTTGGGCCATCTGGAAAAGGCCACAAGAGGCCTAGAGTTGACAGCCACAAAGTCAATGTGCTGGTACGGCCGTGGCAATTTCGCCTTGTGAACATTGTGGAAGGAAGCACGGGGAGAGTGTTGGAAAAAGGCGGGACAATGTCTCAAGTGTGGGTCCAAGGACCATATGATTAAGGATTGCCCCAAGCTATTAGATGAGAGCCAACCAAAGACTCGTAATGCTAACCAGCCGGTAGAGGCGGACAGAAACCTCAAAGAGGTCGTGGGTCGACCAACAGAGGTAGTGGCGAGGCCGTGGAGCTCGGGGCGAGGTGCAGCTAACGCCGAAGCAAGGCAACCGGGTTTGGTTTACGCGGTTCGCCGGAGGGAAGAGGGAGACGCGCCGGATGTTATAACCGGTACGTTCTTTATTCATGACAAACCCTATTTTGCTCTTATTGATGTGGGCTCAACTCATTCCTATGTTGCATGTAGTGTGGTTGAAACACTAGGCCTAGACTCGAACTTTCGATAGGCGGATAAGCGTAGTAAGCCCTTTAGGCCAAGCGGTGAGGATAGATAGGATCTTTCGGAATGTACCCTAGAGATTCAGGGAGCGAACTTTCGGGCTGACTTAATGGAATTACCCTTCGGAGAGTTTGAGCTTATACTTGGAATGGATTGGCTAGTAGAGCATCGAGCCGTGTTGGATTGTGCGGCTAAACGTATGGAACTAAGAACCCCGGAAGATGAGGTAGTAGTGATGATCGGAGAAAGGAGGAACTACTTGTCTAACGTAGTTTCGGCACTGAAGGCCGAGAAAATGGTTAAGAAAGGATGTAAGGCATTCTTAGCCTTCGTGAGTGCGTTAAGAGGAGAAGAGGAAGGTGTTAAGGGAGTTAGAACAGTAAGGGATTTTGAGGATGTATTTCCGGAGGAGTTGCCCTGAATACCCCCAGATAGAGAAGTGGAATTTGGAATAGATTTGCTACCAGGAACAGCTCCTGTGTCAATCGCTCCCTACCGAATGGCACCAAAGGAGTTAGTGGAGCTCAAGGCTCAAATCCAAGAGTTGTTGGATCGTGGGTTCATTCGACCCAAGCAGGTGTGTCTCGTGGGGAGCACCGGTTCTCTTTGTGAAGAAGAAGGATGGAACTATGCGGATGTGCATAGATTATCGTCCGATTGAACAAACCGACCATCAAGAACAAGTATCCTTTGCCAAGGATAGATGACTTGTTCGACCAACCTGAAAGAAGGCATTTGTGTTCTCAAAGATCGACTTAAGGTCGGGGTATCATCAACTCGAAAGTGAAGGAGGCTGATATTCATAAGACCGCTTTTAGGACAAGGTACGATCATTTTGAATTTGTGGTGATGCCGTTTGGGTTGACGAACGCACCGCCGCGCGTTCATGGATATGATGAATAGGGTTTTCCAACCCTACTTGGATAGATTCGCGTGGTGTTCATCGACGACATTTTGGTGTATTCCAAGACGGAGGAGGAGCACGATGAGCATCTCTCGAGTTGTGTTAGAAGTGTTAAGGGAAAAGAAGCTTTATGCCAAATTCAGCAAGTGCGAATTTTGGCTCAAGGAAGTGGCGTTCCTAGGACATGTGGTATCCACGGAAGGAATAAGAGTGGATCCTAGGAAGATCGAAGCGGTGTTGGATTGGAAACCACCTAGGTCGGTGGTGAAATCGAGAAGTTTCTTAGGCACAGCGGCTATTACATTAAGGTTGGTGGAAGGAAGGATTCTCGTCAATAGCCGCACCTTTGACAAAGTTTACTAAGGAAGGAAGTACCGTTTGTGTGGACGGATAAGCAACGGAGAGCTTTGAAAAGCTTAAAAGGTCTTGTGAAGCTCGGTGTTAATTCAAATGAGGCGGCGTAAGGACTTCGTAGTATATTGTGATGCTTCGCATACGGGGTTAGGCCGTGTGCTAATGCAAGAAGGAAAGGTAGTCGCTTATGCATCTCGACATTAAGGCCGCATGAGGTAAACTACCCAACTCATGACTTGGAACTCATGGCGGTGGTTTTCGCCCTCAAAGTTTGGAGGCACTACCTTTATGGAGAAAGGTCGATAATTTACACGGACCACAAAAGCCTTAAGTATTTGTTGACTCGTAAGGAGTTGAACTTGAGGCAACGAAGGTGGGTGGAGTTATTGAAAGATTATGACTGCTCGATAGAATACCATCCGGGCAAGGCGAATGTGGTAGCCGACGCCCTAAGTAGGAAGGTTGTGTCGATTTAAGGGCTTTGTTCGCTCACTTAAGTTTGTATGAAGACTAGGCTTTGTTGGCGAGTTACAAGTCAAGCCAACCTGGTGAAGGAGGTGAAAGAGGGACAGTTGGCGGATAAGGACTTAAGTACTAAGTTACTGACAAGTACGGCAAGGAGGATTAAAGAATTATGGCGTCAATGATGAAGAGTACTTGTGCTACAAGGAAAAGGTTTGTATGCTTGAGGATAAGGAGTTGAGACAAAGGATTCTTCTGGAGCGCATGGTAGTCCTTATGCTATGCATCCCGAGGCATCAAGTCAGTATAGAGATCTAAGGGAACAATTTTGGTGGTCGGACACAAACGAGAGGTGACTGAATTTGTGGGAAATGTTTGACATGTCGCAAGTAAAGGTGAACACCAAGTCCCATCAGATTGCTTCAACCAATTGAGATTCCCCAATGGAAGTGGGAAAGAATTACCATGGACTTAGTTAGTGGGCTTCCCCTTACGCCCACTAAGAAGGACTCGGTATGGGTGATAGTGGACCGTTTGACCAAGTCCGCACATTTTATCCCTGTGAGGATCGACTATTCCCTTCAAAAGTTAGCCAAGTTATATGTGGCGGAGATCGTGAGGCTACACGAGGTACCGATGTCGATCATCCCTGATAGAGACCCAAGGTTTACGTCTCGATTTTGGAAAGCACTTTATCAAGCATTAGGCACTAAGCTAGACTTCACTACGGCTTTTCATCCACAATCGGATGGGCGATCTGAGCGGGTTATACAAGTGTTGGAAGATATGCTAAGAGGTCAGTGATGGATTTCAGAGGAGTTGGGAAGATTACTTGCCTCTAGCCGAGTTCGCCTACAACAACAGACTATCGAGGCAAGCATTCGGATGGCACCATACGAAGCATTGTATGGAAGGAAATGTAGAACACCAACTTGTTGGACCGAGTTAGGAGAACGCCGCGTTTTGGGTCCAGTTAGTGGCGGAAACCGAGGAGAAGGTGGAATTAATTCGGGCACGGTTGAAAGAAGCTTACGATGAGATGTAAGTCGTGACGCAGACCTTAAGAGGAAAGAAATTGAGTTTGAAGTAGGAGACCAAGTGTTTCTAAAGGTCTCACCTTGGAAGAAGGTTATGCGGTTCGATCGCAAAGGAAGCTAAGCCCAAGGTTTATAGGGCCCTATCAAATCAAGAAGCGAGTTGGGCGATGGCATACCAATTGGAGTTGCCACCAGAGTTGCATCAAATGCACGCACGTATTTCATGTGTCCATGCTACGTCGCTATCGATCGGATCCGTCTCATGTGGTACCTGTTGAAGAAGTGGAGTTAAGGCCGGATCTATCCTACGAGGAGGAGCCGATTCGGATCTTGGAACGTGGCGTGAAAGCACTACTGAAAGAAGTCGGTGCCTTTAGTCAAGGTGTTATGGCGCAATCATGGATCGGAAGAAGCTTCGTGGGGAGCCAGGAGGAGACAATGCGACAACAATACCCTCAATCTGTTTAGTTAGGAAATTTCGAGGACGAAATTTTATTTAAGGGGGTAGAACTGTAACATCCTAGGAAGGGCCTATGCATTTTCGATCAATTGTATGAAATGACAAGTCTTGAGTATTATGAATAAATTTTTGATACTTTTGGAAACCTAGAAATGAATGAAAATGGAAATGAAAATGAAAATGGAAATGAAAATGGAGATGGAAATGAAAATGGAAATGGAAATGGACATTTTTGGAAACTTAGACATTTTGGAAACCTAAACATTTTTGGAAATGATCCAAAAATGGAAACTTGAACATTTAGGAAACTTGGATATATGAGAGAAATAAAGGAGTTTTATTCACATAAATATGTGAATAATAAGAGATAAATAAAGGAGTTTTATTCACATAAATATGTGAATAATAAGAGATAAATAAAGGAGTTTTATTCACATAAATATGTGAATAATAAGAGATAAATAAAGGAGTTTTATTCACATAAATATGTGAATAATAAGAGATAAATAAATGATTATTTTCTAATGAGATAATTGAGAGATAATTGATGGATTAAAGGCTTTTATCTTTTAAATAAAAGAGATAATATTATCAAAAGAGGAGTGGTGGCCAAGTAAAGGACTCCTAGGCTGATAACTTTGGCTATAAAAGGAGGACAGGAGGGCTACTCATCAACACTTGCTCCTCTTCCTCTCTCTGCGAAATTCTCCTAGGCAAAACCCTCTCTGCCGAATTTTCATTAAGCAAAAATCCCTCTCTTTTTCTTCTATTTTCTTCTCCGTTTTCTCTTTGTTAAAATTTGAATCTTTGTGGATTCTAAGAAAGAGGGCAATCATCCACAACATCAAAAGGGGATCTTTCGGGAAATCTAAGGATCTAAGGTAAGGATTATAAATATAAATATGTGGTTAAAGATTATGATTCACGTTTTCAAAGTTAGATCTAATCTAACACGGAGTTATAGGATTTCAACAGGCTTATAAAGGAATCCTCTTGATTTGGAATCCCATCATAAGGTAAGGGATATTCGGCCAAGGCATAATTTGTTTAAGTGTTTTCCATTATTTCAAAAACCGAAAGCGACATGGTTACATACCTAGTATTAGCCGATTTCAAGGAAGAGGAATTCTAGCAACTGTTGGGACTTGATTAAATCAATTCGGCAACTAGGTAAGTAATTCTACTTCTAGTAGGATTTGGTTTTAAGACCAAATAGGTTTATTTATATGTTTTAATTAATGGCCGAATATAGGAAAGATCTAGATCGGTAGATCGCTCTACGAATTCACGGAAACTATTAAGCGAAAAAGGTGTGTACTCTTACTAACTTTCAATAAATTGCATGGCAATCATTAAATATATAAATATGTAACAGTATGTGAATGTGGCTAAGCACCACAAATGTGGTAAGGAGTACCAGCACGTTTCCTACTTTTGATAGGATTGTGAATGTGATATATTTTGAACATGTGATTAGTAACATGAATGAAAATTAAGTATGTGAAATATGTTATGAAATAATTGGGGCATTCGGGATATTTGTGGAGGAAGAAAGTGAAGGTGATGACTACGGTCTCACCAACGTAAAGTGGTGACTACGGTCACATAAAGTGAAAAGTGGTAACTTCGGTTACATCCAGTGAATACGATGTCTAATGACACAACATAAGTGGGCGATGAGCACGTCGATCGCAGTGCCGCCGATGGTATGTAGCGGATGGAGGGTCGACTTAGTAGTCCCCGCGGTGTACAAAGTTGGTACGGGTGGTGTGTAGCGGATGGACAAATAGGTTTGGATTTGGGTTGCATCATCCTTTATTTTGTATGAACATGATATTGATATGACTTGTATGCCCGATTTGTTGGAAATTAGTACTATGTACACATTGAGTCTGTTGACTCACCCCGTTGGGGAATTATTTTTCGGTGATGAGCGGTAATGGACCGGGTCGGCGGGAGCTAAAGGTGGCCATGCATCGCTTGAAGAAATTATTTGGAATTTGGACTTTATGAAATTTAAGTACTTTAAACTTTATTTTGGGTTTGGAGGATGTAATAAGGCCATAAGGCCCAATTGGATTTTCTTTATTTCATTTATTTTTATTTGAATATGATACAATTTATGTTTGATTAAAGATAAGTAAATTTATTTCTTTTAAAATAATAAACCCAAAAATTATTTTGTCACCTTATTTAAGTTGGATTTCCAGAATTTATTAAATAGGTTTCAAATTAAGCCCAACCCAAAACAATTTTTTTAAAAATTACACAAATTTTCTCTAAGTCATTTAGAACATTGAAAACCGATTTATTTAAGGAACATACCAAATCCGGTTCAAGCTCGTGGGCCGGGTGTGGGGTGTTTCAGTTCGTGTATATAAAAATCTACTAATCCGAAACTTTTTCTTTTCCTCGATCTAGCTTCGACTTTGAGTTTTTCGGATCTATATAAATGAATTTAATCATAAATTTATCATATTTCATATTCAATTGAGTTCAAATTACACTCTAGGCAAAATTACCATTTTGCCCCTAACTTTTCATAAACTCCAATTTCGTTTCTAGGCTCGAAAAATGAAATTCATGAAATTTAATCCTTATTCCAAGCCTAACCAATTTTAGTATAACATTTACAGCACATATATTTCATAAAAATTCAGAATTTTTCTTCAATTTTCACAACTTTACAATTTAATACCTAAATCCCATTTTCATCAAAATTCACTTTGTAAAAGTTGTTTATCTATCAACAACCTTTCATTTTATACCATAAATTTCAAATTTTCAGCATATTCATCCATGGAAAAAATTCTATACTTTGATAACTTTTCAAATTAATCCCCAAAATAGATAGATTAAACTATGCCGATTTCAAAATTATAAAAATTACTAAAAACCGGACTCGAATACTTACGCAATTAAGCTTGATTAGTTTCTTCTCTCTCTCCTAGGGTTTTCGTGCAAATTTTAGGGAAGATGATATAAAATAAGATGATATTTCTATTATCATCTTTTAATTATTTTAGTTTCCAATTTAGTCCTTAGTCTTTTCTAATTTTTCCATGGATGAATCACAAAAAATATCTACTAACTTTTCTTTAATGGTCTGATTACCATATAAGGACCTCAAGTTTTGAATTCCATAGCTATTTAATCCTTCTAGCTACTAGAATTCAACTTTTACATTTATGCAATTTGGTCCTTTCCGTAATTAAGCACATAATCCATAATATTTTCTTATCAAAATTTTCATCTGACATTCCTATCATAATGCAAACCATACAATAATATTAAAATAAATTTTCTTTCTGGCTCGGATTTGTGGTCCCGAAACCACTGTTCCGATTTCACTAAAAATAGGCTGTTACAATAATAATGCCGGGCCTTTGCAAAAATCCCTGTGCTACAAGTCGAGCTTTATATCTTACGACTTCATCAATTTCATTTTATCTTCACACAAATACCCATTTATATCCTACCGGCTGTACACCTTTAGGTGTTTAGACTACATGTCCAAAAACTTCACGTTTAGAAAGTGAATTTAATTCTGCTTAATTTGCATATTTCCATTTTGGCCAATCTTTTCTATTTTTTACATTCCTTAGCAGATTTATGCTCAGGATCCTCATTTTATTTTGTTATTTCAGTAGCAACATTATAAGCAAAATTGTTGTCGACAACTACATTTTGTTTTTGTTCCATCTTTTTCTCGTATTGACATAACTTATCGAGATCTCTTTATTTTCATCATTTCCATTTTCACTTTTAGGTACCTGAATCTCTTCTTGAGTTTTATAATTAGTTATGTCATGGGTCTCTTCAGGAACCCCCGCCTCCACTATATGACCATCTTGAATGTTTGCTCTCTTTTTTTTTATACAAGAATTTTTATCTTTGGAACTGAACAGTCTTCCACGCTTCATGCATGGATTACTTTCTTTTGTATTAACAGTTTTCCCTATTAGGACATCAATTCGTATTGGAGCATTTTCACCTGGTATGTGAGATTTAATGAATCTGGCAGTTGATTTGTAAAATGAATTATCTGTTAAACTTCTGGTTCACATTGCTTTGTACGAGGATCTTAGACATTGATAATTCATTTCAAGTACTTTATTAATCTAGCTTTTTATTCTCTCCCCCTAATGTTGAGAAAATTGACAACTCATGTCATAACTAAATATCAAATTAATAGCTCAAAAATATTATAAGGAGAGTACTCATATAAATATACATTGTCAATCTCTTATTATGACCCATCTTTGTGCATTGTGGTGGAGCAGTTGGAACATATACCGCACATCCAAAAATTGTAGGATGGGAAATATTTGGCTCTTGACCAAAAATCAATTGTAATGGGGAGTATTTATAATTTATTGGTTTGATGCGTACAACATGTAAATCAATACAATCTCATGCTGAAATAGAAAGTTTTGTTCTCATAAGTAATGATTTAGCTATTAGTTGGAGGCATTTGATAAACAATTCAGCTAAATCATTTTGTGTGTGAACATGAGCTACAGGATGTTCAACTTTTATCCCAATTGACATGCCATAATCATTGAAAACTTGGGATTTAAACTGACCAACATTAGCAAGATGAATTGTTTTAATTTCATAATTTGAAATTAATCATTTAAACAAGCAATCTCGCAAACGACAGGTTACAAGTTGATAACGCATGTGATTATTTGTAGATGCATCTACCAAAATCATATAATATCAAAACCATCCACATGGTGGATGAATGGGCCTATATTCATTTCAGAAATGCAAGACATTAAATCTCAACTTTAGCTAGTGAGTTTCTAAGAACCAATTTTTATTGAGAACAAGCAACAAATGAAAATTCTTTAAATTAAAGAATCTTCTGGTTCTTTAATGGATGTCCATATGAATTCTCAATTAATTTTCGCATCATATACAATTCAGGATGGTCTAACTGGTCACGCCAAGTAGTAACCACATTTGTATTAGTAAACTTCTGGTTTACTTTAACATGAGTTTCAATTGTACTAAATTACAACAAATTGATAATTTTATTATCAACCCTTTTAATTTGTATCGACATATAAGTACTATTGTGACATTTACTACTAGAAATGTCTAAATCAATGTGAAGTCTATAATGCCACCAAGTCAATAAATATAATTTCCAAATAATTATATGCAGTATTCGCTTCAAGGAATATGCCAAAATCTTCAAATGCCTAAAAATCTATTAATAGCAAACTTTGAGAGTGGATCTTATTTTCCAAGTGTACAACAGGTACATAACCAATGACTTTTCATACATAAGTTTTCTCTCTTGCAAGTTCTCATCAGTAATATTTTGCCATGTAATTTTAATTGAGAACTTATTTTGAATACTGTAAAGTTATACTCACGGTTTTAAAAACTTGCAACTTCAGGTGCATCCAACCATAACAAGCTTTAGATAGAATTATCATATTCTATTGTTTACATTTTTCTTTTAAATTATTCCAAAATTTAAGTAGATCTTTCACAGTCTAATATTTTGCTTTCAACCCCTTAGCGGGGATGATGATAAAAGAATATCACAAAGATTATAAAATAAATATAAATTAATAACCCAATCCCCTTTTTTATTCATATGAAATATAATATTTTCCTCATTCACAATCTCAATATGAGATCCATTACAAATAACTCTTAAAAGTAATGCATTAACCATCACAAATTTTATGCTTTTTAGATAGTGATATATTAGCTCTTCTAGAGCTTTCAACTAATTTTTTACTATCAAATATTGGAATAATATTTGTTTGTTTCAATACCAAATAAGATAAATATTTTCTATCTATAATGATAGAATTCATTACTACATTTTCATATCATTCCTCAAAGAATATTAACAGAAACAAAATATTTGGACATACGCCACATATGTGGCCAATAACCTTTCATATCACATTGATAACATAAGTTATCTTTACCCTTTGAAAAGTTATCTTGAGAACTCTCATTGTTCTCTTATTTATTACTATATTCCCACTTTTAGTGGTCCATGAGTATATCTTTTATTTTCTTTATATTTACATTCACTTCGGGGAATGCAATAGTTTTACTAGGACGAACTTATAAACGTCTCAATAGATTTTTTATTTCATAATAACCATCGCAAACATGCGTGGATTTTAAACTAGAATCTATATATTCATGTTGTCATGATTAGTCTCTAATTATAATAATCATGATATAATAAATATAATATAATATAATATACCTGAAGATCTTTAACATCATCATCATCATCTTGACAAATCTATTCTTTACCCATGCTTGTACAATTATAAATCAAAGATCGGGAATAAGAACCACAATCCATTCTGAGATTGAATCTTTCAACATCCTGAAGATGAAATTGTAAGGGAGAAAGTTTAAGGTGAAAAGGAATTTGATTTGTGGGATGACTTCGAAAGATTTTGAAAAAATAGAGAATCGTCGTGCTAATAATGTATTATAAAATAAAGAAAGATGAAGAGAATAAAAAACAAAGAAAATATGAAAGCAATAGAGAATGTACTTTATTAATCAAAGGGATGATTACAATGCTTCATCAGAGTCTCTATTTATAGGCATAAAAAGTATAAAAGAAGTAGAGATTTAATTCTAATAACTATTAGAATTTAAAGTACATCAAAACTTCATCTTGATCATGATGGACATCCACTTAATAAGATATTCATAACAGTTTTGTATTTTATAAATTTTAAAAAATTTATTTTTTCAAAAAGAATTTTATTTATTACTTTTTTTAAAAATATTTACTTAAATTATTAAAAATCAAAATTTATAGTTTATTATTTACGAAAAAATACACTTAACCAACACAACAAATGTTATTGGTTTGAATTTCATATTTGTTGATTCGTAGTGCTCATATTTGGGTATAAAATTATGACCACAAATTGTGCGGAGTAGGAATAATTTCGTTATCAAATGGTAGGGTAAATGATATCTATAAATTAATTCATACTGCAATATAAAATATTAGAAGCTTCAAATCTATAAAGTTGTTGCCGTGTGATAGCGATTGACATGTATAATGAATAATGAGAAATTGCAGCAATAGCATAATGACATGTTTGAATCTTAGAATAACGCATTGTGAATGTGGTAGTGCTTGAACATGTGCTAAATTATTTAGAGGCATGACAGCACACGTAAAATCCATAATGCTGAATTGGTCCCTTATATATATTATATATATAAATAGTGCTTCCGATAGGGCAAGATTCTGAAGCACTAGATAAACTTTGATTCGTTTTGTTTCTTCTTTTTTCCAAAAATTCCACACACTTCGAACAGAGACTGCACATAATAAGGACAATAAGCAACCAACATTGGTCCAGGGACAAAACCTTTCCTTGCGATCAATCCAGCCTTTGCCAATTGCCAACGAATCTGCTATCGCGTTAATATTCATCAACTGCACTTCTTCTTATTATTATTCTTATTCTTCACACGACGAAAGGCTATCAAATTCGTAAATATGCCTAAATCTAATTAAATTGGATAAGCATATGTAAACTTACCACTTGATGAAAGGATGGCTGGATTGCACCGATGAGATTTTATTTTATTTTTTTGCTTTGGAGATTAAAACAATTTTTATAATTTTCTTTCTTCTAAGAAAAGAGGTTTCATGAAGAGAAGTTGATCATTGCTTTATGCAGGTATAGTTCAATCTTCGACTAGTCTATATGAGATCGCTTTTCCTTCGACATCAGTCCACATTAGAGAAGAGGTAGGACTATGGATTTTTGTCTTAATATGGATCCAAAGTGGGTACCATTATTCATGTAAGGATTGTGGGACTGTACCTATGCTAAGTTATGGTTTGCTTCGGAAGTGAAAACCATCCCTATAGTTTTGTCCTTGGAGAAAAAGTACCTCTATTCGGGAAGTCAAAAATGTTGCTATTGGGGTTAAGGAATAAATATATATAAATCAGAAAATATAATAATAAATTTACTTTTCAATAATTACATTTTCTTTTCAATATGACCTTTATTTTTTATTTTTTTATTTTTTTTTGTTTTGAACTAAATTTAGTTATTAATCTTTTAAAAAGATTCTATTCATTTTTTAACAAAAATATTACTAAAACATTAATTTTTTAAAGACGTTGGCGTGACAACCCGCGTAAAAATCTTTGTGTACTTTATACTAACGTAACATTTTTTATCTTATATACCATGCCAACAAATAGTTAAAAATTATAAGAAAACAAAAAAAAATAAAAGAAAAATAAAAAACAACATGAAAGACACATGGATTTCCGTGCAGACTAACATGTTTTAAAATTTAACATTTTAGTTAGTATTTCAGTTAAAAGATAGTAATTTGACTCATTTTGAAAAGATAAGTGCCGAATTTGACTCTTTTTAAAAGGTTAAGAACCAAATTTAGCTATAAAAAAAAAGACGTTAAATAAACAACAAAAAATGTGAATATTAAAAGCTAAACCTTTCATTATGCCAATCAAAAATAAAAATTTTACCAAATACTTATAAAATATATGTTATTTAATTATAATAAATATACTTAAAATTACAAATCTAGTTTATTAATAATGAAAAAGCTTCGAAGGGCTTACGAGTTAGATTAGGATTTGGATAAGTAATTCTTTTTCGTCATTTAATATAAAAATATTAATTTTAAATAGTATATTTTTTTATTAATATTAGATATAATAAAGAATTTTCTCTAAATAAAATAAAATTTATTTTTTAAAATATCATTAGTAAAAGTAAATATGTAAAAAAAATTATACGAATTAAAAAATTATTAATAAAAAATAATAATACTAAATAAAAGAATTAAATTAGAAATAAAATTATCTTATATTATAAAAATATAAGGTTACATGCATTTAAAAATAAAATACACAAATTATATTAGATATTACAACGGTTTAACTTTATTTTTCTTAACAGGTTAATATATAAATTCAACCTTAAACTTATTCATTGGTACTTAGTTGGTTCCTAAGTTTTGGCCATTTTACCCAAAAAGGCCCATTTCCAAAATTATTTATGGAAATGGGCCAATTTTTTGATTATTTATCGGAAATGACCAAATTTCGCGAAATCGCGTCCACGTCAGCGCGTTCTCAGGTGATGTGTCAGCAAAACGTGTCCCTGGGGGAGCGGGTTGTCCACGTCAGCACAAAGCGCTTCCTTGAAGGAGCACTTTGCTAACGTGGACAAAACGCTCCCCTAGGGACGCGTTTTGCCCTGCTTTTTTAGGGTTAAGGTTTTTTGCTTAGTTTAGGGTTTTAGGGTTAGGATTTTAAAGGTTTTAAAGGTTTTAAGGGTTTAGGGTTTTAGGGTTTATTAAGGAAAAATTAATTAAATTAGGGTTTAAGGTTTAGGGTTAATTAATTAAATTAACTATTAATTAAAAAATCAATTAAATTAGGGTTTAGGGTTTTATGGTTAATTAATTAAATTATGTTTTAGTTTTTTTAAAATAATTTTGTGTTTAGGGTTTTGGAAAAAATATATTAGCAATATAAAAACTTTTTGTTTTTTTTCTACAGTAGTATCTGAAAAAATAATTTTGAGAGGATGTTTCTGAACAAATAGTGTCCAAAACGCTTCAAGCAGGATGCACTGTCAGCAAAATTACTGAAAAAAAGCTCCCACGTGAACGCTCTTTTTCTACAGTAGTATCTGAAAAAATAATTTTGAGAAGACATTTCTGAACAAATAGTGTCCAAAATGCTTCAAGCAGGATGCACTGTCAGCAAAATTACTGAAAAAAGCTCCCACGTGACGCTCTTTTTCTACAGTAGTATCTGAAAAAATAATTTTGAGTAGACGTTTCTGAACAAATAGTGTCCAAAACGCTTCAAGCAGGATGCACCGTCAGCAAAATTACTGAAAAAAGCTCCCACGTGACGCTCTTTTTCTACAGTAGTATCTGAAAAAATAATTTTGAGTAGACGTTTCTGAACAAATAGTGTCCAAAATGCTTCAAGCAGGATGCACTGTCAGCAAAATTACTGAAAAAAGCTCCCACGTGAACGCTCTTTTTCTACAGTAGTTCATATTTGGCCTTAGACTATAAATGAGCCAAATTTCATTCTTAGGTTTCATAAGTTACAGCAAGAGAAATTAAGGCTAAAGTAGAATAAAAACTGAAGATGAATGAACGTATTAGTGTTGTTATTTACTATGATGGTGAGGTCCGTGACACCGAGAACGGCGTTGTTTTTTTATCGAGAACACAGCGCGACTGGTTTTTAACCAGAACATAGATTTGACAGAACTTCGTAAGAGAATTAGGCGTAAAATATTCAGAACAACGCCAATGAAAGTTTTGTCTATTAAGTATCAATTTTGTGCTTCGGTTGATCCCGTGAGATATGACTCATTCGACATCAAAGGTCCTCGTAGCTTGGAGGCAATGGTGCAGACTCATCTTGCTAGTAGATCACCCTATCTTGAGTTATATGTACAATTTTCATTGCCAAATGATGCATTTGCGACTTCAACATCTACTACTGTTCAAGAGGAATACACGACCCCTACCCAACACTCCGTTAGTGGGTGGAAAAACACGAAAACGTCCGTGTTTGGTAGCAGTATGGAATACACAACCCCTACACGACACTCCGTTAGTGAATTGGACATGCACCTCGGTAGGTCAATGTTTGATACTGGAAATACGTACTGGGGAATGACACCAACTTCTAGTTGTTGGCAATCCACATCTGATTAGGGACGTTATGAAACGTCCACAAGAAGGGATGATGTACTCCCTACGACGTCCACCAGCGAGGGGACCTCGTTCGTTGCAGATGATGGTGGGTCGGATGATGAGTCCGATGTGGATCCACCTCGAGAGCCCGACCCTGATGGTGTAGAAGTTGCATTATTTTCTGAACCGGAGCCTGTTCCAACCATACCTAAAGATGTTGAAGGGGGTTCAGATGAAGAAGAAGAAGAAGATCCGCGATTCAGGGCGTACTCGCCTCCAGCCCATATGCATAATGTCGATCTATCTCAAGATGATGCGTTGGAGTTTCCAGATCTACCATACAGAAGGTGTGACTGTACAAGTTCGTCATTGGATTCGGGTAAATTGGAAGTTGGTAAGGAGTTTTCCAATAAGGATAGTTTTCTTGGTGCATTGAAACAACATAGCATCATAAACGGGGTTACTATAACGTGGTTAAATCCAAATCTGATAAGTTTGAGGCCAAGTGTGCAGTGCAAGACGGTACATGTTCATGGAAAATCATGGGCTCGTTGAGGAAAAGGACAGGCTTGTGGGAGATAAAAAAGTACAAAGGTCCACATACATGTGTTGGCAGTACAATATCACTAGGTGTTTAGGGTTTTTGAATAATACTGTTATTATGTAATGTTGCATTATTTAACGTACTTCGTTGATAAGTGTTTCACAAGATCATCCCAAAATGGATTCAGATATGTTAGCTAGCTTAATACTATCGACGGTGAAGGTGGATCCCAAGACTTCAGTACCGGTCTTAATTGCCAATATTCGTAGCCAATTGAGGTACACGCCCTCTTACCTCAAGGCTTGGATAGCTAAGAAGAAGGCTTTGGAAAAGATGCATGGTGGGTGGGACACTTCATATAATGAAGTGTGGCAGTGGTGTCAGGTGCTGGAGGGATATGTCCTAGGTTGCATAACAGACCTTGAAATGGCACCTGCATATACAATGACTGATTGCTCCGTGGATGCCAAGTGTTTAAGCGTCTGCTCTGGAGCTTTAAGCAATGCCAATACGCATTTCTATACTGCAAGCCATTGGTGCAAATTGACGGTACCTTTATGTACGGTAGATATACCCATCGGTTATTGCTAGTTGTGGTACAGGATGGCAGTGGGAGAATCCTTTCAATTGTGTTTGCAATAACACCGGGGGAGTCAGCTGATGACTGGGATTTCTTTTTTTCTAGGTTAAGGAGGCATGTCTACCCCCAACCTGATATCTGCGTTATATCGGATCGGGGCACTGGAATACTAGCCGTAATTGAGTAATAGGGAAGCCTATGGCATCGCACACACCATCGGTATTGCCTAAGGCACGTTGCGTCCAACTACTATGGGCAATATCGATCTACAACTGAACGACGGCAAGTGACCAACATGGGTGTTTAATCTCTATTAATATAATTTCGTTTGTAATATTCAATTTATTCTGAATGGAAGAGTAGTATGTAATTTTTTCTATCAACTTATATTGACAGGGTATGAGATAAGTAAGGACTGTTTTCATGAGATGTTGGCGGTTTTGCATTCAGTTAACGAAGAAGGCGCAGACTACCTTTGTAACATACCTTTTGAATAGTGGACACAAGCATACGATGGTGGCCTACGATATGGTCATATGACCTCAAACCTGGCTGAATGCATAAATTTTGTTCTAAAAGGAACGCGTCATTTACTGATAACATCGGTGGTGCGAGAGACATATTTCGTTTAGCGACACTATTTCCAAAGTGAGCAGCGAGTGATAAAGGCCAAATGCAATGAGGCCATGTATGGTGCGCGAAGGTATTGCAAGAAATTAACAAGGCAAAGGCACGGGCCAACACCATGCACACAGTATGTCATGATCGCGACAACCTATAGTTTTGTGATACGGAGTTTGACAGATCGAACCAATGTATTATTGGCTAGCAATATCGTGTACACTTGAGAAATAGAACCTGCGACTGTGGGAGGTTTGACGCACTTCGTTAACCATGCGTTCATGTAATTGCAGCTTGTCAGAATCTCCGTCTGGATCCTATGAGCTATGTCGACGAAGTGTACAAAATAGAATACATGTACAACTTGTGGAGACACGTATTCCCACCGGTCCCAGATGAACGTAAGTGGTCGTCTGTATCGCTTGCTCCGTTTAAGTTGTTAACGAATAGAGAATTGCGTCGCAAACCAAAGGGTTGACCTTGCTCGACTAGAATACGTAACAATATGGATATCCGAGAAACAACCAACCAACAGAAGTTGTGCGGATGGTGTAGGAACCTAGGCCATGCAACTTGATCATGTCCAAATCGGAATAGCTGATAGTTGTTGTAATAAAATTATGTTGCATTATTTATATTTTATTAAAAATATAAAAATATTAAAAATATTGCCTTATTCAAAAGAACTTTTATTTTATTAAAAATATAAAAAGTAAATTACAATTAAAATATTAAAAACAACTTTTATTTTATTAAATGAAACAATATAAAAAAGTTTGTACAAATATATTAAAAATATAAAAATATTAAAAATATTGCCTTATTCAAAAAACTTTTATTTTATTAAAAATATAAAAATCAAATTACAATTAAAATATTAAAAACAACTTTTATTTTATTAAATGAAACAATATAAAAAAGTTTGTACAAATATATTAAAAATATAAAAAATATTGCCTTATTTAAAAAAAATTATTTTATTAAAAATATAAAAAGTAAATTATAATTAAATATTAAAAATAATTTTTATTTTATTAAATGAAACAATATAAAAAAGTTTGTACAAATATATTAAAAAAATCAATGTTGGTGCCGGTCGAAATCAGTGCCACATGGGGGTCGTCAACGGTTACGCGCTGGATTCCTCCTTGGTTCAGCTTCTAGCGGGGGTTGTAGTTGCTCTGGCGGGGATTGTGGTTCCTTCGGCAATGGATCTGGTTGTGGGTGTTGGGAGGATGACCCACCTTGATAGAATAATGACTGCGGAGGTGTTTGCATCACCCATGGCGGAGGTGTTTGAATCCCATAAGGCGATGGGGATTGGTAAAAAGAAGAGCTCCCCGACGGCGCCTCGTGCGATCCCTCATTCAACGGCGGCCAATAGATCGGCAGTTGACTCAGAGTAATCGAGAACGGAGATGAACCGGGCCATGCATTCCAACCTGCCATAGGACTGGGAAAAGGAAACATATAAGGGTTAGGATACATATAAGGGCTAGGATATGCACCTGGCATAATCTGAAAAGGCTGTGATATGGGTGTCGTCGGTTGAAGTGTTGGGCCCGGTGGCTGTGTGGACGCTGCTGATGGACCCGGTGATTGTGTGGGCGCTATTGATGGGCCTGTGTCGTCATCCCTTCTTCTTGGATTTAAAGGGCCCCGTCATTCCCTTTGGACACAAATTTGCCGTTGCCTCTCCTCTTCCGACAGTAAATATGGCTTGCCATGGATCCTAAACCATGGCATGTATTCCGACACGCACGCTAACTCAGGAACGATGATCGGTTCCTGAGTACGTATATAATCATACAGATTTTCCCACATTTCGATATATTCTGACCAGGATCTCGACCAATCCGTATTCAATTGTCGTAAGTCAACTCTGTGCTCATCATCGAGCACCTCAGGTGCCACGAGAATCGGTTGTCAGAATTCAAATTGTCGCAATACTCTATCTGGCTGGTGCATCTCCACGGTAGCATAGTTGACCAATGGGACCTTCACATGCCAAATGTTCAGATTTTGAAAGAATTCATCCGGAATTACTTCCCAAATTACCGAATCCTCGTATGGTGTCCATTGAAACTATATGAACATGATAAAAATATTAGTTATATACATAATACTAAATACTAAATACTAAATACTAAATACGAAACGACTATTTTATTATGTATATATATTTTATTTAATACTTTCTTATGCTTCCGACCGTCGGTCTAATAGAAGCCGTATATCTTCAAGAGAGGTAGGTATTCCAACATAACTCGCCGAATGGTTTCACGTAATTAAATAAATTTTTAGCATACAATTATATTTTAAATCTATGTAATAATCGTAAAATCTAATATAAAATTTACCTCGTTATGAGTGGTAATGTATATGGGTGGTCTACTCGAGAACGTAAAAATGGAAAGTGAAATTGTGCCCATGATTGCAGTAGTGATACGCAACCTCCGATTTTGGCTTTATTCGGTCGCGTCGCCCCGCACATCTCCCGGTACAATATTGCTAACACGGTAGACCCCCAACTAAATTCACCAGCTGCTCTAAAATCAACGAGTTCCAGCAGCCATCTCAGGTGTACGAGGTTTCGTGACAAGTTCGGCATCAGATAACCTCCAATCATCTCAAGAATGTATGCCTGAGCATATCGTATTCTTTCTAGTTCAGTCGAATCATTATCCAGCTCCGGGAATGTGTCTCGTAACCAGCCCATCTCGATCCGACCTCCGTTAATATTATCCGAAATAGCACCCCAAAAGCTCGTAGCATACGGCTTCCCAATCAGCAGATTGGGCAAACCCGGTGACTGCGTACCCATCCACCGGCAATCCCAATTGCAACTGCATGTCTTCCAGAGTGATAGTACACTCTCCGCATGGAAGATGGAAAGTGTGTGTCTCGGGTCTCCACCTCTCTATCAACACATTGATTAGTTTCGGGTCCAACTTGCACCCCCGGCCTATCGTGGCCATGTGCCAAAAACCCGCTTCCCGCAGGTAATTCTCTATCAACGGCGATGGAGGACCAGACATATTACGGATATAGCATTGCAACACCACCTACAAAGTCATTATAAAAATTATAAAATAAAAATTAATTAAAATTGCATAAATGAAAAAATATTAAATAGTATTGAAAAATTAATTAAAATTGCATAAATGAAAAAAATATTAAATAGTATTGAAAAATTAAAATTATCACTTACCATTGTCATTTGATCGACGGAGATGTGTTTATTATCGAGACGAATTAATTCTCCGGCCATTGCTAACACGATCAAATATTTTTTTTATTTAAAAAAAAAAACTAATTCAAAAAAAATTTAAACAGAGCTTTTTTGCAAAAATTAAAGAGAGCTTTGAGAAAATTTGAGAGAAATTTGAGAGAATTATGAGAGGACTTTTGTGTGAAAAAAATGAAAGGGGGGCCTTTTATAGTTTTTTTTTGGACCGTTGGAGCCCAAACAGTCAAAAAAAAGTATACGTTGGGCAGAGGCAAAACGGGTCCCTGGGGGAGCGTTTTGTCCACGTCAGCAAAGCGCTCCTTCAAGGAAGCGCTTTGTCGACGTGGACAAACACTCCCCAGAGGGACGCGCTTTCTTGACACATCACCTGAGAACGCGCTGACGTGGACGCGATTTCGCGGAATTCGGCCCTTTCTGGTAAATGATCAGAAAATTGGCCCATTTTCGTAAATAATTTTGGAAATGGGCCTTTTTGGGTAAAATGGCCCTAATTTTTTTTTAGACTTAGGTAGTCCCTGAACTTATATTCTGCCAACAAGGTTAGTACATCTGCACTAATATTGTTAGTTGTCCTGATGTGACACTGCTAGCCAATTCGATGGTATCACGTGACAGCCTCTCAATTTTCCATGTGATAAGCATAAATTAAAAAATAAAATAAATAAACTATGTTTGCCACATGTCATTTTGAGAAACTGTCATGTGACACAACCAGATTAGTTAGAAATGTCACATTACTAAAAACTAGCGGTGCTAATGTGGAGGGACCAATCTTATTAATGGAACACAAATTCAAGAACCAATTAAGTCCTAAAAAAAAAAAAAACTAGAGATCAACTAAGTATAAATAAACAAGTTCAAGGCTAAATTATATATATAAATAAACAAGTTCAAGGCTAAATTATATATTATGCCTTTCTTGACACATCACGAAAAGCATTAATGCAAATATTAATATAAGTATAGCCATTTAATTTATTGAAAAGTTAATAAAGATATTAAATTAGTAAAACTAATACGGTTTGAACTAAAATTATCATCAACTTTATCAAACAAAATTTTAAATTTTAGAAATGAAGTCAATTTTAAAAAAAGTATAAGTCACAGATTGAGTTTTAGTTTAATTGGTATGAGCATTATTGTCAATACAAAAGAATGTCGATTTGAGTGCGTTTAAGCACATTATCCTCTTATTTATGGGTTAGGGAGGGACTATGGGTAATTTTAGGTATTGTGTCAAAAAGAACAGATATGATCAGATCATATAATAAGATTGTTCAAAATATATATATATATATATATTTATATTTTTTATTTTTAAAAAAATATTCTTATTTATTTTTTCAAATTTTTTAAATTCTAAAAAACTAAGTAATTGTTGACATGGCATCCACATGATAATCGATGTATATGTCACGTTAATAAAGTTAACAAATATTAACTTTTCTATCCATTTTTAGGAGGTTTGACAAATAAAACAAGTTTAAGGGTTAAAAAAGCCAAAAACAATAAATGAAAGACTAAAATGATTGTTTTTTTTGTAAAGTTGGAGGGCCAAATAAGTCATTATGCCATTAAAAATCTTTGCAGGGGCCAAAAAAATAAAACTAACAATATTTTGGGGGCCAAACAGTAAGTTACCATATTTTTATGTATTGATATTAAGTAAGTTACCATATTTTTTATGTATTGATATTAAGGACTAATATCAAATTTTAAAATATATATATATATAAATTGCTAAAATAAAATTTTAAAATTTTGGGTGGGCTAGATCCTGCTAGTCTCGCTATAGATTTACCCTTGCTAATGAGAGCATTTTTTTTTTTTTTTTGTGAACAGAATATTTTATCTTTTAACATCACTTAATTGAAGAGAAATGCTTTTGTTTTTCCCTTTCATTTTACTAAAATAACAAAACATTTGTTCAGTACTATGAATCCTCTGTACTATAAACGTTTGCAAAGGAATTATAACAAATTATAATTGTAAGACCTTATACATCAAAGTCAAGTATTTTAGGACATTCCTAGTCATTGTGTTGTTAAGGCAAAGCATTGGAAAAAGCTTAAGGAATATCCTACGTTAAATATAAGTTCATATTATGTAATGCCTTTGACCCGATTCGATTTACAAGATTCGGATCTCAAAGTGTTATCAAACGCAAACAGACAAAACTTTTGATTCTTATTATAAATTACAAACTTTTTCATATTTTCTAGTTGCAAAATAATTGAACTCATAGAAATCAATTATTTATACAAGAATGAATAAAATGATTTAATTACAAAATTTTATCTCCTAATATCAATTCTTATTACAATTATTCTAAGTATAAATTTCTATGCATTACTATTGATCCTTTACTACACCTCCAGGCTTGCTCTATATGCATAATAGTCCAATACGCCACTACATTGGCACAATCTTGGCATCGTCCCTCCTAGTGCAAACTCTCAGCATAAAACCTGAAACATTATTATACATGGGTAAGTTCGTAAGAACTCAGTAAGAGAAATACCATTTACCTTAATTGATACTATCACAAGGTAATCGATGCTTCTTAATGACAATTTTGTTGTTCGTAATTGTTTAACTTTACTTCTATCGAGCAACTTCTCTAATTATGTTCTTTTTAAATACTCTATTTACCATACATTACCCTGAGCTCATATCTATTTTCCATCGATGCCTTCAATCTTAACGGTCATATATGTATATATATCAATGCCAGTTTCCTCTATAGAGATCAACACAACCAAAATATCATTTCATGTGCATACTTAGCTCGGAACCATTGTACAATCACAATTCTTGAATGAGCACATACACAATTAGCGAATACCTTCTTCGAACATGCAGATTCGAACCTTTAATCAAACAACTTTCAATGCAAACCCATTAATTCTCTATAACTCTTCCATTCATTCATTCCAATCAAATCTTAGTCTCGTGTATTACTTTACCGTACAATCGACAGATACTCTATACCACTACCAAATACGCCATTTAGTTTCATATAGAATCCGCCACAAGAGAAATCCACCAGAATAAGTCACAAAGGGCATTGTCATGATACGCATCGAAGGCAGTTCATTCATAATATGCCACAAAGACATTTCCTTACAATTATGCCACAGAGGCATTCCTTTACGATTACGCCACAAAGGCGCCCTTTTACGCCACAAAGACGTTCCTTTACGTTTACGCCACAAAGGCAGTTCGTTCATAATACACCATAAAGGCACCAACAGAGTATGCCATAACGGCTAACAGGATGCCACCAAGGCCACCCAAGACTGTTGTGTTTGCGATATGAATTTGCCTAAACTCACATCACGTGAGGTTTGCCCATCACTACCTGGGACATGCAGGGAACCCCATTTGGAAAATGTTACCCTTTAATTCCTTTTCAGAGGGTGCCATGGCCATGGACTTTCCTTTTAGAGTTTCCAAATCAGAGTTCATGTCTGCTGTCCTGACGGACTTCACCATTTACCACTGCGGTGATTAGAGACAACCCTTGTAACAGATCGATTTTAGGGCTAGTCGGAACAGTGGTTTCGGGACCACTAATCCGAGGTTGAATAAATTTATTTTTATATTATTATATGTGTTATATCATGATTATAGGGGTGTATGGAAATTTTGGTGCATTAATTTTGGTGATTTTATGCTTAATTGCGAAAAAGGACTAAATCGCATAAAGTGCTAAAGTTCTATTTTACAAGCTAGAGGTGTCTAATTGTAACACCCCTTACCCGTGTCCGACGCCAGGACAGGGTACGAGGCATTACCAGACTTAACTTGCTTAAACATACAACATCGGGCTATAAAATTTCATTTCAACTTAAAGCTTCTCATACATGTTCATAACCTCCTTATTATGGGCCTACGAGGCCTTAAACATACATACGGAAGGTTTCGGAATTAAACCGGAAACTTTTGCGCACTTAGAAAATTTTTACCTCAACAGGGCCACATGCCCGTGTGGAATGGAACACGCCCGTGTGGGCAGGCCGTGTGGTCACACACGCCCATGTTCCTAGCCCGTGTGGAATTTATTTTTCATTTCGAACCTACAGGGGTTTTCACACGGCCGGACACACGCCCGCGTCTATGGCCCGTGTCCCTCACACGGCCTAGAAACGCCCGTGTCCTCACCCGTATGTGAAAAACCTGGGTATTCTGTTTATGACGTCAGCAAGCTCTTAAGGGCACATGACCTAGGCACACGCCCGTGTGCTGGCCCATATAGCGAATCAGATTCTCGCAATTTTGATGCAGGGGACACGGCCTATCAGCACACCCATGGGGCTGGCCTTGTGTCACACACGGCCTAGACACACGCCCGTGTGTCTACCTGTGTGGACAATTTGAGGGCTATTTACCAAGCCAATTGCCACCCTGAAACATAAACACACATATGCCAACACAAGCAACACATAACATGGCAATAATACACTATGAAGACTCACTAATCATCATTCATACACTTCATATTTTACTCCATCAATTGCATGAACTTTCACTTCATAAAACTCATCATCATTAAGATATAAAGCTTGACAAATATCGGCCAATTCATAATGGCCAATTACAAAATGAGTGTATAACATTAATAGCCAACACTTTGGCTTTCAAATATGACATAACACAAGATGACCAAGTTCCTATACATGCCATACCCAAAATAAATCAACTTTACTATACCAAAAGAATGATTGATAGTGTGATCTGAGCTCCGACGTTCTACAATCCCTGAGCTAGCTTGGCGATACTACAAGGAAAGGGAAAAGAAAGGGGTAAGCATATAGCTTAGTAAGTTTGCATGAATTAAAATAACAACATAAGTAGTCATGGTAAAATCCATTCATCTCATAGAACAGTAACAATACAAGTTCACAAGTACTTTGACATACTTACTCATACTTATGCTTACCCATCATATATCACATTACGGTTTCATAACTCGTATTTTACTCATGATACCTGTATCACTTCATCATATAATTTAGTATGTATGCTATCTTGAACATAAACTTAAATCATTATCATCCTTAACTTAAATGTAACTCTTTGTAATCTTTGTATGGCTTTGTATAGCTTAGCTCTTTGTCATCTTTGCATACTTAACTCTTTTGCCCGTTGAACTACTCGGAATATCGAAGGATACTCAATCTCATCATACATGTATCATGATGCCAATGCCATATCCCAGATATGGTCTTACACGGGATCTCTTAACTCGATGTCGATGCCATGTCCCAGACATGGTCTTACTCGAGATCTTGCTTTGGTGCCGAGGCCATGTCCCAGACATGGTCTTACACGGGACCTTCCTTATTCGGTGCCGATGCCATGTCCCAGACATGGTCTTATACGAGACCTTACTTATTCGGTGCCGATACCATGTCCCAGACATGGTCATATACAAAACCTTCCTTATTTGGTGCCGATGTCATGTCCCAGACATGGTCTTATACGGGACCTTCCTTATTCGGTGCCGATGCCATGTCCCAGACATGGTCTTATACGGGACCTACATTCGGTGCCGATGCCATGTCCTAGACATGGTCTTATATGGGACCTTCCTTATCTCATGTCGTGACATAGGTATCCTCGTTATTCCAAATCTTCAACCGGGACTTCAACTCAATATATTCTCATCATTTTCTCATCATAACTTCATTAGTCAATTTTCATGAAATGATATTCATTATCATGAGATTAAACAATTTACAATATAAAAACAATATGAAACTTTAATTTCACACAAACTTACCTCGGTACTCAAAATGTGTGTAGATGTTCGATTTCGTCCAACACTTTGTTCTTGCCTTGGTTTCAGTCCGGGCTTCGTGTTTCTTGATCTATAATAATAATTTCACTTGTTTAATACTCAAATTAACTAAATTGACTCATGAATCATACTTTGGCAAAATTATAATTTTTCCCCTAAACTTTCACATAATTACACTTTGCCCCAAGGCTCGTAAAATGATTTTTATTCAACTTTCTTGTATTTTAAACCTAGCCGAATTATTTCCTTAACTACAATAGCCCCCAATTTCCACTATTTCACTCATGTATGACCATTTTTATAACTTTTACAATTTGGTCCTTTTATGCATTTTTTATGAAAATCACTTAACTTAGAAAAAGATGTTTATCACACATCAAACTTTCATATTCTTCCTTAAAACATCAAAATACATGCATGTCATACATGGGTAAATTTTTTAACATAAACCCTAGCTCAAAATATAGCTAGAAATAGCTAAATCCAGCTACGAGGATCTCAAAAATACGAAGAACATTAAAAACGGGGATAGGAGACACTTACAATCAAGCTTGAAAGTTGTAGAAACCCTAGCTATGGAGTCCTTGTGATTTTCGGCCAAGCTTAGGGAAGATGAACACCATTTTTGACTTCTTTTTCCCTTTTAATTCTTTTATTAACCAAATGACTAAAATGCCCTTAAAGCTCCTTTCTTGAGATTTTTCCTTCCCATGTCCATTTTTGTCCATCTTGACATTTAATGGTCTAATTGCTAAATAAGGACCTCTAGAAACTTTATAATTCTATTTCAAACTTAAATCTTCTAGAATCTCATATTTTCTAATCTTTGCAATTTAGTCCTAATGGACAAATTAATCACTAATAAATAAAATTTCCTCATGAAATTTTCACACAATCATGCAACCACATCATAAGCCTCATAAAAATCATAAAACACATATTTCTACTTCGAATTTGTGGTCTCGCAACCACTATTCTGACTAGGCCCTAAATTGGGCTATTATAATTCTCCCCCTTAGGGATTTTCGTCCCCAAAAATCTTACCGGTAAAAAGGTTTGGGTACTGGTTTCTCATAGCCTCATCGGGCTCCCATGTAGCCTCTTCTACCCCATGTCTTTGCCATAGTACTTTCACGAGAGCTATACTTTTATTCCTTAGCTGTTTAACTTCTCGTGCTAGAATCTTAACCGGTTCTTCCCCATATGTCATGTCGGGTTGAATTTCAACCTTTGTCGGTGTAATCACATGTGAAGGATCAGATCGGTAACGATGTAACATAGACACGTGAAACACATCATGAATATTTTTCAATTCAGACGGCAAAGCCAATCGATAGGCTACCGGCCCAATCCTCTCGATAATCTCATATGGTCCAATAAAACACGGACTCAATTTGCCTTTCCGGCCAAATCTGAGAACTTTCTTCCATGGTGATACTTTCAAAAATACTTTATCACCAACTTGAAACTCAATCTCTTTTCGTTTCAAGTCCGAGTAGGATTTTTGTCTATCAGAAGCAGCTTTTAAACAATCACGGATTATTTTTACCTTCTCTTCGGTTTCTAACCAGATCGACCCCATGAATTTGATTTTCCTTGAGTTCAGTCCAATACAAAGGCGTTCGGCATTTATGCCCATACAAAGCCTCATTAGGCGTCATTTTCAAGCTCGACTGAAAACTGTTATTGTATGCAAACTCTACCAACGGTAAATACTTTTCCTAGCTGCCCTGAAACTCAAGAACACAACACCGGAGCATATCCTCAAGTATCTATATTAATCTCTCCGATCGTCACGCGGTTTGTGGGTGAAAAGTCGTACTAAAACTCAGCTTTGTGCCCAAAGCTTCTTGCAACTTTTTCCAAAATCGGGATGTGAATCTCAGATCTCTGTCCGATATGATCGACAAAGGCACTCCATGAAGCCTTACAATCTCAGAAACATCAAGTCTGCCAACTTATCAAGCGAATAATCAACACGTACCGGTATGAAGTGGGCCGACTTCATAAGTCTATCTACCACTACCCATGCGGCATCTTTCTTGCTCGGTGTCAACGGCAAACCCGTTACAAAGTCCATAGTAATACGGTCTCATTTCCACTCGGGAACCATAATAGGTTGAAGCAAACCCGAAGGTACTTGGTGTTCAGCTTTCACTTGTTGACAAATCAAGCATCTTGATACAAACTCAGAAATATCTTTCTTCATACTCGGCCACCAATACCATTTCTTCAAATCATTATACATTTTTGTGCTGCCCGGATGTACAGATATACATCCGCTATGTGCCTCGTGTAAAATCTTTCGAATAAGCTCATCATTCCTCGGTACACAGACTCTGTCTCTAAACATCAAACATCCATCAAAATTAATTCGAAAGTTGGACTCAACACCCAACTCGCACTGAACTCTTTTGACTTGTAAGTCACTGTCATCTTTCTGAGCCTCAATAATCTCTTGAAGGAACATCGAGCTAGCCCTCAACTCAGCTAGAATGGAACCATCGTCTGAAAAAGTCACCCATGTATTCATAGCCCTCAATGCAAAAAGGGATTTTCTACTCAAAGCATCAGCGACTATGTTCACCTTTCCCAGGTGGTAGTCAATGACTAGCTCATAATCCTTTATCAGCTCTAACCATCTTCTTTGCCTTAAATTCAATTCCTTCTGAGTCATCAAGTACTTTAGGCTCTTATGATCAGTGAATATCTGACATTTTTCACCATACAAACGGTGTCTCCATATCTTCAATGCAAACACAATGGCAGCCAATTCTAAATCATGTGTCGGGTAATTCTTCTCATGTGGCTTTAACTGTCTAAAGGCATATGCTATCAAATTGCCTTCCTGCATAAGCATATAGCCCAATCCATTCAAGGATACATCACTATAGATCACAAATTCTTTTTTCGGTTCCGGTTGCACTAGAACTGGAGCCTCAGTCAACAATGCTTTTAGTTTCTCGAAACTCTGTTGGCACTTTTCTGTCCATTCAAACTTTACGTCCTTTTGTAACAACCTTGTCATAGGTGTAGCTACCATGGAGAATCCCTTGGCAAACCGTCTGTAATATCCAGCTAGGCCTAGAAAACTTCTAATCTCTGATACGTTTCTCGGCGGCTTCCAATCAACAATAGCTGAAATCTTGCTTGGGTCTACTCAGATTCCATCTCCCGAGACAATGTGCCCCAAAAATCCAACGTATTTGAGACAAAATTCACTTTTGCTAAACTTGGCATACAACTGATTATCTCGTAAAATCTGTAAAACCGTCCTCAAGTGCTCGGCATGCTCATTCTCATCACGAGAATATATCAGTATATCATCAATAAAAACCACTACAAATTTATCCAAGTACGGCCGAAAGATATGGTTCATTAAATCCATAAACACAGTAGGGGCATTTGTTAAACTGAAAGGCATGACTAAAAACTCATAGTGACCATACCTTGTCCGAAATGCAATTTTCGGCACATCTGAGTCCTTGACTCTCAACTGGTAATAACCGGACCTCAAATCTATCTTGGAAAACACAGTGGCTCCTTTCAATTGATCAAACAGATCGTCAATTCTTGGCAATGGGTACTTGTTCTTCACGGTCACCTTATTAAGCTGCCGATAATCTATACACAATCTCATGGAACCATCTTTCTTTTTCACAAATAATACTGGAGCACCCCACGGGGAATAACTCGGTCTAGCAAAACCTTTGTCCATCAACTCTTGCAACTGTGCCTTCAATTCCTTCAACTCAGTTGGGGCCATTCTATATGGAGCAATCGATATAGGTGCAGTACCAGGAGCTAACTCAATACCAAATTCAACCTCTCTAACCGGAGGCAACCCTGGCAATTCTTCTGGGAATACATCTGGATACTCACATACTATCGGTACTGATTCAATTCTTAACTCAGTTTCTTTAGCATTCACCACAAAGGCAATATATGCTTGTATCTCTTTCTTACATATTTCTGGGCTGACATATGAGAGATCACTAGAGGCGGCCTGTCCTGTTCATCTGATTCAACACGAAGAGTGTCCCCGTTTTCACATCTCAATTAAATGTATTTCTTTCCATAATTTACTGTCACATCATGAGCGGTTAACCAGTCCATACCAAGAATTATATCAAATTCATCAAATGGCAATAGCATAAGATTCGCCTTAAAATAGTGACCTCTAATCATCAATGGGCAATCTTTGCATACCTTATCAACTAATACACATTTACCTAATGGATTGGACACTTTTATCACGAATTCTGTAGACTCTACAGGCATGCTCATACTAGATACTAATTTCATGCAAATATATGAGTGGGTAGATCTCGGATCAATTAAAGCAACAACATTAGTATCATGGAGAGAAAATGTACCCGTAATTACATCAGGGGATGATGCCTCTTCGCGAGCGTGAATGGCATAAGTCCTTGCAGGTGCTCTACCCTCAGATCTTGCAGCCTACTCTTTGGGTGTACTCTTACTACTCGTTCCACTTCTCGGGTTTCTCTGTTGTCTGCCTCTAGTAGTGCTTCCCGATCTTGCACTCTTAATTTTCTCTTTTCCAACCATCTCAGGGCATTCTCTAATAAAATGATCTTGGGAACCACACTTAAAACAGGCTCTATCATGGGCTCGGCACTCACCGGGATGACGTCTGCCACACTGTGGACATTCTGGTCTATTAAGTCGAGTGTTCCCAATACTAGCACGTGAGGTAGTCTGAGCTTTAATCTCCGAGTACTGTTTACTCTTCTTCTTTTTGAAAACCTGGCTGAAGTAGCTGATCGGGTAGGGAAGTCTCTTGACTTCTTGGATGAAGATTGAAACGACTTGTTCATTTGTCTCTTTCTTGAGTCACGAGGCTCCATCTCAGCTTTTCTTTTCTCTTTAACCAACACCTCGGCTTTAGAAGCCCTGTCCACTAGCACAATAAATTCCTTCAATTCTAGGACACCAACAAATAATCGGATATCTTCATTTAATCCATCCTCAAACCTCTTACACATGATGGCTTCAGAGGACATACACTCCCGAGCGTACTTGCTGAGCCTTACAAATTCACGCTCATATTCAGTTACTGTTATTCTACTTTGTTTCAGTTCAAGGAATTCCTTTCTTTTCTGATCAATAAATCTTTTGCTAATGTACTTCTTCCGAAATTCTTCTTGGAAAAACTCCCATGTGATCCTTTCCCTTGGTACAACCAACACAAGGGTGTTCCACCACTGATAAGCGGAATCTCTTAAGAGAGACACCAAACATTTCATGCACTCTTCAGGTGTGCAAGATAATTCATCAAATACCTTGATGGTATTTTCAAGCCAAAATTTTGCTCTAACCGGATCATCATCCTTATTAACTCAAAGTTCCTTGGCTCCTTATTTCTGGATTCTATCAACCAGAGGATTTTCTCGCCTTACCACTTCCACTACTTGGAGAGCTACAGGGGTAAGCTGAAGAATAGGTAGGGGTGGAGGGGGTTGTGCATTCAGGTTCGTACGAACGAACTCCGTATACCATGTATTCATCATGTGGAGAAAGGCTTCCCTAGCCTCTTCTCCTCCTCTCTGACTTATTGTAACAGCCCGATTTTGACCCTAATCGAAATAGTAGTTTCGGGACCACAAATCCAAGTCCAAAAAATATTTTAATATTATTTTATGTGTTTATTATGTATGAATTTGTTTTTGTGAAATTTTCGTGTTATAATTTTGTCGTTTAAGTGTCTGATTAAATAAAAGGACTTAATCGCGTAAAATGTGAAATGAGCTAATTAATGTGTAAAGTGCTAACTTGCTAATGTCTTTATAATGTGAATTCCTTAATAGGAAATTAGGCCATTAATAAAGATAGTGGAAGGCATTATGTTTATTTTTTATAGTTTTTATATATTATTTATAAAGGTTAAAATAATATATATTATATTATAAAGTTATTATACTAAAACAAAAAACATTAAAGGAAGCCATACTCATCTTTTTAGTGCCGAAACTAAGGAAAAGAAAAAGAAATAAGAGAGCTAGGGTATTCGGCCATTGTTGAGCTAAATTAAGGTATGTATTTTACTCGGTTTTTGATAATTTTTACGTTTTTGAGATCGTTGCTAAGTTATCTTCAAAGCCCATGTCTTAATTTTTGAATTTGATGATGATTTTGTGTTTTGCCATTGATGATAGCTTGTGATTTTTGTTGTTTGATGATGAAATATTAAAGATATGTGAAAGATTAACATGTTTTGTCTTGGAATTTTTGGTGACTTTGAGTAATTATGGCTAAATTGTAAAAATAAATTTTTGAGGGACTAAAATGTGAAATAAATGAAATGTATGGACTTGTAAGGGCATGGGTGATATTCGGCCTAGCTATGGTGATGTGAAATTTTGTGTATTTTGTGTTTTATGCAAAATGGACTAAATTGCAAAAAGTGTGAAATGTCAGGGTAAAATGATAATTTACCCATTTATGTGTTTTTGGATGAATTTGATTGAATATTTAATTAAATAATTTTAATTTATATTAATTTAGATCAAGAAAAGAGAAAATTAGATTTGGATCGGAGGAAAACTAAAGTTGTCGACTAGCCGTTCCGTTTCGGTTTTTCATCGTCTGAGGTAAGTTTATAAGCAAATAGACGTACTTAATCATAATTAAATGTGAATTATATATGCTGAGTTGAAATATGTAAATTATATATATATATATATTAGTCGAATGTGAATAAGCATGACAGGAATGTTTATGAATTTGTTTTGACCGAGTTTCGATGTCCGAAAGCCCCGTATGAACCTTAGGAATAGATAGGATACATATGTCATGACATAGGATTTTCGATATGTGTTATCGTGTAAGACCACGTCTGGGACGTTGGCATCGACTTGTGCTTACGTGTAAGACCATGTCTGGGACATTGGCATCGTATTTGATTCGTGTAAGACCCTGTCTGGGACAGTGGCATCGATATGTGATTACATGTAAGACCACGTCTGGGACGTTGGCATTGTACGAGCTTCTGACTATCCGCGTATCCTTTTTAATTCGAATGGTTCATCGGGCAACAATAAGTGTGATCGAATGTGTAAATTGAGCTAAAATGATCAGTATGAATGAGTTTATTTCCTACTTGAAATAAGGTAAGTAAGCTACTTGATATTTATTGTAAGTCTTGTATGAAGTAAAGGAAGAACGTATGTGAACATGGTAAGTGTATTCAGCTTAATGAATAAATGATATGAAATTTGTGGAATTGATTCTTAAATATGTGTATATATGACCATGTATATTTGGCCACATAAGTAATATATATGTACATGATGTTATATTATGATTATGGAGTTTGTGCATACGGGTGTATGTGTATTTGGTTATATAATGACATTTTGGTTTTGAAAGTTGAATGATAATTTGTTATTTTAAATATATGAGCATTCGGCTAAAGTAGCATTTGTGTATGAAAATGTATTATTTATGAAATTTGTAAGTTTGAGACTAATTGTGATAATGATAATATAACTTGGTTTAGTTTAAATGAGTTGATTATATCATTAAATTGTTTATTTGTTTATGACTTACTAAGCTTAAATAGCTTACTGTGAGTGTGTTCCTGTATACCTCTGTTTTATAGATTTTGGAGTCAAGTTACGAGCTTGGGGATCATCAGCAAAGCCTATCACACTATCGACTATTTCTTTCGGTATTTTACTAAGTTGAATTTGAGCTTATGGCATGTATAGTCTAGTTAAAAAGATTGATTTTGGGATATGTAATATAAAGCCATGCGAAGATGGCTTGATTATATGTTTAAGTTGGTTTTATGTATTCTTAGTTTTATGCTTGATGTGTTTGGTTTTAGTCAATCGGCCATGGCATATTTAAATGTGGAAATTAGATTAGATTAATGATAAAGGATATGTGTGCTTTAGTAATTGATCATGATATTTTAGTTGAGTTCTTATATGTCTTTTCATGTATATATATGCGCTTATATTATGGTTGATATGTATATGTGCATGGCTATATAGATTTGTAGTTATTTATAAGTTTATAAATATATATATATAAACAAATTGTGTTAACTTAGAATAGATAAAGAAATGAAATGGGTTTTATTTATAACCGAATGCTTGTTCTTAATTTGTGTTAACATGTAAAACATATGAATATCATATAAGCTAATATATTAATGTCGCATAAATAAATAAATAAAAGTAGTAATGAAATTTTTGTCTCAATTGATGTATAATTGTACATGCGCATGTCTTTTATAAAATAGATTTATTATACAATTATTGGAGTTGATGAATTTTTATATGTTCTGTATGTGTATAATTTGTTTTATATATATTACATACGACCATATTGAAATGATGTTAAGGCTGCATATGTGATTGGATATTAAGTTGTATACATATTGGTTTGATTGGTTTCATTATGTACATATACAGAAGTTATGAGATGAAATGTTTGATACTTAGCTAATGCAAATATGTACTTGATATATGTGCCGAACATGAAAAGTGAGGGCATATGCTTAAATATGATTTACTTATGATAATGTCATTAATGTGATGGATATAGGGAATCGAATATTGAAAGTATTAAATATGTGAACATAGCTTTGATGTATACAAGTTTGGTTCGAATTTGGTAATTATGAAATATGTTCAATTGAGTTTTGATATATGTTCGAATTGATTTGGTTGAAGCTTTGAAATGTGCTTATTTGTGATACATGATTAGTAAGGTGAGAATGATTTAAATTGTAATTATGGTTAATGTATTCGAATTTAAAATAAGTAAATTTTGGATATTCAAGTTTGATAATGTTATAATTGTATCGTTATTCTTTGGTGTATGAAAGGTGATAAATGATTGTGCTAAACTGTGTTTGGAACGGTAATGCCTCGTAACCCTAATCTGGTGACAGATACGGGTTAAGGGTGTTACACTTATAGTCGTGGGTCTATTCTCATTTTCATTTGGCACTGTCCCTTGAGCGGGAGCCGGCGCATTACTTTCTACATCATCCGCCACAGCTCTATCGGGATCCATTTACTATATGAAAACACAATTTAAATCGTCAGGAGTCGCCACACTATCATAATGTAAATACACATATGTATGGCACATATAGATAGACTCATGCTTACGACACGTTAGTCCGAGAATCGACTAAACCGTAGCTTTGATACCACTAAATGTAACACCCCTTACCCGTGTCCGACGCCAGGACAGGGTACGAGGCATTATCGGGCTTAACTTGCTTAAACATACAACATCGGGCTATAAAATTTCATTTCAACTTAAAGCTTCTCATACATGTTCATAACCTCCTTATTATGGGCTTACGAGGCCTTAAACATACATACGGAAGGTTTCAGAATTACACTTTGGCAAAATTATAATTTTTCCCCTAAACTTTCACATAATTACACTTTGCCCCAAGGCTCGTAAAATGATTTTTATTCAACTTTCTTGTATTTTAAACCTAGCCGAATTATTTCCTTAACTACAACAGCCCCCAATTTCCACTATTTCACTCATGTATGACCCTTTTTATAACTTTTACAATTTGGTCCTTTTATGCATTTTTTATGAAAATCACTTAACTTAGAAAAAGATGTTTATCACACATCAAATTTTCATATTCTTCCTTAAAACATCAAAATACATGCATGTCATACATGGGTAAATTTTTTAACATAAACCCTAGCTCAAAATATAGCTAGAAATAGCTAAATCCAGCTACGAGGATCTCAAAAATACGAAGAACATTAAAAACGGGGATAGGAGACACTTACAATCAAGCTTGAAAGTTGAAGAAACCCTAGCTATGGAGTCCTTGTGATTTTCTACCAAGCTTAGGAAGATGAACACCATTTTTGACTTCTTTTTCCCTTTTAATTCTTTTATTAACCAAATGACTAAAATGCCCTTAAAGCTCCTTTCTTGAGATTTTTCCTTCCCATGTCCATTTTTGTCCATCTTGACATTTAATGGTCTAATTGCTAAATAAGGACCTCTAGAAATTTTATAATTCTATTTCAAACTTAAATCTTCTAGAATCTCATATTTTCTAATCTTTGCAATTTAGTCCTAATGGACAAATTAATCACTAATAAATAAAATTTCCTCATGAAATTTTCACACAATCATGCAACCACATCATAAGGCTCATAAAAAATCATAAAACACATATTTCTACTTCAGATTTGTGGTCTCGCAACCACTACTCCGACTAGGCTCTAAATCGGGCTATTACACTAATAGTCATGGAATATTAATTGGAGGACCTTAAAGTGCAATTAGGCCTTCCTAAAGGTGATGACCGGCCAAGGGGACAAGAGCATTAAATTTTGTCAAAAATTTGATGATATTAGGTAACTAAAATGAATAAAATAAGATAAATAAAAGAGTTGTCATCTTTTACTATTCCCATTTCTTCTTCCACTGAAAATTGAAGAGAAAATAGAGGTTTTTGGAGCTCAAACTTTCAGCCAAGCTATCCCCTTGCAAGTAAGTGACTTTAGAGGTCTTTCTTGATAATTTTTGTACTTTTGGAACCCCAAAGCTTAAGCTAGCTAATGAGAGGACTATTTTGCAAAATAGTTGAAAGTTTAGGGATTTGCCATGAGAGTGTTTATGTTGTTTGCTGAGTTTTTATGGAAGAAAATGATTGTTAGTGGGTTAGGGAATAACTTTTGTGAAAGGTTTTCCCATGAAAACACCTAAATGAGACTTATTTGTAAAGGTAGTAATTGAGTAGTAAATGCATGAAATGATTGGTGTTGTGAAATGTTGTAAGAGTAATAAATGTTTAGCTAGGCTTGTTTAATGAGAAAATGTGATGAAAAAATGATTTACGAGCCTAGGGGAAAAATCGTAATTTTGCCAAGGTATAAGGGCAAAATGGTCATTTTTGCCAAAATAGAAATTTTGAAGTGTTATGATTTATGTAGTGATTAAATGAGTGAACTTTATAATTATAGATCAAGAAGAACGTGGAAGCAACCTTGACTGAGGAAAAGGCAAGGTTTCGGACTAAATCGCAAACTAACATATTTTGCACCGAGGTAAGTTTATGTGTAAATGATACATCTTTAATACATATATTTTTACCTATTGATGCATTGTATGGATGTAAATGCTTATTGGTGAAATTGATTTGAAAATGATAGAAAATGGGTAAATCTCGATTGAACCTCGAAATAGAAATGTGGGTACGGACAAATATCCATAAATATGTAATTGTTGGTGGGCTGTGTGCGATACCACCTTGTTATCTATTCACGATGGGCTGTGTGCGATACCATCGTTTATATTATCATTTGGTGGGCTATGTGCGATACCACCGTAATTATCATTATTAGTGGGCTGTGTGCGATACCACCCTATTATTGCTTAATGGTGGGCTGTGTGTGAAACCACCAGGTATCTTGTATTATTCTGAAGGGTTCATCGAGAAACTTATTTAAGTAAACATTTCATGTGGCTTTGTGGTGTTGAGTGCAGGGCATATTTGCAAGTAAATGTGAGAAATGTTCATGATATGTGGTTAGGATGTGGTATGAGTTGAGATAAGTAAGCTTGACCATGAGAATATAAATTGTTTATACACAGTATGTAATGTTTATGCTTGATTAGAATATGGTATGATGCTTATTGTTTACATATAGACTTATTAAGCTTAAAGCTTACTCCCTTCTCTTTTCCCTTATTTTATAGTGTTGAAGAGCCAGCTCGAAATTCAGAGATAAGCAAAGGATCACCCACTCCATCAGCTCATCTTGGTATAGTTAGTCTTAGCATTTTGTGTATGGTATGTATAGGGACTAGACTTAGTTGAATGTCATATTGTTTTGGCCAAATGTGTTGGCTCATTCAAAGATAAACACTTTTGTATAAGGTCATAGTTGATGGCTCTTTCTTATTAATCGATGAAAAGATGAGGCTGTTCTTGAATGCGGAAGATGCATGATTGGTTTACTTAGTCTAAATATGCATAAATGGGTTGAAGGTTTTATGTGAATTACGTTTGTATGTGTTAGGGTGATAGAAAGAGATTGGCAAATAGCCTTATTCTTGTCCACACGGATAGACACACGGGAGTGTGTCTAAGCTGCGTGTGACACACGGTCAACCTCATGGGCGTGTGGTTAGGCCGTGTGCCCCCTTGCATGCTAGGTTTACAAGTCAGTATGCTCAGTAGTAAACACACGGACAGAGACACGGCCGTGTGTCTCAGCCGTGTGGAAGGCACGGCCATGGACACGGGCGTGTGCCTTGGCCGTGTGACATTTATGGGGTGATGACATCAGAAACAAAATGCCAAGGTTTTCGACACACGGGCTAAGACATGGGCGTGTCGAGGCCGTGTGAGAGACACGGGCCAGGGACACGGGTGTGTGTCCGGTCGTGTGAAAACCCCTGTAGGTTCGAATTGAAAAATAATTCCACACGGGTGTGGAACACGGGCATGTGTTGTGTCATACGGGCGTGTCCATTCTTCTACACAGGCGTGTGGACTGTTTAGTGAGAAATTTTCTAAGATTTTTGGGAGAGCTTCAAAGGAGCTCGATTTGATTTCGAATCATTCTTAAAGTGTGATTTATGCCTCGTAGGCTTGTTTAAGAGGTGTTAATAAAAGTTTTAAGTTTGGTGAGGAAAGTCAAGTCTCAGAATTGAATAATTGATTGCGTATCAGCCTAGTAATGCCTCGTACCCTATTCCGGCGTTGAATACGGGTAAGGGGTGTTACAACCCTCATACATTAACACAATCCATACTAAACATTTCAGATCACTATTCATACATCCCTTAGAACTCATAATACACATACTAAACACATACATTAGATATACTTCAACTTAACAAATACCCATACGGAATTTCAACATGCAAATTGGACTCATCTAGTTTCGTATACAACATACATACTCTCTTTATCAATCATTTATATACTCTTCAAGATTTCTAGAATATAGATCATAACAGACTTACATAGAAGGATTGCAAAAGTTCATGCTAGGAATTTTACCTGACTAAATCCTCCTTTTTCCATAATCAGATGTAACCTGCAAGCTCATCATTCAACTTTTCATTCATACAATTCCTCACATGTTATCTTCGCTCTTGCACCATTTCTCATATGATTTACTCGTTCACTGATACCCAAGATTAATCATTCCTCTGATTATCTACAAATACTATTCATATACAATAGTCAGAGTAGGGACTCATCTGACACTCACCTACAACAGTTTTGCTCTAGACCGTACATCTAACATGTAGAAACAACCATCACTACTTATAGAACATAGAAACACCATTAAAACTCATTCGTAGACATTTTACTGTCATCACAAACATTTAAAATCCTCATACAAAGCCATATACCTTTATCTTATTATTCAACTACTTTTGATAGACCTACTCTTCCAGAACTCAACATGCATAACTATAATACTTACCCAAATATAAATAATCCAACGTTTTAGATAAGATCCTTAGTTTCTAGCTTATTGAGAGAAAACTATATTAAACTTCAAACAAAATCAACAAAAGCCTTATAGAAGAAGAAAAAAAGAAAAACTCCTTTCCTCAAGCCCATATACCAATATATATAATACTTATGTCCCCATAGTGGAACTTGACACATGTCACATACTTTAAAAATTTTCTTTAAGAGTACTCCAGTTTTTGAGAAAGACATAAATAAAAATCCAACTTAGTCAATATTTGGTTCTTAAAACCAATTGATTTTTAACCATAATACCTACAGTGTAACTAGCACATTAACTTGAACAGCATAGCGCACTACACTTTTGGTGAATACTCCTTTTTCCCTTAATCACTGACACAGACTTGTTCTTAATATAAGGCAAAATATCGTGAAATCAACTTCTTACTTACTCATGTGGTGGCTACTAAATACCCACATGTATACGCCAAAGTGATCATTTGTGCGAATAATACCAAGATGAATACTCTTACCACTAAGTTCACCACTATGAACTCAGCAAATAAAACTACAATACGAATGATTTTACTAACAATTTGCACTCTAAGAAAAGTTTCACACTTGAACAAGATAACTGCTTAAAAGCTCTCAGTACAATAACCTATACAAGCCTCTTCCATAAATAGATTTATGTTCGAGACTTGCTAACATAGAAGATCAATAATAATCCCATTAAAATAGTAATAAAATAAACTATTTACAATATAAAAATATATTATAAAAATTGTAGACTCTTTGCAACTAATCACATACAGTTCCAATCCAAACCAAAAGTCCATGTTTGCAAGGGATTCACAAGGGTGAATTGATTTAATCCAATCTTCAATATGAGGTTCCCAAGTATTATGATCTTTACAATTCAGCTAAATGTCATCCAAATATTTAGCACAACCCATTCAAACCATTCAATAAATTGCCAATACTTCAAATATGGAAATTTTCATTACACAGCTCCAGTGTTAGGGAAGCAGGCACTTCCTTAGCACTTACTAGCCAATTTCATATTTTTCAAGATTCTTCCTATTTATCAATTTTTTTAAAAAACATATACAAACCAAAAAGCTATATCAACATGAAACATGTGCTCCCCCAACCATTAGCATATTTCCATTATTACTTAGTAAATAACTTAGTAAATTAATCATTAATACTATGATTGATGATCCATCAATAGCCAACCAACCAAAATTATAACTAAGTAAGCTTAAATTCTATACTAAGGTAAAGTGATAACTCTTGAAAAGAGTTATATTTCATGCCTTTAGACTTGGTTAAATTCCTGTACTTAGGTAAGTTTAGTTGCATTTTAGGATTTTCCATTAGTGTTTTTAGGAAATTGCATTAAAAGTTTTAGACTGTGCTGAAATGTTATTACATGTTACTTCTAATTATTTGCGGGAAGGATTTGTTTGTTAAGTGGTAGGTGTAGAATGAGGAAAAAAAGTAAAGAATCAACCCTTGAAACATAGAGGATTGGTGAAGATTATATAGCTATTTTGGAAATCAGATCTTAAATTTACTATACTTTGACTTTTGAGATTGTAATAGCTATTTTCAAGGAGTAATGTTCGTATTCACATATATTGTAACAGCTCGATTTAGGGGCTAGTCGGAACAGTGATCTCAGGATCACTAACTTGAGATTTGAGAAATCGATTTTCATGTTATATTATGAGTCAGAGCATGATAGTATATGTGCATGAGAATTTTGGTGCTTTAATTTTAGTGATTTCACGTTTAATCGCGAAAAAGGACTAAATCGCATAAAGTGTGAAAGTTCCATTCTATAAGATAAAGGTATCAAATAGCCTTAGAATGTAAATTGGAGGTCTTTAAAAGGCAATTAGACCCCCAATATATGCTTGGCCGGCCATGGACTAGCATAGGAGATAAAGATGGACAAAAAATTGGTCAAAGTAGTTGATAGTTGGTGACTTGTTTGACTAGTTTAATATTAGAATAAAGAAAGAGAAAATATCATCTTTCTCTCCATCTTTCTCCACCGAAATTTGCAAGCAAAATAAGGGTTTGAAAGCTCACAATTTTCAGCAAGCTCTCCTCTATTCTAGTAAGTGATTTTGATGATTTTTATTTATGATAATTGTACTTTTAAGACCCCTAGATCTTAAGCTTTCAAATGAGAGGACTATTGTGCAATATGATGCAAAGTTAAGAGTTTTGCCATGAAAGCTATCATAGTTATTTGCTGCACTTTTATGGAAGAAATTGAGTTTTAGTTGTTAGATGAACAACTTTTGTGAAAAGTGTTGTCTTGAAAACACCTAATTGGACCTTGATGAAAAGGTTACAAATTTGTAGTTACCATGTGAAATGCTGAGTATTGATGATAGCTATAAGAGTATTAAATGTTCACCTAGGCTTGTTGAAGGTAGAAATGTGATTAGAATTTATTTCCGAGCCTAGGGGCAAAATGGTCATTTTGCCAAAGTCTAGGGGCAAAATAGTAATTTTTCCTAAGCATGATTATTGAAATGCTTTTATTAATGAGATGATTAAAATGAGATAAATTGCTATTATAGAGCAAGAAGAACCGAGAATCCGCCTCGATCGGGGAAAGAACAAAGTCTCAGACTAAATCGTCGAGCTAGCCCATTTTGAAAATGAGGTAAGTTTGTATGTGATTAATGAAATATTTATGTTAGCAAAATTGAAACTGTTTGGTTTCACATTGATGTATGAAACTTCATTGAAATGAGAAATTGATGTTGAAGTCCTAGTGGACTATAATGAATATGGGATTGCTATTATCGAGATGTAAATTAGATAATGTCCCATATAAGAACATGTCCGGGACATGGCCTCAGCACCAAGTTAAGATCCCGTATAAGACCATATCCAGGATATGGCTTTGGAAAAGAATAAGAAACTCGTTAAGACCTCATCCGGGATGTGGCATCGATAATTGATGTTAAAGTCCATATAAGACCATATCTGGGATATGGCATTGGCATTTAGAAGTAACTCCATGTAAGACCACCTCGGGGATGTGGCATTGGCTTCGTCTCTATATGAACGATGTCGAATATGCATCTTTGACTATCGCTAGTGATTAAAGGGATAAGTAGATGAGTTTAGAAGTAGAAATGAGATTTGCACTAAATTTATTTGAATGAGTGAATACAGGTACTCGTGAATGAGTCACGAAGAAACGTTTACGACATATGGCACGGTATGTGCTAAATAAGGGCAATTGTGAGTAAGTAAGGCAAGATGCCTATGATTTGTGTATGGTTAGTTAATGTAATGGATGGATTATTTTATGAGCTTATTGTTGCTATTTATATTCATGCAAACTTACTAAGCTTTATACTTATCCCTTTCATTGCCCTTCTTCCTTGTAGTATTGCCAAGATAACTCAAGGATCATGGACGTAGGAGTTCAGAAATCACACTATCGACGTCACTTTGGTATAACAATTTAGACTTATTTTGAGTATGGCATGTATAGGACTCAAGTATTTTGTTAAGTTCTAATTGTTAGCCAAAGTGTTGGCTATGTATGTTACTAAAGTCATTTTGTAAATGGCCTTAAATTAGGCAAATACTTGGCAAATTCTTTTGCTTAATGGAAGTGATTTTCTTGAAGTGTATGCCCTTATGTATGAATGTTGAATTAAGTATTTAGATGTGTCTTTGGGTCATGAATTATGTTTAATGGAATTAGAGTATGTTTGTTTGCAATGTACGGTGGCTAAGGGCTTGGTAGATAGCCTTCAAATTTTCCACCTAGGTAGACACACGGGCGTGTGTCTAGACCGTGTGAACGGCACGGCTAGCACATGGGCGTGTGCCTAAGCCGTGTAAAGTCTGCACCTTGCACTTGGAATTTAAATCGCCACACGGTTAAAACACACGGGCGTTTGTGTGGGCTGTGTGGATTAGTTAGAATGCTAAGATTTGGCACACGGGCCAAGGCCACGGGCGTGTCGAGGCCGTGTGAAATTAGTCAGTTTCGACCACGGGTGGTAGACAAAGGCATGTCTCAGACTCACACGGGCGTGTGACCCCTATTTTTTTGAAAAGTTTCTCGAACTTGTAAATGTCCCCGAAATAGTCTTGATACCTCTCAGAAGTATGTTTAGGGCCTCTTAGGCCAAATATAAGTAAGTGATGGGTTTAAACGAGACTTTGTAACCCTATTCGAGATCTTTAAGCAAGATTAGTTAGGTAATGCCTCAAACCCTGTCTCGGCTTGAAGACGGGTAAGGGGTGTTACATTTATTGGTATCAGAGCTACGGTTTAGTCGGTTCTAGGACTAACGTAGCGTAAGTACGAGTCTAGCTATACATTCCATATGTAAGGGTGTCTGAGTAATGATAATGTGATGGCTCCTGACGTATGAAATTATGTTTTATGTAGTATATGGATTCTGATCCAGATCGAACTGCAGCCGATGATGCTGCGAGTAACGCGCTGGCTCCCGCTCAAAGGACCGCGCCAGCTAATAGTAGACCCGAGACCTTAGGTTAGGGGGAAGAGGCTCGAGAAGCCTTTCTCCACATGATGAGCAACTGGTATACTGAGTATACTCGAGCAAATCCTAATGCTCAACCCCCTCCACCCCCACCAATCCCTCAACTTTGCTCCAAGAGCTCCTCAAGTAGTTGAGGTGGTGAGAAGAGAAAGGCCTCCGTGGATAAGATCCGTAAGAAAGGAGCCGAGAATTCAGGAAAACAAGGACAATGACCCGCAGAAAGCGAAATTGCCTCGAGAATACCATCGTGGTATTCGATGAGTTATCTGCACGCCGAGGAGTGCTTAAAGTGTCTTGGTATCTCTCCCGAGAGATTTAGCCTACTGATGGTGGAACACCCTAGTGTCGGTGGTGCCAAGGGAGAGAGTTAGTCGGGAATTCTTCCAAGAGGAATACCGAAAAGTACATCGGTCCAAATGGCTCATCGACCATAAGAGGAAGGAGTTCTTGGAACTGAAGTAAGGTCGTATGTCAGTAACTGACTATGAACGAGAGTTCGTAAGGCTTAGCAAGTATGCACGGGAGTGCGTGTCTACCGAAGCCGTAATGTGTAAGAGATTCGAGGATGGATTAAATGAAGATATCCATTTATACGTGAGAGTCCTCGAACTAACGAAATTTGTAGTGTTGGTAGATAGAGCCTGTAAAGCCGAAGAGTTGGCTAAAGAGAAGAGAAGAGCTGAGAATGAGTCTCGTGACTCGAGGAAGAGACAACTGAATAAATCTCACCAATCCTCATCTAAGAAATCGAGGAATTTCACTACTCGATCAGTCACTTCAGCAGGGTTTTCAACCTGAAGTAAAGGCAAGCAATTTTCGTGGTCGAAAGGGCAGACCACATCAGTTGCTAGTGTGGGAAACGTCCGACCAAGTAGACCAGAATGCCCTCAGTGTGGTAGGCGTCATTCTGGTGAGTGTCGAGCTAATGAGGAAACTTGCTTCAGATGTGGGTCCTTAGACCACTTTATCAGAGACTGCCCCGAGGTGGGCGAGAAAGAAAAGCCTCAGAATGCAAGATCGAGAAGTACTACTAGGGGAAGACCACTGAGAAACCCGGGAAATGAGATGGGTAGCAAGAATCCATCTAGAGAGCAAGCTGCTAGAGTCGAGGGTAGAGCACCGGCGAGGACATATGCCATTCGTGCTCGTGAAGAGGCATCTTCCCCCGACGTAATCACGGGTACCTTTTCTCTTCATAATACTCATGTTATAGCTTTAATTGATCCGGGATCCACCCACTCATACATATGCATGAAATTAGTCTCTAGCATGAGCATGCCTATAGAGTCTACCGAATTCATCATAAGAGTGTCTAATCCTCTAGGCAAGTGTGTGTTGGTTGATAGAGTTTGCAAAGGTTGCCCTTTGATGATTAAGGGTCATTGTTTCCCAGTCGATCTTATGTTATTACCGTTTGATGAGTTTGATGTCATCCTTGGGATGGATTGGTTAGTTACTCATGGAGTAATTGTGAATTGTGGGAAGAAGCATATTGAGTTGAGAGATGAAAATGGTAATCTTATTCGTGTTAAATCAGATAAGCCAGATAGGCTACCAGTAGTGATGTCAACCTTATCAACTCAGAAGTTTTTAAAGAAGGGATACGAGGCCTATCTTGCCTTTGTGTTGAACACTAAAAAGACTGAGTTGAGAATTGAGTCGGTACCCATAGTATGCGAGTACCTAGATGTTTTCCCGGAAGAGTTGCCAGGACTACCTCCAGTTAGAGAGATCGAATTTGGGATTGAGTTAGCTTCGGGTACTGCCCCTATTTCTATTGCTCCCTATAGAATGGCTCCAACCGAGCTAAAGGAGCTAAAAGAACAGTTGCAAGAGCTAACAGATAAAGGTTTTGCAAGGCCGAGTTTTTCTCCGTGGGGTGCTCCCGTTTTATTCGTAAAGAAGAAAGATGGTTCCATGAGACTATGTATAGATTATCGGTAACTTAACAAGGTAACTGTGAAGAACAAGTACCCGTTGCCGAGGATCAACGATCTATTCGATCAATTGAAAGGAGTCACGGTATTTTCCAAGATAGATTTGAGGTCAGGGTACTATCAGCTGAGAGTCAAGAACTCGGATGTGCCGAAAACTGCGTTTAGGACTAGATATGGCCACTATGAATTTTTGGTCATGCCTTTTGGTCTAACGAATGCCCCGGCGATCTTCATGGATTTGATGAATCGCATTTTTCGGCCGTACTTGGATAAATTTGTTGTGGTTTTCATCGACGACATACTAATCTACTCTCGGGATGAGAACGAACATGCCGAGCATTTGAATATGGTTCTACAAGTTTTGAGGGAAAAACAATTGTATGCCAAATTCAATAAGAGTGAATTTTGGCTCAAGGAAGTGGGATTTTTGGGACACATTGTCTCGGGAGAAGGAATTAGAGTCGACCCAAGTAAGATTTCAGCAATTTTTGAATGGAAACCGCCGAGGAGCGTAACTGAAGTAAGGAGTTTTCTAGGCCTATCCGGCTATTATAGGCGTTTTGTCAGGGGGTTTTCCATGATAGCTACCCCGATGACGAAACTTTTGCAAAAAGATGTGAAGTTCGGTTGGACAGAAAAATGTCAAAAGAGTTTTGAGAAACTGAAGACACTGTTGACTGAAGCCCCTGTTTTGGTACAACCTGAGCCGGGAAAAGAATTTGTGGTTTATAGTGACGTGTCCTTGAACGGATTAGGTTGTGTACTCATGCAAGAGGGTAAGGTGATTGCTTACGCCTCTAGGCAATTGAAGCCGCACGAGAAGAATTACCCGACTCATGATTTAGAGTTGGCTGCAATTGTGTTTGCATTAAAAATTTGGAGGCATCATTTATATGGTGAAAGGTGTTAGATTTTCACTGACCATAAAAGCCTAAAATATTTGATGACTTAAAAGGAATTGAATTTGAGGCAACGAAGGTGGTTAGAGTTGATTAAGGATTATGAGTTGGTAATTGACTACCATCCGGGAAAGGCGAATGTAGTCGCCGATGCTTTGAGCAGAAAATCATTGTTTGCACTAAGAGCCATGAATACTCAGATGACCTTGTTGGATGATGGTTCCGTTTTAGCCAAATTGAGGGCTAAACCCTTGTTTCTCCAAGAAATTTGTGAAGCTCAAAAAGATGATAACAGTTTGCAAGCCAAGAGAGTTTTATGTGAGTCAAACTTGGAGTCAGATTTTCGGGTAAATCCTGATGGATGTCTGACATTTCGAGGTAGGGTCTGTGTACCCAGAAATGACGAGCTTATTTGTAGAATCTTGCATGAAGCGCATAGCGGATGTTTGAATGTACACCCAGGCAGCACGAAGATGTACAATGATTTGAGGAAATGGTATTGGTGGCTTGGTATGAAGAAATACATTTCTGAGTTTGTATCGAAATGCCTGATTTGTCAGCAAGTGAAGGCTGAACATCAAGTACCTTCGGGTTTACTTCAGCCCATTATGGTTCCTGAGTGGAAATGGGACCGTATTACCATGGACTTCGTGACGGGCTTACCGTTGACTCCAAAGAAGAAAGATGCAGTATGGGTAGTGGTTGATAGACTCACAAAGTTAGCCCATTTTATACCAGTACGAGTCGACTATTCGCTAGATAAATTGGCAGACTTGTACATGTCAGAGATAGTAAGACTTCATGGTGTATCATTGTCGATCATTTCGGATAGAGATCCGAGATTCACGTCACGGTTTTGGAAAAAGTTGCAAGAAGCCTTGGGCACAAAATTAAGTTTCAGTACAGCCTTCCATCCACAAACCGACGGACAGTCGGAGAGGGTAATCCAGATACTTGAGGACATGTTTCGATGTTGTGTTTTAGAATTCCAAGGTAGTTGGGAGAAATACTTACCGTTGGTAGAATTCGCCTACAAAAATAGTTTTCAGTCAAGTTTGAAGATGGCGCCTTATGAGGCATTGTATGGGCGTAAGTGCCGCACGCCCTTGTATTGGTTAGAACTCAGAGAGAAACAGATACACGGGGTCAATTTGGTTAAGGAAACTGAAGAAAAAGTAAAAGTGATACGTGATTGTCTGAAAGTCGCCTCAGATAGGAAAAAGTCCTATTCAGACTTGAAAAGGAAAGAGATAGAATTCAAAGTCGGTGATAAAGTGTTCTTGAAAGTATCACCTTGGAGGAAAGTCCTCAGATTTGGCCGGAAGGGCAAATTAAGTCCGCGCTTTATCGGACCTTATGAAATTACCAAGAGGATAGGACCGGTAGCTTATCGGTTAGCCTTGCCACCTGAATTAGAGAAGATTCATGATGTCTTTCACGTATCCATTTTGCGCCGATACCGTTCAGATCCTTCACATGTCATTGTACCAACAGAGGTAGAGATACAACCGGACTTGACTTATGGTGAAGAGCCGGTTAAGATTTTGGCGCTAGAGGTCAAGCAGTTGAGAAACAAAAGCATAGCCCTTGTGAAAGTTTTATGGAAAAGGCACGGAATAGAAGAGGCTACATGGGAGCCCGAGGAATCAATGAGAAACCAATACCCTAACCTTTTCACTGGTAAGATTTTCGGGGACGAAAATCCTTAAGGGGGGAAATTGTAACAGCCCGATTTAGGGGCTAGTCGGAACAGTGATCTCGGGATCAATAATTTGAGATTTGAGAAATCTATTTTCATGTTATATTATGAGTCAGAGCATGATAGCATATGTGCATGAGAATTTTGGTGCTTTAATTTTAGCGATTTCACGTTTAATCGCGAAAAAGGACTAAATAGCATAAAGTGCGAAAGTTCCATTCTATAAGATAAAGGTACCAAATAGCCTTAGAATGTAAATTGGAGGTCTTTAAAAGGCAATTAGACCCCCAATATATGCTTGGTTGGCCATGGACTAGCATAGGAGACAAAGATGGACAAAAATTTGGTCAAAGTAGTTGATAGTTGGTGACTTGTTTGACTAGTTTAATATTAGAATAAAGAAAGAGAAAATATCATCTCTCTCTCCATCTTTCTCCACCGAAATTTGCAAGCAAAATAGGGGTTTGAAAGCTCACAATTTTAAGCAAGCTCTCCTCCATTCTAGTAAGTAATTTTGATGATTTTTCTTTATGATAATTGTACTTTTAAGACCCCTAGAACTTAAGCTTTCAAATGAGAGGACTATTGTGCCATATGATGCAAAGTTAAGACTTTTGCCATGAAAGCTATCATAGTTATTTGCTGCACTTTTATGGAAGAAATTGAGTTTTAGTTGTTAGATGAACAACTTTTGTGAAAAGTATTGTCTTGAAAACACCTAATTGGACCTTGATGAAAAGGTTACAAATTTGTAGTTACCATGTGAAATGTTGAGTATTGATGATAGCTATAAGAGTATTAAATGTTCACCTAGGCTTGTTGAAGGTAGAAATGTGATTAGAATTTATTTCCGAGCCTAGGGGCAAAATGGTCATTTTGCCAAAGTTTAGGGGCAAAATAGTAATTTTTCCTAAGCATGATTATTGAAATGCTTTTATTAATGAGATGATTAAAATGAGCTAAATTGCTATTATAGAGCAAGAAGAACCGAGAATCCGCCTCGATCAGGAAAAGAACAAAGTCTCAGACTAAATCGCCGAGCTAGCTCATTTTGAAAACGAGGTAAGTTTGTATGTGATTAATGAAATATTTATGTTAGCAAAATTGAAAATGTTTGGTATCACATTGATGTATGAAACTTCATTGAAATGAGAAATTGATGTTGAATTCCTAGTGGACTATAATGAATATGGGATTGCTATAATCGAGATGTAAATTAGATAAGGTCCCGTATAAGAACATGTCCGGGACATGGCCTCAGCACCAAGTTAAGATCCCGTATAAGACAATATCCAGGATATGGCTTCAGAAAAGAATAAGAAACTCGTTAAGACCTCATCCGGGATGTGGCATCGATAATTGATGTGAAAGTCCATATAAGACCATATCCGGGATATGGCATTGGCATTTAGAAGTAACTCCATGTAAGACCACCTCGGGGATGTGGCATTGGCTTCGTCTCTACATGAACGACGTCGAATATGCGTCTTTGACTATCGCTAGTGATTAAAGGGATAAGTAGATGAGTTTAGAAGTAGAAATGAGATTTGCACTAAAGTTATATGAATGAGTGAATACAGTACTCGTGAATGAGTCACGAAGAAAAACGTTATTTACATGTGGCACGGATATGTGCTAAATAAGGGCAATTGTGAGTAAGTAAGGCAAGATGCCTATGATTTGTGTATGGTTAGTTAATGTAATGGATGGATTATTTTATGAGCTTATTGTTGCTACTTATATTCATGCAAACTTACTAAGCTTTATGCTTATCCCTTTCATTGCCTTTCTTCCTTGTAGTATTGCCAAGATAACTCAAGGATCGTGGACGTAGGAGTTCGGAAATCACACTACCGACATCACTTTGGTATAACAATTTAGACTTATTTTGAGTATGGCATGTATAGGACTCGAGTATTTTGTTAAGTTGTAATTGTTAGCCAAAGTGTTGGCTATGTATGTTACTAAATTCATTTTGTAAATGGCCTTAAATTAGGCAAATACTTGGCAAATTCTTTTGCTTAATGGAAGTGATTTTCTTGAAGTGTATGCCCTTGTGTATGAATGTTGAATTGAGTATTTAGATGTGTCTTTGGGTCATGAATTACGTTTAATGGAATTGGAGTATGTATGTTTCAATGTACGGTGGCTAAGGGCTTGGTAGATAGCCTTCAAATTTTCCACTTGGGTAGACACACGGGCGTGTGTCTAGACCGTGTGAACGGTACGACTAGCACATGGGTGTGTCCCCAGGCCGTGTGAAGTCTGCACCTTGCACTTGGAATTTAAATCGCCACACGGTTAAAACACAAGGGCATGTGTGTGGGCCGTGTGGATTAGTCAGAATGCCAAGGTTTGGCACACGGGCCAAGGCCACGGGCGTGTCGAGGCCGTGTGAAATTAGTCAGTTTCGACCACGGGTGGTAGACACGGGCATGTCTTAGGGGCACACGGGCGTGTCCCTAGACTCACACGAGCGTATGACCCCTATTTTTGTTGAAAAGTTTCTCGAACTCGTAAATGTCCCCAGAATAGTCCCGATACCTCTCGAAAGTATGTTTAGGACCTCTTAGGCCAAATGTAAGTAAGTGATGGGTTTAAACGAGACTTTGTAACCATATTCGAGATCTTTAAGCAAGATTAGTTTGGTAATGCCTCGAACCCTGTCCCGGCTTGAAGACGGGTAAGGGGTGTTACATATATTCTATGTTAGCAAGCCGAAGAGGATATATGCTTTAAGGCTTGTATTGGTTTTGCAAGAAGGCTTATTGAGTGTATTCTAATTTGTTCATTAAGAAACTATTTTGTGAGAGAGTGCAAGCTGCTAAGTGTAAACATGGTTAAGGGTTTACTACCCAAGTTATCAGGGAGAGGATTTGAAGGTGAGTGTTCTAGTCTTTAGGTACAAAGGTGAGATCTTTATACTTGTGGAGTGATAAAGTTTGAATCACTTGTTGTACTCATGATTAAAGATAGTAGACTTACTCACTGAGCTAGGCTCTGCAAACGTAGGGAAATTGAACTATGTAAACAAACCTTTGTGTTATTTCTGTTTTGTTTGCACAGCTTTTTGCAGTGCCAATCCGTAGTGACCATTGCAATCTGACACTTCCATTACAGTTTTGCATTTAAGCAAATAAGCACTTGAGGTAGCAACCTTCCAATATTTCATGTCTATATAGTTCAATTCATACCCCTTTATTTGAACTCAGACATGCGTAATTATGAACTAATAATCTTGGTTCTCATACCAACAAAGGTTAGACATATATTTAACATATAATCCAACAATCATCATTTAAAGGCTTACTCAACAAGTATAAATCATATTAAAAATAAAAATTAACATCAATGTACTCACAAGGCCAACATTTAACTATATTATGCAATTAAGGCAAATTATGCTAGCACAAACGAATTTTGTTATCCGTAGCTCGTTTTCACCTTGACCCTCGACGTTCCGACCTCGTCACTAGCTAAAGAAGTAGATCATGGCATGAACTTGTTGAATTATTGAAAAAGCTTTCTTTTTCCCTTGAGTGAATCAGTGACGAGGAGAAGATAACGGACTCTTCTCTCTCCCACTTTCACTAATTTATATATACATAATTATCATATAACTTCAATCAATATAATTAATAAAAAACCAAAGGCCATCATTTTTTCAAGAGTTTGGATAATGGATTTTTATGGCATAGATCATTTCCATTTACCATTTAATGTTCGATGGTGGAAAATTAGCCACTAAAGACTTTGGTTAATTGCTAACGAAGTCTTCATTCAAAGAAATTTATTGACTAGTCCTTGTTCCTCTCAATTAAATTCTATACTACTTGATAATTTGTACAATCCAATTTTAGTATCCTTTCTGCATCAAAGCTAAATAATAATTTAATGAGATTTAACACAACATTCAAATTCGAAAATTTAATTCGATCGGTCACCAAAGCGACATGAGTTATTACATTAGATATTTTGGAGCGTTACAATCATAATTTATAACAAGTTCATTTGTCATCCAAAACTTATTGATGGTCAAATTGCACCCTAGTCCATGGCTTATCATCTCTTTAAGGGCATATTTAGTTCCCACTTAATTTCTTCTATTTTAATCACCTTACAATTTGGTCCATATACTACATAATTAATAAGCTTCCAACCTGGTCCCTGTACTATTGTAATATTCTATTCTTTGATTACTATATAATTTAATTACTAATATCCTTATTTTCTAGTTCTGTACTTATTTTGTAACTACATCAAATAAAATTTTAGATGACTCGATTAATAAATTCAGTTCCAAAACTTACCTTTTTTGACAATGACAAAGAGCGGGACGTTACAACACATTTGTGCTCTTGGTTTCTTTGGAAGATATGCACTTATAGTGCAATTCTTACATATATCTTGATGTGTTTGACTGAGGTACCTTAGGTGCATTATCTTGGTATGTATAAATGGAATTCTGTATATCTAAGTCTTATCTTACTAAAGCTAAAAAGGGTTATGTAATTGAATATGTTAATGTGTTGATTAGAAATGCGAGTATTGAGTATTTGAACTTAATATACAAAAATTTCAATTTGTAAACATATAAGCACAATGATATATGAATTAATTTATTGAATAATTATGTGTGGTAATAAGGTTGGTAAAGGATAAGTCACTTAGCAAAGATGTGAAAAAAAAAATAGAATTTAGTTATAAATGAGACCATATGTTCATAAATATGATAGCAATTAGTGTATGAAATAAGAATATGATGTTCAAAAGCCTATAACTTAATAAAAAAAGAGAATTTAATTTTAGTATGGTAAGCCTTGTAAAATGTGAATAAAATATGAAATCATTTATGGAAATGTATTTAGACTAGAATTTGGATTAAGAATGGTATGGTGTATGTGAAAGCTCATTTAATGAAAAAACAAGTGTTAATAAGTGCAAGCCTTCTTAATAAGTGATCTAAATTTGTAAATGAATCACTTTGTAGTGTTTGAGTCCTAATATTTTTTAGTGTTTAATTTCTAATTTAAAATTAGTATAAAGTTGGCATAATGGAAACTCAACCATATGTTTGTAAAAAATTCAACACTAAGATGGAAAAAAAGTAAGATAAGAAATCTGAGTGTACTTACTAAGTTTTTCGAGTGTAACACATTAGGTGGAAAGCTTTTCCAAGAGGATTGAGACCATTTCTTGAGAGGATTGCATCACCGGAGTAGTTTGAAGGTTGTGTGGTAGTGATTTATATTTACTTATTATTTTGGCATGTACATAAAGGCTTAAGCTAGTTGAGTATTTGCAAGTAGTCTGGCTTGTGTAGTCAAGTGTCGCTTATTATTAAATTGATGTTTTAAGTTAGTTTTTAATTCTTATATTGACTTGAACATGTGTGAGATTTGAATTGAGGCTTGAATAGTTTTTAAAATGTTTTAAATTAATTTGGAACTTGTTGGTATGATATGATATTGTTTGGAGATGTGTTTTTGAGTCAATTTTCATGCTCTAGGGGTTCAGGTATCGGTACATGAGTTGGTTGTATCAGTATAATCAAGTTAGTAGCTAGACTGCTACAATACAAGGTAGAGGTACTGATACATAGGGAAGAGGTATTGATACCTCTGCCTCTAAACCTCAAAATTTATGGTTCTATACCCCCCGAAACAACCTCGAGTGGAGTCTAAGTGTTATGGTTATTAGATTTGTAAAATAAATCTGAAATAAAACTTAATAAACCAGGATCTATCATGTCAAATCATCAAGAATAAATCAAGAATAAAAATAAAAACGGAAGTGTACCTGAATCCATGAATTCCTTGAAGTTTTTCCCGATCTTGGGGGTTTGATCTTCCAAATTAGTACACTAGAATTTCAAAGAATATTTACTCTCTCTTTCCTAATGATGGGATATTAGAAAATATATCTGGTGTATAATTTGGGGACCATAACCCTAATATTTATAACCTTGGCATATTAGTTCTAATTCCTAATTAGCCTATCATTAATTAGAATTTGATTAGAACTCAATTACTAGAGTATCTACACATATTTGACCTATACTTTATTTAATAATTAAAGACCAATAAAATTCTAACCAAATTAAATCACTTTTAATTTGGGCTAACCTATCATGATAGTAAATAATAACACGTAATTACCTTTATTATATATGTGATGTCCATATTTTCCAACAATCTCCCACTTGGACCACACATATATATACTAATTCCTTTATAATTACATGTCATTATACAACCTTATGAGCTCAAAATTTTACTATCATATCCAAACGATATTTCGAACAATCTCGTCCATTAATTATGCTAACATAGAACCAAGGCGATTTTCGTTACATATATCGTAACTAAATCCATCCCTGATCACGTATGTTAACACAAATAAATGACATAGATCAAGTATGGATGTATAGCATAGAAATTACATGCAATATGATCTAAACATGTTTATTTCCAACTAGTCCTCTTTAAACTTAAGTCAGGTTAGTATCAAAATAATAAATAGAGTGAATAAACTGAATACTTCATTTCTGATCAGAAAATAACCAAATACATGAATGTCTGAAAACAAACATAAAACAAATAAAATATAAACTCCCACTAAATCATGATATCCTCAAACAATGTAACATCCATGTGAGCAGTGTGCTCATGAAAGACCTTGGGTGGTAAACCTTTTATGAGCGGATCCACTATCATGGAGTTTGTCCCAATGTGCTCTATGGATATTTGACTATTTTGCACTCTTTCTTTTACAACTAGGAACTTTATGTCAATATGCTTTGACTTAGATGAACTCTTGTTGTTATTGGAATACAGCACTGCTGACTTATTGTCACAAAATAATTTGAGTGGTCTTTCTACATTCTCCAAAATGCGCAGCCCTGTGACAAAGTTCCGCAACCATATTCCATGGTTCGATGCCTCATAGCATGCTACAAGCTTTGCTGCCATAGTGGACGAAGCTACAAGTGTCTGTTTGACACTTTTCCAAGATATAGCTCCTCCAGCTAACAGGTAAATATAGTCTGATGTAGATTTTCTACTATCTTGGCACCCAGCGAAATCAGAATCAGAATAACCTACAACCTCCAAAAGATCTGATCTCTTTTAAATAAGCATGTAATCTTTTATTCTCTGAAGATATCTCATAACCCCTTTGGCTGCTATCCAATGGTCTATACTACGGTTGCTTAAATATCTGCCTAACATCCCAATAATGTACGCAATGTTCGGACGCATACATACTTGAGCATACATTAAACTCCCAACAGCTGATGCATATGGAATCTTTTGCAGTTCCTAAATTTCAAGGTTACTTTTAGGGCATTGAGAAAGACTAAATTTGTCTCCTTTAGCGACAGGGGTGTCACTTGGTCTATAACTCTGCATGCCAAACCTTTTGAGTACTTTATCGATATAGCTCTTTTGTGATAATCTAAGAGTACCTCGAGATCGATCTCGATGTATCTGAATTCCTAAAACAAAAGAGGCGTCCCCAAGATCTTTCATCTCAAAATGCTTAGATAAAAACCTCTTGGTTTCGTGCAATAAGTTTATATCATTAGCAGCAAACAAAATGTCATCAACATATAGAACCAGAAATATGTACTTACTCCCATTGAATTTGTGATACACACAATCATCAACAATATTCATCTCAAAACCGAACGAAACAATTATTTGATGAAACTTGTGGTACCATTGACGGGAAGCTTGTTTGAGTCCATAGATGGATTTTGTCAATTTGCAAACCATATTCTTTAAGTCTTCCGACTCAAAATTTTCTGATTGCACCATATAAATTGTTACTTCAATTTCGCCATTAAGAAACGCAGTCTTAACATCCATCTGATGTAACTTAAGATCAAAATGAGCAACAAGCGCCATGATTATCCTGAAGGAGTCTTTCTATGAAACTGGAGAGAAAGTCTCTGTAAAATCAATACCTTCTTTCTGAGTATATCCTTTAGCTACAAGACACGCCTTATACCTCTCCACATTACCATTTGCATCCCTCTTGGTTTTAAATATCCATTTACAACCAATTGGTTTTGCACCTTCAGGTAATGGGACAAGTTCCCAAACTTTATTGTCTTGCATAGACTTATACTCATATTTCATGGCATCAATCCGCTTTTGAGAATTAGAACTTTTCATGGCTTGATGAAAGTTGATTGTATCATCTTCCATCATTCCATTATCATCCTCATGTGCTTAGAGAAATACAACATAATCATCTAGAATAGCATTTCTCCTTCCTCTTGTGGACCTCCTTAATTACCTCATTTTGAATAGAGAGTTGTTCAACATTGTCTTGTAGAGGTTCTGGATTCACTTCTTGATCAATGATAGGTATAAGAACCTGAACATCGTCAAAAGTGATAGTAGGAACTGAGTTAGAATCCAATTCCTCCTCAAAAGTAATGTCTCTAACATTATTTCTCCCCCCAAACTCAACATCCTCAAAAAATGTTGTAGTTCCCGTCTCAAAAATATTCCTTATTATGGGATCATAAATTTATAGTCCCTAGATCACTCAGAATAACCAATAAAGTAGCTGCTTACTCTTTTGGAGTCTAATTTCTTTTCATGTGGCCTATAAGGCCTTGCCTCAACTGGACATCCCCAAATGTGAAAGTGTCTTAGACTAGGCTTTTGACCTGTCCAAAGCTCATAAGGTGTTTTTGCAACTGTTTTATTGGGTACTCTATTCAGAATATAACCTGCTGTCTTTAATGCTTCTCCCCAGAGGGACTCAGGTAAGGTAGAATGAGAAATCATGCTCCTTACCATATCTTTAAGAGTTTTGTTTCGTCTTTTAGCTACACCATTCATACTAGGTGATCCTGGCATGGTGTATTATGGGACAATACCGCATTCCTCTAGGAATTTCGCAAATGGTCCTAGACATTGTTCACTTGAGCCATCATATCTACCGTAGTACTCACCACCACGATCAAATCTGACGTTTTTAATCCTTTTGTTGAGTTGATTCTCAACTTCAGCTTTATAAGCTTTGAACACGTCCAAAGACTAAGGTTTCTCATGAATGAGATATAGGTACCCATAACGTGAGTAATCATTTATGAATGTTGTGAAATATTGTTGACCATTCCAGGATAACGTAGGGAATGTCCCACAAATATCTGTATGAATTAATTCTAAAACGTCTGAAGATCTGTTGGCACCCAATCCCTTAGTTTTGGTCTGTTTCACCTTAATGCAATCGACACAGACATCAAAGTCTGTGAAGTCATGGGACTCTAAAATACCATCAGACACAAGGCGTTCAACTTTACTTTTTGAGATATGACCTAAGCGCTTATGCCATAATGATGCTGAATTTTCCTTATTTAATTTGTGTTTAATACCACATGATTCCACATGCAAGGTTTCATTATAGGATGTAATTGTTTCTAGCAAATAAAGGTTGTCATAAGTATTTAAATAACCAGTTCCAATAACATTTGAATTTAAAGACAAACTAAATTGATTGTTTCCAAATGAATAATAATATCCAAATTTGTCCAATGAAGAAACAGAAACTAAATTCCGTCTAAATGACGGTATAATAAAAGTATATTTTAAATCCAAATAAAAACGAGTTCCTAATAACAACCTAAAATGCCCAATCGCTTCCACTTCTACTGATTTTCCATTGCCCACAAAGATGTTTCTTTCACCATCACTTGGCTTTCAGTAATTCAGGCAACCCTGCATAGAAACACTTATATGAGTAGTAGCACCAGAATCTATCCACCAAATGTTTCTAGGTATTGAAGCTAAATTAATCTCGGAACAGACCAAATTAAGAATTATACCTTTCTTTGCACGCCAAGCATGATATTTGGTACAATCTTTCTTTACATGTCCAGACTTGTTACAAAAGAAACCTCTGTAGCTTCTTGTTGTTTCTTTTAAGCTGGACCCTTAGCAGCTTCATTCTAATATTTTCTTTTCTTGCCCTTGTCTTTAGGGGCATTAGCCAAATGAGCACTTTCAGACCTATCATGCTTCAACCTTTCTTCCTCTTGTGCACAATGAGAAATGAGCTCATTTAGGGTCCATTTCTCCTTTTGACAGTTATAACTAATTTTAAATTGATTAAATTGTGCAGGAAGCGATACCAAAACCATAAGAACAAGCAATTCCTCAGAAAGCTCGATCTTAAGTGCCTTAAGTCTTGAAGCAGTATGGAACATCTCCATAAAGTACTCCCTTACGTTTCCTTAACCCTTATACTTCATAGACATCAAAGAAGTCAGAAATGATGTCATTTCAACCTTATCGTTTTTAGCAAAACGTTTCTCAATTTCATCAAGGAAACCCCTGGCCTGAGTAATCTCCTCAGATTCTATGCCCCTAAAGGCTTCTGAAATGCTGTGTTTAATGATCATTAGACTCATGCGATTTTAATGATCCCACCTCTCAAAGTCCCTCTTAACATCAGAGGTGCTTTCCGCAATGAGAGTTCCAGGTTGTTCTTCACTTAGTGCAAGGTCTATGTCCATACAACCAAGCACTATAAGTAAGTGTCTTTTCCATTCCTTAAAATTAGTCTCATTAAGCATGGGTATAGAATTTATATTAGCAGATATTGTGGCAGCAGGAGATGAATTAGCTAAATATAGAACAAATAAAAACAAGCTTAAATTAATACTCATAAGTAAACAATAAATTCAAGATAATGGCTAATCCCATCTCAAGATACCAAACACCACATTAATATCAAGTCTTTGGACAGTAATACTAACAGTAAGCGATACTCTTGTTGTAGCAATCAAACATTGACAATAAATTATGTCAAACAATTAATTAATCTTTGGACTAACTTATTGCTCACATAAAATACCTTATAATTGTCACACATTTATCACCACATATGTCGTTGAAATTCTGTCAAATATTAACTTACCTTTGGGTCAATTAATAAACGCATGAATCACAAAAACATATAATCATCTTAATATTTCAAATAAACTAATCTACACAAAGAAGGTCACTTTGGCGGCATTTTGTTTCAACTAATTTATTTAAAATATTAGACATCCTTAATTAAAAGCCAAAATCTGAATTTATTTGTTTCACAATATTTACCTTAATTTCATCTTTCAATCAAATTAAAAGATAATCATATATATTTATATAATTTTCCAAAACAACATGCATTAAACCAATCAAAGCATGCATATATTATATATTTATATATATAAATAAAACATACGAAACATCAATTTCTACTGTGAACTTCTTTTCCAATTTTTTTTATTAACTAAATTAAATATCTTAAATGATTAAAAAAATTGAATTACATATGTGCAAACAGTAGAAATCGAAATTGAAACAGAGCATGCAAAGTATACATTCTTTATTTAAAAGCAAGATTGGATAGAAATTCAATGGCAAGATTTGCAATTACACAAATATTTTAAACTTCGTAATTTAATCCATTAGTTTGAAAATCACCCCAAATTAAAAAATTAAAACAAAGCTCTAAAATTTTAATATAAACCTTCAAAATATAAAACCCATGAAATTTCATGAATCATTCATTCAAAGGAATAACTTTAATTAATTCCCAATGATTCGATATGACGAGACTCGAATGCTACTTGTTAGATTTGTAAAATAAATCTAAAATAAAACTTAATAAACCAGGACCTATCATGTCAAATCATCAAGAATAAATTAAGAATAAAACTAAAAACGGAAGCGTACCTGAATCCATGAATTCCTTGAAGTTTTTCCCGATCTTGGGGATTTGATCTTCCAAATTAGTACACAAGAAATTCAAAGAATATTTACTCTCTCTTTTCTAAGGATGAGATATTAGAAAAGATATCTGGTGTATAATTTGAGGACCATAACCCTAATTAGCCCATCATTAATTAGAATTTGATTAGAACTTAATTACTAGAGTATTTACACATATTTGACCCATACTTTATTTAATAATTAAAGCCCAATAAAATTCTAACCAAATTAGATCACTTTTAATTTGAGCTAACCTATCATGATAGTAAATAATAACGTGTAATTACCTTTATTATATATGTGATGTCTATATTTTCCAACAATGGTTTTATATAAAAACCTTGAAAATGATCTGAAAAGTGTTTTAAGACCTCAAAAATAATTGTATAAATACTTGAAATATAATTTTTTTTTTTTTTTTGTAAAACCTCTATTTTCCTATATTTAAAGGTTTATGTTTTGAGCCTAAAGAGCTTAGAAAAACTCATTTTATGTTTTGGATGTCCACAGTCTTTATGAATGATTTGAAATGTTTTTTTTTTAATTGAATTTAAATCTTTCTGAAGAACTTTATTATGATATGAGATGAGTGCTTTTATAAAAGAAAATTTTTGTATAAAATGTGAAAGTGTCAACATAACATCACTTCCACGTCAATCGTTGGATCGGGTAAGAAATATTACATATATTATAAAAACCCAATATATAAAAACTAATGGACAAATATTCACATAATGAACCAAAAGTATTAAGAAAAATAAACATAAAATAAAAATTTAACAAAAGTATAAAAAGGTGATAGAATTTAACAAATTTAAAATTTAATAAAAATTTCCTTATTTTAAACCTTTTTAAATTAAAAACAAAGAAAAAGAAAATTGCAATTGTATTTTTTTATATTTTAAATTTGTTTGAAGAAAATAAACATGTAAATTTCGACTAATTCATTTAATTGGTTGAATTAGAAAAAAATAACTCAATTTAATTAATAAATTTCAAAATATTTTTTATTCGATTAATAATAATTAAGAGTTTCGGAGTTTGATTAATTTAGTTAATAATAGATATTCGCTAATTAAAATTTCTTTTACTAACATTAAATGTGTGCGAAAAGAGCTGGTACACGGAGTTTCTTAAGACATTGGTGATGTAAAGGGGTATCACTAATTGTTCGAAATGATCTTATAATTGTGAATTCTATTATACTTAAGATATTTTAAGTCTTTTTCCTTGGTAACCTCTAACCTCTTTAGAGGTTAACTATTTACTATTATTAAAAAAAAATTGTTGAGTAAAATATATATTTAAGAACTTATAAATATAAATATAGTAAAATATAATTACAAATACATGACCCAGAAGTTATAAAGTAGAAGTAAAATAATATAGTGCATAAACGGATAAAAAATTGTTGTATAACTAGATTAAACTCGTGCATGAAAATTACATATAATAAAATTAAAAACTCTCTCATAATAATTATACATGAGAAGACCCTTGAATACTTAAAAAAGCAAAGCTGCGTAGTTTTTTTTTTTTTTTTTTTTTTTGCTCGACATTATGCTTTTTATAGTGATTACTTTGATTGTTAGGAGAGTTTCCAAGCTTTACCACATTTAAAGCTGAAATTCTTAAGCCTTCCAAAAAACATGACAACAGTAAGGATAAACTTTCCGGTGTTACTCCATCTCCCCGCGAAGCCAGCACATGAATCTGTGCACCGCTGCTCACCTTTCAATCGTCTTTTACAGCTATATCCGGTTGAGAATCCAACATTCCCATAAGCACTGCAAAAGTCAATCTAAATTGATTAAACATCTTAAAGTAAAATAGAAATAAAATAAATTTTAATTGAACATATTGTTGGTTAATAAGTTATCCCATATCTATCCTCTTTTCTAATTTAATTTTATTAATAAAAAAAATTAAGTGATATTTAATATCAATTATCAAACACACTTGAATAGTGTAAAATTTTATTTCTTAATATGAATTACCACACAAGCCTAATTTTACATCACCCTTTAATTAATTATAGACATCATGGATCTATTTAAATACTACAAATATAAATAATTTAGCTATATAAAGATACTACAACTATTAACACTTGTTACTATACTATCTATTAATAGATCTAACATTTACTCCTTTTATATTTAGTAAATGTAATGCATAAAGTCTTCATTAATTACATAGATATTTAAACCTTTATCATTATATGGAAAAACCTGTTATAACAATTTGTAATTGTAACTGTGTTTTCCATATGTATTTTAGCTTTTTCTAATACAGGGTTAAGATTTAAAGTCGAAAGATGGGAGTTTAAGATTTTAAAACTAAAGGGCTAAGATCTATGATTTTAGAGAGAAAAGGTTAGGATTTTAAAATTTACAGTTTTAGGATCTAAAACTTAGTTTCAGGATTTTATAAAAAGTGTTAAATAACTTTTAAAATTTTATTAATAATAAAAACACAAATTAAGTAAAAACATCAATATTAGATCTTAATATTAAATATTTAAAAAACTGGCTAAAAAAGATAAATTAATGACTTGGATGTGACCCTAGTGAAGGCATCATAACCATATTATTCATCAATGACGTGGATATTTAAGTCTTTTATCATTTTTAATTTATTCATCCGTATGCTCCCACCCTTCCTCCGCTATCTTTTTCACCACTGTGTTCGTCTCCGTCAACTTACTTTTTTAATAGTATCCTGTCAGTAAAAATGGTAAAATATTATATGTAATTACGTCCGACGAAACTCCGCGACTCTCATCAGATCCATCATCCATCTTCTTCTTCTTTGTCAACATATTTACAATATGATGAAAGGTGGTAGCCTTCAACCCACCATCCTCATCATCGTCTATGACACACAACGATTCTTCAATCCTTTCGATCTTATAGGGACATGCAATTTGTAAATTGAGCGCGTGGTTGAGCATGAGGCCTTTGTCTAAACGAGATAAGGTTTGGATTAAAGGGACGAGGATCGAGGGAGAGTATTCCGTATTGATGATGAAGTTGAAGGTTTTGATGGTGTTGAAGGACCCGTCTCTCGCGCTCTTGTTGAGGAGGTAGCCTACCGTCGCCGGCTTTATGAACCCATTTGTCGTAGTCGGCCGATGTGGGGTCGCCGGGTCGATCGGGCCGGGATTAAAGAGAAGCGTGTGAAAAAGAAGCGGAGGATAACTTGGGGATAAGGGGATTGATTGTTGAGTTTTTCGGAGAATGGACATGTTACTACATATGAAAGTTGAAAAAAAAAATAAAGGCTTGGGTGTTGGATTTCTTTTTTATATAAATGATATATGTATGAAATTAAAGGTTTATGACTTACGTAAAAACCGAGAAGAGAAAGAACAAGAGTATTGTAAATGGAAGGCAGCGAGGAGGGAGGAACTGTCTGATATCAGTAACAGATTGGAGAAGAATATGTTGGTAACATGGAAAAGGAATTAGAAGAGGTATAGAAAACCTATCTTGGTTACTGTAATTTCAATTATAATATCTACAACTCTTCTCCTATTCTCTATCTTTTATTTTAAAAATGGTATAGAAAACCTAAATTAGAAGAGGCAATTTACCTTACGACTTCTATGGTGATGTTTAACACATTGAAGTTGAGGGGATCTTCCTTCAATTTTTGTCTTTCTGAGATGCAAATTAGGATGATGAAGATGGCCAAGTATGAGAGTTGAGAGAACAAAACACACTCCAAAATGCTCTTCCCTGCTGATTCATTTTGACTTCCTTTCTCTATTTCCTTTTTCTGATATTTTGTTGGTATAAAGGAAGTATAAGGAGGGAGATACCTGAAAAATAAAGAATGAAATATATATATCCCCTAAATCAAATTACATTTATTCATATATGTTATATTACTATAAATTAATACAAAAATCGAACATAAAATCATAATAATACGTCAATTATGTAACTTGAATTATTTTTACTTTTACAATGATGACGTATGTGTAACAAAGTTAATCGTATATGCTAGAATATACGGCGGAAATGTGAGGCTGAAGATATATTGAACAGCATTTGTGGGGTCAGAATATTCAAAACCCACTTCAAAAGTTAAACGAGGCAAGTGCTAAACCCCATTTGTTTTCACTATATTATCAACCAAAATGGATGGAATGACATCAAACACCAAAACATTTACGGATATCTAAAAAGTTTATATCCATTTAAAATATAAATTCAACTATTTTTTCTATAAATAATATAATTATTTGTATATATAATAAGTAAATATAAAATAGTGTTACGTTTGTAATTTTTAAAAATTAAATTAAATTAATAGTAAAACAAAAAATAGTAAATTAAAATAGGGTGGAAATTTCTAAATTGATTTATAATTTATTAATATTGACAGATTTGATTTCAATCTCATGAATTTTAAAAATACCACTGAAGATATCAATATCTAAATATTTATTGTTTAACATAAAGAATATTTTTTTTCAAAAGTATAAAAATATTTATTTTTACCAAATCATAAGATCCATCATCTTCCCTTCTTAAATATTTTTTTTTGGCATTTTCAAGGTATCAATTTTATTGAGCCTATTGATTAATCTTTCACATTGTGTAGATCCTTAGTAAATGTTTATCATAAATTTTAAAATTGTTTCATAGTCACCGCGAATATTGAACCCACATATTAAAATACCCTTTAAATTAAAAAAAAATTAGGAAAAATTCTGAAATGAGAAATATGGGTAAGCATTAATTCCTTTCGATAAAATGGGAGAATAATGGGAGTGGGTAAAAGTAGTCAAAAGGTAATAATATACATATTCCCTAAAAACAATGATCAAAAGGAATATATATGTTCTCTAGATATGGAGAATATGAAAATGAGGTTGATGTGGAGTAAGGGTGCATAGTGTATGTGGTTAGCTAGCGAGTTGTCACGGAATTTTGTTGAAGAATATACACCAAGTAATTTAAAAAAAAAAAAGGAAAAAGAGAGAGAGATGTGGCATCTTGTCAATTCGACACATATGAGATAAAAATGGACTAGAGAGAGAGAGAGAGAGACTCACATCATAACAACAAAGAGCACCAAGATCGCTGAGGAGATGGTGGAAAGATCAACTACCGATTCACCAGCATACCTTGAGTTAACCACCTGAAACAGCGAGCCCACAACTTTCTGATATGAACTAAAACCATCCATGGTTTCTGAATTCCATTCCATTGAGCAGAAGAGAATAAACTGAACTAATGTCAACCCAAAAACAGTGGCAGCAAGAAAAGAAGAATGAAGGCCTGACAGTAAATGACTATAACCCATCTCCTTCCAGTTCTTCAGGATGTAACTGAACTCCACCTTTTTTGTCATTTTGTCCAAAACCCATATCAAGGCTCGTAGGCAAGCTGGATAAAGAGTGTTCCCAATAAGAATTTGTGGAATTAGCAGCAACAGAAGACCCGAATTCTTCTTGAAGACTATCATGTTTTCATTTGTTGGAACAAACCCACAGTTTGCGAACGTAGAAACGACAGTGAAGAAAGAAAATGTTCGTATATCAATACCTTTGGTTTTCAGTATTTTTCTGGCGCTTGGAACCAGGCTTACATACATAGAAACTAGACTAGAACCAACTGCGTGGACTACTAAAAGATACCCTAACACCAGATACCCCAAATACCTAGTGGCCTTATACTTGAGACTCTTACTATCGGAAGTCAAGTTTTTGTTACTTTCTAAGTCAGTGATAGGTTTCTCATTCGCTAAGGCTAAAGAAGTAATCCTACCCAACTCCACTTCCTGGGCAATGTTTTTTGAGGTCAAGCTGTAGTCTGATTGGAGGCCCCTATTGCTAATAGAATTTACAATGTCCCCATCGAAACTTGGACGTTTTTCAAACCTGAACCTCCCCAACAGAAGTCCAAGCATGGAAGTGAAGACCTCCCCACCTACCAGCATCAGAATAGTTATAATAATAAGTTGGGTATTGGAAAAAACCTCCATTTCTACAGTCGACATGCTTGAAACCGTTGTTGCTGACACAGAAGTGAAGAACACGTCTATGTTGTTAGGACTAACTGAGCCGGATTTTGGCTTTGACATTTTCAATGCCCCTAAGCCAACCAAAGACACGATTGTGAAATAAGCAAGCTGAACCCAGAAAGGGTTCACTCTAAAGACCAAGAAACGGAAACAAGTGGATATCAAACCACGATAGGATTGGTTGAAGCATGATAGTTTGGAGCGTGAATTGCTACTAAAATGCTCCAATTTTCTACCGAAACAGATAATAGTGTTACTCATCTTTATTACGAAGAAAGTTGTATGATAACATGTTGACCTTTGAGTAGTAGGGGTATATATACAAAGGGGGAGAGAGGAGCTCTTGTCCAACTTAGTGGGATTTCCTAAGAGAAACAAATAAAAAAACCTTGGTGGGACTTTCAAAGAGAAATAAATAAAAAAACTTAGTGGGATTTCCCTGCACATGTGACAAATCAACTTAACTATATATCGTTGGTTAAATGTTATAAATAATCCCTGTAAGTTCTTTATGATTTGATTCATTCACTATAATTTGAACAATTTTAATTTTTGTATTAATTGAAAATCCTTTAAGAACTTTCACTGTTTGTACCGTTAAACAACATGACATGGCATTATTTGTATTTAAGTGGCTTTAGAGTTTCATATACTTTGTACGTATTTATGATTGCCACGTAGTATTATCACCCAAAACAGGAAAGAAAATGAAGAAAAGAGAGTTATATTATATAAAATGAAAAGAATGTTTCATCAAACCCCATGTGATGGCCCTATGGTTAAAGGTTTTCATCGCCTCAGGTATGGTTTAGGTTCAAGTTGCACTAGTTGTGTTTGTTATTTAAGTTTTGTCCTATTATTATAATTCCCAAAAAAAAAGAAAAAGTTCCATCCATACTTCCTCTATTTCAGTGTATATTCCCCTAAACCCATACTTCGGCTTCTCTTCAATTCCTTTTTGTGTTGAATTGCTATGATAATTTCCTATCCTTTAGATGTTTTGGGTCAGCTTCAAGCAACGAACCTCCAACACAATTTCATTTTCTTTTCTTTACTGTTTCCCTGCCCAGAAGTATTAGAGGATGAGGGTTTTCATTTTCTTTTATTTTTTATTGAAATACGTGGCAATAATACATGCTTAGGTGTACAAGCCATGTCAAACACCTTAAATCCTCTTTTTAAAAATAGTGCCATGTTAGGTTATTTAACGTCTTTAGTTTAGGATTGGAATTTTGATTGTTGAATAGCAGAGGGACTAAATATGTTGAAATTATAGTAAAGTGATCAAATTCACAAGAAATATAATAGTATAGGGACTGCTTACAGAATTTAACCTTTTTCTTTCGGTGATCTTCATGAAATTCAAATGCTTTTAATTTGGTTTTACTATTCTAATAATATGGCCAGCATTTTATGCAGGCGCAACGGTTATAATAAATTATATTATCTACACTAAGGAGTAGAATATAACCATTTGATTAAAAATCAATTTAATAACTAATTCCTCCAATTTCATAAGCATTGGTGTATGTCTTTTTCTTTAAAATAATAATAATAATAGCCAACCGTATAATATCACTTTTTATTTATTATTCTGACTAGGGGCTGCGCCATGGAGGTAGAGGCTGCCCCAAAAAAACTAAATACTAAATTCACTCCATATGGTATTTAAAAATGTTATTTTATTTTTATTAAAAATTCATATATATTTTTTTAAATTTAAAAACTTGGATGGGTAAAGATATTTGGTTTCTATAATTTATAATATATATAAAAGTATGAGTTTGAAAAAAAATTTGAATCGATAAGAATATCTTTAATGTTATTTTAATTACTAATATGACACTAAATATATAAGTTTTATTAATAATAGAGATTTTATTCATTTTAACTACACAATTAATAAACAAGAACAAATACGAATTTATTGTGAGCAGAGAAAAAAAAATATCCCCTCACTCTACCCTAAACTCTCTATGTGGCTATCGCCTTCCCTCCATAACTTTATGGAATGCTCGGGAGGGCTAGCCACTAAGAACTAACAACAGCAGTAATGTTTGGGTGCTATAGCCAAAAGCCCCCTCTGTAACAGCACTCACTCGAGACCGTTGCCGGAGTCGAGCACGAGGCGTTATTTAACTTAACTTACTACTTTAGGTAAAAAAATAATTTATTTCATCATTCACAATAAATCTGTCCTTCTGCGCAACAATCATTAATTTAATTATAACTCGAGTTAAGAAACTCGAAATTTAGATCCTAAAATTTTCCATGAAACTAGACTCATATATCTTCTCACCATAAAATTTTCAGAATTTTTGGTTCATCCAATTAGTAAATTTTATTCATTAAAGTCTCCCCTGTTTCACTGTCCAACGGTTCTGACCACTCTTCACTAAAAATCAATTTTCTAATTGTACAATTTTTATATGTTGATACCACTTGTTTTTTTTAAAGTAGACTCACTAAGGAATCTATACATATAAATTATAACTCATAATTATTTTTTTAAAATTTTAAATTATTTTCTAAAGTCTAAACAGGGGACTTCAAATACCATTCTGACCCTGTCTCACTAAAATTCAAATATCACAGAATACAAAATTTATTTGCTTACAATGTTTCTTTCATATGGAAGTAGACACAATAAGATTTAGTTCTATATCTTATTCACTTTCTAATTCCATTTCTCCTATTTTTGGTAATTTTTCAAAAATCATGTCACTGCTGCTGTCCAAAAACTGTTTCATTGCAAATTTTTACTTTTTCATACTTTCTTTGTAGTAAATATCACTTAGGTATCCATACAAAATAATTCAATCTCTATACATGCCATAACTTAAAACATTTCAAAAGCATTTATATACCAAAGTAAAGGCTTGATAGTGTGATACGAGGCTCCGACGATCTCCAATCCAAGTAAGTTCAACACACTATAAAACAAAGGAAAAAAAAAAGAACGAGTAAGCTACTAATAGCTTAGTAAGTTACATGTAAACAATAAGCACTCAATTAATAATTAACATTTTTACATATAACTAATCAATAACCTTCTTAGCAAATTCAATCACTTACACATGTACAATCTTACCAATTCACTTGCACATACATTTATATACTTAACATTTATCACGTATGCTCAATCCTTCAATTATACCTGCAGACACACTTCATCTCATATTCACTTTAATTCATTATTAATCCCGTTGAACACTCGGAATATATACGGATACATAGAGAATTAGCATATAAGTGCCACAATCGATATGTAGCCGGCTACTACCAGTAATGTAGCTATGTAGCTACCATCGAATTGTAGCCGGCTACCACTCGTAATGTAGCCGAAGCTACCACCGATCAATAACACCGAAATGTCCACGAGCCCGCTCACACAAGCCGTCGAGTGTGCGCAACACATGCTAAATCACCCAGTGCCAAAACTCACTGTAACAACAGTAACACTCGGTCTCTAGTGATATATCACTTGTATCCACTTCTATTCCTAAGTTCAACGGGAATTTACTCTTAACACTTATTTTAAACACTTTATCACTTGAATAATTCATGAACAATTTTCCTTCCACATTCAATATTAATTCACATATCAAATATAATTCACAATTTATAAAAATATATTGCTATTATTTACACATAACTTACCTCGGATGCAAAACGACTATTTTCGTAAATTAGTCGATAATCTTCTCTTTTCCCCGATCACTTTCACTATTCCTTCTTTCTTGATCTATATTAGCACAATTTAATATATTTTATCAACATTCCATTCAAATACAATTCATACACAATATTTTGGCAAACTTACATTTTTTTCCATAACTTTTTAAAAATTACACTTTTGTCCTAAAGCTCGTAAAAATAAAATTCACTAAATTTCTTAAATTTCAAACCTCACTAAATCATATTTCATGCTCATAACAGCCCTCAATTTCACAAAATCACAACTTTATGCACACTTTACTATCTTTCACCATTTAGTCCCTTTTCAACATTTTTATCGAAATTCATCTAGTAAAACTCGTAATTAGCACTTCAAACATCCATTATCTATCATCACTCATCAAATTACAACTATATCATGAATGGGTCAATTTTTAAACTTTAATTTCATTTAAAATAAATGGTAGAAACATGAAATTCAAGCTTCAATAAGCATAAAAATACGAAAATAATTAAAAACGGGGCAAGAAATCACTTACAATTGAGCTTAGAAAAATAAAAACCCTAGCTATGGTGACATGAAATTTTCGGCAGCAAGGGGTCTAATTTGAAGAAGATGAACACTTGTTTTCATCTTATTTTGTCTTTTATTCAATTTTGACAAAAATGCCCTTAACCCACTTACTTAAATATTTTTCTAAAATTACCCTTATGTGTCCATAACACTAATTTATGGTCTATTTGCCACATAAACACTTCCTATTTCATGCAATAATTCAATTAAATCCTTTAATCACTAATTAGACACACTTTGCATTTTTCTCAATTTAGTCCTAAAAATTCAATTAGGCGTTAAATCATTAAAATTTCCTATCCACATTTTCACACAATATTTCAATCAATCAGTAATTAATAAAAATTTATAAAATTAAACTATTTCACTTCGGATTTGTGGTTACGAAACCACTGTTCCGATTAGGCCCTATTTCGGGCTATCACAATTCTCCCCCCTTTAAGGATTTTCGTCCCCGAAAAACTTACCACTGAATAAGTTGGGATACTGTTTCCTCATAGTCTCCTCAGTTTCCCATGTTTCCTCTTCCACTCTATGTCGTTGCCATAACACTTTCACTAAAGCAATTTCTTTGTTTCTCAACTGTTTCACTTCTCGTGCTAAGATTCGAATCGGCTCTTCTTCGTATGTCATATCCGATCGAATTTCCACTTCAGTCGGTGAAATCACATGCGATGGGTTCGATCGATATCGCCTCAACATAGAAACATGAAACACATTATGAATTATTTCTAATTCTGATGGTAAAGACAATCGATAAGCCACTGGACCGTTTCTTTCTATCACTTCATACGGACCAATAAATCTTGGACTTAATTTACCTTTACGGCCAAATCTCAAAATTTTCTTCCATGGAGACACTTTCAAAAATACTTTATCACCCACTTGAAATTCAATCTCTTTTCTTTTCAAGTCCGCATACGACTTTTGTCGATCCGATGCAACTTTCAAACAATCACGGATTATCTTCACTTTTTCTTCGGTTTCTTTTACCAAATCAACTCCATGCAACCGATTTTCATTAAGTTCAGTCCAATATAATGGAGTTCGACACTTTCGTCCATACAACGCTTCATAAGGTGTCATTTTTATGCTCGATTGATAACTATTATTATATGCAAATTCCACCAAAGGTAGATATCTTTCCCAATTACCTTCAAATTCCAATACACAACATCTCAACATGTCTTCGAGTACTTGAATTACTCTTTCAGACTGTCCATCAGTTTGGGGATGAAATGTTGTACTAAAATTCAATTTAGCACCCAATGCCTCTTGTAACTTCTTCCAAAACCTTGAAGTAAACCGTGGATCTCGATCAGATATAATAGACATAGGCACACCATGTAATCGAACTATTTCAGAAATATACAATTCGGCTAACTTGTCAAGTGAAAAATTCATTCGCACAGGAATGAAATGAGCCGACTTAGTCAATCGATCAACTATCACCCAAATTGAGTCTTTCTTTTTCGGTGACAATGGTAATCCCGACACAAAATCCATAGTAATTCTTTCCCATTTCCATTCCGGTATAGTAATTGGCTGGAGTAATCCCGAAGGTACCTGATGTTCTGCTTTGACCTGTTGACATATCAGACATCTTGATACAAACTCAGAAATATCACGTTTCATACCTGGCCACCAGTACATCTTCTTCAAATCATTATACATTTTATTACTTCCCGAATGTACGGACATAATGCTACTATGTGCCTCATGTAAAATCTTCTGTACAAGCTCTGAATTCTTCGGTACACAAACTCTGCCTCTGAATAATAAACAACCATCAGTCCCAATTTGAAATTCTGAATCATTACCTGACTCACATTGTACCCTTTTATCCTGTAACTTCTCATCATTCTTCTGAGCTTCACATATTTGCTGTAGAAATGTCGGTTTAGCTCTCAATTCAGCTATGATTGAACCATCATCAGTCAGTGACAACCGGGTATTCATAGCTCGTAAAGCAAACAGAGATTTCCGACTCAAAGCATCAACTACAACATTAGCCTTACCCGAATGGTAATCAATAATCAAATCATAGTCCTTTATCAGTTCAAACCACCTGCGCTGTCTCAAATTCAAGTCTTTCTGTGTCATCAAATATTTCAAGATTTTATGATCAGTATAAATATGACATTTCTCACCGTACAAGTAATGCCGCCATATCTTGGTATAAAAATATAATAGCGGCTAATTCAAGATCATGTACTGGGTAATTTCTTTCATGTGGTTTAAGTTGTCTTGAAGCATACGCTATTACTTTACCTTCTTGCATCAAGACACAACCTAAACCATTTAATGAGGCATCACTGTAAATAACAAATTCCTTACCCGATTCAGGCTGCACTAATACAGGTGCTTTCGTTAGTAGATCTTTCAATCGGTTGAAACTCTACTGACATTCATCAGTCCACTCAAACTTTACATCTTTCTACAATAATCGAGTCATCAGAGAAGCTATCATAGAGAATCCCTGTACAAATCTCCGATAATAACCAGTTAAACCCAAGAAACTTTTAACTTCAGATACATTCTTCGGTGGACTCCAATTGACAATAGCTGAGATTTTACTTGGATCTACCCTGATGCCTTCGGCGGATACAATATGTCCAAGAAAACCCACTTCTCGAAGCCAAAATTCACATTTACTGAATTTAGCATATAACTGCTTCTCACGCAGAATTTGCAACACAATTCTCAAATGTTCTGCGTGTTCTTCTTCATCTGGAGAATAAACCAAAATATCATCAATGAATACTACCACAAATCTATCTAAGTACGGTCTGAATCTCTGGTTCATCAAATCCATGAATACTGCGGGTGCATTAGTTAACCTAAATGGCATAACCAGAAACTCATAATGCCCGTACACAGTTACGGCGATCTTTGGCACATCGACTCTTTAACCCTCAATTGGTAATATCCGGATCTCAAATCAATTTTGGAAAACACGGTGGCATCCTTTAACTAATAAAAAAAAATCATCTATTCGAGGCAATGGATACTTATTTTTCACTGTCACTTTGTTAAGTTGACGATAATCAATACATAATCTCAATGTCCCATCCTTTTTCTTCACAAATAGCACGGGAGCACCCCACGGGGAGTAACTTGGTCTCACAAATCCTTTATCAGTCAACTCTTGTAATTGCACTTTTAATTCTTTCAGTTCGGTTGGTGCCATTCTGTAGGGAGCAATCGATATTGGAGCGGTACTGGGAATTACTTCAATACCAAATTCCACTTCTCTAACTCCGAGGCAAACTCGGCAACTCTTCCTAAACACATCTAAATATTCACATACCACCAAGATTGATTCGATCTTTTTTGAGACACTTTTTATTCAACACATAAGCAAGATATGCTTCACAACCATTTTTTAAACATTTCTGAGCAGACATGGAAGAAATCACAATTGGCATCACATTTGACTTATCTGTTTTAACCCGAAGAACTTCACCGCTACTACACTTCAACTCAAGAATTTTCTGACTACAATCTATCTTGGCCTTATGTAATGTCAACCAATCCATTCCTAAAATAACATCAAACTCATCAAATGGCAACAACATCAAGTTGGCAGGGAAACAATGACTTTGTATCATCAAAGGACAATTTTTACATATTTTATCAACTATCACATGCTTGTCTAAAGGATTCGACACTTTAACCACATACTCAGTCGATTCAACACACAAATTCTTATCAGACACTAAATTCATGCATACATACGAATGAGTAGAACCAGGATCAATCAATGCAAGAACATTAGTGTCGTAAAGAGAAAATATACCAGTGATCACATCAGGGGAAGATGCTTCTTCTCTAGCTCGGAGGGCATAAGCTCTCGCTGGAGCTCTCGCTTCGGATCTTACGGTGGTGTCTTTTGTTACACCTTTACCACTAGTTCTAGTCCCCACATTTCTTGGTGGTCTTCCTCTAGTAGTCACACTGCTCGATTTCACATTCTGAAACTTTTCTATCTCTTCTCTTTCTGGACAACCTTTCACAAAATGATCTTGAGATCCACACTTAAAACATGCTCGACTAATTAAATAACATTCTCCCAAATGTCATTTTCCACAATGTTGACATTCCAGTCTAATAGGTTTAACACTACCTACACTTGCCATAGAGGTCGCTTGAGCTTTAGAACTTGAATTTTGTCTTCCTCGATCTCTTTGAAAATTCACACTAGAAACATTCAATCGAGTATTCATTTCTCTAGACTTCTTTGCTTGAGACTGAAATGACTTGCCCATTGATCTTTTTCTTGCATCTCTTACTTCACTTTCCACCTTTCTTTTCTCTTTGCTCAATTCTTCAGCCTTGATAGCTCTTTCAACTAGTACCACTAACTCTTTAATTTAAAGAATTCCCACTAACAATCGGATATCCTCGTTCAATCCATCTTCAAACCTCTTGCACAATGTAGCTTCATTAGATACACACTCTTGGGCATACTTGCTTAATTTGATAAATTCTCGTTCATATTCGGCTACCATCATGCGCCCTTGTTTCAATTCAAGAAACTCTTTTCTCTTTTGATCAATGACACGCTGACTTATGTACTTCTTCCGGAATTTCTCTTGAAATAAATCCCATGTAACTTTGTCTTTAGGCACCACTGACACTAAAGTTTTCCACCAATTATAAGCCGAATCCCTCAACAATGAGATAGCACATTTGAGATCGTCTTACGAGTACAAGATAATTCATCCAACACTCGATGGTATTTTCAAGCGAACTCTGCTCTTTCAGGATCATCATTTACATTAGCTCGGAACTCTTCGGCTCCATACTTTCGAATTTTGTCCACTGGAGGCTTTGACAATCTTAACACTTCAGTTTGTTGAGGAGCTATGGGAACAGCTTGAGGAATAGGAGGGGGCGGAGGAGGTTGAGAATTAGGATTAGTTCTAACAAACTCGGTATACAAATTGCTCATCATATGGAGAAAGGCTTCCCGAGCCTCATCTCATTAACCTTGAGTCTCAGGTCGATTTTCATCTGGCGCCGTCCCTTTCGCCGGAGCAGGTGCATTACTTTGAGCATCATCAGCTGCAGCTCCATTAGGATCCATTACTATATAAAAGAAAACATTTTAAGATGTCAGGAGTCGTCACACTATCATTATTCAATTATGGCATGTATAGGTAGTCTATTACACTCGCTACATTTGTCCGAGAATCGACTAAACCGTAGCTCTGATACCAATAAATGTAACACCACTCACTCGAGACCGTTGCTGGAGTTGAGCACGAGGCGTTATTTAACTTAACTTACTACTTTAGGTATAAAAATAATTTATTTCATCATTCACAATAAATCTGTCCTTCTGCGCAATAGTCATTAATTTAATTATAACTCGAGTTACGAAACTCGAAATTTAGATCCGTAAATTTTCCCTGAACTAGACTCATATATATTCTCACCATAAAACTTTTAGAATTTTTGTTTCAGCCAATTAGTACAGTTTATTCATTAAAGTCTCCCCTATTTCACTGTCCAACGGTTTTGACCACTCTTCACTAAAAATCAATTTTCTCATTGTACAATTTTTATATGTTGATCCCACTTGTTTCTTTTGAAAGTAGACTCACAAAGGAATATAGAAATATAAATTATAACTCATAATTATTTTTTTAAAATTTTAAATGATTTTCTAAAGTCTAAATAGGGGACTTCAAATACCATTCTAACCCTGTCTCACTAAAATTAAAATATCACAGAATATAAAATTCCTTTGCTTACACTGTTTCTTTCATATGGAAGTACACACAATAATATTTAATTTTATATCTTATTCACTTTCTAATTCCATTTCTCCTATTTTTGGTGATTTTTCAAAAATCATGTCACTGCTGCTGTCCAAAAACTGTTTCATTGCAAATTTTTACTTTTTCATACCTTCTTTGTAGTACATATCACTTAGGTATTCATACAAAATAATTCGATCTCTATACATGCCATAACTTAAAAAATTTCAAAAGCATTTATATACCAAAGTAAAGGATTGATAGTGTGATACGAGGCTCCGACAATCTCCAATCCAAGTAAGTACAACACACTATAAAACAAAGGAAAAAAAAAGAACGAGTAAGCTACTAATAGCTTAGTAAGTTACATGTAAACAATAAGCACTCAATAAATAATTAACATTTTTACATATAACTAATCAATATCCTTCTTAGCAAATTCAATCACTTACACATGTACAATCTTACCAATTCACTTGCACATACATTTATATACTTAACATTTATCACGTATGCTCAATCCTTCAATTATACCTGCAGACACACTTCATCTCATATTCACTTTAATTCATTATTAATCCTGTTGAACACTCAGAATATACACGGATACATAGAGAATTAGCACATAAGTTCCACACTGATATGTAGCCGAAGCTACCACTATAATGTAGCTATGTAGCTACCACTGAATTGTAGCCAAGCTACGACTGTAATGTAGCCGAAGCTACCACTGATCAATAACACTGGAAATGTCTATGGGCCTGCTCACACACAAAGTCGTCAGTGTCGCAACACATGCTAGATCACCCACACCGGAACTCAACGTAACATCTTTGTAACACTCGGTCTCTAGTGATATATCACTTGTATCCACTTCTATTCCTAAGTTCAACCGGGAATTTACTCTTAACACTTATTTTAAACACTTTATCACTTGAATAATTCATGAACAATTTTCCTTCCACATTCAATATTAATTCATATATCAAATATAATTCACAATTTATAAAAATATATTGCTATTATTTACACATAACTTACCTCGGATGCAAAACGACTATTTTCGTAAATTAGTCGATAATCTTCTCTTTTCCCCGATCACTTTCACTATTCCTTCTTTCTTGATCTATATTAGCACAATTTAGTAAATTTTATCAACATTCCATTCAAATACAATTCATACACAATATTTTGGCATACTTACATTTTTTTCCATAACTTTTCAAAAATTACACTTTTGTCCTAAAGCTCGTAAAAATAAAATTCACTAAATTTCTTAAATTTCAAACCTCACTAAATCATATTTCATGCTCATAACAGCCCTCAATTTCACAAAATCACAACTTTATGCACACTTTACTATCTTTCACCATTTAGTCCTTTTTCAACATTTTTATCGAAATTCATCTAGTAAAACTCGTAATTAGCACTCCAAACATTCATTATCTATCATCACTCATCAAATTACAACTATATCATGAATGGTTCAATTTTTAAACTTTAATTTCATTTAAAATAAATGGTAGAAACATGAAATTCAAGCTTCAATAAGCATAAAAATACGTAAACAATTAAAAACGGGGCAAGAAGTCACTTACAATTGAGCTTAGAAAAATAAAAAACCCTAGCTATGGTGACATGAAATTGTCGACAGCAAGGGGTCTAATTTGAAGAAGATGAACACTTGTTTTCATCTTATTTTGTCTTTTCTTCAAATTTGACAAAAATGGCCTTAACCCACTTACTTAAATATTTTTCTAGAATTACCCTTATGTGTCCATAACACTAATTTATGGTCTATTTGCCACATAAACACTTCCAATTTCATGCAATAATTCAATTAAATCCTTTAATCACTAATTAGACACACTTTGCATTTTTCTCAATTTAGTCCTAAAAATTCAATTAGGCACTAAATCATTAAAATTTCCTATCCATATTTTCACACAATATTTCAATCAATCAGTAATTAATAAAAATTTATAAAATTAAACTATTTCACTTCGAATTTGTGGTTACAAAACCACTGTTCCGATTAGGCCCTATTTCGGGCTGTCACACCCTCACTCGTGTGAACACTAACGTGCTCACACTAGAGCTAATTTTCGTAGTTGGAACCAGTTCTGATATCTCAAATTTGAGTGTGGCTAGGGTTACGAAAAAGGTTAGATGAAGAACGGAATTGCCATCTTGTTCAGATGATCCCACAGTGGATGGAGACGGTAGGAAGGTGCCGAAGGGTTCCTTACCAAAGGCGAGTTATAAGCACACTTTAATGGGTTCAGGTTTAAACGAGCCATTTGAGTGTGGCTGATGATTTTGGAATACAGGAAGGAGACGTGTGGACAAAACTGGTAGACGGGATCCCTTCGGTTACATTTTTTGACAGGGTTAAGGATTTTATTGAGAGGAAAATAGAAAAAATAATTATTATTAAGCTTTTGGGTAGGAAAATTGCCTTCAATGCACTGCTAAATAGGATCACAATACTGTGGAAAACAAATAGTCCATTCCAATTAATGGATTTGGAAAATGATTATTATTTGGTTTGGTTTAGTGAAGAGGATGACTATAATAAAGTGCTAACAAATGGACCTTGTGTGATATTTGGTCAGTATCTGACGATTTGTCCTTGGACACCAAATTTTTTGACGACTCAGGATGAGGTGGGAATCCAAGTGGTATGGGTCTGGTTGCTGTGACTTTCTGAAAGTTACTATTCACCTTGTATTCTCAAAGCTATTGGACAAGCGATTAGTTCGGTGGTTATGATTGATGAAAACACTGATAGTGTGAAACAGGGGAGGTTCGTTAGATTAGCCATTTGTGTTGATTTAAGAAAGCCATTGATCTCTAAAGTTAGGATTAATGGTCATCTTCAGAGGGTTGAATACGAGTCATTACCCCATGTCTGTTTCAAATGTGGTCTCTATGGACATGGGTCTGATTTATGCCAGAAAGGTTGTGCCTATTCGCCAATGGAAGATAATCCCGTCAATATGGCAATGCCGGAAAAACTTGGTTCTCAAGATCTAAATCGGCGAGTTGAAGAGGAGGACTACGGACTGTGGATGTTAGTTGAATGTTAGCAATGGCGTAATGGTAGAAGCTTGGGGGTTAAGGTAAACGACATTCAAGGTAGACAAAATGGTGGATCTAGATTTGAGGCTCTGGGTGGGAATCAAGGCGGATCTGAGGAGGTTGGTTTAAACATAGAAAGTGAACCCACCGTTGGTAAAGAAATATCTAACGATAAAGAATTGTCTAATGGTACTGATAAGGGGAAAAACCCTAAAATAAGTGCTGCTTAGTTACGAAACAGGTTAAAGCCCAAAGGTAAGGGAGTTTTAATTGGTTCTATAACAACCCGTTTTTTAGTGGTATCAGAAATAGTGGTTTCGGGGCCACTAAATTTGATGAGTAAGTTTGTAAATATTATTATTTAATATTTATGAGTCAAATTTGATTTTAAAAAGGTTTTTGATATGACAATTTATGCTATTTGAATGATTAATTAAGTTCAAGTGGTAAGACCCTAAGGTCAAGTGGTTTTAGAAAATGAGGTATCGGGACCTCATTTCTATAAATTGAGCCGTAAATATTTTTATAAACATTTACGGAGTGTCATTAAGATGGTATTAAAGTTTTGTTGAAAAATTTTAACGTTTCGATAGTTACTTAATTAAAAAGGACTAAATCGTAAAAGATGTAACACTTGACCACTATTTGATTTGAGTGATTAAATAGTTAATTGAATGAAGGAAAAGGGACTTAAATGGTAATTAGACCATTTAAGGAGTTAGTGGACAATTATGGGCATGAAATTGGTGTTTTATTTATTTATTAACCAAGGTTAAAATGGTAATTTGGTATATTAAAATAAAATAAAATAAAAATAAAAGGTTAATTTGTTATCATCTTTTTGATTTTCTTCTTCAACACTGAATATCCATGGATGTTGAGATGAAGCTTTCGGCCATAGACAATTTTTTTGCATAGTATGGGATTTTGGCTCCATTTTTTTAATAATTTTTATGTTTTTGAGATCGTTGCAACTAGGTCTAGCTAGCCCATACCTTCGATTTTGAAATTGTTAAAGATTTTGAATGTTTCCATTGATTAACCTTGTGATTTTAGATGTTAAATGATGAATTTGAGATATTAGTTGTTATTTAAAAGTATTTTATTAAGTGATTTTTGATGAATTTATTGATTAGGGACTAAATTATTGAAATAGTAAAAATACAAGGATTTGATGTGAAATTGTTGCAATAATGGGCTGTTTTGGATTCCATAAGTATTCAGCTAGACTCAATTTTGGGTAAAAATTGTTAATTTGAAAGCTTTATGCTCAGGGACTAAATTGAATAAAAGTAAAACTTTAGGGGTAATTTTGTAAAATGTTAAAAATGACTAAATTGCATAAAATACATTTTTTTACTGTCTAAATTAATAGATTGAATGAAATTATTAATTTATATCAAGATCAGGCGAAAAATCGAGGAGAATGAAAATTACCAAAATGCCCCTGTACTTTTTCATTTTTGCAATTTAGCCAGGTAAGTTCGTATGAACTATATTATGTATAATGTTGATTAAATTGAATGTTAATATATGATTTTATTGGAAATGAATCAATATATATATGTTATTATACAATTTATCATGTTACGAGGCAACGTAAATCCAATGACGTTCGACGATTATCGAGCCCCGTTTGAACCTTAAGAATTCGCAGGATACAAATGACATGTCATTAGGTTTTACATGATTCGGGTGCTGGTCTTGAATGTCCTATTGGTGGCTAAGATCCGACATGTGTTGCGGATACTTCACAGCTCGTGTGAGCAGCACTATGTAGCTATGTTTCAACCCACAGCTTGTGTGAGCAGGCCCATTTTCACAGCTCGTGTAAGTGTAACGCGTAGGTTTGTGTAAGTGTACACAGTCCTTATCAAGTAATAGGTAAGTATCGAGTTATCGTCTCCACAGGGATTATATTTGTGCTAAGTCACTTAATTTGTAAAATTATATTAACAATTTGGTAAATAAAAACACAATATAGTTGAGAAGTGGTGATTAAAATATATTAAACTAAATGCAATGATCCCTAATGAAAATTATCATAAGTATGCAAACTATATGAATGAAATAGATTTTAGCAAAATTAAAACAATTTGCAACAATTATAACATAAATAAACTAGGGCAATTACTTTAATTAAACTTAATTTATTATCAACATGCTTAATAACATTCGAAAAAACATTCCATGGCAACTCGATATTTCATGAGTTTGGAAACCACATTAGGTCCTTTCGGAATCCTTTACTTAGTAAATACGCATTTTACTGATCCTTATTTACTAAGGGTTTCTTAGCATTTGTGTGAGGTAACAGGGACGTGTCAGGTTTGAAACAGTTTAATCACACAAATCTAAATACTATGCAGATAACAGAGCTTGGTCAGAGTTGTTATACAACCTACAATTTAATCGGGTCAGGATCTAAATTGAGCATGCACATTTCAATTATGTGTCCATTAGCCGTCGTCTGGTTAGGATCGCTCAGCTAATTCAGGTGAGTTTCAATCACGTATGAACGAAATACAAACTTGATTTTAATTGAAAACATGATCGATTGAGACACAAACATTATAAGCATGAATCAAATAAATATTATTTAATCAAAGCAATCATCCTAGCTTAAATAAAATTAAGCTAACATTTGTTGTAAACAAGAACAAAGAACACATAGCAAACATATTTAGATTAAATTAAAGAAAAGAAAGATTAAACCCAATTCAGAGTGGTTGTCACCCAAAGACTCTGACTGACGAGGCTCCTTCGTTCCTTTGCTTGCTCCTTTGCTGATGGCTCTCCAAGGTGGCCGACCAAGGGTTCTTTAAGAGGCTTAATTGCTAAAATCTCTATGAAGAGATGATGCTAGGTGTGGGAATGGAAAAGGCTAAGGGAATTTGGAGAGAAGAGAGAATGATGAATGATGAGAATGAATGAGGAATGATTGAGGGATGATGAATGAGGGAATGAGAGGGTCTTATTTATAGGTGAGGAGAGGGGGATAGTTTGCTAAAAATAATGGATGTTAACCTCTTCAAATCTCCTCAAATTGTGGCCGGCCATGCTTAGTGGCTTTTGACTTGATTTTTGCTTGATTTTTAAGCAATTTTGGATGCCACACAACTCAGGATTGAGACTCAGTCAATCGTAAATCTTTGGGCAAATCTCTAATTTCTTCAACATTGCAAGGACCTTGTGTAATTAAACCAAAGAATGGTTTAAATGGACAGCCATGTGTAGCCGAATATTGGGTTGACTTGGTCTCCAATTTGGACGGTTTTGTAATCCAAACAAAGTATCGGACTTTATCGAAATAAATCAACAAGTTAGAGGACCAAAGAATAAAATTTATCCAATTTAATTAATTAATTAAAACCCAAATTATTAATGACATATTTTAAAATGAATTATTAAATATAATTTTATATTTTATTATTTAATTTAATCATACATGGCCCACTTTATGTATTAAAAAATATAATATATTCAAATCAATATAAAATAAGCCATTTATTGCATGAAAACTATATAATAAAGCATAAAATCACATTTTAATAATTTATTTGTCCTAATTTCATATTTTCACATATTTCATTAATTCATTAAACAATTACTTAGTTTTAACAACGGATTTACGTAAAAAGGTGATAAATTACATAGGAAAAATCTTATATATTTTTCCGTTTACACACCCCCAAACTTAAATCATTGCTCATCCCGAGTAATGTTTATGCACAGCAAAAGGTCTTGCTAAGGCAAAATTGCTAATTGTGTAAGCAGCATCAATCTTTGTCCCATAATCATGCATTAATAACTTCATGCTTATCGATCTTCTTTATTAACAAGTAATTCATATGCAAACATTCCTTAAGATTATACTAAGCTTCAAAATATGCCAACATGAATCATAGTTTGCATGTATGTTATAGCCATAGATAACATTCTTCATTCAACATAATTTCCTATTAATCAAGCAAACAATCACAAGGCTTATTTATGATCTTCATATGTTGAACTCAGGACTTCCTCTCCACTAATGTAGGTGACATAATCATCAAATCAATAGGTCTTTTATAAGGTTGTAATGGGGCTCGGTTAAAGGTAAGGATTTTAAGAGATGGGACATTTCAGTTTTAAAAAATCTTAACCTTTAACTTTGTCTTGGTTTTCTCGTAATACAACCTTTTTCTTTAAGTGAACCTTTGGAACACCCTCAAACTTATTTTGAACTCAAGCTCATACATTTTTCCTTTTTTGGAGACTGAGCAAACTTTTCTTCGCTCTCTCTCTTTTTTTGTTTTTTTTTAGCATGAGCACATACATATTTATGAAAATTTCCTCAAATGTTGATTCCCAAGACAACTTTAGTAAAGATAGGTGCATAAAATTAGGATAACTTTAAAAAGATGGTAATTGGCTTATAATGTAGGTTCATTGCAAAAAACAGGCCTTTAAGCTCAAAATTACAGTTTCAAGGGTCTAATATCATAGGGTTGGCTTGAAAAGGCTCAAATGGTCCAAAGAAATAGTGCCTATATCATTTTAGATTTTTATGTCCCCTAGGATTTTGCCTCAAGAAAGTTAGTCATTTCTAAAGATATAAACCTTCATGCATTTCTAATCTCAAAAGAAACTAAGTTTTCATGGCAAACATTACTAAGGCTAAGATCATACAAGCATTCCATTCTTCATGATAACATACTTTCACTTAGATGAAATCATCATTCATACTTGCATATAAACTATCTCAGTAACATAAAATTTCTCTAAACATTCATTTATCAAAACATACTTATGAAAGAAATGATTGAAACATACTTGAAAAATTTAAAAGTTTGAGCAATTTATTTACCTTACCCCCCTTTAAAAAGAAGCAATGTCCTCATTGCAATAACAAAGTAATGAATGAAAACTGAACACCAGGTAGGGTTGTAAAGAAAGAGAGGTGAGTCATTAAGACTGCTTAAATACCAAGTCTTCCCTAATAACCCAATCCTAGACATGTTCATTCCCATTACCAGATCACTTAGTCTTATTCTTTCTAAAGAAGTGTTAAGTTTGTTCATGCTTGCAATGTTTTATTCTGCAGAAATTAAATCCTAATTACGAAAGAAATAAATTCCTAAGGACCTAAAACTAATTAAATAAATAACAAGATAGGAATCCCTCCTTTTATTTTTCTGACTCATTCCCCTTGTCTTCTTTAGCTCCATCTCTGCTTGCATAGTCAGTATCTTCCATCCATGTCTCAAAGATAGCATCTGGGAACTCAGGAAAAAAAGTATTAGAGATATTCTTAAAAGTATTTCGAATTGATTCATCTCTAATTTTTGCATATTTCCAGTAAGTTTGTTGTTGATTGTGCATGAACTTGCACATATCCATCAAAATTGACAACTCCGATTTCCTTGAAGTACTTGCAGAAGTCAGCATGGGAGTTGTATATTCAGGTTCAACACTTAGCTTGACTGGTTCTTCTTCTAGCTCAACCCTTGGCTCAGGAATGTTCGGTTCCTTATCAGATTCTTCCTCTTGATGTCTGCATGAATCGAATTAGCTTGATTTCAGTTCCATCTGTTGACTCCTTGGTATTCGGCTCAGTTGGCTCTTCTTGCTTGCCTTGATTCAGCTCATGCACCCTCTCTACTAATCTTTCAAGATCATAATTTGTAATGCATCCTTGAACATATCGCCCCTTCAGATTTGCTTGTGTTTTAACACGGGCCTTTAAGCAGAGTGAAGTGATTAATGATGGGAAATAAGCACTTCCTGCCGTCTTTTTAGCACAATCTTGAATCTCCTTGAGGATAATTTTCCCAACATTAATGGACTTTTCTGTCAAAATTGCATATAACAAAAGCATCCGTTCCATCGAGATGGTGGAACTATGTGAGATAGGCATAAAACTGTAGCGAACGAAATAAAACCATACCTTTGCTACTAGTTTTAAGTATTCTCTTTGAAAAGAATGGCTCCCATACTTTCTTATAATCCATTGGGATCCCGGATTTGTCACAACATCAAGCACTTGTTGAAGAAAATCCCAATTGATATTGTTCATCATAGGGTAGTACTATTCTTCTTCAACATCAGGTAAATTAAACAAATCATTGATGGACTTAGAAGTAAGAGGTACCTTTTTCTTTCGAACAATGACTTTAGTAGCATTTTGCATAGTCAAACTAGCATAGAATTCTTGAACTAGTTCATCATTGGGAAGTGAACGAGCATCACAAAATCATTCCCACTTGAGAGCATTGATTTTCTTTCTAATCGGTATAGGAACAACCATCAAATCATTACTCTTCAAGTCAAAACCTTTTTTCAGCATCATAGGTTGATGCTTGAAGATTGAATCAAATCTCTCTTTCACTTCTTCATCGATCAAAATCGGGTTTTCAGGAGTAGTCTTTGAAGATCTGGTTCTTTTGTGAGACATGATATCTTTTCCCGAAATTTCGGCAAAGTTTTTGCACAAGAGAGAAAAGAGAAATCGGCAAAGCGAGTAGAACTTGTTACGAAAAAAATCTTGCGACGGCAAGGATGGTGCGGCGGTGACGACAACGTGCGACAGCAACGGCAGTGCTTCAGCAATCTCTTTGCGGTGGCAATAGGGAATTTCGACAAAAAGGGAAGAGAACTAGGGTTTCTTTCGGGATTTGAGGTTGACGGCACAAAAGAGAGATTTAGGGATCTTTAGGGTGTAAGCAAATTGCTTTGAGGGATATGAAAATTAGTAAAATGGAGAGGGGTTTATATAGGGAAAAATTAGGGCAACATGTAGCAAAAATTTAGCTACATTAGGGTTACTTAGGCGGCAAGCAATGGGTGTGACAAGGGCATGGATTTTTCCTCCTTTTTTCTTTGTCTTGGGCCTCAAACTCAGACTGTATCTTACTAAAAAAAATGATTAGTACTTGGGCCAAATTTGACCCCCTTTATTAACATAAAAATTTAAAATTTAAACAGAACAAATGAAACTTAAAAATTTTAAATCTTAATTAGAAAATTTCTTCTTAACAAATTACATTAAATCAATTCCCAAGAAAGGTTGGAGGGGTCACAGCGGTCCTACTTAAGTTCCAATCTCCTTAGACATAATTAATTAAATGTAATAAGTTAAGAAAATAAGTTCTAATTATTTATTTATTTACAAAATGAGTTCATGAAAAATTAAGGGTCTGTTAATTTGAACGAGGATTCAACTCGCTCAACTTCACCATCCCAGTAGTGTTTAAGACGTTGACCATTAACTTTAAACGTACCTCCGTAATTGTTGTATAATTCAATAGCTCCATAAGGATAAACTCGGTAGATGGTATAAGGTCCTTTCCATCGGGATTTAAGCTTCTCAGGAAATAACTTCAACCTTAAATTAAACAACAAAACCTTTTGACCTTCTTTAAAATCACGAGGTTGTATATGATTATCATGCCATCTCTTTGATCTTTCTTTACACATTTTGGCATTCTCATAGGAAAACAACCTCAACTCTTCCAACTCATCAAGTTGTAACATCCTTCTCTCACCGGCTTGCTTAAAATCAAAGTTCAACTGCTTCAAAGTCTAGTGAGCTTTATTCTCCAACTCTAATGGCAAATGACATGCCTTTCCAAAGACTAACCGATAAGGAGTCATTCCTAATGGTGTCTTAAATGCTGTTCAATAGGTCTATAATGCATCATCGAGCCTTCGAGACCAATCTTTTCTGCTAGGGCGTACTACCTTTTCAAGGATACCTTTGATTTCGCGATTCACTCTTTCAACTTGCCCATTAGACTGGGGGTGATAGGCAGTAGTAATCTTGTGGTTCACATCATATTTGTCAAGCAACCACTTAAGCCATTTGTTCACAAAGTAAGAACCTTCATCACTAATAATAGCTCTTGGTGTCCCAAATCGTGTAAACACATGCTTATGTAGGAATCGCATGACTACCTTAGCATCATTTGTAGGGTATGCTTCAGCTTCAACTGATAAACCGTAAAACTAACATATTTTAATCCCACATTTAGCATGCTTTTGGATGAATTATCCCTTATTTTATGTAAAAAGGTGCTCTTAATCCTTTCTTTTCATGTTATATACTCAAGAAAGCACCGGAGGATGAAAAGAACAAGAAACGGGCTTAAAACGGGCTAAATGGGCCAAAGCACGAAATTGACACAGCCTGGGCCCTAGACCACATGGCCGTGCCTCCTCAATAATCTCGAACATGGTCTAGCCACGAGATACACGGGCGTGTCACCTCATTAAAAGTCCGAACACGACCTAAAGACGATTCACACGGGCGTGTGCCATGGCCGTGTCCCTGCCGCGGAAAAGAACAGTTTCAATCGGATTTGGATATTTAGAGGCAAAGAAACACATTCCAAAAGCCTATAAATACACCCTAAGTATGACCTGAAAAGGGGGAGCCCAAAGCTATCGTTTAGGGGCGTCTTGCTAGGCCAGAGAGGGAAGATTTGTAGGGATTCGCTCAGGGATAGCCAGTTGATCCATCTCAAGAAGCCAGAATTATACTCAAGACGGAGGATCTCCTCTTCAATTCCTTCAGGGTTTTAGGGATTTCTTATGTTTTGTTTTATCTTTTCTTCTGAGATGTTTTCATTTATTGTTATGAACTAAACACTAAAATACCTGAGAGGGATGAAACTTAGATGAATCTTGTTATCGTTTGCTGAACTATATGATAAATATTTGATTTGTTCTTAATTATGTGTTCTTAATTCTTGTGTTGATATTTTGCGGATATCGATTCATGTAACACCCCAAACCCGGCCCATGCGGTATGACCGGATCTGGCATGTCACATGAAGAAAATGTATAAAGAACTTATGATTCTTACTAAAGTTGATGTTATTAGGTTATAGTTAAGAAAAACAAGTTTGATTTTAAATATTCGATAAAAAAATAAACCACTAATCTCGAGAGGTTGATTGGTGAATCGAAAATCAAACTAGTGAACTTTAAAAACCGTGACTTTTGAAAATGATGTTGATAATTCGAAGGAAAATCCAAGTTAAATTATCTGTACATATTTGTTATGAAATCTGTTTGTTAATCAATTTTGGAAAACCGTTGTTTAAGATCTCAGAAAAATCCCCGTTTAAAACAATTCATGGAAAATAATAAGTACATCAAAACATAAAGCAACATAAAAATATCAGAGGCCTTATTACAACTTTAAACCTAAAATAGTAAAAGTAACGAAATAAAGCGGAAAATAAATTTACGAATGTTTGAAAACATTATTCCTAAAGTATGGCCTCCACCGAGTTATCCATGGCCCCAAGTCCTCATTACTGAGCATTACCTGCAAGGAGTAAGAAAAAGGAGTGAGTTACAAGAACTCAGTGTATAATCCCCTTATCGTCATCCACTGGGCCTGAACCCGCATAGTAACATTTTGGGCCTAAGCCCATTTACATAACAATATTTAAATGAAATGAATGCAACCCAACCCATCCATCCATCAGACCCCCGACCAGCCAATCACACCTTTAGGGATCAAGTCAACCCACCCCGCCGCTCACTCCAATTTGCAATCGAGCTGCTATCGTATAGTATTTTTGTGGTCAAGCCACCGAAATCATAATTTAGCACAATAATAAATGAATTGTGGCTATGCCACCAGGCTACACTGCTCTCCATACAATTTTTTTTCCACCCCATGCATTATGTAAAGATGCATCATGCATAAAAAAATATCCATATATATATAACAACTATTAAGCTAATGAAATATTTCGGTGAATCGGCCCATTAAAGCACTTTGGAAATTCGACCCACTATGGGCACTTTAATAATTCGATCCATCGAGGGCATTTTGGTAAATCAACCCCTTTAAGGGCATTAAAGCAATTCGACCCGTTAAGGCATTTCGATAAATCGGCCCATGGAGGGCATTTTAGTGATTCAGCCTTTAAGGGCATTTTCGTAATTAATCAAGTTAATACCGATTTTGATAGAACGATTCTACGGGATTTCGGTGTGAGATTACACACCTGATTACGTAGAGCACTAAACCTTCTTGATCGTCGGCACCTATGATACCATAACACTCGATTAACTAACGAAAATAGTTTCTTAATCCATATCTAAACAATCGGTTTATCACACTTACCCTCACCACCGCGAACAACCACAATCTGCCTATTCTCACTGAATACTGGCTCCCTTCCACAACCCGGTGGAAAATCCTGAACTGTCGATACCGCCCTACGTTAGAACTTGGGAGTAGAGATTGCAAGTCCACTCCTTTTTCGTCCTCCTATCGATTTTCCTTTAGTATCGCTACCACTTGCCTCCATTGGAAGAGTCTCGGTCAGAATAATATTACAATGAGAGAAGTAGTTGTCTAAGGAGAGGGTTTTGGCTTACCACTACCTTCAAAGGATCAACGAGTAGAGGAGAACGAGTGATTTAGTCCCTTGATCGATGATAGATTCGACTCCCACCGATTCGACTTATGGCTACGGATGAGTTGGAAAAGATATGAAATTCGACACCCCACTAGAACGCTGATTTGGTCAAGGAAGAGAGTGCCCAACACGCAAAAGAAAAAAATAAAGAAGAGATAAAGTATTATAAGGTTCGGCTATTTGGAGAGAAATGAACAAAAAAGATTCGGCCACCAAGTAATATCGATTAAAGAAAAAGAAAAAGAGAGAAAGGTTGAAGAAATGGTGAGGAAAGAAAAGAAGAGATGGATAAGAGAAGTGTCAGAGAATTTCGGCTAACACTATGAAGGAGATGAACAAAAGAAGGACTTGTGTTTCGGCAAGCAAGGGAAAAGAGTGGAAAAAGAAAGCACAAAATGTTAAAAAGAGTAAAAGCTTTTCATGCACAAAACTTGTAAAAAGACCATAAGAAATTCGGCTCCCAAATCCCCCTACCAAAACCGTATGCCCCTTACACCAGAAAGATCTTAGTTGACCAAATTTCTTTCCCCATATACCTCCCAAAATTCGGCCAACATATCCCCCTCATCACTATCCTTTATTTCTCCTTAATTCCCTCCTCAATCTCCTCTCTAACACCTCAATCAAATGGATTTGAATGAATCTTCCTTTACTTCTTTAGAGTCATGGCTGAATCTTACCATCTTTCACTTGATTAGCACAAAAATTAAATCCAAAAGTTGCAATAGGTGGGATTCGAACTCCACCCCTTAAGCCCCTTCATGTGACGCCTCACCACCTTGCTACTAGCTCCACTTGTGCTAGAAAAATACACACTTATTTCCTTAAGTCTTGACGCCACTTACCTTCTCCCCCTTAAATGCTTAAACACAAAAATTTTCCCAAGGCCCAGCTCAACCCCAAGCTTTCTTAGGGCCCCTAAACATATACAACAAACATTCTTAATTAGCCTAACACATATCATAATGCAAAACAGAAAATCCCGAATTTCAGGATGTTACAATTCAAGTTTGATGTGCTTAGGTGGAGGAGCAAAAGTCCCTGCCTAAGAGTAGATCTAGCATAGTTAAGCAGAGTTGATCTCGCGCCTAGAGATAGGGTGACGAGGCATTGCCGGATTAGGGTGAAACCTAATATGGGAGTCCATAGATCGAGTTAATGCAATTCTAGGGGTTTTAATTAGAAAGAGATTTCAATTAATCAACCTAGGGTTAGACGTTATTCGCCTCGAGAGAGGGTTTAATATAAATTAGGGAATCCTACGGATCAAGTCAAGTGAATAAATCGTCTGGTTCAGAGTTAGATAACAAGTGAAGTCTAGATGGATTCTTCCTTGGGTGTCGTCTTAATTAATTGGTTTTTCCTCAAGTTATTCTCCCAAATTCATTCTTCTTTGTCTTAGAGTCTTTAAGTTTAGTAATTTAGATTAAACAACCATTCGCTTAATTCTTAGGCTAAATAATAAAAAGAAAGTTAGTATTAGTACTTTTAGTTCGTTTGGGTTCGACAATCCGGTCTTGCCTAAGCTATACTACTATTCGATAGGTGCACTTGCCTCAATCGTTGTCATAGTTAGTTTTCAGGTTCGATCATTCTCGTTAGTTAAATTTTTAAAACTCTAACACACGATCATCAACCCACTTGGGTACATAGTCCACAGCAATTAAGGTGTATTTGTTCCCATACGAAAAAGGAAACGGGCCTAAGAAGTCAATTGTAACACTCCAAACCCGGCCTAGACGTTATGGCCAAATCTGACGATGTCACATGATAGTGCTTTAGAAAATGTAACGGCGTTGAAACCATTTTTAGGTATCTAAGGCCATCGTCAAAATGTGTCGTTATTTATTCATTATCCGTTTTCAAAACTTTATACGTTGCAGAAGCTTTTTAAAACGATTTGCGAGGTTGTACGTATTTTGATAAAACCTTTGTTTATTTTGAAAACTCGCGTCTTGTCCTACTGCTAGCAGTTCATAAAATAGTTATCCCAAATTTTAAGCAAAAATTCGTAAAGACCTTATTACATGAAATTTACCCAAAAATAACCAAATCATAATTAAAAATAAACCATAAAAACAAATATCCAGAACCGTGGTCACCGTCGAGTCCTCCACTGCACCGATTCATCTACTGCTGGGGATTATCTGAACAGATTAAACAGAGAAGGATGAGTTTTCACAAACTCAGTTTGTACTCCCCACAGAAAACATACACACCGTAATATCAGATAACAGACATAATTCCACATTTCGGGTCTGAGCCCATTACAGAAACGGTGTGGACCTTAGCCTACTCAGAAATAGAATAAGACATATTACAGGACCTTAGCCCATTTCAGACAGAAATGCAAAAAACAGAGTCCTACCCACCAGCCTCTACACACCAACTTCGTCCAATCCTACACACCATGTGGGGGATAAAATCAACTTGCCCAGCCCTACACACCATGTTGTACCGAATGCGGCACATAATCAGAAATTTGCAGCTGAGCTGCCAGATAACAAGCTTAAGAGCCTCTCAGATACTTCCTCCAGTCATAATCAACCCACCCCGATGCAATGCAACATACATAAAATGTCATGCTATTATGCAAATACAGTTCACACATTCAGACACCGGAATTCATGCTTAGTACAGAAATCAGAACGTCAAGTCACATAATTAGGGGTCTGGGTAAAGCTTACCGACCCTACAATAGGTCCACAGTCGACTAGGGCGACCCGTGCAACCATACAGAACTTCTCAGAAAATGGGTTCACACGCCCATGTGGCTTGTCCGTGTGAGCCCACACACCCGTGTGGCCCACATGGCCCAAATTGGCCTTGGCCGTGTGGATCACACGGCCTGGCCTAGAATCCCACATGCCCGTGTAGCCCACAAGGCCCAATTAGTCGAGCCCGTGTGTCGCACACGGCCTCGTTTGGCCCTCACACGGTCGTGCGCAAGCGCATGGTCGGGCTCATCGATCACACGGCCGTGTGGTGACTTACAGTCTTGCACACAGCCTGCCACACGCCCGTGTGGCGTCGACAGTAAGGTTTTCAGCTTCTGCCAAAACCTCGTTTTCTACATTTTTGGGTACACACCTGGTTCGATTTTGACGCGTAACCACCCCCGAGCACTCCAAAACCTTTAACGAGCAAGAAGTAGTGTCTTGCAACACGAGAACCCGATTAAAGCCTTCGAGCAGAACCGATCGCGCGTCCTGACTATAGATAACAGACACTGTTTAAAAGAAAGAGAACCGAAATAAGAGAGGGGGAAAAATAGTAGAATTTTGGTAGGGAATTTGGTAGAAAATGTCAAAAAGAACAGCAGAAAATTTTGGGAAACAAAGTGGTAAAACCGAAAAAATAGCAAAGTAATCAGATTGGCAAAAATTCTCATAACTCCCCTATTCAAATCTCCTTAATTATCTCCATCAACCTCTCCACTATCAGAATTTCAGTCCATCTCAACCTCTTCACACGGCACAAGTAGCAAAAATAAATCCCTTGTTCGCGCAGGGATTCGAACTCAAGACCTCAAACCTATCCAACACTCCACCAAACCACCAGACCAGCAGGCCCATTCTGTTAGTTACTTACACACTTTAACTTATAAGCCTATTAACCAGAGTTTTGGCTTTATTCATAAAAATACCAAAATCTACCCAAGTTAAGACTTGAACTTGGGACCTCCCACGCACACCCAGAACACATAACCATTGAAGCAGATACCCAATTGTGTGATAATTTTACAAAAGCTGAAATTACAGAAAAATCGGGGCGTTACATCAATGCCCCATACGTCGAACAATTCAATCTCAAAAATGTTTGTCAAGGGCATCTCATTCCTCCTTGATATATTTCCGGTCCTTTGGCATTTATCACAGTTCTTGAAATAAGCATAAGCATCTTTAAATAGTGTAGGCCAAAAGAAACCTGCTTGCAAAATCTTTGCTGCAGTACGTGAACCACCAAAGTGTCCCCCACTTGGAGATGAATTGCAATGATACAAGATCTCAGTAATCTCGCTTTCAGCTACACACTTTCGGATTATATTATCTGCACATTGTTTAAACAAAAATGGATCCTCCCAAAGATAATACCGACTATCATGAAGGAATTTTTTCCTTTGTTGGTATGTCATTTCTCGAGGAATTATTCCACATGCAAGATAATTGGAAAAATCAGAAAACCAAGGTATTTCATGAATTCGATTTACCTCAAATAAGTGTTCATCTGGGAAATTCTCTTTGTTAAGAACACATGATTGAGTTACCTCATCTTGCTCCACCCTCGACAGATGATCAGCTATTTGATTTTTGACACCTTTTCTGTCTTGGATCTCAAGGTCAAATTCTTGGAGTAAAAGTATCCAACGAATTAGCCTCGATTTTGCATCTTTCTTTGTGAGCAGGTATTTAATGGCCGCATGGTCATTAAATACTATAACTTTGGTTCCTATAAGATATGAGCGAAATTTGTCAAAAGAAAAAACTATAGCGAAGAGTTCCTTTTCGGTTACCGTATAATTGCATTGGGCTCCCGTCAAAGTTATACTTGCATAGTAAATAGGGTGAAACACTTTGTTTCTTCTTTGACCCATCACAGCTCCAACGACATAGTCACTTGCATCGCACATCAATTCAAAAGGTGAGTTCCAATTAGGTGTAATGATTATTGGGGCTGAGATTAATCGCTTCTTTAGATCTTCAAAAGCTTCCAAACATGCTTTGTTGAAATCAAACATTGTATCTTTCTCTAACAACAAACACAACAGTTTAGAAATTTTCGAGAAATCTTTGATAAACCTTCAGTAAAAATCGGTATGGCCTAAGAAACTTTTGACTCCTTTCACATTCATTGGGGCCGATAATCTTTCAATTACGTCCACCTTTGCTTTATCGACTTCAATTCCTTTCTTTGAGATCTTATGACCTAAGACAATCTCTTCCTTGACCATAAAATGGCATTTTCCCAATTAAGGACAAGATTCGTCTCTTCGCATCTCTTCAGTACCTTAGCCAAATTAATCAAACAGATATAATAAGTGTTACCAAAAATAAAAAAATCATCCATGAAAACCTCAACAAAATTTTCAACCATATCAGTAAATATTGCCATCATACATCGTTGAAAAGTTGCAGGTGCATTGCATAAACCAAAAGGCATTTGCCTAAAAGCAAACGTACCATATGGACAAGTAGAGGTTATTTTATGTTGGTCCTCCGGGGCTACAAATATTTGGTTATATCCCGAATAGCCATCTAAAAAACAATAGAATTCATTACCTTCCAGTCGATCTAACATCTGATCAATAAAAGGCAACGAAAAATTGTCCTTCTGAGTGGCTTTGTTCAACTTTCTGTAATCAATACAGATTCTCCAACCGATAACAGTTCTCGTCAGAATTAACTCGTTACGCTTATTTTCAGCAATCGTGATTCCACCTTTCTTCGGCACATATTGCACCAGACTTACCCACGAACTATCTGAAATAGGATAGATGATTCCTTCATCTAACCATTTGATCACTTCCTTTCTCACAACTTCTTTCATAATAGGATTGAGCCTCCTTTGCCCATCAATTTGAGCTCTTTCACCTTCTTCTAAAATGATTTTTTGCACGTAAAAAGAAGGGCTTATACCTCGAATATCAGCTATGGTCCAACCAATTGCTTTCTTAAATTTGTTTAGAACATCAATTAGTTACTCCTCTTGATATTTTGTCAGTTGTGCTAAATAATCACAGGCAAAGTAGAACAGTCACCTAAATAAACGTATTTCAAATGGGAAGGAAGTACCTTTAGTTCGAGTTTAGGTGGTTCTTCAATTGACAACTTGGGTTGTACAAATTCTCTGACTTCTAACTCCAACGGTTCAAACTGTGTGGATTGAATAAAATTTCTCGGATTGGCTTCCATCAAAGCCATGTTTTCTTCACCTTCTTCATCCTCCAAAGGGTTAAGATATAGGGCTTTCTCCAATGGATCTTCTTCAAAATTACTTTCCATAGAAACCAATGTTTCTATCTCTTCCATAACTAAACACTCTTTTGCCAGATCGAGAAATTTCATTGCTTTAAGAATGTTAAAGGTTACCTGATCGTCTTGAACTCGCATGGTGAGTTCACCTTTCTGCACATCAATTAACGTTCTTCCCGTGGCTAAGAAAGGTCTCCCAAGGATGATCGGCACTTCTTTGTCTGCTTTAAAATCTAAGACTATGAAATCAGCAGGAAAAATAAATTTATTGACTCTTACCAAAACATCCTCAATCTTTCCTTCGGGATATGCTAAAGATCGATCCGCTAGCTGAAGCGTCACATTTGTAGGTCTTACTTCACCTATCCCTAACATCTTGAAAATAGACTTAGGCATCAAGTTGATACTCGCTCCTAAGTCACACAAAGCTTTACCATAGTAAGATTCACCAATGTTACAGGGTATAGTAAAGCTTTCTGGGTCTTTCAATTTCGATGGCAGTTTGTTTTGCAGGAACGCACTGCACTCCTTTGTTAAGGCAACAGTCTCATACTCACTCAGTTGTTTCTTCTTGGGCAGTATATCCTTCATAAACTTCACATAATTCGACATTTGTTCTAAAGCCTCCATCAACAGAATATTGATGTGTAACTACTTCAGAACATCCAAAAACTTCTTGAATTACACCTCTTGTTTCTGCTTGTGTTGCTACAATCTTTGCGGATATGGAGGTGATGGAACTTTTGGTTGAACCGGGCAACTTTTCTGAGTAGGTAAATCTGTATCCAAAGAAGATGTTAAATTATCTGAATTCACTAAGTCAGGGTTTACCTTGTCAGACTTTGCAGATTCTGATTCCTTTGGTGTAGGAATTTCAACAACTGGTTGATTCTTCTCAACGGGCTTATCTTCAACATCAATCAATTGAGGTTCCAAAATTTTACCACTTTGCAATGCCACTGCCTTGATATGTTCTTTACCCAAATTTAAAGGATTCTCAGTATCACTCGGCAAGGTTCCTTGTGGTCTATTACGAAGCTCCGTAGCTAACTGACCCATTTGGTTTTCCAAATTTTTCAGTGTTGTTGCTTGGCTTTGAATCAAAGCGTCATTCTTTGCCATGTACGCTTTCAACAAGTTCTCCAAACTATTTGATGCCTCAGCTTGATGTGGTTTTGGAGCTTGCTGATTAAACCCTTGAGATTGGTTGGGTCTTTGCTGTAATAAGTTGTTGTTCTGTCCATTTCCTTGGTTGCTCCAAGAAAAGTTAGGATGATTACGCCATGAAGGATTGTAGAAGTTGGACTAGGGTCTTTGTCCACTCCTATTTTGATACTGGTTCCCCACATAGTACACTGACTTGGGATTTGATGGACAATTCTCAAAAGAATGACCTTCCCCATAGTACATACATGAAACTATTTCAAACGGACTTGGTGGCTGAGCTGCAAAGTTATTAGCACTATTAGCGGTAAACTACTTTAACATAGAGGAAATAGACGATACCTGAGCTGATAACGAAGTGAGGGCGTCAACTTCATGAACTCCAGCTACATGTCTTTCTAAAGCTGTTCGATTTGTTGGCCATTGATAGTTATTACTCGCGATCCTCTCGATGATCTCATAAGCCTCATTATAAGAGTTAGACAAAATTGCACCATTCGCGGAAGCATCTGCCATCAATCTTGTATGTACATTGAGACCATTATAGAATGTCTCCAACTGGATACAATGAGGAATCCCATGATGAGGACACTTACGAAGTAACTCCTTGAATCGCTCCCAAGCCTCATACAAAGACTCGTCATCCAATTGTTGGAAAGTTGTGATCTCGTTCCTCAACTTAGCATTTTTGCTAGGTGGGAAATACTTAACCAAAAATCTCTCTGCTAATTCTTGCCATGTAGATATGGAACTTAGTGGCAATGAATTGAGCCATGCTTGTGCTCGATCTCGCAACGAGTATGGAAACAACTTCAACCTCAGTGCGTCTTCAATCACACTGGCTATCTTGAATGAATCACTCACCTCCATAAACAATCGAAGGTAGAGATGTGGATCTTCCGTGGGCATACCACTAAATTGGCCCATCATTTGTAGCATTTGAAATATCACTGGTTTTAATTCAAATTGGGTTGCCTCAATATCTGGCCTTCTAATTCCTGGATTTAACTCACTGAAATGTGGCACAGCATATTGTCTGATGCATCGATCCCTATCGTCGGCAATGAGGATGGGATTTCGTACATTATCGGCTTCATTACCTTGGTCTTGATTCTGATTTCCAAGGTCCATCTTGACTTGTCTTTGAGCTGTTCGTTCACGTCTTCTTTGTCTGAAAGTTCGCTCGATTTCAGGGTCTACAGGGAGTAAATTGATAATTCGATCTATGCTCATAAACACCTGAAAAGAAAATCACAAAAATTAAAAATAATAAGTTAGTAATGTTAGAAATAAATCAAATTGAAAATAAATAATTTCACGAAAAAAATGATTATGGCAACAGTTGACAATCCCTGGCAACGGCGCCAAAAACTTGTAACGCGTTGGTTTGTGCAAGTGTACACAGTCGTTATCAAGTAATAAGTAAGTATAGAGTTATCATCTCCACAGGGACTGTATTTGTGGTAAGTCACATTAATTTGTAAAATTATATTAACAATTTGGTAAATAAAAACACAATATAGTTGAGAAATGGTGATTAAAATATATTAAACTAAATACAATGATCACTAATGCAAATTATCCTAAGTATGCAAACTATATGAATGAAATAGATTTTAGCAAAATTAAACACAATTTGCAACAATTATAACATAAATAAACTAGGACAATTACTTTAATTAAACTCAATTTATTATCAACATGCTTAATAACATTCAGAAAAACATTCCATGGCAACTCGATCTTTCATGAGTTTGGAAACCATATTAGGTCCTTTCGGAATCCTTTACTTAGTAAATACGCATTTCACTGATCCTTATTTACTAAGGGTTTTTTAGCATTCGTGTGAGGTAACAGGGATGTGTCAGGTTTGAAACAGTTTAATCACACAAATCTAAAAACTATGCAGATAACGAGAGCTTGGTCGAGTTGTTATGCAACCTACAATTTAATCGGTCAGGATCTAAATTGAGCATGCACATTTCAATTATGTGTCCATTAGCCGTCGTCTGGTCAGGATCGCTCAGCTAATTTAGGTGCATTTCAATCACGTATGAACAAAATACAGACTTGATTTTAATTGAAAACATGATCGATTGAGGCACAAACATTATAAGCATGAATCAAATAAATATTATTTAATCAAAGCAATCATCCTAGCTTAAATAAAATTAAGCTAACATTTGTTGTAAACGAGAACAAAGAACACATAGCAAACATCTTTAGATTAAATTAAAGAAAAGAAAGATTAAACCCAATTCAGAGTGGCTGTCACCCAAGACTCTAACTAACGAGGCTCATTCGTTCCTTTGCTTGCTCCTTTGCTGATGGCTCTCCAAGGTGGCCGACCAAGGGTTCTTTAAGAGGCTTAATTGCTAAAATCTCTATGAAGAGATGATGTTAGGCGTTGGAATGGAAAAGGCTAAGAGAATTTGGAGAGAAGAGAGAATGATGAATGATGAGAATGAATGAGGAATGATTGAGGGATGATGAATGAGGGACTGAGAAGGTCTTATTTATAGGTGAGGAGAGGGGGATAGTTTGCTAAAAATAATGGATGTTAACCTCTTCAAATCTCCTCAAATTGTGGCCGGCCATGCTTAGTGGCTTTTGACTTGATTTTTGCTTGATTTTTAAGTAATTTTGGATGCCACACAACTCAGGACTGAGACTCGGTGAATCGTAAATCTTTGGGCAAATCTCTGATTTCTTCAACACTGCAAGGACCTTGTGTAATTAAACCAAAGAATGGTTTAAATGGACAGCCATGTGTAGCCGAATATTGGGTTGACTTGGTCTCCAATTTGGACGGTTTTGTAATCCAGCAAAGCTATCAGACATGCCCAGAATAAATCAACAAGTTAGAGGACCAAAGAATAAAATTTATCCAATTTAATTAATTAATTAAAACCCAAATAATTAATGAAATATTTTAAAATGAATTACTAAATATAATTTTATATTTTATTATTTAATTTAATCAAGTATGGCCTACTATATGTCTTAAAAAATTATAATATATTCAAATTAATATAAAATAAGCCATTTATTGCATGAAAACTATAAAATAAAGCATAAAATCACATTTTAATAATTTCTATGTCCTAATTTCATATTTTCACATATTTCATTAATTTATTAAACAATTACTTAGTTTTAACAACGGATTTAAGTAAAAATGTGATAAATTACATAGGAAAAATCCTATATATTTTTCCGTTTACAGTGAGCATACTTATTCACAACTCGTGTGAGCATACTTATTCACAACTCGTGTGAGCATATATATAAAGGACTTGATGGACTACAGTTATATGTTTAGCACTCTTTGTGTGAGATATCCTGCGTATCCAACGGTATTCTATTTGGTTCAACAGGCATGAATTTAGAAGGATATGGTAAGTGATCTATATGAAACAAGACATGTATGTATGAAAAACTTTGAAATGGTGAGCTACATGGGAAAATATGTTATGTTGAAATGGATAACAAATCCAAATGAATCATGTTTAAGTATAATGGCTATCCATGTTTAATTGCCTATGAATTATGCTCAAGTATAATGGTTATCCATGACAAATTCATATGAATCGTATTTAAATAAACTAACATGTGTTGTTGATGGGCTTAGGCTTATGCCAGGCTTGTGGATATGATTGCTGTTTATGATTGTACTTGTACTATACATATCAAATGGGTAAGAAAAGGGAATGATACGGTAAGTACGTAATTGGGATGTATTATGATGTTATAAAAAGGTTTAATGAGATAAATGATGTATTCATATGTGAGTAAATTGCTTAATCTTTGAATAAATCTATCTATTCCATGGATAAATACACTGAATTGAGAATTAATAATATTGTTTAGGCTTATGATAAGCATTGGGAACAGAAATGAAAGTAAGTGAACAGAAAGATATATAAGCTCATAAAAAGATTGATGGTTATACATTATGTCCCAGAACGTCCTTTCATGTTATGAATTATAAATATATGTGACATTAATGAATTTACTCATTTGTGAGTCGATGATTATAGTTTTATAAATCTTGAGGCATTGGTATAGATTTATTTTTAACCTATAATTTCATTATTGAAATGTAATATTATGCTTAAAGTTTATACGGGCTTACTAAGTAAACATTACTTACGTAGTTATTTTCCTTTACCTTACAGATTATAGGAAGCTCGATCGGGTTGGAAGCTAGTCGGAGATCCATTACACTATCCATTGATTTTATCGGTAGATTTTAATGCTTTGGTCGCGATTATAATGGCATGTATAGGTGGAATATGTCTATTGTTTAGTTGATGATAATGGCATGTAATGTTAGTATGAACTTGTGAAACTTATGTTATTTTGATACCTTGATGGTTGGCGTGTTTTGGCACTTTGATGTTTAATGGTTGGTGTGTATAAGATCAAATTGATGCATGGTTTTATGGCCAAAGTGGTAAGAGTTGGCATGTTTGCAAAGTGATCATTTAGGGCATGTTTTGATATGAAATTTAGTCAATCATGTTTGTTTGAATTATGACCATTTGGACATAATTTGGTATGTATATATGTTGGTTGTTGGAACCATTTGGAAATGGCTAGAATGTTGACATTTAAATGGTTTTGATGCATGTGAGAAGTGTCCCAATGGTAAGGTCATTTTGACATGTTTGATATAGAAACAAGTTAATTGATAAATGGTGAAATATGCACATGTATATGTATTTTATGATTGATGATATCTTGGCATTGATGATATCTTGGCATTTTGGTACTTTCATGGTTGATGTTAGAATAGTCAAGCTGATGTATGTTTTAGTGACCATTTTGGTATGTTTGTATATGACTTTGGCATGTGGTCATGGTGGTAAGTTTGGTTAGAAAATTAGATGAGAAATGTATGGTTGGTTAATAGCTAAAATTTTGTAATGTGTAAGCATGTTTGGTGTTTGTGATCGACTAATCGACTTATTTCGTAGTTTTCACATCCGAGGTAAGTTCGTATGTGATAAATTTCATTATAAATGTATTTTAAATGCTTTAATATTGCATAAATTGTGAATACGAGACTTCGAACAAGTTCGACAATGACTCGATGATAATTCGGCATTCAAAATCTCGGTTGAACATTAGGAATAGTTTAGGATACTAGTGACATGTCATTATACATTGAGTTGCCTTCGGGCCATGATGTTGGCACTTTGGGTGCAAGTTATACCGATTTGGCTTCGGGCCATGAATATCGACTGATTTGGCTTCGGGCCATGGTATAGGTACTTATTGTGCGAGACTATTGAGTATCCGACTTCTATTCCGAATGGTTCAATGGGTAAATGAATGATGTAGTGTAGAATGAGATTGGTACGAGATGGTACAGGTATGTGCATAAACCATATTAGCTTTGATTCAAAGAAATGGTGAAGAAAGTATATAGTTTTGTGAATGAGTAATTGAAAGGTTTGTTAGTTGATGTGAATTCATGTATTTATAATTAATTGTTGAATTATGCGTTTATGATTATATCGAGTTTATTTCATATGAGCTTACTAAGATATAAAGCTTATGTTGTTTATTTTTCTATGTTTTATAGTGATTTCAAGCTAGCTTGGATTCAGGGACCATCGGGGATCGCATCACGCTATCCACCTATCACTTGGTACCTATGAACTTTGGTATTTTAAATATATGGCATGTATATGGACTTTGGTCATTTTGGTATATGTGTTGTTATGAATTTGGCCATTTGTGTTGACTTATAAATGTTATGTATATAATGTTGTATATGGCTATGTAAGTTGACCTATTTGGCTTAGTTGGTGATGTATATGTATATGTATATGCGTGCTAATGCCATTTTGTGATGTGGTTTATATTGCTTGGTGAAGGGTTGATTGTGGATTACTAGTTTGAGTAGCTAATGGTTGAATTTGAGATTGGTATGCTTGTGGTTCTAGGAAAAGGAATGTTTAGATGTAATAGTGCATGTAATTGTGTTGTGCAAGTGAGTTTAGGTATGAAATTGAATGGTATATTATGGTATGGATGTGTTTGTATTGGTTGGTGTTGAGATAGTAGGAATTATGCTTGAATAAGGTTAATAAAATGCTTATTTATGCCTTGTATTGGTGCCAATTGGTTTGATGTAGGTGTGTACCAAATTGGGTGGCAAAATGACTTGGTAAATAGCCTATTTTTGTCCACACGGGCAGAGACACGGGTGTGTGTCTCAGCCGTGTGTGACACACAGTCATTTTGCACGGTCGTGTGTCCCATGGTGTTGAAATTGAAATCAATCAGTGTACTCCACACAGCCTCACACACGAGCGTGTGACTTGGCTGTGTGGCATAAGTTAGTATACCCTACAGGATTGACACGGCCTAGTACACGGACTGGCACATGGGCGTGTATGGCCATTTTTAGGGCACACGGGCTAACCACACGGGCGTGTGTGTTGGCCGTGTGAACCAAGTCAAAGAGTTACACGGGGTCAGACACAGGCTGGGACACAGCCATGTGCTCCCATTTCGAATGTCCACATGGCTTGTGACATGGGTGTGTTTGGTGGCTGTGTGAGACACATGGCCGGGCCACACGGGCATGTGTCCTATGTTTTATGCAAAAATTTTCTAAGTGTTGAAAAATTTCCTGAGTTATCGGTTTAGTCCCGAACCACCCTGAATGCATGTTTAGGGCCTCGTAGGCTCGTAATAGGGACAATATGAATGTTGTTGATTGATGTTTGAAATAAATTTGATAAAGTATGTGAAATGTACGTTTAAATGTATTGTAAGTCCGATAATGCTCTATAACCCTATTTCGGCGTTGAATACAGGTGAGGGGTGTTACATTGTGTCCCTACTTCGAATGCCCACACGACCTGACCACACAGCTGTGTGACCCCTGTAGTATGAATTTTTCTATCTTTTTCCATAAAGTTCTTAATGTTTTCAATTTAGTCCCAAATCGTTTCTAAAGTGTTTCTAAGGCCTCGGGGGCTCGAAAAAAAGACATTATGCAAATGTTTGCATGGACTATGATATGGTTTATGAAATGTTTGAGAATGAATGTTTTTATGTTAAAAGTTTCAAGTAATGCTCCGTAACACTATTTCGGCGACGGATACGGGTTAGAGGTGTTACAGGTTCTGAGCCTAAAGGGAGTTCTAATGTTCACAAGCCTTTGAATAGAGGTAATGAACGAAAGCCTTTAGTTTTTAATGATGGGTCGATCATGGGCCATAGAGTTGGGGCAGGTGTTGTGGATCTTTTTTTTCTTTTAATTAGTACAAATTTCTAGAGGTTTAGATAAAAAGAAAAATAAAGTTGTCAAGCAGCTCTAGCTGAAAAAACATGCACAAGGCATGAAGAAAAGCAGTGCGAGCAGTATTCGTGAGAATGACAGTGCAATTTTGAATGGTGAATTTTTTGGTCAAAGGCCGATGGAGATGGGGGATTTTGAAAGGGTTCGACCTCTGAAGATTGTGATCGGACATCCAAGTTAGAATTTGGTTGAAATTGGAGAGGCAATAAAGGGGATTGTTGGGGTCATTGATCAGGAAATTGGGCTGGGTTGTTCATCAGGTGGGCTTTCAATGGCAATAGAAGGAGTTGATGTAGAGGTAGCAGGTGCTTCTCAGGCAAATTGCTAACCTGATTTTTTTTGGATCTATTCTTTAACCTTCTTAATTTTTTTATGAAGATTAAAATGTGTTTTTGGAACTGCCAAGGTGTTTTCCATCCTAGATTTCATAGTTTCGTAAGGTAGTATAATAGAGAATTCTCTCCAAATTTATTGTCTGTTTGAAACACGTATTAGTGGGTGTAGAGCTGATAGAATTCTTGGTAGGTTAGGATTTCAAAACTCTTTTAGATTGGAAGCCTTGGGGTTCTCGGGGAAAATTGGCTCCTTTGGAATGATTGTATTAATGTTGATATCATTCAGGTTCACCCTTAGGTCGTCCATATGAGGATTATACAGGGTTCTTCAGCCTTTACTTGTTCTGTTGTTTATGCAAGTACCTAGTTACAGAAAAGGCATGATTTGTGGAGAGTGCTAGATGATTTTGCTTTTAATGTCTGTGAACCATGGATTCTAGTAGGTGATTTTAATTCCATTTTAGATGGTTCAAAGAAACAAGGTAGGGCAAGTAGAGAGGGCTTTAGTTGTGATTTGTTTAAAAGCTTCATCTTTAAATTTGGACCCAAGGATATGCGATTTTCAGGGCCACATTTTACTTAGAACCGAGGGACGCTTTTTCAAAGAATTGATCGTACTATTTGTAATTCTTTGTAAGAGGTAGTTGCATCAAACCATTTTGTAAGACATTTACACAGGTTAAAATCGGATTACTGGCTAATTTTGATTGCGCCTAGCCTTAGTTGTCCCAATGTTAATCTATGATCCTTTTGTTTCTTAGCTAGCTGGTTACTCCATTCAAAATTCAAGGATCTTATTTAGGAAAATTGGAATCCGAATATTGAGGTGGGTTCGAACTTGGAGTTCTTGAAGTCTGTGCTACTAGATTGGAATAAAAATGTCTATGGGAATATTCTTGTTAGGAAGGAGGAATTAACGAGGGAATTGGGGCATATATAGAGAATCTTAGAGTTTCGATCTTCCCTATAGTTGTGCTCAAGAGAAACTAAAATTCGGAAGGAAATTGATATTGTACTTAAACATTAAAAAGTCCTTTGGTTTCAGAAATTTAGATCAGTTTGGTTGACAAATGTGATAGAAACACCAAGTATTTTCACAGCCATACGAGAGTAAGAAGAAAATCCAATAGAATGGAGGGGCTACTAATAGGAGATGAAGGTTGGTGTTTTGATGATGACAAACTAAAACAATATGTTGTGAGTTTTTTTAAAGACCTTTATGCGGCTGGTTCTAGGAATGCAGGATCCTTTCTTTGTTACGATACGTTTCCTTCTATCTCTCTAGATGACTAAGAACTTTTATCAATGAATGTGTCTCGTGAAGAAATTCACAAGGTGATTTTTAGTATGGAACCTCTGAAGGCTCCTAGAATTGATAGGTTTCATGCAAGGTTCTACCAATCCCAATGGGACATGGTAGGCGATTCTGTGTGTGATTTGATTCAGAAGGTTTTTCTAGGACAATGTCTTGATCTGAACATTAATAAGACATTGCTTGTATTGATCCCGAAAATCCAAAATCCAAAATACATATCTCAATTCCACTTGATAAGTTTATGTACAGTGTCGTACAAAATTATAACGAAGACTATTGTTCTCCGCCTTAGACCGATCATGTCTACCATTCTCAATCCAAACCAAACTAGTTTTATTGTAGAAAGGAACATTTCAGATAACATAATCATTACTCAAGAGGCTATTCACACTATGAGATCCAAAAAAGGGCAGAAATGTTAGATGGCATTGAAAGTTGATTCAGAGAAAGCATATGACAGAGTTCGTTGAGATTTCTTAGAAGACACTATGGTGGATGTAGGTTTTCCATCAGTCCTTATCCATTTAATAATGTCTTGTGTGACTTCATCATCTATGCAAGTCCTTTGAAATGGTTCTGCTTTCGATCAGTTTTTTCCCACATGTGGATTGCGACAAGGAGACCCCGTATTTCCTTACTTTTTTGTTTTGTGTATGGAGTGGTTTGGTTATCTTATAAACAATGCTGTGGATAGGCAGGTATGGACCCCTATTCCATTTTCGAGGCGTGGGCAAAAAATTTCGTATATCCTTTTTACGGATGATTTAATTCTATTCTATAAGGCTGATAGAGTTGATGTGGCAATTGTTAATGGTATTATTAATACTTTCTGTGGTTTCTCGGGTCGAAAGATCAATAGGAATAAAACTCAGGCTTTCTTTTCTTTAAACACCCCTGGTGAGCTTGCCACTTCAATTTGTGAGGATCTTGAAGTTTCACGGGTTGATGATCTTGGGAAGTATCTTGGCATGTCTATATTTCATCAAAGAGTGTTAGAGGGTACTTTTAATTTTGTTGTGGAAAAGGTTCGAAGTAAACTTAGTGGTAATCTTTCTTTAGCAGGAAGAATTACATTAGCCAAATCAGTAGTTTTAGCCATTCCAAATTACTTTATGAGTACTGTTAGGCTTCCTATTTCAGTTTGTGGAAAAATTGAAAAACTTGCAAGAGAGTTTATTTAGGGTTCAAGCGTGGAAAAAAGAAAACCTTTCCTATTGAATTGGTTAGATCATTGCATGCCAACAAACTTTGGTGGCCTTGGAATCTGAAATTTAGCAAATCAAAATAAAGTTTCTCTTCTTAAATTGGGTTTCGACATTGTAGCTAGTCCGGGAAAATTGTGGGTGTGTGTTTTAAGAAACAAATATAACGTTCATGGGATTTTTCCACGTACAATTTGAAGAAGTGGATGCTCTTTTATTTGGAAATCTATCATGAAAGTTTGGCCTGGTTTCATTATTAATGTTTAATGGTTGATAAGTTATGATCACGTGGTTAATTTCTAGAATGATTGTTGGTTGAAACACATTGGGCCTCTTAAGGAGTTGTTTGAGGAACTTGGCGTTCCTGATGAAACTTTGAGGGTCTGTGATATGACAAATGATTTGGGTAGATGGGATTGGGCTTGTATTTCATCATTTTTGCCTAACAGTGTACTCAACCATATTGCAGTTGTGCTTCCGCCTTGTTCGAATGCAGGTACTGACCAGTTAATATGGAAGTGGTCGACGAATGGTCTTTTTTCCTCAACTGCTACTTACAAGAATTTGATAACTCATAGTACTATTAATTCTTCAACTAATTGGAAGTTGATTTGGAATTGTAAAGCTCCTCAAAGAGTTCGTGTATTCCTATGGCTTTTGTGGCAAGATAGGATTCTGACAAATAGGGACCGAGTTCACCGACATATGTTTGATAATGGTCATTATGTTCGATGTAGGCAGCCTTTGGAGACTAGTTTGCATGCTCTTCGTGAATGTGGGTTCTGAAAGGCAGTGTGGAAGGAGGTGATTCCTAATTTGGTTAGTAATACTTTCTTCTCAACAAACTTGCACTTATGGTTAACCAAAAAGTTGGATTCCCATGAAGTGTTGTCAGCGAATGGAAATAATTGGTCAACCCAGTTTGCAATCCTATGCTGGTTACTATGGAAATGCCTGAACAACTTCATTTTTAATAATAACCATAGTAATGTTGATGTTATTGTTGATACAAGTCTAATCTAGACCAAGAGCTTTGTTAATTCAAAATAAAGTGAGATACATCGCATTGAAATGATTTTGGGTGATTATTGGAGGAAACCTGATATAGGCTGGATCAAATTGAATACAAATGGAGCTTTTTTGGATAACAGTAACACGATGACGATTGGAGGAGTGGGAACCATACAATTAATAAGTCAATAAAATATTCTATAAAAGATTAATAGATAAAATTATATCCATAATATTTTGTTTGTGTAATAAAATTTTTATTGGTTTGAACTACACAATTGAGATATTAATTATTAATATTATATATTATTTTAAATCAATTATCATTAATTAGTTTTACTATTCTATACCAATTGAAATTAAAATCTATCACTATAAATAACATTCGACAAATGGAAGTTATTAGCATTCAACAAAGGGAGGTTATTACTTATTAGAATTGGTAAGTTTGAAGTGTTTCAAAAATAATGGAATATTTAAGTAATGTTTATTCAATGAAATTTTCAAGTCAGGAGTTTGGAAAAATTTTTGAATCGACAAAAATACCCTTTAATGTTAATTTAATTATTAATATGATATTAGATATATAAGCTTTTATAACAATAGAGTTTTTATTCATTTTAATTATAAAATTAATAATAATAGATAAAATATCCTATAAAATATTAATAAATAAAATTATATCAATAATATTTTTTATATAATAAAATTTTTAATAGTTTGAACTACAAAATTGAGATATAACTTAAACATATTTGTTATATTGTTAGTATTTATTTTTAATTTAGATTCCATTTAACTTTTTAGGAAGTTCGATGTTTAATTTATTCTATTGTTAATTTTTTATAATACAATTATATTTATAATCTCAATAATTGTTTCATTTATGAAAATAAACTATTGGAAAAATAGAAATTATATTATGATTGGTAAAGTTTAATTTGATCATGTTTTATACAATTTAAATTTTTTTAATTAATAACATTGTTATTTTGTTTTAAATTAGAAAAAAAAAATACTAAAATGGTTTTTAATACTAAAATTAAAAAAAATGAAATTAATATTTTAACATTAATAGATTTAAATATAAATTTTATATTAAATAATAAAAATATAATTGTGTAATTTTAATACATTAAAATCATAATTAATTTTATCTATCATTAGTATGTATATAAAAATTAAATCAGATTCTAATCTCACTTCTCAACATACTTTTTATTTTCTGAAATTTAATTTTTAAGATATTTACATAAAATTTCAAAATAGAGTTCTTCTTTCACTTTTATTCAAACTCATAATAAATATTATGTGGAGTATGCCTCTCATTTCGATCAAATTAAGGCATAAACAGAGAGCGACGTCACGACGAGGTGCCATGCGATGTCACGACGACAAAAACAGGGGAGAAGCAGAAACAACATTGTGAAGACACGATAGGGGACGTCGCAACGTGGCGACATGTCATGTAATTTTCTTGATTTTTTCTCCTAGTTAAACTCTGATTATTTTTCCTAGTCAAACTCTGATTAATGGAGGTTATTTTAAGAACATTTGACCTATGAAATTAGCCTATAAATAGGTATTCTACAACCCTAGAAAGATTAGCCCATAACACATTTAAGCATTAGCTTCTACAAGCTTTTAGGAAATTTTGAGTTAGAGTTTTGAGGGTTTTTATTTTCGAGTTTTAGTTTTTATCTCCATATTTGTAGTCTTCGTTTTTGCCAGTTAAGTGAAATTATCTTTGCCCGTGATTCTTTATCATCTTTTGAGGAGTTTTTCCACGTAAATATTTGTGTGCCCTATTCATTCAATTTTTCTTTTTCTCTTATTCATTCTTGTTCGTTGCTTACACGGGTTTATCCCCAGCAAACTAGTATAAGAGCCTGGTTCGATTTTCGCATTTAACCCATTCAGAGACGGCATCAACAAGGTTCGACATTGAGAGGCTCGATGGCATCATAAATTTCAATCTGTGGCAAGTTCAGATGATGACAATTCTAGTTTAGAATGACTTGAAAAAGGTCGTTACAGGGAAAAAAACTTGATAATCTAGATCGGTTAGACTGTGAAGAGCTTGATGAGAAGGCCTTTTCTGTAATTCAGTTGTGTATCAAAAATAGTGTATTACAAGAGGTGTTAATGGACAAAACGACATCCGCCTTGTGGAAAAGGTTAGAAACCCTTTACGTGACAAAGTCTCTAGCTAATTAATTAGTGTTGAGATAGCGGCTATACACGTTCCGTGTGGATGAAGGTGAACACCTTAGAGGTTACATCAGTCAATTTATTACTCTTTTGAATGATTTAAAGAATGTTGAGGTTCAGATTGATGATGAAGATCAAACTATGCTATTATTTTGCTCTTTACCTCTTTCATCCAAGTCTTTTAGGGAGACCCTGATATATGGTAGAGATAAACTCTCATTTAAGGATGAGAAGGGTCACTTGTTGAGCAAAGAAAAATTTGACAATGAGTTTGATTTGGATAGCAAGTTAGATAGGCAAGCCTCGATTTTGATAGCATCAAGGAATCGAGACAAGAGATGTCGTTACTGTAAGAAGTTAAATCACATTAAGGCAAATTGTTTCAAACTTCAAAATAAGAGGGTTGCTGGAAGCAACGAAAAAGAACTAATTGATGCTAATCTGGCCGAAGATGTAACATCCCGGTTTAGGGCCTAGTCGGAATGGTGGTACGAGACCACAAATCTGAGGGTTATGAATGAGTTTTTGAGGCTTATATTATGTATGCATGCTAGTGTGAAAGTTTCATGAAGCAATTTTGTGAAATTGTGGTTGAATTGTCCAAAAGGACTAAATTGCAAAAGTTGCAAAATGTGTGTTTCTAGAAGCTATATGTGTGAAATAGCTTTAGATTATTAATTAGAGGTCCTTAAATAGTAATTTATCCAAATTCTAATTTTTGGACAAAAATGGGCATGGATGAGTCAAAATTTGAAGTTTATCAAAAAGGGCATTTTGGTCATTTATCAAATAAGTGATTAAATAGGTGAAAAGATGATAAAAATTCACTCATCTTCTCCCCCAAGCTGCTGAAAATTAGAGAAGCCATTGTTAGGGCTCTTTCAATTTTTCAAGCTTGCTAGTAAGTGCTCTTAAGCCCAGCTTTTGATATTCTTCGTATTTTTTTGAAGTCCTAGTAGCATGAGTAAGCTATTTTTAGCTATTTGGTGAGCTATTATGGATGTTCAAAAATGTACATATGTATGACATGCATGTATTTTGTTGTTTTATGGAAGATTATGAAAGCTTGATGTAGTAGAAACATCTTTTGTTAAGTGATTTTCCATGAAAATGCATGTAGGGACTAGTTTGTGAAAAACTTTAGTTTGGTCATACATGTGTGATTTAGTGAGATTTGATGAATGCTTTAGTTGAGTAAGTGGTTCGGCTAAGCATGAAAGGGTAGAAAGTTGAATAAAAATCACTTTACGAGCCTTTGGGACTAAATTGTAAATATGAGAAAGTTTAGGGGCAAAATAGTAATTTTGCTAAAGTATGAGATGTGGGTCAATTTAGTCAATGTGTGTATTGAATAAGCTAATTTATTCATTATAGATCAAGAAAGATAAAGCCCGGATCGAAACCGAGGCAAAAGCAAGGTGGTGGACTAAATTGCACATTTCAATACTTTTGAGTATCGAGGTAAGTCTATGCATAAACAATGCATTCATACTTACAATTTGTTAATGCTAGCTTGGGTGTAGCATGAATGAGAATGAATGAGAATGACTGGGAACCTATGTGGTTCAAGTAGAATGAATGTCATATAGATGTGAATGGATGAATAATTGAGTAAATAGACTTGTGCATGTGTTGTGATAATGCTAGATGGTGGGCTAAGTGCGATACCATCCAAATGCATATTGACGATGAACTGGCTATGTGCAATGCTATCGTTAGGTATATCATTTAGTGGCTATGTGCGAGGTCACTATGATTACCCTTGTGGTAGGCTAAGTGCGATACCACCTTATAAATTGATTATGGTGTGCTAAGTGCGAAACCACCGAGATATTGGCTGTGTGGATTAGCTATGTGAGTTAGCTATATGGATGTATTATTGAGCAATAATGATGTGTTGTATATTGTGTAAATGTGATATTGAATGCAGGGGTGCATTTCAATAGTTATGAGCATGTGACTCATGATGTGTTGGTAATATGGTAAGGGATAGAAAGAGTAAGCATAGTTCTATATTATATGTTGGTATAATGCAAATTTTGGTTTGGCTTATACTATGATGCTTAATTGTTTATGTGTAAACTTATTAAGCTCAAAGCTTACTCCCTTTCTTTTCCCTTGTCTTATAGATTAAAAGTGGTGAATCAAGATACGAGGATCATTGGAAGATAACCCACATATCAGCACACTTTGGTACATAAAACTTAATGTTTTGTATATGGCATGTATAGGGGCTAGACAAGTTAGTCAATTTTATTGTAAATGGATAAGATGCGTTAGCCTTTTTATGGGAAGTGTATTTTGTATAATGCCATAGTTGTTGGCTATTACATTATATGAAAAATATATAGTTTTCTATGTGAGATTGTATTCAATTTGAGTTGATTATGATTGTGTTGGATGGGTATTTGTTGTGTATGCTAGAAAGGTGAAAAGAGCTTGGCACTTAGCTTTGTCCTTGACCATGTGGTTAGACACAAGGGCGTGTGTCTAGACCATGTGTGACACATGGTCAGCCCTCGGGCTTGTGCTATGGCCGTGCGTCCCCTGCATGTTAATATTTTAAAATAGAATAGACCACGGACTAGTCACACGGGCATGTGCCTAGGGCGTGTGGGATTAATTAGTGTTGGCCACGGGCTAGCCACACGGGCGTGTGTCTAGACTCTAGGCCGTGCGAGGGAAGTCAGTGTTCACCACAGTTGGGGAGCACGGGCGTGCCATGGCCGTGGGGCAATTGGCAGAATGCTTGAGTTTTTAGCACGGCTAGGGAACATGGGCGTGTGTGTCCATGCACGGGCGTGTCTAATCTTTCACGGGCGTGTGAGACCTGTATAAAAGAGAAAAATTTTAAGGATCGTAAAAGTTCCGGATTAGTCTCGAGAGCCCTCGTGTGTATGAGTGAGGCCTCGTAAGTCGAGAATGAGGTTATAGTGAGTAATGACGTTGAGCATAAGTGGCGATTAAGTGGTTTGAGTTCAGTAATGCCTCGGGCTCGGTTCACGGCGTAGAACCCGGGTAAGGGGTGTTATATTTAGTGGTATCAGAGCTATGGTTTAGCCGTTTCTAGGACTACCGTAGCGGGTGTAAGAGTCTAGCTATACATGCCATAAGTGTACAATGATAATGTGCTGGTTTCTGATGATTTAAAACTTGTTTTATATAGTATATGGATTCCGATCCATTGACTGTTGATGAAGCAACGAGTAACGCGCCGGCTCCTGCGCAAGGGACTGCGCCCGTCGAGAGTGGACCCGAGGTCAGGGGTCAAGGGGAAGAGGCACGGGAAGCCTTTCTCCAAATGATGAGTAATTGGTACTCGAATTATGTTCGAGCGAACCCTAATGCTCAACCTCCTCCACCTCCTCCTCCTGTACCTCAGCCAAATCCAGTGGCTCCTCAAGGTATGGATGTAGTGAGGATATCGAAACCCCCGATGGATAAGATTAGGAAGCACGGGGCTGAGGAGTTTAGGGCTAAGGTAGATGATGACCCTGAGAGGGTAGAGTTCTGGTTAGAGAACTCGATGAGGGTGTTCGATGAGCTCTCATGTACACCTGAGGAGAGTTTGAAGTGTGCCGTATCAATGCTGAGAGATTCGGCATACCATTGGTGGAAGATGCTGACGTTAGTGGTCCCAAAAGAGCGGGTGAGGTGGGACTTCTTCTTGGAAGAGTTCCGGAAGAAGTATATAAGCCAGAGGTTTACTTACCGAAAAAGGAAATAATTCCTTGAGCTGAAGCAAGGAAGGATGACAGTAGCTGAATACGAGCGTGAGTTTGTTAGGCTTAGCAAATACGCTCAAGAATGTGTGTCGACAGAGACCATCTTGTGAAAGAGGTTCGAAGATGGGCTGAATGAGGATATCAAACTCCTAGTGGGCATTTTAGAGTTGAAAGAATTTGTGGTGCTAGTTGAGAGGGCAAGTAAGGCCGAGGAATTGAGTTCAGAAAAGAAAAGGGCTGTGAGTGAAGCCCGAGATGCTAGAAAGAGACCGATGGGCAAGTCATACCAAGCCCAGTCGAAAATATCCAAGGAAGTGAATCCTCGGACGACGGCACCAGTGGGTTATTCGCATCGAGACTTGGGCAGTACTCGTTCGAGTTCAAGAGTCCAAGACCCCTCGATGGAAAGTGTGGGCAATACAAAGAGTAAACCGGAGTGTCCTAGTTGTGGTAGGTATCACACCGGTGAGTGTTGGGGAAACAATCGGAAATGTTATAAGTGTGGTTCCCCTGACCACTTTATCCGTAGCTGTCCCGAGAGGGATGATAAAGAAGAGAAACAAGAAGTGAGACCTAGTGATGTGTCTACAAGGGGTAGACCACCAAGAAACCCAAGAGGTGGGGCTAGTGGTAGAGGTGTGCCCAGAGATTCTGCTGTGAGACCAGAGGGTCGGGCACCTGCGAGGACGTATGCCATTCGCGCTCGCGAAGAGGCATCCTCCCCTGATATGATAACGGGTACTTTTTCTCTTTTTGAAACCCTTGTTATTGCTTTAATAGATCCAGGGTCTACTCACTCTTATATTTACATGAGATTAGCATCTAGTTTGAGTATGACCGTTGAGTCTATGGACATTGTGATTAAGGTGTCAAACCCGTTAGGAAAGTATGTGTTAGTGGACAAAGTGTGTAAGAATTGTCCTTTGTTGATTGAGAATCATTGTTTTCTGGCAAACCTTATGTTGTTGCCGTTTGATGAGTTCGATTTAATCCTAGGCATGGATTGGTTGACTACCCATAGTGTTTTAGTGAACTGTGGTAGTAAGTACATTGAATTGAAATGTGAGAGTGGAGATGTGGCTCGGGTTGAATCAGGTGAATCGGACAGTCTACCCGTGATGATTTCTTCCTTAGTGGCTGAGAAATGTTTAAGAAAAGGGTGTGAGTCCTATCTTGCGTTCGTGTTGAATACTCAAGAGGTTGGAGTAGAGTTTGAAACAGTGCCAGTGGTATGTGAGTACCCAGATGTATTTCTGGAAGAGTTACCCGGATTACCTCCAGTGAGAGAGATCGAGTTTGTAATTGAGTTGGTTCCGGGAATGGCACCTATTTCGATTGCTCCGTACAGAATGGCACCTGTAGAGTTGAAAGAACTGAAGGTTCAGTTACAAGAGTTGACAGATAAGGGTTTTGCAAGACCGAGCTACTCGCCTTGGGGAGCTTTGGTATTGTTTGTGAAGAAGAAAGATGGGTCTATGAGGTTGTGTATAGACTATAGACAGCTTAACAAAGTGACGGTTAAGAATAAGTATCCTTTACCAAGGATTGATGATCTTTTCGATCAACTGAAGGGAGCTATAGTGTTCTCCAAGATAGACTTGAGGTCTGGTTATTATTAGCTCAGAGTGAAAGAGCAAGATGTGTTGAAAACTGCGTTTCGGACAAGGTATGGCCATTATGAGTTTTTGGTTATGCTGTTTGGTTTGACGAATGCACCTGCGATTTTTATGGATCCGATGAACCATATTTTCAGACCATATGTGGACAAGTTTGTGGTTGTCTTTATTGACGACATATTGATCTATTCTCAGGATGAGAACGATCATGAAGAGCACTTGAGAATTATCTTGCAAACTTTGAGAGATAAGCAGTTGTATGCTAAGTTTAGCAAGAGTGAGTTTTGGCTCCGAGAGGTCGGATTCCTAGGACACATGGTGTCAGGTGATGGTGTCAGAGTTCACCCGAGTAAGATATCGGCTGTTATGGATTGAAAACTGCCGAGGAACGTGTCAGAAATCAGAAGTTTCTTGGGATTAGCGGGATATTACAGATGTTTCGTAAAGGGGTTCCCTATGATTGCTACCCCGATGACGAAACTCTTGCATAAAGATGTCAAGTTTGAATGGACTGAGACATGTCAACAGAGCTTCAAGAGACTGAAAACAATGTTGACTGAGGCACCGGTTTTGGTTCAACCAGAATTGGGGAAGGAGTTCGTGGTTTATAGTGACGCGTCGTTTAATGGTCTCGGTTGCGTGTTGATGCAAGAGGGTAAGGTAATTGCTTATGCCTCGAGGTAGTTAAAACCGCACGAGAAGAATTATCCGACTCACGATTTGGAGTTGGCTGCGATTGTGTTTGCGTTAAAGATTTGGCGACATTATTTGTATTGCAAAAAGTGTCGAATCTTTACGAATCACAAGAGTTTAAAGTATTTGATGGATCAGAAGGATCTGAATCTGAGACAGAGACGGTGGCTTGAATTGTTGAAAGACTATGAGTTAGTCATTGATTACCACCCGGGAAAAGCGAATGTGGTTGCGGATGCCTTAAGTAGGAAATCCCTGTATGCTCTAAGAGTTATGAGAGCGAGTTTAGCATTGTCTGATGATGGTGCTATTTTGGAAGAGTTGAGAGTTAGGCCACTATTTGTTCAACAAATATGTGAGGCTCAGAGAAATGACAGCGAGATGCAAACTAAGATAGCTAAGTGCAGATCAGAAAGTGATTCTGATTTTCGAGTGGATTTGAATGGTTGTCTGATGTATCGTGATAGAATTTGTGTTCCTAAAAATGAGGAGTTGATTCGAAAGGTTTTGTATGAGGCCCGCATGGATGCTTGTCGACATCCGGTAGTACGAAAATGTACAACGATTTGAGGAAGTTGTATTGGTGGCCGGGTATGAAAAGAGATATTTCAGAGTTTGTGGCAAAGTGTCTGATTTGTCAACAAGTGAAAGCTGAGCATCAAGTGCCTTCGGGATTGCTTTCCCGGTGATGGTTCCCGAATAGAAGTGGGATCGGGTTACCATGGATTTTGTGACGGTTGCCGATGACTCGAAAGAGAGATGCTGTGTGGGTTGTTGTGGATAGATTGACGAAGTCGGCTCACTTTATTCCAGTACGCGTTGATTATTCACAGGATAAGTTAGCTGAGTTGTACGTGGCAGAGATAGTGAGATTGCATGGTGTACCTGTGTCTATTATATCGGATAGAGATCCGAGGTTTACTTCGAGGTTTTGGAAGAAGTTGCAAGAAGCCATGGGTACGAGATTGAATTTTAGTACTGCGTTCCATCCGCAATCCGATGGTCAGTCTGAAAGAGTGATACAAGTTCTTGAAGATATGCTTCGATGCTGTGTACTAGAATTCGAAGGTAGTTGGGAGAGATATCTACCTTTGGTCGAATTCGCCAATAACAACAATTATCAGTCGAGTATACAGATGGCACCGTATGAGGCTTTGTATGGCCGTAAGTGTCGGACTCCTTTGTATTGGACCGTGCTTAGTGAGAAGCGGATCCATGGGGTCGATCTAGTAAAAGAGATCGAAGAGAAAGTGAAAGCAATCCGTAATAGTCTGAAAGCTGCTTCGGACCGACAGAAGTCGTACGCGAATTTGAAAAGAAAAGAGATTGAGTTTGAAGTGGGTGACAAAGTGTTTTTAAAAGTGTCCCCATGGAAGAAAATCATGAGATTTGGACGAAAAGGGAAATTGAGTCCAAGGTTCATAGGGCCATATGAGATTACAAATAGAATTGGGCACATAGGAAGCTTACCGCTGGCTTTGCGTAGAGTTGGAAAAGATTCATAACATGTTCCATGTGTCGATGTTGCGACGGTATCGCTCTGATCCTTCACATGTGATTCCTTCAACGGAAATTGAGATAAGACCGGATATGTCTTATGAAGAGGAGCCGATTAAGATCTTGGCTCGAGAAGTGAAACAGTTGAGAAATAAGAGCATAGCACTAGTGAAAGTGTTATGGCAGAAACATGGTGTTGAAGAGGCTACATGGGAAACGGAAAAAGCTATGAGAGAGCAACATCCAAACCTCTTTACTGGTAAGATTTTCGGGGACGAAAATCTCTAAAGGGGGAGAGTTGTAACATACCGGTTTAGGGCCTGGTCGGAATGGTGGTGCGAGACCACAAATTCGAGGGTTATGAATGAGTTTTTGAGGCTTATATTATGTATGCATGCTAGTGTGAAAGTTTCATGAAGCAATTTTGTGAAATTGTGGTTGAATTGTCCAAAAGGACTAAATTACAAAAGTTGCAAAATGTGTGTTTCTAGAAGCTATATGTGTGAAATAGATTTAGATTATTAATTAGAGGTCCTTAAATAGTAATTTATCCAAATTCTAATTTTTGGACAAAAATGGGCATGGATGAGTCAAAATTTGAAGTTTATCAAAAGGGCATTTTGGTCATTTATCAAATAAGTGATTAAATAGGTGAAAAGATGATAAAAATTCACTCATCTTCTCCCCAAGTCTGCTGAAAATTAGAGAAGCCATTGTTAGGGCTCTTTCAATTTTCAAGCTTGCTAGTAAGTGCTCTTAAGCCCTGGTTTTTGATATTCTTCATATTTTTGAAGTCCTAGTAGCATGAGTAAGCTATTTTTAGCTATTTGGTGAGCTATTATGGATGTTCAAAAATGTACATATGTATGACATGCATGTATTTTGTTGTTTTATGGAAGATTATGAAAGCTTGATGTAGTAGAAACATCTTTTGTTAAGTGATTTTCCATGAAAATGCATGTAGGGACTAGTTTGTGAAAAACTTTAGTTTGGTCATACATGTGTGATTTAGTGAGATTTGATGAATGCTTTAGTTAAGTAAGTGGTTCGGCTAAGCATGAAAGGGTAGAAAGTTGAATAAAAATCACTTTACGAGCCTTTGGGACTAAAGTGTAAATATGAGAAAGTTTAGGAGCAAAATAGTAATTTTGCTAAAGTATGAGATGTGGGTCAATTTAGTCAATGTGTGTATTGAATAAGCTGATTTATTCATTATAGATCAAGAAAGACAAAGCCCGGATCGAAAACGAGGCAAAAGCAAGGTGGTGGACTAAATTGCACATTTCAATACTTTTGAGTATCGAGGTAAGTCTATGCATAAACAATGCATTCATACTTACAATTTGTTAATGCTAGCTTGGGTGTAGCATGAATGAGAATGAATGAGAATGATTGGGAACCTATGTGGTTCAAGTAGAATGAATGTAATATAGATGTGAATGGATGAATAATTGAGTAAATAGACTTGTGCATGTGTTGTGATAATGCTAGATGGTGGGCTAAGTGCGATACCATCCAAATGCATATTGACGATGAACTAGCTATGTGCGATGCTATCGTTAGGTATATCATTTAGTGGCTATGTGCGAGATCACTATGATTACCCTTGTGGTAGGCTAAGTGCGATACCACCTTATAAATTGATTGTGGTGTGCTAAGTGCGAAACCATCGAGATATTGGCTGTGTGGATTAGCTATGTGAGTTAGCTATGTGGATGTATTATTGAGCAATCATGATGTGTTGTATATTGTGTAAATGTGATATTGAATGCAGGGGTGCATTTCAATAGTTATGAGCATGTGACTTATGATGTGTTGGTAATATGGTAAGGGATAGAAAGAGTAAGCATAGTTGTATATTATATGCTGGTATAATGCTAATTGTGGTTTGGCTTATACTATGATGCTTAATTGTTTATGTGTAAACTTATTAAGCTCAAAGCTTACTCCCTTTCTTTTCCCTTGTCTTATAGATTAAAAGTGGTGAATCGAGATACGAGGATCATTGGAAGATAGCCCACATATCAGCACACTTTGGTACATGAAACTTAATGTTTTGTATATGGCATGTATAGGGGCTAGACAAGTTAGTCAATTTTGTTGTAAATGGATAAGATGTGTTAGCCTTTTTATGGGAAGTGTATTTTCTAGAATGCCATAGTTGTTGGCTATTACATTATATGAAAAAGATATAGTTTTCTATGTGAGATTTTATTCAATTTGAGTTGATTATGATTGTGTTGGATGAGTATTTGTTGTGTATGCTAGAAGGGTGAAAAGAGCTTGGCACTTAGCTTTGTCCTTGACCATGTGGTTAGACACACGGGCGTGTGTCTAGACCATGTGTGACACACGGTCACCCCACGGCGTGTCTTTGTGTGCCGTCGCGTCCCTGCATGTTAATATTTTAAAACAGAATAGACCACGGACTAGTCACACAGGCGTATGCCTAGGGCGTGTGGGATTAATCAGTGTTGGCCACGGGCTAGCAACACGGGCATGTGTCTAGACTCTAGGCTGTGCAAGGGAAGTCAGTGTTCACCACGGTTGGGGAGCACGGGCGTGCCATGGCCGTGGGGCAATTGGCAGAATGCTCGAGTTTTTAGCACGACTAGGGAACATGGGCGTGTGTGTCCATGCACGGACGTGTCTAATCTTGTAAGGGCGTGTGAGACCTGTATAAAAGAGAAAAATTTTAAGGATCGTAAAAGTTCCGGATTAGTCTCGAGAGCCCTCGTGTGTATGAGTGAGGTCTCGTAAGTCGAGAATGAGGTTATAGTGAGTAATGACGTTGAGCCTAAGTGGCGATTAAGTGGTTTGAGTTCGGTAACGCCTCGGGCCCGGTTCCCGGCGTAGAACCCGGGTAAGGGGAGTTACAGAAGACAAGGGTGATGATTGGTTATTGGTGTCTATGACCGAATGGTCTAAGTTTACATTCGAGTGGATCCTGGATTCGGGGTGTTTTTTCTACATGTGTCCCAATAGGGACTAGTTCTCCACATACAGTTTAGTTGAAGGTGGAGTTGTACCTATAGGGAATGGCTAATCCAGTAAGATAATCGGTGAAGGTATCGTTCAGATCAGGATGCATGACAGAACAATCAAGACACTGTCAGATGTTAGGCATGTACCTGATTTAAGGAAGAATCTCATCTCCTTAACTATGTCAAACTTGAAGGGTTGGAAAGTTAACATCGAGTCAAGCAACAATAAAATGTTTTATGGGGCTCTCGTTCTCATGAAAGGTCGAAATACTGGCAGTTTATATGTTCTTCAAGGTTCAACGATGACTGGTAAAAAATCAAGTCCCTCATCTATTAAGGAGTTGGAGTCTACTCATTTGGAGTAGAGGCAATTTGGTCATAGGAGGGAAAAAGGTATGACCGTTTTGAATAAGAGAAGTTCTCTTTTGGGTGTAGGGTCTGGAAAGACAGAGCACTGTGTTTGTGGAAAACAGGCCTAAGTCAAATTTGATTTGACAGTACACAAGTCGAAGACTAGAAGTCATCCAGTTTTAAAGTTCAAGCATGGCTTGGACTCAATTAATGTCACGCCCCATATCTTGATTCAAATTTTGTTAGTTCATGAACAAGGAACTAATCTAGCATAGTGGTTAAGAGCATAATGAATATCCCTTAGGTACTATGGTCAATTCCCTAGTCCCTCATATATATATTTTTAATTTTTGGCATTAAAATTTTTAGTCAACACCCCTTTAGTCGTTTCCCTAAGTTGCCATTTGGGAAAGATTCATTCCTTCATTAGTTTGCTCCCCTTTCATTCTTTAGACCAGTTTTGCTCCCATTGTTCCTCACCTTCTTTTACTTCCCCTTAAGCTACTCATTTCCATTTTTTCTTTCCCTCTTTGACCTTGTCGTCCAATGCACCGAGACAAACAAAAATAATTTTTTTCTCTTTTCATCCATTCTATCCTCTCAATTCTCTTATCCTCCCTTTTTAGCCACCATTCTTTCACTTTTTTCCACCAAATCTGTAACACCTAAACTTGGCCAGTCTTGAGACTGGGCGAATAGCTTGAAGGAAATCTAATTGACGTGATCCTATCCACTCAATTTATATTCCCGGCGCACTCATAGGGCGCTTATTCAATGATAATATTTGAAGCAAGTGATATTATCTAAGTGGTGTAGAAGGATAGATTGGTAGAGATATCAAGGGTTCTTAGGAATGTTGCCAAAATTAAGGTACGCCTAGTTTGTCTAGCTAATGTATAAGTTACGTACCAATGAGATAGTTAGGAATGAACGATGGGTCAAGTCAAAGATATGAAAAGATTTTTGGATTCTTATATACATTTCTCCACAGCTGCAAGCCACTAATAAGAGCAGTTCTGAAAATTAGTGACACATGTTGACTCCACTAAGAGAAAACGGGTTATATATATAAGATTCTATATGCAGGAAGAGTTATCTTCTTCCTTCTTGTGAAAACACCATAGCTGACTTGCTTTGAACGAATCGAGGATTTGTCCTGATAAGCTAAACTAAGGATAGAAGTTCTTGTCAATAATGTTGTAAGCTGTGGGTAAGTATCTCGGAGTTTCATATAGCCCTTGAGAGAGTAAGTCTGTGAGAATAAGGAAGTGAAGAAGTAAAGGCCTTGCATAGTGGTTATTTGGGTCTCTGGTGATGATAAAGGTAGCACAATTAGGTTTTTAATGACTATCTTATATTGTCTAAGCAGTGGATGTTACAGTTTCTGGACTTGATGTCAGGATCTGGAGATTAAGCCGCTGTTCATCGTTGATAGGTGATTCCCTAGACTGACTCTTGCATGTGTGTTATACATTTTAGAAACTCCTGTGAAAAGGAAATAAAACTATGAAATATCGATGGGAAAAATATGATTCATGAACTTGTGTGTATGGATTGCATGAAGTCTGATGGTCCAAGTCTAAAATATGTGTCTTGCAGTCAAAAGATGCTTGCGTCTGAATGATTATGATGTGTATGTGTGTTTGATAAGCATGAAAATGTCTGTTATGAGTGAGTCAATGTATGTTGAGTTTGTGTCTATCTCTGGAGTCGTCTAAAGGGGTCCTTCGAGACTATAAACATGAATCTCTAAAAGAAAAAGTCCATGGCCATAGCCATGGCACTAAAGGACCATATCGTGTAAGACCATGGCTGAGCTATGGCATCATATGGACAATTTAAAGGAAGATTATTAACGAACGTGGTTCTCTGTGTGTCCTAGATTATGAGGGGCAAACCTCACAAAATTTGAGTCTAGGCAAATCTCTATCCTAAAAAACACCAGTGAAGGAAGCCTTTGTGGTGATCTCTATCAAAGGAATCCTTTATGGTAATCTTTGTTTAAGGGCACCTTCGTGGCTATCTCTAGAAGGGAAACGCCTTTGTGGAGTATTCTATAGAAGGGCCTCTATGGCTATCATAAGAAAAGAACGCCCTTATGGTGGGTTTTGAAAGAATGGTATGTCTAGTTAACACTGAAGGAATAACTCGATAAAGAACTCTGAAGTAAAGGTTCCATCTAAAATATTATGGCACATCTCGTGAAACCTGAAGAATGGCTTTCATGATGGATATTTGAAAGGAACGCCTCAGTGGAGGACCCTGAATGAAAAAAAAAGAAATATTTGGCTAACTTTGAAAGAGTAGTAAGTATGGTAATGTCTAAAAGAACGACGTATATGGCACTTTGGAAATTTAATGTGTATGGAAAGCCTAAAAGAAAGGCTCTAATTGGAATGTTAGGGTGAACTTTGTATAGAAACACGATTTGAATAATGAAGCTAGAAACGTCCGAGTACATGAAAAATCCGGGATATGTGCCAAAGGAATGTATATATTAACAATATCATGTTTGTATAGTCCTCTGAAAAAGATATGGTTAAGGAGTCATGAAAGAGCAGGGCGAAGAATATGAATGAGGTTTGAAAGGCAAGTTATGATCTCAGTGCGAGGTGTGACAATTAGGGTATAATGACTGAAATGTTAGAATCATATTCACAAGATCCAAGTTGGGAGATAAGAACAAGGAGATAGATGATGAGATCTCAAATAAAATTCAGGTAAAGAGGGTTTACTCACTAAGTTCCATTGAACTTACCTTTGTGTTTCTATGTCACAGGTAAGTTGATTGAGACAACGCCAGAAGGCACAAAACTAAGGCTACGCCTAAGGAGGAGGCGTGTTGTGCTCTTATGCATACAGAGCGAGATTGGCAGTGCATTTAAGTCTTATAGGAAAATGTAAATGTACCATAAAAAATTATTCATAGGTCCTTATGACATGTACAAAATGATTTGGCAGTGTAACATAGTCAAGTAATATTATTTGAGGGTAGAGTGTTATAATTGAGTGATGTTAATCACTCGTAAGTCCTTGTAATTGTAAAGTTTACCACAATGATTGTAACCATATATAGTACATTAACTTGTAAGTTGGCTGGTATAGTATTGCTAAAAAGTTTAGATATTCTATTTAAGTTTCAGTCTGCATTAGAGTGGTAACACTCGAAATTCAGATCCAGAGAATCGGGTTGGGTTGAGGGCGTTACAAAATCACCACTGTCGACCACCACCTCAACACCAAACCACCACTACTACATCACCACCTCCTCCACCTCTTCCTTTCCTTGCCGCCACCTCACCACTGCCGTACCACCATCACACTGCCACTGTCTTCTTCCATCTCTTTTTTTCCTCCTCTACTCATCTCTTTGGTTGTAAATGAATTCTATCCATCTTAACATCTATATTTTCGATTAGAAAAGAATTAATTTCATCCTTTCTCTAATCTATTTCTTTTTATTTTGTTTCTTTAGTCACCATCCTTCCTCCATAACCGAGCCACCGTTGAATCATAGATTTTCCTATCTCGTTAGTAGAAAGTGTAAGTGATATTAAAGTTTTAAGTTTCGATTTTAATTTGTGATTACAAATTCTTGTGGTGGCTGAATATATGTATAATCATTCTAATCATGAGTTATTTTGGATTGAAGGATCGTTATAAGAACATTTCACTTATGTGTAATTAAGGGTGTAAACTTTACCTAATCGTAAAACGTAAGTATTTTTGAAATGATCATTTTGTATTCAGATCACACATGGTTAGACTTATTACTGTGATAACTAAAAATATTAATAAAATATTAATATTCAGATCTGGATCATTATTAGTACCACGATTGAGATTAGAGATTTGGACAAAGTGAATAGAGATGTGTCTTTTCTTAAATATTTATTTATTAAAGAGTGAAGTTTACATAAGTAATTAAACATTGGCTTAAATCTGTGATGGGTTGAATACGCCAATATAATATTCAAATAAGCTAAGGTATTTTCCATAACTTCCAACATTTTGTTAAATTGTTCGTTGATTGATGAAATTTGTGTATGTTTTGACACTCATGCTATGTGATTTAATGGCACGATTTGATTAAACAAAATATGATATCATGGTGAAATTATGTGAACATTGTATTCTATTTTGATAAGCATGAAAACTAAACCATGCCTACTATTTCTATTAATATCTGATTTGCATATTAAGCATGCCCATTATATTGTTTCCGTAATAAAATCTAATCCGCATGTTAAGCATGCCAAAGGAAAATTTCTATTTCTGTATGTCATGTCACATGCATAGGGTTGGGACGATATTGAAAGGAGGAAGATTCTAGCAGTTTAATGATCTGCACATTCTGATTGTTTTACAACATTTTTGGCAGTATAACTGCAGTTATGGTGGCTTGTCAAAAATATATGTATCTGGCAGCTTGTCTGCACTATCTGGTGGCTTGTCCACAACTTTGGTATGTTATTGGATGGATGAGTTCTAGGGAACTCTTTAGAATGTGTAGCGGAGTTGGGTAGGAATGTTTTCTGAAAACTCTGCACTAATTTCTGAAATACTCTGCATTGACATAATCATGCATATTGCTATTTGTGTAATTGAATTGTTTATATAATTTCTACTATTTTTATGAAATGCTCGACTTAATTTCTATTGCTACTTAATTTAGTACTCACACTGGGCTTAAATAGCTCACTCTATAATTTTTTGACATTTCAGACAACCCCCAAGGTTAAGACATAGAGGCGGCCGTTGGAAGAGTACTCAGATTTGTTTTAAAATAATAGCTTTACACTTTATTATTTTGGTATTTTGGACAATTTTTTTATTATTTTTCAGACTGTGACATGAGACATTGTTCTTGGGAACTTTTGATTATTTTTGCATGATTTAAGTTTTAAACAATCTTATAAATGATTTATTAGTTTAACATGAAAACCTGATTTTTCACTAAATATATGATTTCAACATAATGACTCTTTTATAAAGTTAAAGCTATGATTTTATAAGACTTTAATCCATCTTATACAAATAATGAAATAATGAATTTTAACAAAAAAATATGTTTTTTATCAAATTGAACCTGCAATATTTTTAAATCTCTTGTTTTCTTCAAATGTTCAAAGGTAGTAATTTTCCTAAGATATTCAAATTTTGTTGTTAAAACTCCAAAAATGCTTAATGGGATTATTGTTAGTTTTCTCAAACAAATCAAAAGGACTATTCTTAAATTAAAAAGTCAACGATTTTAAAGAAACAATAAAAATGTTTTTCTATGCCAACTCAATGGCCTAAAGATTCGGCCATAACGTCCAGGCCGGGTTTGAGAGGCTACATTTGGTGGTATCAAACTCAAGTTCAAAACTCGAACTGTGGTTTTTCTTAAAAGTTTGCATGCATATTTCAATGAGGGGTATTTTGGGAAGAACATGCCATAGATAAAATCTATTTTACAAAAGTTGTATTTTTTTTCCCAAAAATCTGTTACTTTGAAGCCGATCCTAGATAGTTTTAAAACTAAAACTATAGATTGTGAAACTGTAGTAAAACTATTAGATTGAAAACATTCAGGGTTAATAACGAGAACTCATTTTTAAATTGTCAGATAACAAGATAAAACTTAGAACTATGATATCAAAATGACTACTCAAGGAGTACGAACCTGGGGAATGAGAGCTCGCGGAGAGCAAGGTCATGGGCCCAATTCGATTCGGCCGCGTCTCTGGTACGCACTCCTGAGCCAGTGGCTGAGCATGTTGAGAATGCACCTACGATTGATGATAGCCATCAGAAGCCTATTGATGATTTCGTATCGCAGACATGCTTAGGGTGCTACAGCAAGTGGCTGGAGCCTAATCTGGATATAGTAGTCGTGGGACTATTGCTAAGAGACTTTGATCTAATGGAGCTGAGTTGTTTAGGGGATTTGCTGGGACGACCCCTATCGTAGTTGAATATTGGTTGGAAGCTACGAAAAGAATTCTAGATGATATGGAGTGTACCCCTGAGCAGAAATTAAAAGGTACATTATCGTTGCTGAGGGGCGAGGCTTAGCATTGGTGCCAGGCCATTATGAGAGGTACTCAGGTGGAAAGACTGACGTGGGATTACATTCTGGAAGCTTTCTAGAAGAAATACATGGGCACCAGATATGTTAAGGCTCAGAGGTTGGAATTTATTGAGCTAAAACAAGGAGACATGTCCGCGGCAGAGTTGTTAAGGCCTAGTTGGTATGCTTAGGGGATGGTAGCGACTGAGCAGGATGAATGTGCCAAGTTTGAGAATGGGTTGAGGTATGATTTGATTGTGCAGGTAGCCCCACACTAAGAGAGGGTTTTTGAAACTTTGGTGGAGAAAACCAAGATTGTTGAGGAAGTTTGAAACACCCCAAACCCGGCCCACGAGCTTTGACCAGATTTGGTATGTTCCTCAAGTAAACCGGTTCAAAATTCTTTTGTTACTTAGGAAAAACTTGTATGATTTTTAAAAAATATTGTTTGGGTTGGGCTTGAGTTGAAAACAAATTTATCTTATGTTAAAACCCATTTATTTAAGGTGACAAAACATTTAGAGTTAATTTTAAAAAGGAATTTACTTAAACTTTAATTGATAAAAATCCATAAACAAAATAAATAAAAGAAAAATAAAGTAAACCTCAATGGCCTTATTATATCAATGATCCCAAAGTAAAACTTAAAATACTTAAAATAAATTGAAAGTCCAAATCATAAATTTCTTGCTATGCATGGCCACCTTTAAGCTCCCGCCGGCCCGGTCCATTACTTTGCTCATCACTGAAAAATATTCCCCAAACGGGGTGAGTCAACAGACTCAATGTGTACACAACACTAAGTCATAATAGAATCAGGCATGCAAATGATACACATTCAAATCATAGAATACAATTAATGATTCATTCCCAAACCCAAACCTAATTAACCATCCGCTACACACCACCCGCATACCTACCAATCACACCGTGGGGACAACTAAGTCAACCCTCCATCCGCTACACACCATCGAAGGCGCATTGCAATCGACGTGCTCATCGCCCATATAATTTGTGTCATTAGACACCATATTCAAATAATGTAACCGAAGTTACCAAATTCGGATAATGTAACCGGTTACCATATTCAAATTTTGTGACCGTAGTCACCATATTCCGTTGGTGAGATCAAGTCAACACCTTCTTCCCTTTCACATAGATCCCGAATGCCCCATAAATTTTATATCATGCATAACATACTTAATTCTCATTCATGTTACTATTCATATGTTCAAAATATATCATATTCATAATCCTATCGTAAGTAGGAAACGTGCTGGGTACTTTTACCACATTTGTGGTACTTAGCCACATTCACATTCTTATGCATATTCATATATTAAAATAATTGCCATATGATATATCGAAGGTTAGTATGAGTACACACATTCTTAATAATACATTTAATTTAAACATAGCCATGAACCTATCAAAACTTAGGGTAGGGTACACACTGATTTGCTTAACGAATTCCTTGAAATCCCAAATCGATCTCTCGCTTAGATCTCAAATTCCTACATTTGATTAATCACTTACTAATTTAATAAAAAGCCATTCGGCCATAAATCCAAATCCTAGTAGGATTAGTTTCTTAAAACTTACCTTGAAATTCTCAAATCCCAAAATCCTTGTATCCTCCTGTTTAAATCCCTATAACTACATGTTAGATCAATTTCTAACATTTATTCACAACAAATAACCCTTAGCCGTATGTTAAATATGACTTACCTTAGATTCTTAAATCCTGAAATTCACCGAATAATTAGGAACACGCGGCTTATGGTGTACCTTCTGAAAAGAACTTCTCCTTCCTTGTAGTCGACACTTAGTAAATCCCAAAAGATCTCTTCGACAATGATATTAAGGGTATTAAAATCTTAATTTCGACACCATAAAAGAAATAGAATGAGAATCTAACCTAATCTTACCCTTCATCAAGAATTTGATGGAACTCTTGCTTGAACCCTTAGCAAATGTTCGGCTATGGCTTTGATGTGGATAACAATTTCGGCTCTTGAGGCTTAGTGAGAAATCGACTAGGGCTATTGGTATCTTTGGCTTTTGATTGTGTTTGTAATAGAAGAAGAAAAGAAAAGAGAAAAGAGAATAATGGCAGAGAAAATTCGGCAGAGAGAAGAGGAGAAACTTTAGAGAATTTCTACAGAGGTTTTCTTGAAAAGAAAAGAATGAATGAAGAATAGCCTTACTCTTCCTTTTATAGCCAAAATTACTAGCTAGAGTCCTTTACTTGGCCACCACTCTTCTATTTTGATAGCTTTATCCCTTGAATTATCACTTTAATAAAACTTAATCCAATAATTATCTCTTATCTCTTAATAAAAATAATACTAATAATAATCCTCTTTTATCTCTTCCTTATCTATCAAAATAAAAGAAATAATATCCACATTTATCTCTTGAAAATAATCTAAAATAAATCCATTATTTATCCCTTATTTATCCACCCTTTATCTCTTAAAAATAAAAGAATAAAAGCTCCTAATTTATAGCCATGTGCCGTCCACCTCACTTCTTCTGGAAGCAAAATAAAATTTCTTTTATTTGCTTCCCATGTGACTCGAACTCAGGCCCAACACCTTGCATGTGGCGCCATTTCCAGAGGCCCTAAGTGGCATCTCCAGGCCACTTTTCCAAGCCTCTTTGTGTGTCAAATTCCTCATATTATTTTTCTTAAGGCCACCTTGCCTTAGTTTTCTCTTTTTAAGCCTTAAAACTTGACATTTCTTTACATTTCCAAGTTTCCAAAAATTTTCGTTTGGCTCTTTAAACTTGACATTTCCTTACATCCCCTAGTTTCCAAAAATGTTCACTTTCCTCTTTTAAACTTAACGTTTCCAAAGCATTTCCTTACATTTCCTTACATTTCCATACATTGCCTTACATTTCCATACATTGCCTTACATTTCCATACATTTCCATGCACCTTAGGGTTCCTAGAACTCCTCAGAACACATCCAACACACCCACTGAGCCCACTATCTCATGAATTACACACGAATGCATAACCCCTAATCTAGGATGTTACAGTTCTACCCTCCTTAAAAATAATTTCGTCCTCGAAATTACTTATTAACAAATTGTACAATCCTTCTCACCGCACTATGCTTTATTTGCGCACTCGATCTTAATAGAACCATCATACTTTCTAGGCACAATCCTAAGTTCACGTCCCTAGAACTTATTTCTAACGTCGCGATTTAATCCGAGTAAAAAGTTTTATGAATTAGTCATTGTTTCACCGATTATTCGCGAAGAATTGTTATGGAAAAATTTTAGGAGTGGTTCTTTCGTATCCATACATGCACACAGATCTTTACATTCATACATCCATCAATCAATTATGAACTTTCGTTCATTCGGAGAAATGTTGTAGTTTTCATTGTTGTTGTTTTTCCACTACCCAGGGTATTTTCTTAATTTGCCCTACAGGAGTATTTTTGTAATTTTTCAAAATGAGGTTCCTTGGTGATTTTGTCAAAAGTATTTTGGAATTTTTAAATTCCTGGTATTATTTTGAAAAATTTTGAAATCCGGGGTATTTCTGTAATTTTGGAGCTCGGGGTATTTTGGTAATAAACCATGGTAAATTTGTAGAGTTTAATATTTTGGGTATTTCCAAATTTTGCAAAACTTTGAGGGTTCTTTTTGAGAATTGTACTTTCCAAAACGGTGATGTTGCAAAAATTTGGAAATTAGGGTCATTTTGGTAATTTTGTAAGTTAGGGGCGCTTTGTAATTTTCCAAAATCAAGGTATTTTGATATTTTGCAAATTAGGGTTTTGGACATTTTATAAAGTAATGAATTTTTGATAAGAATGTGGGTATTTTGGAAATTTCATAAACCAAGGGCAATTTAGTAATTTTGCAAATAGGGGTATTTTAGTAATTTTTATAAATCAAGAATACTTGAAAAATTTTATAGAATCATGTTTGCAATTCAAAAGGATAATTTTAAGAGTTTTAAAACTAGGTTTTTTTTTGAAAATACGGCTAGTTCCTTTCGGGTTTTAGTTAGGGGTTTAGCATATTAATAAGTCCTCTTGGTTAGGGTGAACCGAAGCTACGCACTGTGGGATTTCCTGCGAAGAGGAGGTGAGTCACTAGGACTCGCTTAAGTACCAGCTCTTCCTGGATCCAATCCTAGACATGCGCACAATGGTTACCACACCCTAACTCGGCGCCTTAGTCATAGGTTTGTTTAATGGTCCTTAAGTCTTATGCAATAGTTGGGGTAGACTAGTCCTAGGGTTCAAGTACCCATCATGCTATTCTACGTTCCATTCCACTTCTACCCTTCTACAAATCATAATATAAATCACATAATAGATAGGGTACTTACCGTGGATCATGGGTCGGAGACTTAGGTGCCATGCCGAGAAAACCCGCTCATCTTCAAAAATACTTTCATAAAACTCATTTGGGCTCGATTTGAAAACGTTTTGGGCCTTAGCCCACAGGTCGAGAGTTTAAAACTGTAACATCCTAGATTAGGGGTTATGCGTTCGTGCATAATTCATGAGTAGTAGGTTTTGGCAGTGCTTGAAAGTGAATTAAGGGTTTTTAAAATTCTAGGATGGAAGAGAGAGCTTTGGACAATTATTGGTTTTTAAGTTAAAAAGGGGGAGCTAGGCTAAGGGGGCTTTAAGAAAATTTGTTGGGGGTTTATGGCATAAGAAATGCCTTGGTAAAGTGGCTTCCATACGCCACTTAAGAAATTTGGATATAACGTCAACAAGGGCACTGGGTTGAAGCACTACAGCAGCAAGTGGTGTTTTATTTTTGGGTGTTGGCGTTAGCGGGAAGGGGCCGAGTTAAGGAGGGTTAAAAGGATGTTGTGGGCAATGGTGGACAAGAAAGTCACTTGGTGGAGTGGCTTGGGGCGCCACTTGAGGGTCTTGGCAAGGGACTCAAGTTCGAATAGCATGGGAAGCACATGGGTTTTATTTTTGGTTTTGGCGTGAGACAAGGGAGCTGGGGAGTGAGGTGTTAAAAGATGTTTTGGGTGGATTATATCACAAACAGCGCTTTGGTCGAATGGCACAGGTGCTACTGCAAAGATGGGTTCTAGCAGGTGTCTCATGTTCGAGACCTATGGGCAAAGAGCTTGGGTGTTTTACTTTTATTTTGATTTTGCAGCAAAATTGGAAGGCAGTGGACGGCACATGGGAGCTTCAATAGATAAAGATTAAGCTGATTTGGTCTAATCCTTTTAGAATTCGGCTGGAGGGGTAGATTAATATTAGTTTATTTTTATTTTGTATTTTAAATTGAAGGGGTGATAATGGATAAATGGGGGGTTGTTAGTTTATTGATTTTTGAATGATTGATAAGAGATAAATGAGGTGATAAATTAGTGTTTTATTTTATTTTTAATAAGTGATTAGGAGATAAAATAGGAACTTGGTGAAGGATAATTGTTGTTAAATGAAGTGATAATAGAAGATTAGTATAGATTTATTTTATATATTTTGAATATGTGTTCAAGAGTTATTATAGGAGAAGGAAGTGGAATTTGAGAGGAGGTAGGAGTGTTGAAATTGAGTAGTATAAATAGGGTGCCGAATTTAGTTTCTTTTCCCATTAGTGCCCTTTTCCCTTGTGCAAAGCCGCTTATGTTTCATTCCTCTTTTCTATTTGTTCTTGGCCGAATCTATATCCCTTTCCCAATTCCTTTCTTTTATTTTTGTTAGCCAAATCTTCCCTTTGCCACCGTTGCCGTATTGCTCAACTCCTTCTTCTCTTCCTTTCTTTAAGAATTCTTTTAAAAGTCGAAATACTTTGGTGAACCATAGTCAATCCTCTAGGTAGTAAACTCCTCTACTTTTGTGTTTTCTTCTTCACCATAAAAGAGCCGACCTATTCTCATTTAGTCTTCACAAGCAACAATAGTGCCAGCGTTAAGGAGTCTTAGAAGAGCCTCTTCGATTCGACTACTCAAGGTGAGTTAATGTGGTATTCGGCCATAGGCCATTTTATAAGTTTAGGTATGACCGATTGTGTATTATGATTTTTAGGGGCTAATCGACAAGTAAGCAGAGTATCGAGATTCTAGATCGTGTTAGATTCGAGTAGTTCGGAATTTCGCTAAATAATCAGGTGTGTGATTAACCCACCGTTTTTCGGGTATATGATATGTATGTGAAATGTGTATGTGTTATGAATGTGCTAACTAGTGCAGTCGAAATGGTGATAAGGATACCCTCAAGGGGTATGTTGATAATCCGGTAAGTACCAAACCTGATGATATGTGATTATTAATATGAATATGTGATAATATGCTTGATGAACATGCTCATGCATCATTACATTGTATCATTATTTTATGTGGCATGTGCATGGGTGGGATATGATATGAAAGAAGAATGCGGGTGTACTTGAGTACGTGGTTTGATGTTAGCCTTGAGCTACATCGTGGATTGGCGTTGATCGAGGTCACGCCAGTGGATTAATTGCGATTTAGTTTGCGTGGTTTGATGAGTAGCTCTGCGCCTCATCGTGGTTGATATCGGCTATGTGCCATATCGTGGTTGATGAGTGACTATGTGTCCCATCGTGGTTTTGGTGTTAGCTACGGCTACATCGTGGATTGGCGCCGATCGAGGTCGCGTTGTGGACTATTGTGCTTAATTGCACGCGACGGGCGCGATGATTGCCTTTGGAGTGAAAAGGAGAGGGTGATTTGATAATCCCCTCGGTGTGTGGTAGATGGATAAGGGGGTGTGTAGCGGATGGACCGTAGGTTTTTGGGTTGGGCTTCATAATTGCATGATTTCGTATGTGAACATATGTAAAAATGGGCCAAGCCCGGTGATATGTGGATTAATGTGAAAAGGGCCAAGCCCGATATATGAATGTGGATCGCCAGTGGAAATGGGCTAAGCCAAAGATGTGGAAATTATATGGTTAACTACCTATTATATGAATGTGATATGAATATGGGCCAAGCCTGAATGTGATAATATGTGAGTATGTGAATTTGTATCGATATATGGGATAATATGTGGTTAACATGTGGGTGGAATTCAATGGTTTAATTACACCTTTGATCCAGTATGACTCACCCAATTTTACCAATATTTCGGTGATGCTTGGGCCTGGGTTTGGAGTGGATACAGGTGGCCCATGCAGAAGATATTTTAATTAATTAAGTATTTATATTTTCAGCATTTTGATTAAGTGTTTATTGTAATAAGGCCCATTAAAGTATTTAAGTATTTGTAACACCCCAAACCCGGCCCATTCACTACGACCGAATTTGAAATGCCACTGCGGAACACGTTCGAAAATATTCTTACTTAAAACTAAAAAAAACCGTTAAAAATTGTTTCCTTTAATAAAACTTTTTCGTAATTTAAAACATTCTAGGAAAATAGAATTTAAATTATTATAAAAGTACCGGATTCAAAACTTTTATATGACTTTTGAGATATGCATAGCTTTTAAAAATTTAACTTACAAAATATTAACTTAATTATAAATCTAACTTAAACATAACAAAATTCAAATACTTTAACGGGCCTTATTACAATAAATAATTAAACCAAAGTACTTAATAAGAAATCGGTTGAAATAATCAAAACGTCTTACGCATGGGCCACCTCGTATCTACTCCAACCCGGTCCGATCATCATATCACCGCGATGTTTGATAAATAATTGGGTGAGTCATACGCACTCGATGTGTAATTAAACCATTGAATTCCACCCACATGTTAACCACATATTATCCCATATATCGATACAAATTAACATACTCACATATTATCACATTCTGGCTTGGCCCATATTCATATCACATTCATATAATAGGGTAGTTAACCACATAATTTCCACATACTGGGCTTAGCCCATTTCCACACCGATCCACATTCATATCTGGGGCTTGGCCCTTTTACATTAATCCACATATCACCGGGCTTGGCCCATTTTCACATATGTTCACATACGAAATCATGCAATTATGAAGCCCAACCCAAACCTAGGGTCCATCCGCTACACACCCCTTATCCAAATTTACCACACACCAGGGATTATCAAATCACCCTCTCCTTTTCACTCCAAAGGCAATCACGCCGTCCACGTGCAATTAAGCACAATAGTCCACAACGCGACCTCAGTCAGCGCCAATCCACGATGTAACCGTAGCTAACACCAAAACCATGATGGGACACATAGTCACTCATCAACCACGATATGGCACATAGCCGATATCAACCACGATGAGGCACAGAGCTACTCATCAAACCACGCGAACTTAATCGCAAATAATCCACAACGTGACCTCAGTCAACGTCAATCCACGATGTAGCTCAAGGCTAACATCAAACCACGTACTCGAAGTACACCCTGTCCTTCTTTCATAACCCACCCATGCACATGCAACATAAAATAATGCCATGATAATGCATGTACATGTTATTTAGCATATTATCACATATTCACATCAATAATCACACTTCATCAGATTCGGTACTTACCGGATTATCGACATACCCCTTGAGGGTATCCATCTCATAACTTTTACTGCACTTGTTAGTACACAATCAACACATACAGATATAGCAAAAACCCGGAAAACGGTGGGTTAATCACACACCTGATTATTTAGCGAAATTCCGAACTACTCGAATCTAACACGATCTAGAATCTCGATACTCTGCTTACTTGTCGATTAGCCCCTAAAAATCATAATACACAATCGGTCATACCTAAACTTATAAAATGGCCTATGGCCGAATACCACATTAACTCACCTTGAGTAGTCTAATCCAAGAGGCTCTTCTAAGACTCCTTAATGCTGGCACTATTGTTGCTTGTGAAGACTAAATGAGAATAGGTCGGCTCTTTTATGGTGAAGAAGAAAACACAAAAGTAAAGGGAGTTTACTGCCTAGAGGATTCGGCTATGGTTCACCAAAGTATTTCGGCTTTTAAAAGAATTCTTAAAGAAAGGAAGAGAAGAAGGAGTTGAGCAATACGGCAACGGTGGCAAAGGGAAGATTCGGCTAACAAAAATAAAAGAAAGGAATTGGGAAAGGGATATAGATTCGGCCAAGAACAAATAGAAAAGAGGAATGAAACATAAGCGGCTTTACACAAGGGAAAAACGGCACTAATGGGGAAAAGAAACTAAATTCGGCACCCCTATTTATACTACACACTTTCTCCTATTTTATCTCTTTAACACATATTCAAAGTGAATAAAAATAAATCCATACTTAATCTCTTCTTTATCTCTTATCCACATTTAAACTAAATAAAATAACACCTCTATTATCTAAAATAAATAATACAACCATTATCTCTACCTATTCAAAATAATAAATCACATAATTATCCCCTATATCCTCCAACAACAATATCCCTTGCTAATATCCCAATTTAATCTCTTATCCTATCTCCTAAAATAAATAAAATAAAATCTCATTTGATCTAAATAAAGCCATAATTATCCTATATTAAAATAAATAAAACTACATTTATCCTACAAGCTTAATCCTCATCCAATTTAAACTCCATGTGCCGTCCAATTTCTTCCTTCTTTCCTGGCGCAAAAAGCCAAAAATAAACACCAAACTGCTGCTCACACGCCTTGAACCCACGACCTGCTGGAATCCTTGCTGTAGGTAGCGCCCCCAAGCCACTCCGCCGCTGATTCTTTTTGTGTTATAAACTCCCCCCAATTTCTTTTAAAGCCTCCTTCCTTAGGTCCCCTTGTCTTAACGCCAAAAGCTAAAAATAAAACCCCACTCCTTGCTGCCCACGTGAATCGAACCTCATCCCCTGAGCACCCTTTCCCCGCAAGCGCCCAAGCCACTTTACCCAGCGCTTTTTGTGACATGTTCCACCCCGAATTTCTTTTAAGACATCCTTAGCCGAGCGCCTCCTTGACGCAAAAACATAAAATTCTCCTTTTTGCTTTCCCATAACTCGAACCACCTCCCTTCCTCCCACCCCATGACGTCGTGTACCAAGGCCCTAAGTGGCGCCCTTGAGCCACTTTTACCAAGCCCCATTTAATGTCCAAACACGCCTAATATTCTCCTTAAGGCCTCCTTAGCCCAATTCCCCTTTTACACTTAAATCCAAATTTTTTCCAAAGCATTCCCTATATTTTAAAGTTCCCAAAACCCTTAAAACATATCCAAACATACTCCAAGCCTACTATCACTCGAATTATGCACGAACGCATAACCCCTAATCTAGGATGTTACAATTCTACCCTCCTTAAAAATAATTTTGTCCTTGAAATTACTTACTATCAAGCAATCGTGCATTCTTAACTCATCACCCTACTCTACCGCTGCGCACTCTGATCTTAACAAAACTAAGGGTATTTTAGTAATTTACAACACAGGGGCATTTTCATAATTCTTCCACCAGGGGTATTTTAGTAATTTGGCAATTTGAAAAATTTTTCGAGAAATTTTCAAAATAGATTTTGTTACAAATCAAAGGGGTAATTTAAGGATTTAAAAACTAAGGTTTTTATATATCAAAAAAAAATACAGCTAGTCCCTTTCGGGTTTTAGTTACTGGGTTTAGCCTATGAATAAGTCCTCTTGGTTAGGGTGAACCGTAGCTACGCACCAGTAGGATTCGAGTAAAGAGGAGGTGAGTCGCTAGGACCGCTTAAGTACCAAGCTCTTCTGAATACCAATCCTGAGACATGCGTATAATGGTTGCCACACCTTAACTCGGCGACTTACTTCACGAGTTTTGTTTAATGGCCTTAAGTCTTATGCATGTGTTTGAGTGCACTAGCCCTAGGGTTCAATAGCCCTACTATTCTAATCTACGAGCCCAAATAAGCCCATAACAGTTCCACATAAACAAATCACTTCAATAATTAGAAGTACTTACCGTGGACTTCGGTAGAGATACAAAGCCATGCCGTAAAAACTCAAATAAAAGCCCATATTTTGAAAAGCCCATTTTGAAAACGTTTTGGACCCCAAAATCCACAAAGCCGAGTTTTGAACTGGGCTCGATACTAATTTGTAACACCCCAAACCCGGCCCATTCACTACGACCGAATTTGAAATGCCATCATGAACACGTTCAAAAATATTCTTACTTAAAACTAAAAAAAATTTAAAAATTGTTTCCTTTAATAAAACATTTTCGTAATTTAAAACATTCTAGGAAAATAGAATTTAAATTATTATAAAAGTACCGGATTCAAAACTTTTATATGACTTTTGAGATATGCATAGCTTTTAAAAATTTAACTTACAAAATATTAACTTAATTATAAATCTAACTTAAACATAACAAAATTCAAATACTTTAACTGGGCCTTATTACAATAAATAATTAAACCAAAATAAAACTTTAATAATTATCACTTTAATAAAACTTAATCCAATAATTATCTCTTATCTCTTAATAAAAATAATACTAATAATAATCCTCTTTTATCTCTTCCTTATCTATCAAAATAAAAGAAATAATATCCACATTTATCTCTTGAAAATAATCTAAAATAAATCCATTATTTATCCCTTATTTATCCACCCTTTATCTCTTAAAAATAAAAGAATAAAAGCTCCTAATTTATAGCCATGTGCCGTCCACCTCACTTTTTTCCTGGAAGCAAAATAAAATTTCTTTTATTTGCTTCCCATGTGACTCGAACTCAGCCCAACACCTTGCATGTGGCGCCATTTCCAGAGGCCCTAAGTGGCATCTCCAGGCCACTTTTCCAAGCCTCTTTGTGTGTCAAATTCCTCATATTATTTTTCTTAAGGCCACCTTACCTTAGTTTTCTCTTTTTAAGCCTTAAAACTTGACATTTCTTTACATTTCCAAGTTTCCAAAAATTTTCGTTTGGCTCTTTAAACTTGACATTTCCTTACATCCCCTAGTTTCCAAAAATGTTCACTTTCCTCTTTTAAACTTAACGTTTCCAAAGCATTTCCTTACATTTCCTTACATTTCCATACATTGCCTTACATTTCCATACATTGCCTTACATTTCCATACATTTCCATGCACCTTAGGGTTCCTAGAACTCCTCAGAACACATCCAACACACCCACTGAGCCCACTATCTCATGAATTACACACGAACGCATAACCCCTAATCTAGGATGTTACAAAGTTAAGCGTGTGGAATGCGATAGAAGGGATAAAGCTAGGGCACCTACTGAGAGATATGTTAGTCCTATAGTTCAGGCTCCACGTCCCATTAAGCGGGCCAAAGATGATAGACATCGACATAATATTATGGAATTATATGATGGGGGTAGGATCAAGAATTTTGCTACCTATTGCAAGAGACATCCAAGTGAATGTTTGACCGCCTTTGGATATACTAAAGTCCAGAGTGTGAATACTGGAACTAAATGTATGGAACTGAGGTGATGTCTGCAAGTATACCGGTCAAGTTGCAAGATAGTTTTTACAACGAAGTAGATGAGTACACCGAGGATCGTACCCAAGGGAGGCATGTACTAAGTTAAAGTTAACCTAAACGTAAATAGAAGTAATTATAATTTAAATAAATTTTATTATGATAAAACATAAAGGAAATATTTTTAGGTTTTTATAAGAACATAAATAAAAGAAACTTGGAAAAAACTAACTTATAAACTTAATTAGATCTAGACATGGGTGATTAGCTCGCTTCGGTGGTCATAACTAATTCCTATTTTGGGTTTCTATTCAATCAACTACTCGTTACCCTAGCAGGATCTCTCGATCTTCCACTTAACTAACGAGTCAACAAGAACTACTTATCTCTCGGCTTCATAGTCCAGACGGTTCGGGGCTAAGGTGTTCACGGAAAGTAGGGTCGTCAAGCCTAGAGTTTAAGTTCTTCCTATCCCAAATAGCTAATCCATTAAGAAAACATCACATAGCAATTAGTTAATCACACCCCCACTCACTAATCCCCAATAAGAGGATTAGTTTCTCATGGAATCAGTAAACATCACAAACTTGACAATAAAGATGTGCATCAAAAGTAAATCAAGAATAAAGTTTAGAGAATCATGTTTTGTATTTGATAGATGAAGTGCAGAAAATCCACTAGCATTTGATCATGTTTACAAATCACGTTCTCTGAAGAACACAAATTATAAAAACTATAAATAAACTTAAAGCCTAAAAGAGAGAAAATCTGAAATTAAAATTACAGTGAAAAACTTAGAATATGAAAGGCTATCCTTAAACAAGTGCTAAATGATTTTATGTATTGAACTAGGGTAGCCGTCATCCTCAACCATAGATCAGGTGACGTTCTTGTGTTTCATTTCCATTGTACAAACCAAAACACCCCTGGCTCGTAATTAATCTTGTACAGGGCTAGTGTCGCGACACCCTAGTGCCTGTGTCGTGACACTAAAGGCAGTATGCATGGTTTAGGGGTGTGTCGTGACATCCCATGGTTGTATCGCGACACTAAAGGAAATATAACAATTATTTCATTCTGCTCCCTATGTTGCGACATTGAGCTCCCCGTGTTGCAATATAGTGACCAGCCTTGAGTTTCTATACCTTGTAATGGTCTCCTACACACTAATTAAGTATGTTAGCTCGCCTTTAGGCCTCATTCGGCCTCGAAGGTCAATAAAAGACTCAAAATACACTTTTTATTGGAATTAAACTAAACTAAAAAACATAAATAAAACATACTAAAATCGCTCATATTCTAGCTCCTTAAGTATGAAAACTAGTTGAATCTGCTATATCGAATTACGACAAATCAAACTCCCCTACACTTAAATCATTACTTGTCCTCAAATAAGGAAACATAAAAACAAAAATAAAAGATGACCCTTGAGCAAATATAATACAAAGATTGGTTTTAGAGTACATAACTAGGTATTTTCATTTTTACACATAATCCTGTCATGATATATAAATGACTTACCACTTTCAACATCAAACACCTAAGTTCAGTATATTACAAAGTATACAGACATTAAGGTTTTTAAATATATGAATCCGTCCATAAATCATATAGGTAATTTGATTATCCTAGCAGAATACAAATAGTAGTTAATATAATTGCTCAAAATAATGTTAATTCTTGAATAAGTTTACCTAGGTCACATAGGGATTTTTGGCTTGTAATGTTTCGAGGCTTAGGGCAGGTACGGAATTCAAGAACAAGAAGGATCAAAATGGTTTCAATCACGAAAATATTTTGACACATCGTATTGTTCCATATTCTCCCCCTTAATAACTTTAACTCCCTCATCGCCTTATTTCTCATTCTCTCACATTCCTTATTTCTCAACATAGGAAGTCACAGCATAATACATAACCTACGGCTAGCTCACGAGTTTTTGTGCATCAATGATTGAGTTTTTCTACTTTTGTTACACCCCAAAATAGGGCCTAAGAGTTTTAAGGGTATTTTAGCCTTAGAGTGCTCAGAATTCTATGACATGATACACTGTAGATTTTTTTACTAAGGTTTTTAGAAAAAAATCAATTTTTGAAAAAGTGTTTTAGAAACCTTTAATTTAAAAAAAAAGGACTGATCTATAACAGAGTCAAAATTGTGAGCATTTATGCTGCAATTTTACCAAATTTTAAAACTTAACCTAAATACCCCCATCTACAGCTTATTTTCACAATAGTTTTCTCCTTTCTCCTTAGTGTTGTCGTCCCTTTCTTTCACAAGCTCAAAGAACTCAATTTTTATTTCCAAACATAATCCTCTTGATTTCTATCATTCCCCAAGTATTAAACCTCCATAAATCTTCAAGAAGACATCTTAAAATACCATTAATTTCTTCATCTTCTTCTTCACTTGTGAGTTTCTCAAATTTGCACCAAAAATTGGTTTATTCTTCCATCAAAGGTAACCATTCACTTTCTTATTATTTCTTAATGTTAATTGGCTTTCGAAACTGATTTTTGAGTTTTCAAATTGCATGTTTTAAATAAAAGTCAAAGATAGAGTCGTTAATGGTGAATTTTAGATTTTTGAGTAAAAATGTGATTTCAGAGTGTTAATTAGTAGGTTTTGACATGATTAAGAGGTTTCTAAATTTTCTTTGCAATTTCGTTAAAGATTTCTTAAGTTTTAATGAATTTTCGTAAAAATAGTCATAAATAGGCCGAAAAGGTTGATACCATGAATTGTGTAATTTTGTGTAGTTTAAAGGTTTGGAATTAGTCGTAGGTGAATTATAAGATGAATGAAATCAATTTTAGGCAAAAAGACTAAGTATAGACCGAGATATTCGAATTTAAAGATTGCCATGTGAAAGGTTTTGGTTCCATGAGAACATATCATTAGGCTTATGTTTTTTATTACTTACGGTGAGTCCTTAGCTAATTTTTGAATCTATAGTTGTGTGAATTATTATGTTGAAGCTTTAGATTCACTAGGACCATCTACGAGTTAGGAAAGGCTAGTTTGAGCTTTCGGCTTTTTGGCGAAGCCGTATTGGTGAGTGTTTGGAGTAATTGCTTGTAGGCAAAATTCAATGCGTTATTTTGGAATTTAGTAGTAGCCTAAACCCCTACTCAAAATTCCGATTGTAAGCTTCCTTGTACTCATGCTTATCTTGTGAAATATGTGTTTGTGTTAATGTGAAATTGTGAACTGAAATGAGATGCTATATATGTGTTATATGTTCATGATTACTGTTGTGATAGAGTATATGTAGGCATGTCATACATGCTAAGTGATAGTGATAAGATTGTGCAAATGATACAAATGTGCATTGATAGTAGACGAAAATCGGTAAGTAATATGTGTGTTTAAATACAAATATTTTGGCCTTGTGTTTCTTGAGATCATTCGATATAGTTGGTGTGACATAGGACTGTGAGTACTCACATATATGTATATGTGATTTGGACGTTGAGGCCTTAGGACTTGTTTGGAGAGATAAAGGAATGTGAGCAAAGCTCCATTCAATGGGACATGTTTGCTTTGTTGGAGATAGTTAGCTTTATGGTTCACTTTTGGGACTTTTTTTACTCATTGAGTCTATGTGGTGTGTTATAGATCTGTGTATCTAATGAGTGGTGATAGTGCCCACTTTTATGTTTCATAAGCTTAAGTGCCAAATTATCTATAAAATATGTTTGTATGTATTGTGATGTATGCATGAAAATGTATGCAATGACTTAGTGTATAAATTGTTAATCGTGCACGAGTAAGTGAAATATGAAAATAAGTTGAGATTATCCTAATTATGCTATGTATGTGTTCCATTAATGCTTGATGACATGTTTGCATGGTAGTTGTTCAAGGCATTCACTAAGCTTGTTAGCTTACCCACTCTTTTTAAAACCATTGCAGATTAGTTGTGTGCCGGTGTGAGCAGTGTGGTTCCAAGGGGTGATCCAAGGAAGTCCATTTCTGTTATTTCGTAGGTGTTATTTTTATTTGTTTACGTTTTGGGAATAAGGCAATGTGGTAGTGTAACACCCCTAACCCGTATCCGTCGTCAAATTAGGGTTAAAGGCGTTCCAGACAGATCGAAAACTTTTACAGACATTTCATAATACAATTCATCAATCGCAATCAAAGTGTCCCTTTTATAGGTCAACGAGACCTTAATCATGCTTTAGAATAGGGCTGGGACTAAACCGTACACATATGAAAATTCTCAGAAATTTAAAAATTTTTCAACACTGCAGAGGTCACACGCCCGTGCAGTCAGGCCGTGTGCCTCCCACGGCTACTAGACACACCCATGTGTCCTGGCCATGCCAAAACAGAGCATGTATATTGACTTATCCACACGGCCACTAGACACGCCCGTGTGCCGTGGCCGTGTAAAATTAGGCTAGCTACTGACTTGTTCACACAGTCACCAAGCACACCCATGTGCCACGGCCGTGTAACCTACTCAGGCACACTTCGAAGTGGCCCTTGAGCCACACGGAAGAGACACACGCCCATGTCTCTTGGCCATGAATGCAAAATAGGCCATTTGTAAGGTCAAAATGCCACCCACACTTGGGTCATCCCTACAAGCATAAACAAGCATATTTCTTAATACAATGGCAACCAAAAACACACCAAATGGTCATCATATTATCCCATTCAATCTCATTTCTAAACATGCTAATTTGCGCACTCAATTCACATGTCAATCCAAGCATAACTCATCCACAACTTCACTAAATCACTAAGGAATCAATTCATCAATAAGCTTACCTTTCATAAGGCCATTTCATTGCCATCAAGCCATACCAAAACATGCATCATATACCATATTTACTCATGCATATTACCAACATTTATCTAGCCAAATCACATGGGTATTTACATCTCAAACTTGCCAAAAAGACTAGCCTATACATGCCATATTTAGCTAAATACATATTTTCAAAGTACCAAAACAAGTTTGAGTAGTGTGATGACGATCCTCGGCGGTCCTCGAGCCTTCAGTAGCTTCGATGATCTATAAAATAGAGAAAACACACACACAGAGTAAGCTTTCAAAAGCTTAGTAAGCCATATACAAATAAACTTAGCATAAAGTGCATATAACCATATTGATACAATGACATTATTAGTTCTCATAGCAAATTCATCACATATATTCTTTGGCTCAATTGCTTAGCCATATCTTGCCATATTCTTCAACTCAAATATCTTATATACACACATAGCTTATTCAAGCATATCTTCACATATTATCTCATCATTTCAATCCACATATTCATCCTAGTAAGTTCGTTTAGATACTTACCTTTCATACACACATAGTGTACTTTCAAACGTACCTGAAACAGATATACAACTCACATGGTCGTTCATTTCTCGGATTTGCCCGTTGAACCGTTCGGAACTAAATAGGATACTCAGAGTGCTCAAAATAGTCGTACAATGCCAACGTCCCAGACGTGGTCTTACATGTAATCAGATATCGATGCCACTGTCCCAGACAGGGTCTTACACGAACCAATACGATGCCAATGTTCCAGACATGGTCTTACACGTAAATCTCATATCGATGCCAACATCCCAGACGTGGTCTTACACGAAATCTCGAATCAATGCCAACGTCCCAGACGCGGTCTTACATGATATCCCATAACGGACACCTATGTAATGACATGTACTATGCTATCTATTCCTAGGTTCAAACGGGGCTTCTCGGACATCGATATTTAGTCGATACCAATTCTCGGATTTCACATATATCTCATCTCGAGCATATTCATAGCAATTCAAATTTCATAAATGCACAATTAAGTCAATTCAAATACATTTATTTGTATATTGACTTACCTCGGGTTCGGATAGTTGATCAGATTCGGTTATTCGACTACTTTCGCTTTCCCGCGATCTAAGTCTGTTTTCTTCGGTTCTTAATCTATACATATTCAAATTTAATCCATTTATTTATCAGCGCATTCAATTCAATCCAAAAACATATATTTAGGGCATTTTGCAAATTAGCCCTCACATTTTCACATTTGGACAATTTGGTCCCTGTTTCACAAAATCTCAAAATACATCAGATTCCACATTACCCATGCCTAGCTGAATTTCACTCATGCTCATATCAATCCATACATTTCATTTATTTCACAAATTAGTCCTGACTGAGAGTAGGTAACAATCGATTAGTGATGGAGGAACAACCACCAAGATTCGGCACTATTAGGAATTTCGGCAAGAGAAAAGATGGTGGTAATTCGGCTATAGAAGAGTTTGGCTATGAGAGAATTCGGCACAAAGGAATTCGGCTTTAGGAGGTTTTGGTAATGGGAGAGTTTGGCTATGGGAGGAACCGATTGAGGGGAAGAAAAGAAAGAAAAAGAATGGAAAATTCGGCATTACCTAGGACCCCAGATTCGGCACACACACATTTATATAGCCTATAGCCGAAACTTTGCCACCCCTAAAGTCCAATTCGGCACCACTTCATCCACTGCTCATCTCCTAATTTTTCTCCATGATATCTCCCTTATCCTTCTCCTAAATTCTCTCTACCGATCACTTCTCCTTAGAGTCGCTCTACACGCCACTTCCAGCCTTCTAGAAGCCTAAAATTAAATTCCAAAATAAAACTAAGCTAGCACTCGAACCTTAGACCTCCCTACATGCATATGTCGCCACCTCTCTACACCCTAATGGCGTCACTTAGCCACTTCAACACAGGCTTCTTTGTGCCATTTTTCACTTATTTTTATTTAAAAGCCCGCTACTCACAACCCTGATTCCTTAATTAATTAAATTAAGAATCCTCCACCATAAAACTCGAACCCAGAGCTTCTCCAACATACCTACACACTCCAAATTCATTAAACCTTTAAAGCCATCATTTCATTTGTCATTTTCTTGCTCACTTAAAAAAAATTTTATGAGACCCGAAGCCCAATAGGCCCAATTCTTCTAGGCCCAAATTCAGGGCGTTAGAAGAAGTCAAATACTCAAGGATGTCACACGATAAGTACCTATACCATGGCCCGTAGCCAAATCAAGGTAACTCATCTCCGAAGTTCTGATATCATGGCCCGAAGCCAAAATCAGCCGATATACATGTCCCGAAGCCAAATCGATATATCTCACACCCGAAGTGCTATATCATGGCCCGGCCAACTCAATATATCCCTAATGACATGTCACTAGCATCCTAAACTATTCCTAAGGTTCAACCGGGATTTCCAATGTCAAATTATCATCGAATCACCATCGTTCATATCCAAAGTCTCGTATTCATAATTTATAATATATCAAGACATTTAAATACATTTGTATAGAAATTTATCACATATGAACTTACCTCGAATTTGTAAATGACGAAATGAGTCGATTAGTCGATAACTTTATCTTTTCCCTGATCCAAGTCCATATTTCTCCTATCTTGATCTAAATATAATCAAAATTAACTTATTTAATCATCTCTCTATTCAATTTAGTCCAAAACACACTTTAAAACACATTTACACTTTGCCCCTAATATTTCACCTTTTTTTTTACAATTTAGTCCTTATTTCATAAAATCACAAATTAATGAAATTCACAATAAACCCATACTAACTGAATTACCATAATGCCCTAGCAGCCCATATTTTTATTTATTTCACATGTTAACCACAAAGTTTCAACATTTCTCAATTTAATCCCTATTTTGCATTTTCACTCAAAATCACTTTACAAAATAAGTTAATCTAACAACAAGATTTCATATTTCATCATCGAACATCAAAGAGCACATAATTTCATCAATGGAAACTCTCACAAAAGCTAACAAATTTGAAATCAAAGGTACGGGCTAGATAGATTGAGTTACAACGAACTCAAAAACATAAAAATCACTAAAAATCGGGTCAAAAATCACTTACAATTGAAGCATGCGTTAACCGAACCTTCAAAGCTCATCCATGGCTTCTTTTCTTTCTTAATTTTGGTCAAGAAAGATCAATGAAAAATTTTCTCTTTTGTTTTAATTATTTAACTTTTATTTAATGAATTACTATATTAACCTTAATTAATAAACATATAAACCACTTAATGCTTGTCCATATTTGTCCACTCACAATTAAAATGGTCTAATTACCACTTAAGGACCTTAACTTTAAGGTTTTATAGTTATTAGACACCTTTAGCTAATAGAACTCCACTTTTACACTTTATACGATTTAGTCTTTTTTATTGAATTGACCAACCAAATGATAAAATTTCTTAATGGAATTTTCACACAATCATATACTCATGCTGTGAGCATTAAAATAATAATAAAATAAATATTTTGACCTCAGATTTGTGGTCCTAAAACCACTGTTCTGATTTGACAAAAATAGGTCATTACAACTCTCCCATTAGGATTTTCACTTCAAAATCTTAGCAGTGAATAGGTTTGGGTACTATTTTCTCATAGCTTCCTCGGGCTCCCACGTAGCCTCTTCAACTCCGTGACATTGCCACAAGACTTTCACTAAAGCTATGCGTTTATTTCTCAACTCTTTGATCTCTCGAGCCAAAATTCTGATCGGTTCTTCATTGTACGTCATATCGGGCTAAATCTCAATCTCTCGATGAGAAAATTACATTTGAAGGATCCGATCTATATCGACGCAACATCGACACATGAAACACATTGTGAATCTTTTCTAACTCATTCCCTAAAGCTAGTCGATATGCCATTGGACCTATTCTTTCGATGATCTCATATGGCCCGATGAAACACGGACTTAATTTGACTTTGCGACCAAATCTAAGGATTTTCTTCCATGGAGATACTTTCAAAAAAACTTTATCACCGATCTGAAATTTAATGTCTTTTTGTTTCAAATCCGCGTACGATTTTTGTCGATCTGAAGCTGCTTTTAAACTATCGCGAATTTCTTTCACTTTTTCTTCTGTCTTTCGAATCAAGTCAACCCCGTGAATCTGTTTCCCTATAAGCTTCGTCTAGTACAATGGTGTTTGACATTTACGACCATACAATGCTTCATACAGTTCCATCTTTATGCTCGATTGAAAGCTGTAATAGCCCGAGTTAGGGGCTAGTAGGAACAGTGATCTCGGAATCACAAATTTGAGGTTGGATAAAATTATTTTCATGTTATGTTATGTGTTATAACATGTTTATAAGGATGCATGGAAATTTTGGTGCTTTAATTTTAGCGATTTCATGCTTAATCGCTAAAAAGGACTAAATCGCGTAAAGTGCGAAAGTTCTATTTTATTTGCTAGAGGTGCCAAATAGCTATGGATTATTAATTGGAGGTCCCAAATGTGCAATTTGGCCTTGTTTAAGTGGGTTGGCCGGCCATGTGACATAAGGGGGACAAGAGCATTTAATTTTGGTCAAAATTGGTGGGAATTAGGTGATAAAATGAATAAAATAAGATGAATAAAAGATGTTATCATCTTTTACTATTCATTCACCTTCAACCACCGAAAATTTGAAGAGAAAAACAAGGTTTTTGGAGCTCAAACTTTCAGCCAACAAATTCCCTAGCAAGTAAGTGATTTTGATGATCATTCTTAATAAAAATTGCATTTTTTGGAGTCCCCAAAGCTTGAACTAACTAATGGGGACTAATTTGCAACATGGTTGAAAGTCTAGGACTTACCATGATAGAGTTTATGTTGTTTGATGATTTTTATGGAAGAAAATGAATGATAGGATGTTGATAAACAACTTTTGTGAAAGGTGTTGTTATGAAAACACCTAATTTAGGCTAAAATGAAAAAGTTGTAATTTGTTCATTAAGGCATGAAATAGTTGGAATTGTGGATAGTTGTAAGAGGATTAAATGTTTAGCTAGGCTTGATTAACAAGAAAATGTGATGAAAATTTATTTACGAGCCTAGGGGCAAAATCTTAATTTTGCCAAAGTGTAGGGGCAAAATAGTCATTTTTCCTAAAGTGTAGTTTATGGTGAATTATGATTTATAAGTGATTAAATCACTAAATTTCATTGTTCTAGATCAAAGAAAATGAGTTTCGGACCTAGAACGGGAGAAAAGAGAAATGTGGGCAAAAAGTCCTTTTTGGCCTTTTCGTCATCGAGGTAAGTTCATGTGCAGATGTGGTAATTACGTATGAGTTAATTTAAATATTCCAATGTTGTGCGAAATGTATACTTACGCAATGAATGTATTAAGTACTTGTTGATAAGTTGTTAAGTGAATTGAACCTAAGAATAGTAAGAGATGTAAATAGTAAGAAATGGTGATAGTTAAGGTTTCGTGTGAGACCAGATTGAAATATGACCTCGGTGTAAGAATTCGTATAAGACCATGTCTTGGACATGGCATTGACATGTTAATGCAAGTGAGACCCTATTGGGGTATGATGTCAAGACGACACTATGAGTATGAGACTCAAGAGAGTCATTTAACAATTTGAATGATTCAATGGGTAAGTGAAGGTGAGAACATATGTGGTTGTACCATGAGAAGCACAAGTGTGTGTTAGAATTGAATGGAGATGAATTAAGTATATAATGAACCCTAGTGGGTTATGTGTAACTAATGCATTTTAATTTCATGAGATAGATTTATTAATGCATTGTGTGAATGCGAACGAGTATCGTAGAAGGTTAAGTAAGTATAGTAGTGTGTGAGGATGTTCCTGGGTGAACATTTAAAATGGTTAATTTCATGTGGATAACTATCCATGAACATATAATAACGGTGAGCTAAGTGCGATATCATCTTATTGATGGTTAGTGATGGGCTGTGTACGATACCATCACTATGTTATTAACGGTGGGCTGTGTACGTTACCACCTGATTAATCATTAATCGATGGGCTGTGTGCGATACCATCAACTATGTTATTAACGGTGGGCTGTGTGCGTTACCACCTAGTAAATAATTAATCGATGGGTTGTGTGCGATACCATCAACTATGTTATTAACGGTGGGCTGTGTGCGTTACCACCTAGTAAATTATTAATTGATGGGCTGTGTGTGATACCATCGCTTATAAAATCATTCGGTGGGCTAAGTGCGATACCACCATAAGTATAAATAATTGGTGGGCTAAGTGCGATACCACCACAAGTATAAATAATTGGTGGGCTATGTGCGATACCACCCTACTAAGAGACTGATGGTGGGCTAAGTGCGAAACCACCGAGAAATTAGAAGTATGAGTGGCTTAGTGAAAATGCTTGATGCGTTGTTTTATATGATCATGTGGTAATCAGTGCAGGGTTGTATGATAGTTAAATGACAAATTGGCTCGTGGCACGGTTAGAATGCGGTAAGAGATAGAGTGAGTAAACTTCAAGAATGATTGAGTAGGTAACCATGAGTTTGTGAGAAAAACTCATTATAATACCTAGTGAATGAATATCGGTAACTACTTCTTATTTGTATATGAACTTACTAAGAATTATTGCTTACTCCTTTCTTTCTCCTATCTCTTATAGGTTAATTTATCTAGCTCGGGTTGGAGATTGCCGGAGACATTTTCACACTATCGAGCAGACACTTGATGTGAGGTATCAAGTCCTTATCGGTCATGGCATGTATAAGGCTAGTGTTTAAGGTTGATTAAGTTTTAATTGATGTAGCCAAATTGTGTTGGTTTAAGAGAACTTATAGTTTGTTTACGTATAGCCATAGATGATGGCTTAAGTTGTTTGAAATTACATGGGAAAATAGTTCTCCCTGGTGCATGGGATGAAGTCTTTGTCTCTTTAAATGATTAAATGTCTTTAATTCAAGAGTTAAATTGATGCTATGTGGATTTATGTGATGATGTATGTAATTGAGAGTGGTAAAAAGGCTTGGTAGATAGCCTCTAAGTCCCCACACGGATAGACACACGGGTGTGTGTCTAGGCTGTGTGTCTCCTGTACCTTGGTGTCTTAAGTTAGATTAGACGACGGGCTGGTCACACAGCCGTTTGTTCAGGCCGTGTGATACACACGGTTGGCACATAGGCGTGTGAAGTCTGCACTTGACACTTAGAAATTTAATTGTCACACGGGCCGAGGCCACGGGCGTGTCCAGGCCGTGTGGATTTAGTCAGTGTCGACCACAGGTGGAAGGCACGGGCATGTCTTAAGGGCACACGGGCGTGTCCTGATCGCTGTGAATCAGATCTTTAAAATTTATAAAAAGAATGATCCAACCTGGAAACTAACTCTGACAACGATTGAGGCAAGTGCACCTATCGAACAGTAGTGTAGCTTAGGCAAGACTGGATTATCGAACCCAAAGGAACTAAAAGTACTAATACTAACTTTCTTCTTATTATCTAGCCTACAAATAAAGAGAGATTGTTTATCTAATCTAAATTAATTAACTACTAAACTAAAGACTTTAAGACAAAGAAGAATGAATTTGGAAAATAACTCGGGAAAAACTCAGTTGATTAGATGATAACCCAAGGAAGATCCACCTAGACTTCACTTGTTATCTAATACTTGAACCATACGATTTATTCACTTAGTTTGATCCGTAAGACTCCCTAACGTATATTAAACCCTCTCTCGAGGCGAATAACGTCTAACCCTAGGTTAATTAGTGGAACTCTCGTTCTCTTATAATAACCCCTAGAATAGCAAAGAATCGATCTATGGATTCCCATATTAGGTTTCACCCTAATCCGCAAAATCTCGTCACCCTATCTCTAGGCGTGCGATCAACTCTCTAACTAATTATGTTGGATCTACTCTTAGGCGTGGTCTATTCCTCCTCCACCTAAGCACATTAAATTTGGATTAAGCTCACATAATTAAGAACAAACTAAGTATTTATCATATAATTCAAAAACAATAACAAGATTCATCATAGGTTTCATCTCTCTTCTGTATCCGAAGGGTTTAGTTCATAACAATAAAGGAAAACATCTCCAGAGAAAAGATAAAACAAAACATACGAAATCCCTAAAACCCCTGAAGGAATTGAAGGAGAGATCCTCCTATCAACGGTACATTTCGACACAAAGTCGATATGTCTCGTTCATACCAGCATCACCAATAGTGTTGTTTCAAATCACGGTACATCTTCGCACTTCCCATGAAGAGATAGACAATCATTATGTGCTTCGCTCAAAATGAATTGAATCAACTCGGATTTCTCGAAACACGATTCGATCTCAAATCTCAAGCAATCATCATTATCAACTCAAAATTCAGAATCAGAGTTCGGATCACACTGAGCTCGCTTCTTTAACAATTCATTATCAACCTTCTGAGCATTACAAATTTGTTGTAAAAACAACGATTTCACTTTCAATTCAGCTATCACTGAACTATCATCAGACAAGTCTAAATGAGTATTCATTGTACATAATGCAAACAATGACTTTTGACTCAATGCATCAAGAATGACATTTGCTTTACCCGATGATAATCTATCACAAGCTCGTAACCTTTTAACAGCTCTAACCATCTTCTCTGTCACAAATTCAAATCTTTTTGAGTCATCAAGTATTTCAAACTTTTATGATCTGAAAACACGTGACAATTTTCACCGAAGAGGTAGTGACGCCAAATCTTTAATGCGAATACAATCGCAGCTAGCTCAAGATCGTGTTTCAGATAGTTTTTCTCATGAGGCTTTAGTTGTCTCGAGGCATAAGCTATTACTTTGCCTTCTTGCATCAGAACACATCCCAGACCGTTCAACGAAGCATCACTGTAAATCACAAACTCTTTGCCTGATTCTGGTTGTGTCAAAACTGGAGCTTCGGTTAACAGAGTTTTCAACTGATCAAAACTTTTCTGACATTTATCAGACCATTCGAATCTCACATCTTTCTGAAGCAATTTAGTCAACGGAGTAGCTATCATCGAAAAGCCTTTTACGAACCTTCAATAATAACCAGCAAGTCCCAGAAAAATGTGAACTTCAGACACATTCTTCAGAGGTTTCCATTCCAGAATAGCAGAAATATTGTTCGGATCAACTCGTATTCCAGAGGCCAATACAATATGTCCCAGAAAACTGACTTCACGCAACCAGAACTCACATTTGCTAAATTTCACATACAATTACTTTTCTCTCAGAGTTTATATCACGATTCTCAGATGCTTAGCATGTTCAGTTTCATCCCGTGAATAAATCAAAATGTCGTCAATGAATACAACAACAAATCGATCTAGATACGGTGCAAAAATTCATTTAATCGATCTATAAAAACAAAGGGGAGCATTTGTTAGTCCGGAAGGGCATAACTAAAAACTCATAATTCCCGTACCTCGTGCTCAAAGCAATTTTCGGAATGTCTGAATCTTTTACTCTCAACTGGTAATATCCCGATCTCAGATCTATCTTGGAAAACACAGTGGCTCCTTTTAACTGATCAAACAAATCATCAATTCTGGGCAAAGGATACTTGTTCTTTATAGTCACCTTGTTCAATTGATGATAATCAATTCACATTCTCATCGTGCCATCTTTCTTTTTCATAAATAGAACAGGAGCACCCACGGTGAGAAACTCGGTCTGGCGAACCCTCTATCAGTCAACTCTTATAGCTGTGACTTTAACTCTTTCAACTCTATTGGTGCCATTCTATTCGGAGCTATCGAAATAGGTGTCGTACCAGGCAATAGATCAATACCAAATTCAACTTCACGATCGGAGGCAATCCCGACAATTCTTCAGGAATACATCGAAAAACTCACAAACAACGCGCTCGATTCAACTTTCTTTTCAGATACTTTCGAGTCAATTACATAGGCAAAATAAGCTTCGTAACCCTTTTTCACGTAATTCTGAGTTTTCAATACAGATATCACAGCAGGCAATCCATTCAAATCATTAGGTTCAACCCAAACTATTTCATCATTCGACCTTTCAAATTAATGATCTTTCTTTGCAATTCACAACAAAGATCGCAATGTCAACCAGTCTATACCCAGAATGATATCAAACTCATCAAATGGTAATAGCATCAAATCAACAGGAAAATAGATATTTCAGAACATCAACGGACAATTCTTGCATACTTTGTCAACCAGAACACTTTTACCTAAGGGGTTCGATACTTTTATAACAAACTCAGTAGACTCTACAGGCAAAGTCTTACTGGATACTAAATTCATGCATACATATGAGTGAGTAGAACCAGGGTCTATCAATGCCATCACAGAAGTATCATAAAGAGTAAATGTACCCGTTATAACATCAGGAGATGAAGCTTCCTCACGAGCTCGGATGGCATATGCTCTAGCAGTGCCCCGCTTCCGATCTCGTAACTGAGTCTTTCGTAGTTCTCTGACTACCACTAATATTTCTTACATTTTGGGAAGGTCTACCTCTCACTGGAGCATTATCGGATCTCGGATTCTGGGCAGTCTCTTGCTCAACAGACTATGGGCAATCACAAATGAAATGATCTAATGATCCACATCTGAAGCAAGCTCGATCATTCAATCTACAACTTCCCGGATGTATTTTACCACAATGCTTACACTCAGGTCATTCGGATCGAACATTTCCAACACTTGACATTGATGTTGCCGGAGCTTTGGAACTTAAATGTGATCTAGCTCGATCTCTATTAGAATGTCCCATATTTACTCTCGAACGACTTTGTTCATCTCTAAATTTCTTTGAAACAGACTGAAATGATTTGCTCGGAAATCTCTTTCTTGCATCTCTGACTTCTGACTCAGCTTTTCTTTTATCTTTTCCGAGTGCCTCAGCTTTGGATGCTCGATCAACAACCACAACAAACTCTTTTATCTCCAAAATCTCGACTAGCAAACTGATATCTTCATTAAGGCCATCTTCAAACCTTTTACACATTATTGCTTCCGACGATACACATTCTTGGGCATACTGACTCAGTCTCAGAAACTCTCGTTCATATTTAGTGACAGACATGCGGCCTTGCTTCAATTCCAGAAATTCTTTTCATTTTTGACCAATGAATCTCTGACTGATATATTTCTTCCAGAATTCAGACTGAAAGAAATCCCTATTAACCCGTTCTTTCGGAACAACAGAAATTAGAGTCTTCCACCACTGATAGGCCGCGTCTCGTAACAATGATACAACACATTTAATACTCTCTTCCGGAGTCAAAGATATCTCATCAAATACTTGGATAGTGTTTTCTAACCAAAACTCGGCTTTCTCAGCATCGTCATCATTAGTAGCCCTGAACTCTTCAGCCCCATACTTACAGATTTTATCGATCGGGGGCTTATTCAACAGATTTAGATTCATAGTCGAAGGCATAGTAGATGTCTGAGGGGGATTAACCGGGGGCGGAGGTTGTGAAACAGTCAGATTATTTCTCATAAACTGAGTGAACCACTCACTCATCATTTGGAAGAAAGCTTGTTTAGCTTCTCCCTCTTGATCGATCGCAGCCGGTCTTGAATCAGAGGGCGCTGTCCCTTGAGCGGGAGCAGGCGCATTGCTTTCTACATCGTTAGCTACGGCTCTTTTGGGATCCATTACTATACGAAAATCACATTTTACACGTCAGGATTCATCACACTATCACAGTTCAGATATATGGCATTTATAGCTAGACACTCACACACTATGTTAGTCTGAGAATCAGCTAAACCGTAGCTCTGATACCAACCAAATGTAACACCCTAACCCGTATCCATCGTCGGATTAGGGTTAAAGGCGTTAACGAACAGATCAAAAACTTTTACAGACATTTCATAATGCAATTCATCAATCGCAATCAAATTGTCCCTTTTATAGGTCAACGAGACCTTAATCATGCTTTAGAATAGGGCCGGGACTAAACCGTACACATATGAAAATTCTCAGAAATTTAAAATTTTTTCAACACTGCAGAGGTCACACGCCCGTGCAGTTAGGCCGTGTGCCTCCCACGGCTACTAGACACACCCATGTTTCCTGGCCACGCCAAAACAGAGAATGTATACTGACTTATCCACACGGCCACCAGACACGCCCGTGTGCCATGGCCGTGTAAAATTAAGCTAGCTACTGACTTGTTCACACGGCCACCAAGCATGCCCGTGTGCCACGACCGTGTAACCTACTCAGGCACACTTCGAAGTGGCCCTTAAGCCACACGAAAGAGACACACGTCCGTGCCTCTTGGCCATGAATGCAAAATAGGCCATTTGCAAGGCCAAAATGCCACCCACACTTGGGTCATCCCTACAAGCATAAATAAGAATATTTCTCAATACAATGGCAACCAAAAACACACCAAATGGTCATCATATTATCCCATTCAATCTCATTTCTAAACATGCTAACTTGCACAATCAATTCACATGTCAATCAAAGCATAACTCATCCACAACTTCACTAAATCACTATGGCATCAATTCATCTATAAGCTTACCTTTCATAAGGCCATTTCATTGCCATCAAGCCATACCAAAACATGCATCATATACCATATTCACTCATGCATATTACCAACATTTATCTAGCCAAATCACACGGCTATTTACATATCAAACTTGCCTAAAAGACTAGCCTATACATGCCATATTTAGCTAAATACATATTTTCAAAGTACCAAAACAAGTTTGAGTACTATGATGACGATCCTCGACGGTCCCCAAGCCTTCAATAGCTTCGACGATCTATAAAACAGAGCAAACAGACACACAGAGTAAGCTTTCAAAAGCTTAGTAAGCCATATACAAATAAACTTAGCATAAAGTGCATATAACCATATTGATACAATGACATTATTAGTTCTCATAGCAAATTCATCACATATATTCTTTGGCTCAATTGCTTAGCCGTATCTTACCATATTCTTCAACTCAAATATCTTATATATACACATAGCTTATTCAAGCATATCTTCACATATTATCTCATCATTTCAATCCACATATTCATCCTAGTTTACCTTTCATACACACATGGTGTACTTTCAAACGTACCTAAGACATATATACAACTCACATAGTCATTCATTTTTCAAATTTGCCCGTTGAACCGTTTGGAACTAAATAGGATACTTAGAGTGCTCGAAATATTCGTACAATGCCGACGTCCCAGACGTGGTCTTACATGTAATCAGATATCGATGCCACTGTAACAGACAGGGTCTTACACGAATCAATACGATGCCAATGTCCCAGACATGGTCTTACACGTAGATCTCATATTGAGGCCAACGTCCCAGACGTGGTCTTACACAAAATCTCGAATCAATGCCAACGTCCCAGATGTGGTCTTACATGATATCACATAACGGACACCTATGTCATGACATGTACTATCCTATCTATTCCTAAGTTCAGACGGGGCTTCTCGGACATTGATATTTAGTCGATACCAATTTTTAGATTTCACATATATCTCATCTCGAGCATATTCATAGCAATTCAAATTTCATATATCCACAATTAAGTCAATTCAAATACATTTATTTGTATATTGACTTACCTCGGGTTCAGATAGTTGATCAGATTCGGTTATTCGACTACTTTCGCTTTTCCGCGATCTAAGTTCGTTTTCTTCGGTTCTTCATTTATACATATTCAAATTTAATCCATTTATTTATTAACGCATTCAATTAAATCCAAAAACACATATTTAGGGCAATTTGCAAATTAGCTCTCACATTTTCACATTTGGACAAATTGGTCCTTATTTTAAAAAATCTCAAAATACATCAAATTCCATATTACCCATGCCTAGCCGAATTTCACTCATGCTCATATCAGTCCATACATTTCATTTATTTCACAAATTAGTCCTTCAAAATATTATTTTCACAATTTAGCCCTAATTAGCTAAATTCACCATAAATTCAAGAACAAAACATGTTCATTAAACACATATCTTTCATTTAACACCAAATGTAACACCCTGAAAATTTGAGTAATTTATTTTCTATGTGTGCTTTGAGTAATTATTCTAGAAAGTAAAATTTTCTGATTTATTTTCGTGGTTAGTATAGTCCTGAAGAAGGGTTTAAAATTTTTTTTTAGAAGGAATAATATTAATTTTGAGAATTTATGGAAATAGACTAAGTGGCATTGACACATAAATTAATTTAAGTGTCAATGTGTAGCATGAGATGAGTAGTTGGACAAGTGGTGTTGGCGCATGAGCTAGTACATGGGGGTGAAGGTTCGAATCCCCTAAATAGCATCTAGGTGAATTTCATTTTTGATTTTTCTGCCCATGTATAGCAAGTGTCGGCCAAGAGCATATATGGAAGGTGTTGACTTGTTATTTTTGGTTAGTATATCAAAGGAATAAGGAAAATTTGAACTTAAGGAAGGGTATCAAAAGAATAAGGAAAATGTGAGGATATGAGGCATGAATCAAGGAGTTGTTTAAGGAAACAATATCTTGGCCTAAAGACCAAGCATATGGACGGCATTATGGCTAGGGGAGCCGAATTTTGGTGATAGTTTGGCTAGGAATTTTAGTCTTTGGTTTTGGTCATTTTGTTTAGTTTGTGCAAGTTTTGAAAATTCTCTCAAACTCTCTTTTCCTTGGCAAAATTGTGCACTTGGTAAGCCTAGTTTCTTTTGTCAAATTGGTCATTTTTGTTTTACACTTTGGTGTCAATTTTGTGCCTTTCTCTTTGTGCCGATTTTACCAATACCTAAAGAGACCATTCTTTTCTTTTCTTCTCCCCATTGCCGATTATACATTGCTCTCAAAACTTATCTTTTCTTTCTTTTCTTTTCCATTCTATTTGGAAACCAAACATCATCACCATCTCTCTCCTATTTGATTTCTTTCAATCGAAATTCTCTCCACCTACACTTTCATGGCCGAATGTTAAAGTGCCTATAACCGATTTTATTTTCTCTTTTTCTTTGTTTCTTCATAGCCGAATTCTTCTTAGATCCATATTATTCTCAAATCCTATCTTTTCGACGTGGAAATAGGTAAGAATCCTTTTCGTTTCGATTAGTTAATAGTGGTTATGGCGAATATTGATGATGGTTTGAAAGCTTTATTAGATCAAAATAAACGTTCCTTCTTTTAACGTTTATTTTGTTATACTTTAGTGCGATAACGGAAGTTTGGAATCAAGAAGTCGTGGGTGACAAAACGTTGGAATCAATTTTGTGGTAAGGAAATCATATCTTTAAAACCTTAGGATTATTTTGATATAATTGGATTAATGATCTTTGTTCTTGAAGACATTCAAAATAGGGAAGAAAAGGGCGGTGTTTAGCCTTCGGAAGAAGGAGGTTCTGTTATTCCCCTAAGTACAAGCAAAGGATTGTTTTTAAAGAATCCGGGATTTCCCACCGGGTTGTGGACGTTCAACCGAGGAAAATCAACTGTTCAAGTCGTTCGTACTCCCAACCATTATTTGTTCGTGGATTCGATTCGATTAGCGAACCATCGATCGGAGAAAAATCGCAAGTAGAAGTCTTACGAAAATCCGAGGGTAAATCTCTAGATCGCTATAGTTAGATCGGTTTTATTATAGATTATAGTGTTTTAATTAACACAATACGTATAGGTGTTGAAGAGCGGGAAAGTTTAGTTCTCTCCATAACCAGTGTGTGTAACTTCACACTCATTTTCGGGTTGGACATCATGTTGTAAGTTCTGTGATAAATTCGTAAAATAGTAAAAACGGGAAAATACGTAGCAACTCATATTTTTGAGTAAATGCATGAAAACGGTTAAAACCAGAAAATAAAATCCGATAATACTCTAGTTCGATAAAATGGGCCGATAAAACTCTAGTTCGATAAAATGGGCGATAATACTCTAGTTCGATAAAATGGGCGATAATACTCTAGTTCGATAAAATGGGCGATAATACTCTAGTTCGATAAAATGGGCGATAATACTCTAGTTCGATAAAATGGGCGATAATACTCTAGTTCGATAAAATGGGCGATAATACTCTAGTTCGATAAAATGGGCGATAAAACTCTAGTTCGATAAAATGGGCGATAATACTCTAGTTCGATTAAATGGGCGAAAATACTGCTGTTTCGATAAATTGGGCTAAAATGGGCCAAAGTCACTAAACTACTAAATGGGCTAGTTGATAAATTGTTTAATTGAGCCTAATGAAGGGTTAATTGATAAGCCCACCGATGATATGGATTAATGAAAATCATTATATGATTATATTTGTTATATACGCATGATTGCATGGGGTGGGTTATATGAAGAGAAGAATGGCCAGTTGCCACAAATTTGGCTCATTGCCTCTAGTTCGGTGGCTCTGCCACAATATGGCTCAATGCCTCTAGTTCGGTGGCTCTGCCACAAATTCGGCTAAATGCCTCTAGTTCGGTGACAATGTCACAATCTAGTTCGGTAGTGCACTACAAAATTATTTAAGGGCTTTAAGCCCATGATTGGTGTGTTTGGCGGGGTGGGTTGACTTGATCCCCACAGTGTGTTGGTTGGTACGGGGTGTTAGCGGATGGATACTAGGTTGGTTTGGGAAATTCATATTTCATGCATTCTTCTCTTTAAATTATGTTACTTTACGATGTATGGTTGAAATCATTAATGGGCTCAAGCCCAACATGATATCTTGACGATTTGACCTAAAAATGGTGGTAAGTGAGTTGCACACCGAGTTCTTTGTAACTCACCCAAATTTTATTAACCATTTCGGTAATGGAAATTGACGTGGACTTGGGCCGGAGATGACTTGGTGGAGGCCATACTACAAACTTGGGTTTTTAATAAACTATGACTTTATTTAAGTTTTTATTTTAATTGCTATTATTGGGTTGATGTAATAAGGCCTCTTATTATGTTTTATGGTTTTATTGTGTGGATGATTTAAATTTTATTTCTAAACTCTTAATATGGTTTTATCTCAATATGTTAAGTTTTCTTAAGAACATTGGTTTTATAACAAAAAGTTTTGTAGCACTATTTTATCTTAACCCTATGAAAATAAACGAATGTATGATTGGTGTGACAAACCAAATCTTGTCTAAACGCATAGACCGGGTTTGGGGTGTTACATTTAGTGGTACCAGAGCCCAGTTCAAAACTCGGCTGTGGTTTGGGTTCAATAAAGAAATTTGTTTGAAAATAATTTCTAGAGTTTTGAGTAAAGGTAGTATGGCACCATGAGCATCCCGCGCCAAGTCAAGTAAGTATCTGTATACTTTGTATGTTTATTATCATTGTGATATGATTATAAGAAACACTCTAGAACTTCTAGTTTTAGGTGTTAAAACCGTAGAGATTGAGACAATAGGATATTGATGCGAAAACACTCTATCTCTTTCATATCATAAGACATCGTTAATAAACAATTGAAATATTATTCTGATTCATAAAACTCTTAATCAGATTAAATCGAATTATTCGCCATGAGCACTAGAGGACGTGGTCGTGGACGCGGTAGGCGTGGCCGTGGTAGAGGACGAGGTGTTAGGGGCGCAACCGATGTGCCAAAGTTATATGTCGGAAATGGATGCACTGCGTCACTCGAGAGTGAGACGGATCGCACGCGACCATATGGAAGAGGATAATCTTTGTGACACGAGCAATGCTGCGAGTACTTGAAAGGGTCGGTGGATCCAGAATGGACCAACCGCTCGTGGGTCGATATCGGAGCGATCAAAATCCAGTGGAGCCGAGGTTTTCAGAGGTGTCTCGGTGTAGCTCCCAATGTCGCCGAATATTGGCTTGAGGCGATATAGCGAATTATGGACGATCTTGAGTGCACTGTGGAACAAAAGTTAAGAGGAGCGGTATCTTTGTTGAGAGAGACGGTTACCAATGGTGGCTTACTATCCGAGATGGCACCGATGTCGCTTTAATTAATCGGGAATTTTTCAAGGCTTCCTTTCAAGGGAAATATGTGGGAACAAGCTATGTGGATGCCCGAAGGAAGGAATTCTTGAACCGGTGCAAGGAAATAAGACGGTGGCGAAGATATGAGGCCGAGTTCTTACGCTTTGAGTCGCTATGCTCGAACGATAGTGGCAATGCACCATGAGCGTTGTGTGCGCCGAGGACGGTTTGAAAGACGAGTTGCGGGTTCCGATAGCCCCACAACAAGTTAGAACTTTTGCCGCTCTTGTGGAGAAGGCCAAGATAGCCGAAGAGGCTAAGAACTCGGAACGTCAAAATCGGGAGCAAATTCGAGGCAAGAAAGATCTGAAGCATTCGGGTTCTTCGAGAAGATTCCTGAAGAGGCCCCGGAATGAGGAACCAGCTCAAGGAAGAGCACCGGTGTAGTAGCTGTTAATCAGAGTCGGGATTGTGCTGAATGTGGGAAAAGACATTCCGGAGAATGTTGGAGGAAATCGGTGCTTGCTATAAATGTGGATCGACGGAGCATCAATATAGGAGTTGCCTCGACGTATGGATACAACTCAAGAAGTTCGTGCTCGATGCACCACCGGCAAGAGGAGTTCGGCAACCACCGGAGAGGTCGGGGACCAGTCGTGGTGGTAATGGGGCCGACGTGGTCAAGGTGCGCCGGTCGAGGCAATGGTCCTAGAGGCAACGCGGATGCAAGACAGCCAGGATTGGTGTATGCGGTCAGACGTCGTGAGGATGGCAATGCACCTGATGTGATAACTGGTACGTTCTTCATTTCTGATGTACCCGTTATTGCCTTGATAGATATTGGTTCTACTCATTCGTACATTGCTAGCACCATAACTGGAAACTTGAAATTAGACTCTGAAATTTCCGATAAAGAGATGAGGGTGATTAGTCCCTTAGGTCAGTCGGTGGTGGTTAATAAACTGTTTGGAGACGTGCCCTTAGTTATTCAAGGAGAAACATTCTTGGCAAATTTGATGGAATTGCCTTTTGGCGAGTCGATATCATTCTCGGCATGGATTGGTTGGTTAAGCACCGCGCGCAATTGGACCATCTTTGAAAAGCGGATGTTGATAAGAATCTGCGGAGGATAAGGAGATAGTTATGATAGGCGAGCGGAGAAATTTCTTGACAAACGTGATTTCTGCGTTAAAGGCGGAGAAGTTGGTACGAAAAGGATATGGAGCATTTTTAGCATTTATTAGTGCTTTAGATGCCAAAGAGCTGTCAGTGGAAGATGTGAGAACGGTGAAGGAATTTTCGGATGTTTTTCCCGAAGAACTTCCCCGTGTACCTCCGGATCGGAAGTGGAATTTGGTATTGAGCTTTTGCCGAATCGCTCCAAAGTCCATTGCTCCTTATAGAATGGCACCAAGGAGTTGTCGAGCTTAAAGCCCAAATTCAAGAACCGCTAGATCGGGGTTTTATTCGACCGAGTGTGTCTCCGTGGGGAGCACCGGTTTTGTTTGTTAAGAAGAAGGATGGGTCAATGCGTATGTGTATCGATTATAGGCAATTGAATAAGTGACGATCAAGAATCGGTACCTCTGCCGAGGATTGACGACTGTTTGATCAATTGAAGGGAGCTTCGCTTTCTCCAAGATTGATTTAAGGTCGGGTTACCACCACCACTTTAAGGTGAAAGAAGCGGATATTCACAAGACAGACGTTCGAACCCGCACGGACACTATGAGTTTTTAGTGATGCCGTTTGGGTTGACCAATGCACCAGCTGCATTTATGGATATGATGAACCGGGTCTTTCAACCATTCTTAGATCGGTTTGTGGTGGTATTCATAGATGACATTCTGTTTATTCGAGGAGCGAAGAAGAACATGACTCGCATTTGCGGATTGTATTGCAAGTGCTTCGAGATAATCGGTTGTATGCCAAATTCGAGAAATGTGAATTTTGGTTAAGAGAAGTGACTTTCTTGGGTCATGTGGTATCACCAAGGAATAAGGGTGGATCCTCGGAAGATTGAGGCGGTATTGGATTGGAAACCACCGAAGTCGGTAGCCCGAGATTCGGAGTTTCTTGGGTTTGGCTGGATATTATAGACGCTTTGTTGAGGGGTTCTCATTGATTGCTTTGCACCTCTAACTAAGCTTTTGCGGAAGGGAGTGTTGTTTATATGGACCGATAAGCGGCAAGAAAGTTTCGAGCGGTGAAGAAGGTTTTAACGGAAGTGCGGTGTATTGATTCAACTTTGAGGTCGGGAAGGAGTTTACGCTTTATTGTGATGCGTCACATACGGGTTTAGGGTGCGTATTGATGCAAAGTGGGAAAGTTGTAGCTTACGCTTCTCGTCAATTGAGACCGCACGAAGTGAACTACCCTACTCATGATTTGGAGTTAGCGTGCAGGTGTGTTTGCCTTAAAGATTTGGAGGCATTACCTCTATGGTGAAAAGTCTATCATCTATACGGATCACAAGAGTCTTAAGTATCTTCTTACTCGTAAGGAGTTAAACTTGAGACAACGAAGATGGGTGGAGTCATTAAAGGATTATGATTTCTCTATTGAGTATCATCCTGGAAAGGCTAATGTAGTGGCGGACGCATTAAGTCGTAAGGTGGTATCTCGATTTGAGAGCTATGTTTGCCCATTTGAGTTTGTATGAGGATGGTAGTTTGATAGCGGAATTTCAAGTGAAGCCTATGTGGTTGGAACAAATTAAGGAAAAACAGATTTTAGATGAGAAGTTGAGACTTTTATTTCAAAGAAGTGGAAAATGGTGAAATTGAGGATTTTGGAATAAATTCGTAAGGTGTATTGTGTTTTCGTGAAAGGGTCCAGTATGCCTAAGGATTCGGATCTGAGGCAAATGATTTTGAGGGAGGCGCATAGTAGCCCTTATGCTATGCACCCCGGAGGAAATAAGATGTATCGGGATCTTCGTGAATGATATTGGTGGCACAGGTTGAAACGTGAGATTTCGAATTTGTGGGAAAATGCTTAACTTGTCGCCAAGTGAAGGCGGAGCATCAATTGCCGTCGTCTTTTGCAACCGCTTAAGATTCCTCTTTGGAAATGGGAGCGGATAACAATGGATTTTGTTAGTGGGTTACCTTTAACACCTACTAAGAAAAATTCTGTTTGGGTAATTGTTGATCGTCCGACGAAGACCGCTCATTTTCTACCAAAGGCGTGCACGGACTACTCGTTGCGTGAAGTTGGCGAAAGCGTATGTATGTATCCGAAATCGTGAGGTTGCATGGGGTACCAGTATCGATTATATCGGATCGGGATCCTAGGTTTACATCTCGATTTTGGAAAGCTTTGCATGAAGCCTTGGGTACAAAGCTTAATTTTAGTACGGCTTTTCATCCTCGGTCCGATGGTCGATCGGAGAGAGTGATTCGATTCTGAAGACATGTTAAGGGGATGTGTAATCGACTTCAAAGGTAGTTGGGAGGATTTTCTACCGTTAGCGGAATTTGCGTACAACAACAGCTACCAGTCTAGCATTCAGATGGCACCCTACGAGGCATTGTATGGTCGTAGGTGTCGTTCTCCTATTTGTTGGACTGAGTTGGGTGATCGGCAGATTGTTAGGACTCGAGATGATTTAAACGGAAGAAAAGTGAAAGTTATTCGGGCACGGTTAAAGGAAGCTTCGGATAGACAGAAGTCGTATGCGGATCTGAAGCGTAAGGATATCGAGTATGCCGTAGGAGATCAAGTTTTCCTGAAGGTCTCACCTTGGAAGAAGATATTCAGATTCGGGAAGAAGGGCAAGTTGAGTCCTAGATACATTGGACCATATCGTGTGGTGAAACGAGTTGGTCCAGTGGCCTCATCGATTGAGTTACCTCCGGAATTGAGCCAAATTCATAATGTTTTCCATGTGTCCATGTTGAGGCGCTATAGATCGGATCCTTCGCACATAGTACCGGTAGAAGAAGTGGAGTTGAATTTGGATTTGTCTTTTGAGGAGGAACCAGTGGAAATCTTAGACCGAGACGTGAAGGTGCTAAGAAAGAAGACTGTGCCGTTGGTCAAAGTGTTGTGGCGTAACCACGGAGTGGAGGAAGCTACGTGGGAGCCTGAGGATGCAATTCGGCAACAATACCCTCACCTTTTTCAGCCAGTAAAATTTCGAGGACGAAATTTTCTTTTAGGGGTAGAGTTGTAACACCTGAAAATTTGAGTAATTTATTTTCTATGTGTGCTTTGAGTAATTATTCTAGAAAGTAAAATTTTCTGATTTATTTTCGTGGTTAGTATAGTCCTGAAGAAGGGTTTAAAATTTTTTTTTTAGAAGGAATAATATTAATTTTGAGAATTTATGGAAATAGACTAAGTGGCATTGACACATAAATTAATTTAAGTGTCAATGTGTAGCATGAGATGAGTAGTTGGACAAGTGGTGTTGGCGCATGAGCTAGTACATGGGGGTGAAGGTTCAATCCCTAAATAGCATCTAGGTGAATTTTATTTTTGATTTTTCTGCCCATGTATAGCAAGTGTCGGCCAAGAGCATATATGGAAGGTGTTGACTTGTTATTTTTGGTTAGTATATCAAAGGAATAAGGAAAATTTGAACTTAAGGAAGGGTATCAAAAGAATAAGGAAAATGTGAGGATATGAGGCATGAATCAAGGAGTTGTTTAAGGAAACAATATCTTGGCCTAAAGACCAAGCATATGGACTGCATTATGGCTAGGGGAGCCAATTTTGGTGATAGTTTGGCTAGGAATTTTAGTTTTTGGTTTTGGTCATTTTGTTTAGTTTGTGCAAGTTTTGAAAATTCTCTCAAACTCTCTTTTCCTTGGCCGAAATTGTGCACTTGGTAAGCCTAGTTTCTTTTGTCAAATTGGTCATTTTTGTTTTACACTTTGGTGTCAATTTTGTGCCTTTCTCTTTGTGCCGATTTTACCAATACCTAAAGAGACCATTCTTTTCTTTTCTTCTCCCCATTGCCGATTATACATTGCTCTCAAAACTTATCTTTTCTTTCTTTTCTTTTCCATTCTATTTGGAAACCGAAACATCATCACCATCTCTCTCCTATTTGATTTCTTTCAATCGAAATTCTCTCCACCTACACTTTCATGGCCGAATGTTAAAGTGCCTATAACCGATTTTATTTTCTCTTTTTCTTTGTTTCTTCATAGCCGAATTCTTCTTAGATCCATATTATTCTCAAATCCTATCTTTTAAACGTGGAAATAGGTAAGAATCCTTTTCGTTTCGATTAGTTAATAGTGGTTATGGCGAATATTGATGATGGTTTGAAAGCTTTATTAGATCAAAATAAACGTTCCTTCTTTTAACGTTTATTTTGTTATACTTTAGTGCGATAACGGAAGTTTGGAATCAAGAAGTCGTGGGTGACAAAACGTTGGAATCAATTTTGTGGTAAGGAAATCATATCTTTAAAACCTTAGGATTATTTTGATATCATTGGATTAACGATCTTTGTCCTTGAAGACATTCAAAATAGGGAAGAAAAGGGCGGTGTGTTTAGCCTTCGGAAGAAGGAGGTTCATTACTCCCCTAAGTACAAGGAAAGGATCAAGCTTTCAAATCAGGGATTTCCCACCGGGTTGTGGACGCGTTCAACCGAGGAAAATCAACTGCTCAAGTCGTTCGTACTCCCAACCATTATTTGTTCGTGGATTCGATTCGATTAGCGAACCATCGATCGGAGAAAAATCGCAAGTAGAAGTCTTACGAAAAAGGAGGTAAATCTCTAGATCGCTATAGTTAGATCGGTTTTATTATAGATTATAGTGTTTTAATTAACACAATACGTATAGGTGTTGAAGAGCGGAAAGTTTAGTTCTCTCCATAACCAGGTGTGTAACTTCACACTCATTTTCGGGTTGGACATCATGTTGTAAGTTCGTGATAAATTCAGTAAAATAGTAAAAACGGGAAAATATACGTAGCAACTCATATTTTTGAGTAAATGCATGAAAACGGTTAAAACCGAGAAAATAAAATCCGATAATACTCTAGTTCGATAAAATGGGCGATAAAACTCTAGTTCGATAAAATGGGCGATAATACTCTAGTTCGATAAAATGGGCGATAATACTCTAGTTCGATAAAATGGGCGATAATACTCTAGTTCGATAAAATGGGCCGATAATACTCTAGTTCGATAAAATGGGCCGATAATACTCTAGTTCGATAAAATGGGCCGATAATACTCTAGTTCGATAAAATGGGCCGATAAAACTCTAGTTCGATAAAATGGGCCGATAATACTCTAGTTCGATTAAATGGGCCGAAAATACTCTGTTTCGATAAATTGGGCTAAAATGGGCCAAAGTCACTAAACTACTAAATGGGCTAGTTGATAAATTGTTTAATTGAGCCTAATGAAGGGTTAATTGATAAGCCCACCGATGATATGGATTAATGAAAATCTGTTATATGATTATATTTGTTATATACGCATGATTGCATGGGGTGGGTTATATGAAGAGAAGAATGGCCAGTTGCCACAAATTTGGCTCATTGCCTCTAGTTCGGTGGCTCTGCCACAATATGGCTCAATGCCTCTAGTTCGGTGGCTCTGCCACAAATTCGGCTAAATGCCTCTAGTTCGGTGACAATGTCACAATCTAGTTCGGTAGTGCACTACAAAATTATTTAAGGGCTTTAAGCCCATGATTGGTGTGTTTGGCGGGGTGGGTTGACTTGATCCCCACAGGTGTGTTGGTTGGTACGGGGGTGTTAGCGGATGGATACTAGGTTGGTTTGGGAAATTCATATTTCATGCATTCTTCTCTTTAAATTATGTTACTTTACGATGTATGGTTGAAATCATTAATGGGCTCAAGCCCAGCATGATATCTTGACGATTTGACCTAAAAATGGTGGTAAGTGAGTTGCACACTGAGTTCTTTGTAACTCACCCAAATTTTATTAACCATTTCAGGTAATGGAAATTGACGTGGACTTGGGCCGGAGATGACTTGGTGGAGGCCATACTACAAACTTGGGTTTTAATAAACTATGACTTTATTTAAGTTTTTATTTTAATTGCTATTATTGGGTTGATGTAATAAGGCCTCTTATTATGTTTTATGGTTTTATTGTGTGGATGATTTAAATTTTATTTCTAAACTCTTAATATGGTTTTATCTCAATATGTTAAGTTTTCTTAAGAACATTGGTTTTATAACAAAAAGTTTTGTAGCACTATTTTATCTTAACCCTATGAAAATAAACGAATGTATGATTGGTGTGACAAACCAAATCTTGTCTAAACGCATAGACCGGGTTTGGGGTGTTACACCAAAACTCATCACAAAGCTCACCATTTCATCAATGGCACATCTCATAAACATCAATTCTTCAAATTACAAAATGGGCTTGATAGTAGACTAAGCAACAATCTCAAAAACTTAAAAATCATCAAAAACAAAAGTCAAAACATACCTTAATTAAGCAATTCAATGGCCAAATGTAACAAGCTTTTCTTCTTTTCTTTCTTTTGTGTTTTCGGTGGAAGGATGGATGAATAAAATCCACTATCAAGCTTATTTCTTTTATTTACTAACATATTATTAATCTTTTTACTAGATTAACCTTATTACTAAACATATATACATATAAACATTAAAGGTATTAATGTCCTTTATCCATCCACTAACTTGTAAAGTGGTTTAATTGCCTCGTAAGGCCCTCATATTTAAAAGCCACAACACATAGGTGCTTTAACAAATAGAATGCTACTTTTATAGTTTATGCGATTTAATCCTTTGCTCAAATTAAACACACAAACAGACGAATTAATTCACAGAAATTTCTCATATGCTAAATCATATACTGCAAACACAGGAAACAATATTAAAATATTATTCTAACCCGAATTTGTGGTCCCAAAACCACTGTTTTGACTACGGTCTAAACCGAACTGTTACAGGTAGACTTAGAGATAGTACTCGCCATGATATTTGGATGTTTCTATAGTTTATTTATTCCTAAGGATCTTAAGGAATTGATTAGTATTATGTTGATTATTTCTTAGACTTAATTTTGTTGTTTGAAACTATTATTATGGACATTTAGAGGTTTATTTGATATGGTAGAAGATGGATGTTGATTAAAATTGATTTGAATTGTAACACTCCTTACCCGTATCTGACACCAAAATAGGGTATGAGGCATTACCAAACTTAACAGAAATTATCATACAATATCGGGCCATAAATTTTCATTCATACTTAAGAACCCTTCATTCGTACTCATATTGTCCCTATTATAGGTCTACTAGACTCGAAACATACATATAGATAGGTTCAGGGCTAAATCGAAAACTTACAAACACTTAGAAAGTTTTTGCTTAAAACAGGATCACACGCCCGTGTGAGAGAAAGGGCATACCTGTGGGGCATATCACACGCCCGGGCTTTAGGCCGTGTCCAAACTAAGGGACATTCTATTTATGATGTCAGCGACCATATAGGGCCACACGTCCAGATCACACGCCCATGTGCTAGCCTGTGTGATGAACTAAATTTTTCACAATTTAGATGCAGGGGATACACGGCCTATCAACATGCCCACGGGGCTGACCGTGTGTCACACACGGTCTAGACACACGCCTGTGTGTCTATCTATGTGGACAATCATAAGGCTATTTACCAAGCCGTTTGCCACTCTGAAAAGCAACCCCACTTACCCCATTTCAAGCAACACATAGCATAACAATAATACATTACCAATATTCACTATCAGGACATCCACACCTTAATTTTTCACTGCTTCTTCATGCATCTACTTTACACATTACTCATTCAATTTCATAAGCTTGCATTTCATGAATTTCATCATCATCGAATAGATATAACTTACATAGTATCGGCCAATTCCAATGGCCATTTACAAAATGAATTGAGTAACTTTAATAGCCAATATATTGGCTAACCAATATGACATATAACAAAATGACCAAGTTCCTATACATGCCATACCCAAATAATCAAACTCGACTATACCAAAAGAATAGCTTGATAGTGTGAATCGAACTCCGATGTCCTATGATCCCTGAACTAGCTTGGCGATACTACAAGAAAAGGGAAAAGAGAGGGGTAAGCATAAATCTTAGTAAGTTTGCATGAAATAAATAGCAACATAAAAGCTTATGATAACATTCATACATTACATTGAGTAATAACACAAGTTCTCAAGCACATTGACATAACTTACTCCTGCTTACTCTTACCAATCTCATATCACATATCGAACTCATTGCTCGTAAATTACTCATATATACCTGTATTAGTTCATCACATAACTTTAGCACCAATTTCATCTTTAACATAAACTTAACTCCTTATCCCGTTGAACCACTCGGAATACTTGAGGATACCCATAAATTGTCATGCAAATAATAAGATGCCAAAGCCATATCCCAGATATGGTTTTACATGGGATCACGTGTCGATGCCAATGCCATATCCCAGATATGGTTTTATACGAGATCTAATATCGATGTCGATGCCATATCCCAGATATGGTCTTATACGAGATCATATATCAATGCCATGTCCCAGACATGGTCTTACACAATTTTCATACCGAAGCCAGGTCCCAGACACAGTCTTACATGAGATTACTACTCGATGCCGATGCCATATCCCAGATATGGTCTTATACGGGATCTCAATTAGGTGCCGAGGCCATATCCTAGACATGGTCTTATACGGGACCTTAATAATCTCATGGCCATATCCTAAGGTTCCAACGGGACTTCAACTTAATAAAACTTCATCATACTTTCATCGAAACTTCATTAACAAATTTTCATAAAATATTATACATTTCTCATGATATCAAACATTTTAAAAACATAATAACATTATGTTGGCTTATTACACACAAACTGTAATAACCCGGTTTAGACCCTAGTCAGAATAGTGGTTTTGAGACCACAAATCTGAGGTCAGAATAATATTTTAATATTATTCTCTATGTTTGCAGTATCTGATTTCTCCTGTGTAAAATTTTTGTGTGAAGAATTTTATCGATTGTGTGTTTAATTAGCAAAAAAGACTTAATCGCATAAAGTGTAAAAGCTGTGTGCTGATTTATAAGTACCTAAGTGTTGTTGTCTTTTTAATGAGGAGGCCTTATGAGGCAATTAAATCACGTTTTAAGATAGTGGGTGGCAATGGACAACTATGACCTTGATGTTTATATGTCTTAAATATTAATGGAAAGGATAGTATAGTAAATAGTAAAATAATATGTGTATAATAAAACAAAAGAAAGAATGAAAGTGGAGTGTTCATCTTTTTAGTGCCGAAATTTCAAAGAAAAAGAGAAAGGGTTAAGCTTTGTTACATTTGGCCAAGGTTCAAGCATAAATCAGGTATGTGTTTTTGATCGGTTTTTGATAATTTCTATGTTTTTGTGATCGTTGCTTCGTGCTCTAGCTAACCCATGTCTTAATTTTGTGAATTGATGATGTTTTTGAAATATGACATTGATGAACATGTGAGTTCTTGAATGTTTGATAGTGGAAAATGAAAGATATGTGTTTGATTAATATAGTTTGTCTTTGGAGTTTTGATGAATTTGTGAAATTTGGGCCTAATTGAGAAAAGTGTAAATTGGAGGGACTAAAATGTGAAATAAATGAAATATTTGGGCTTGTATGAGTATAGTAATAATTCGGCTAAGCTTGTGTGAGTAGAAATTTAGTGTATTTTGTGATTTTGTGAATTAAGGACTAAAGTGTCAAAGTGTGAAAATGTGAGGGCTATTTTGTAAAATTCCCTAAATATGTGTGTTTGGATTAAATTGAATGAATTAGTGATTGAATTGATTAAATTTGAATGTATATAGACCAACAGAGGAGAGGTTCGGATCGAGATCGAGGCAAAGACAAAGTGCTCAATTAATCGACCGTTTCGATATTTGGACGTCTGAGGTAAGTTCAGACATAGTATAAGTTGTTAATTTACCTTCTATGTGATGTGAATTGAATGATAGATATTGAATTAGAAATGTAATGAATGAAATTGAGTAACGAGGCACTAAGTGTGCGTAATTAAATTAAGACAGAGTTGATTAGCACTGTGTGTGCGAAATAACAGAAGCTTTGGCTTCATAGTTGGCACTGTGTGTGCGATTTCAAATTACGTTCAGTTTTCTATTGAGGCACTAAGTTTGCGATGTTATATAAGCTTCAGCTATTAATTGAGGCATTAAATATGCGAAGTTAATTTAGTTTCGACTACAAATTGGGCACTAAGTGTGCGTTTAAACCTAATGAATAATGAAGGCTGGATCGAGATACAATATCGAGCATAAATTAGCTTGGATGGTGAGTAACCATGTGTTGGCTAAGGTATGTATTGAACCTTTTTGGTTGAGGAGATTGTGTATGATTTCATGAGTGGTTGAGTAAGATCATTGGCTATAAATGATATGGTATAAACATTTGGAAATTGATCTATGTGATGAGTTCTTGTTGTGCATTGTATTTGAACTATTAAGTTGAATGTATTATGTTACGAACTTACTAAGCTTTTGAAAGCTTACTGTGTGATTTATTTCTCTGTTTTACAGTGTCAGTAAAGCTAGCTCGGATCCGGGGATCGTCAGCATCTCTATCACACTATCGACAATCTATTTTGGTACTCTTGAAGATGTGTATATTTGAATATGGCATGTATAGGCTAGTTGTTTCGAACCATGATTGAGATGTGTAAATAGCCATGTGATGTGGCTAGATAAATGTTGGCAATATGCATGTCTGATTTTGGTATATGATGCATGTTATGGTATGGCTTGATGGCAATGAATATGACTTATGAATTGTAAGTTTATTGATGGATTGATTCCATAGTTATTTAGTGAAATTGTGGATGAATCATGCTTGGTTTTACATATGAATTGGTTGAGTTATTTAGCATATAAGATGGTATGCTAGAAATGAGATTGAATTGGGTTGATATGATGAATATTTTGATGTGTTTTTGGTTGCTATTGATACATGGAGAGATGCTTAATTGTGCTTGTAGGGATTACCCTTGTGTGGGTGGCAAATTGGCCTTGCAAATGGCCTATTTTGCATACACGGCCAAGGGACACGGGCGTGTGTATCTACCGTGTGGCTTAAGGGTCAATTTGAAGTGTGCCTGGGTAGGTTACACGGCCGTGGCACACGGGCGTGGTTTGTGGCCGTGTGACCAAGTCAGTAGCTAGCCTAATTTCACACGGCTATGGCACACGGGCGTGTCTGGTGGGCTTGCGGACAAGTCAGTATGTATGCTTTATTTTGGCACGGCCTGGACACATGGGCGTGTCTGGTAGCCGTGTGAGGCACAGGGCCTGACTGCACAGGCGTGTGACCTCTACAGTTTTGAAGCATGTTTAGATTCCCAATCCCGACCTCTTTTTAACACGTGTTTAAGGTCTCGTAGACCGTAATAAGGGACTATATGTTTATATTTGAATACATTTGATTTATGATTGACTTTGTGTCATGAAATGGATGTGAAATGTTTCAATTGATCGGTAATGCCTCTTAACCCTATTCCGACAACAGTTTTGCTGTTAGAGGTGTTACATTTTATTGGTATCAGAGCAACGGTTTAGTCGATTCTCAGACTAACATAGTGCATGTGAGTCTAGCTATACATTCCATATAAATAATTGCGATAGTGTGATGAATCTTGATAGTTAAAAATATGTTTTTATATAGTATTGGATCCCGATCGAGCAGTTGCTGACGATGTTGAGAGTAATGCACCTGCTCCCGCTCAAGGGACAGTGCCGGCCACATCTAGGCCGAATGATAGTGGTGAGGGAGGAGAGGCTAAGCAAGCATTCTTCCGAATGATGAGTGAGTGGTTTTCGGAGTTCGTTCGAATGAATCTGGCTGCTCCACAACCTCCACCCCCACAAGTACCTATTGTGCCTCAAGTTGTAGATTCGAATCGATTGAATAAGCCTCCTGTAGATAAGATCAGAAAGTACGGTGCCGAAGAGTTTAGGGCCACAGCTGATGATGATGCTGAGCGAGTCGAGTTTTGGCTCGAGAATACATTTTGGGTGTTCGATGAGATGTCGTTGACCTCTGATGAATGTATTAAGTGTGCAGTTTCCTTGTTGAGAGATACAACATATAACTGGTGGAAAACGTTGATTTCAGTGGTTTCGAGAGAGAGAATCACTTGGGATTTCTTTTAAAGTGAATTTAGAAAGAAGTATATTAGTCAACGATTCATAGATAAAAAACGTAAGGAGTTTCTAGAGCTGAAACAGGGCCGTATGTCCGTTACTGAGAATGAACGGGAGTTTGTGAGATTGAGCCAGTATGCACGGGAATGTGTTTCAACCGAAGCTACTATGTGTTAACGCTTTATAGAAGGGCTGAATGAAGATATTAAGTTGTTGGTCGGGATACTTGACATAAACGAATTTGTTGTGTTAGTTGGAAGAGCACAAAAGTCGAGGAGCTCGAAGAAAAGAAGAAAGCCGATTCTGAAGCTCGAGATGAAAGAAAAAGATCGATGAGTAAGTTGTCTCAACCTTCGACGAAGAGATTTAGAGATGTAAGCAATCGATCAAACGCTTCGTTTGGAAATCCGAGTAGAGATTGTGTGAGACAAAGCATTGGTCCACGAGTTCAAATTCCGACTGAATCAAGTGTTTGAAGTGCGGAAAGCAACAAACCTGAGTGTAGGCAGTGCGGAAGATGACATGTGGGAGAATGCTGGGGCAAGTATAATAATCGAACTTGTTATAAGTGTGGATCACGATATCATTTCATACGAGATTGCCAAAAGTTAGCTGAGGAAGAAAATGTTCAGAACGTGAGACCGAGTAACACGACGGCTAGGGGTAGACCACCCAGAAACACTGGAAATGTGAGTGGAAGTCAAAGAGGGACTACCGATATAGCTGTGAGATCAGAGGCGAGAGCACCTGCCCGAGCGTATGCCATACGCGCACGAGAGGAAGCGTCATCTCCAAACGTCATCACTGGTACTTTTACTCTATTTGATACAGATGTGATTGCATTGATAGATCTAGGTTCTACTCATTCCTATGTGTGTGTGAATCTAGTATCAAGTAAGACTCTACCTGTTGAGTCTACTGAATTTGTGATTAGAGTATCGAACCCTTTAGGCAAGTGTGTCTTGGTGGATAAAGTGTGCAAGAATTGCCCATTGATGTTTCGGGATGCTTGTTTCCCGGCTAATTTGATGTTGCTACCATTCGATGAATTTGATATTATTCTGGGTATGGATTGGCTCACTTTCCATAATACCATTATGAATTGTAAAAGAAAGAGTATTGAATTGAGAAGTCAGAACAGTGAGATAGTTCGAATTGAATCAAGTGATATGAAAGGGTTACCAGCTGTTGTATATGCGATGAAAGCTTTGAACTATGTGACAAAAGGTTGCGAAGCTTATTTGGCATATGTGATTGATACAAAAGTGACTGAAAAGAAAGTTGAATCAGTATCTGTGGTTTGTGAGTTTCCAGATGTGTTTCCTGAAGAATTACCGGGATTACCTCCAATACGAGAAGTTAAATTTAGCATTGAATTAGTGCCTGGGACTACTCCTATCTCAATAGCTCCGTATAGAATGGCACCAATGGAATTGAAAGAGTTGAAGTCTCAGTTGCAAGAGTTGACCGATAGAGGATTTGCACGACCGAGTTTCTCGCCCTGGGGTGCTCCTGTGTTGTTTGTGAAAAAGAAAGATGGCACTATGAGAATGTGTATCGACTATCGACAATTGAACAAAGTAATGATAAAGAATAAATATTCGTTGCCTCGTATTGATGATTTGTTTGATCAGCTGAAAGGAGCTATAGTGTTTTCTAAGGTAGATTTGAGATCGAGCTACTATCAGTTGAGAGTTAAAGAATCCGATGTGCCAAAACTGCTTTTAGAACGAGGTACGGACATTATTAATTCTTAGTGATGCCTTTCGGACTAACGAATGCTCCTGCAGTGTTTATGGATCTGATGAATCGAATATTCAAACCGTATTTGGATCATTTTGTTGTGGTGTTCATTGATGATATTCTGATTTATTCATGTGATGAGACGCAACATGCTGAGCATTTAAGAATTGTGTTACAGAATCTGCGTGAGAAGTAATTATATGCAAAGTTCAGTAAATGTGAGTTTTGGCTGCGTGAGGTTGGTTTTCTGGGGCATATTGTGTCGACAATGTGCATACGAGTTGATCCGAATAAAATTTTAGCTATTTTGGAGTGGAAGCCTCCGAGAAATGTGTCAAAAATTTGTAGTTTTTAGGGACTAGCAGGATACTATAGACGGTTTGTGAAAGGCTTCTCGATAATTGTGACTTCGTTGACAAAGTTGCTACAGAAAGATGTTAAATTTGAGTGGTCAGAAAAATGCCAGCAGAGTTTCGAGCAGTTGAAAGCATTGTTGACAGATGCGCCAGTGTTGGTTCAACTGAACCGGTAAAGAATTCATAGTTTACTGATGATACATCGTTGAATTGTTTGGGCTGTGTGCTGATGCAAGAAGGCAAAGTCATTGCTTATGCTTCGAGGCAGTTAAAGCCGCATGAAAAGAACTATCCGACGCATGATCTTGAACTAGCCGTGATTGTGTTTGCGTTAAAGATTTGGCGTCACTACCTATTTGGTGAGAAATGTCATATTTATACCGATCATAACAGTTTGAAGTACTTGATGACTCAGAAAGAATTGAATTTACGACAGAGAAGATGGTTAGAATTGTTGAAAGATTATGAACTTGTGATTGATTATCATCCGGGCAAAGCTAATGTTGTTGCTGATACCTTGAGTCGAAAGTCTTTATGTGCTTTGCAAGCTATGAGTACTCAGATAGATCCGTGTGATGATTATTCATTTTTGGCTGAGTTGAAAGTGAGGCCGATGTTCGTAAGTCAGATTTGCGATGCTCAGAAAAGTGATGAGAAGATAATAGCAAAACGAGCTCAATGTGATCTGAATTCTGATTTAGAATTTTGAATCGATAGTGATGATTGTCTGAGATTTAGAGATCGGATTTGTGTTCTGAAGAATTCAGAGTTGATTCAGTTGATTTTGAACGAAGCTCACAATAGTCGCTTGACTGTTCATACGGGGAGTACGAAAATGTATAACGATCTGAAGCAGTTTTATTGGTGGCATGGTATTGAAAGAGATATTTCTGACTTTGTGTCGAAATGTTTAGTTTGTCAGCAAGTTAAAGCTCAACATCAGGTTCCATCCGGTTTGTTACAACCGATTATGATTCCTGAGTGGAAATAGGAGAGAATCACAATGGACTTTGTGTCGGGATTGCCTTTGTCTCTGGGAAAGAAAGATGCAATCTGGGTGATAGTTGACAGATTGACGAAATTAGCTCATTTTGTTCCGGTGAGAATAGATTTTTCACTCGATAGATTGGTTGAATTATATATTGCTGAGATTGTGAGATTGCATGGGGCGCCATTATCTATTGTATCTGACAAAGATCCGAGATTTACCTCGCGATTTTGGAAGAAAATGCAAGAGGCTTTAGGCAAAAAATTGCATTTCAGCACCGCATTTCATCCGCAAACGGATGGACAATCTGAGCGGATCATTCAAGTTCTCGAAGATATGTTGAGGTGTTGTATTCTTGAATTTGAAAGTACGTGGGAAAAAAAATTTGTCATTGATCGAGTTTGCCTACAATAATAGTTTTCAATCTAGTATCAAAATGGCACCATATAAAGGTCTTTACAGTCGAAAATGTCGAACTCCATTGTATTGGACTGAGCTGACTGAGAATAAGATTCACGAGGTTGATTTGATAAAAGAGACTGAGCAGAAAGTAAAAGTGATTCGAGACAGTTTGAAAGCGGCCTCAGATCGTTAGAAGTCTTATGCAGACTTGAAACGGAAGGATATCGAATTTGAGATTGGTGACAAAGTATTTCTGAAAGTGTCTCCGTGGAATAAAATACTTCGATTTGGCCGAAAAGAAAAGCTGAGTCTGAGATTCATAGGGCCGTATGAAATCATTGAACAAGTTGGGCCGGTTGCTTATAGATTGATGTTGCAAACCGAGTTAGAAAAGATTCATAATGTGTTTCATGTGTCGATGCTTCGACGGTATAGATCTGATCCGTCACATGTGATTGCTCCTACTGAGGTTGAAATTCAGTCAGACTTGTCGTATAGTGAAGAACCAATTTGAATTTTGGCACGAGAGACCAAAGAGTTGAGAAATAAGAGAATATCCTTAGTGAAAGTGTTGTGGCACAAACACGGAGTAGAAGAGGCTACGTGGGAGCCTGAGAACATTAGGAGAGAGCAATATCCCCACCTATTCACTGGTAAGATTTTTGGGGACGAAAATCCCTAAGGGAGGAGAGTTGTAACAGCCCGTTTAGACCCTAGTCGGAACAGTGGTTTTGAGACCACAAATCTGAGGTCGGACTAATATTTTAATATTATTCTCTGTGTTTACAGTATGTGATTTAGCCTGTGTGAAATTTCTGTGTGAAGAATTTTATCGATTGTGTGTTTAATTAGCAAAAAGGACTTAATCGAATAAAGTGTAAAAACTGTGTGTTGACTTATAAGTACCTAAGTGTTGTTGTATTTTTAATGAGGAGGCCTTATGAGGTAATTAAACCATGTTTTAAGATAGTGGGTGGCAATGGACAACTATGACCTTGATGTTTATATGTCTTAAATATTAATGGAAAGGATAATATAGTAAATAGTAAAATAATATGTGCATAATAAAACAAAAGAAAGAATGAAAGTGGAGTGTTCATCTTCTTAGTGCCGAAATATCAAAGAAAAAGAGAAAGGGTTAAGCTTTGTTACATTCGGCCAAGGTTCAAGCATAAATCGGGTATGTGTTTTTGATCGATTTTTGATAATTTCTATGTTTTTGTGATCGTTGCTTCGTGCTCTAGCTAACCCATGTCTTAATTTTGTGAATTGATAAACCGTAAAAGTAACATATTCTAAGCCCACATTTAGTATGCTTTTGGATGATTTAAGCCCCAATTTATGTTAAAAGGTTCTCTTAATCCTTTCTTTTCATGTCTTATACTCAGGAAAGAACCCGATGACGAAAAGAACAAGAAACGGGCTTAAAATGGACCAAATTGGGCCAAGCCATGAAATCAAGACGGCACGGAATTCAAGCCACACGCGCCGCCCACCATTCCCATCGAACACGGCCTTACCACGACTTACAGGTGGTGCCTCATTCAACGAGTGTCGAACACGGCACAGCCACGATTTACACGGCGTGTGCCATGGCGTGCCTGCTCCGTCGTGGAGAAGAACAATTCCATTCGGAAAGGATACTTAGGGAGAAGAAACGTGTTTCAAAAGCCTATAAATACACCCTAGGTACCAAATGAAAGGGGCGAGAGAGCTAGGCCAAGCCAAGCGAGAAGGTCGATTTGTGGGAATCACTCGAAGATAGCCAGATTGATCCATCTCAAGAAGCGGGAATTCTACTCAAGACGGAGGATCTCATCTTCAATTCCTTCAGGGGGTTTTAGGGTTTTCTTATGTTTTGTTTTATCTTTTCTCTTGAGATGTTTTCCTTTATTGTTATGAACTAAACCTTCGGATACCCGAAGGGGATGAAACCTATGATGAATTTTGTTATTGTTTTCTGAATTATATGATAAATACTTAGTTTGTTCTTAATAATGTGAGCTTAATCCAAATTTAATGTGCTTAGGTGGAGGAGGAATAGACCCTGCCTAAGAGTAGATCCAACATAATTAAGCGGAGTTGATCGCACGCCTAGAGATAGGGTGATGAGATTTTGCTGGATTAGGGTGAAACCTAATATGGGAATCCATATATCGATTTACTTCTATTCTAGGGGGTTATTATAAGAGAACGAGAGTTCCACTAATTAACCTAGAGTTAGACGTTATTCGCCTCGAGAGAGGGTTTAATATACGTTAGGGAGTCTTACGGATCAAACTAAGTAAATAAATGATATGGTTCAGTGATAGATAACAAGTGAAGTCTAGGTGGATTCTTCCTAGGGTATCGTCTAAATCAACTGAGTTTTTCCCAAGTTATTTTCCAAAATTCATTCTTCTTTGTCTTAGAGTCTTTAGTTTAGTAGTTAATTAATTTAGTTTAATAAACAAACTTCACTTATTTTAGGCTAAATAATAAAAAGAAAGTTAGTATTAGTACTTTTAGTTCCTTTGGGTTTGACAATCCGGTCTTGCTTAAACTATACTACTGTTCGATAGGTGCACTTGCCTTTAATCGTTGTCAGAGTTAGTTTCCAGGTTCGATCATTCTTTTATAAATTTTAAAACTCTAATTTACAGCGATCAAGTTTTTGGCGCCGTAGCTGGAGAACTAAAATATTAAGAAAACTCTATTTTTATTACTTTAGCCATTATTTTTATTTTTCGCAATTTATTTTTATTTTTAAATTTGCTAAACTTTCTTTCTTTCTTTTCCTAGCAGTACCTCTAGTTTATGACTAGAAGGAACCCGAGAGGACCTTTAGAATACGACAGGTGATATTGAAGCTACCACTCAAAGAAATCGTAGAGAATTAGGCGAGCCCTAAATTACCAAGGAGAGAGAAAGACAGATCTAATCCTCACTCAAGGGATGGACGAAGATAATCTTCCACCACAAGATGTGGGAGAAAATAATGCTCCTCGTACTATGTTTGATTATGCTAAACCGCATTTAACAGAGCCAGAATCTAGTATTGTTAGGCTCATATATAGTCATGCTAATAATTTTGAATTAAAGCCTAACACTATACAAATGATTCAACGATTTGTTCAATTTGATGGTTTACGGATCTAAGATCCAAACGCTCATATAGCTAATTTTTTTAGAGTTCTGTGATACCTTCAAAATAAATGGCGTTTCGATGATGCCATAAGTCTTGATTATTTCCCTTTTCATTAAAGAATAAAGCTAAACAATGGTTAAACTCGTTACCACGAGGGTCAATCACTACATGGGAACAAATAATCGAAATTTTTTTATTAAAATATTTCCCACCGGCCAAAATAGCCAAATTACATAATGATATCTCTTCTTTTGTGTGCAGATAGATTTAGAGACATTATATGATGCATGGGAGAGATATAAGGATCTCTTGAGAAGGTGTCCGCACCATGGTTTACCTTTGTGGCTCTAAGTCCAAACTTTTATAACGGTGTGAATCCTTCAACGAGGCAATTAATTGACTCAGCTGCCGGTGGAACCACTGAATAATAGAACTCTGAGGCAACTACGAGTTTATTGAAGAGATGTCATTGAATAACTATCGGTGGCAAGTTGCAAGAACAAGGCCAACAAAAAGCACCGAGTTTACAACCTCGACAAGCGATAACCATGCTATCAAATCGGTAGAATTGATGAATAAGAAGATTGATAGTTTGTGTTCTTGCAGTACATCCAAATCATGCGATGCAGCGCAAAGTGGAACTATGGCGACTGCGAGTACCCACCCTACCAACCAGCACGAGAGCGAACAGATTAACTATATAGGTAACAACTTCAGATCTAATAATAACCCATATATTAATAACTATAATCCAGGTTGGAGGAACCACCCAAATTTTTCGTGGGGAGGACAAGGAAATCAAGGAAATCAAAGACAACAACCTCCTCAAAATTTCCAAAATCAGCCTTACTCCACACCTTAACCCTAGCCCCGTTACAACCCTAACAAAGACCTTTTGATTTGTGTTTCATCTCATATTTCAGTGGTGGAGATTTGATTTTCATGCAAGCCTATGGGATTAACTCTTCATGTTTGACTTTGAGTGCCTAATTGTGAACCTTAAACACTTTGAGTGAATATTTTGTGAGGATGTCAATCCTTGTCAATTCCAAATTAAAGGTAATTATCTAGATAAGGGGAGACGCCTAAGTTTTCGAGCTATAGAATCTATGACTTATATTGTTTGAATTTTTAGGACGCTTTGAGTTGAATTATCCATGTATAAATTATCTCTGAATTATGATGAGACACTATCAATGACAATTATGAATTACAGGAAGTTCATTTTAATTGTAAGTTGAGAATTTTGCGAGGACAAGCAAAAGCTTAAGTGTGGGTATTTGATAAACCGTAAAGTAACATATTCTAAGCCCACATTTAGTATGCTTTTGGATGATTTAATCCCCAATTTATGTAAAAAGGTGCTCTTAATCCTTTCTTTTCATGTCTTATACTCGAAAGCTCCCGTGACGAAAAGAGAGCGAAACGGGCTTAAACGGACCAAATTGGGCCAAGCCACGAAATCAAGACGGCACGGACTTCAAGCCACACGACCGTGCCACCATTTCTACTAGAACACGGCTTTACCACGACTTACACGGCGTGCGCCTCATTCAACGATGTCGAACACGGCACAGCCACGATTTACACGCGGCGTGTGCCATGGTGTGTGCCTCTGCCGTGGAGAGGAGCAATTCCATTCGGGAAAGGATACTTAGGGAGAAAGAAACGTGTTTCAAAAGCCTATAAATACACCCTAGGTACCAGCTGAAAGGGGGGCGGAGAGCTAGGCCAAGAAGCCAAGCCGAGAAGGTCAGATTTGTGGGAATCACTCGAAGATAGCCAGTTGATCCATCTCAAGATACCCGAAGGGGATGAAACCTATGATGAATCTTGTTATTGTTTTCTGAATTATATGATAAATACTTAGTTTGTTCTTAATTATGTGAGCTTATTCCAAATTTAATGTGCTTAGGTGGAGGAGGAATAGACCCTGCCTAAGAGTAGATCCAACATAATTAAGCGGAGTGGATCGCACGCCTAGAGATAGGGTGACGAGATTTTGCCGGATTAGGGTGAAACCTAATATGGGAATCCACAGATCGATTTACTGCTATTCTAAGGGGTTATTATAAGAGAACGAGATTTCCACTAATTAACCTAGGGTTAGACGTTATTCGCCTCGAGAGAGGGTTTAATATACGTTAGGGAGTCTTACGGATCAAACTAAGTAAATAAATCATATGGTTCAGTGATAGATAACAAGTGAAGTCTAAGTGGATTCTTCCTAGGGTATTGTCTAAATCAACTAAGTTTTTCCCAAGTTATTTTCCAAAATTCATTATTCTTTGTCTTAGAGTCTTTAGTTTAGTAGTTAATTAATTTAGTTTAATAAACAAACTTCACTTATTTTAGGCTAAATAATAAAAAGAAAGTTAGTATTAGTACTTTTAGTTCCTTTGGGTTCGACAATCCGGTCTTGCCTAAACTATACTACTGTTCGATAGGTGCACTTGCCTTTAATCGTTGTCAGAGTTAGTTTCCAGGTTCGATCATTCTTTTATAAATTTTAAAACTCTGATTTACAGCGATCAAGAATTGATGATGTTTTTGAAATATGCCATTGATGAACATGTGAGTTCTTGAATGTTTGATGGTGGAAAATGAAAGATATGTGTTTGATTAATATAGTTTGTCTTTGGAGTTTTGATGAATTTATGTAATTTGGGCCTAATTGAGAAAAGTGTAAATTGGAGGGACTAAAATGTGAAATAAATGAAATATTTGGGCTTGTATGAGTATAGTAAGAATTCGGCTAAGCTTGTGTGAGTAGAAATTTGGTGTATTTTATGATTTTGTGAATTAAGGACTAAAGTGTCGAAGTGTGAAAATGTGAGGGCTATTTTGTAAAATGCCCTAAATATGTGTGTTTGGATTAAATTGAATGAATTGGTGATTGAATGGATTGAATTTGAATGTATATAGACCAAGAGAGGAGAGTTTCGGATCGAGATCGAGGCAAAGACAAAGTGTGTAACATCCCAAAATTTGAGTATTATTTGTGTTGGCTCGGGTATGAATTTTGTGTGTTAGCATAGTCTTGTGAAGGCTTGATTTTATTAAGGAAGCTAGAATAATTTTTAGTATGGTTTATTTAATGAAGTGGATTAAGTGAGCTTAGCACTTAAGTTAATTTAAGTGTTAATTAAAGCATAAGAGGAGTAAGTGGCAAGTTGGTTAAGGAGCTTGAGAGGTTGCTTGAGGTTAGAGGTTCGAGTAGCATGTTTAGCATTTTGAAGGCTTATTTTTGAATCCTAGCATTTATGGACAGTCAACCATTGTTTATGATAGGTTGGACTTTCATCTTTTGGCAAGTTGAATTTTGTTTAAGGAAAGCATGATGTTGGGGATAAGAATCTTGAAGTTATGGTATTAAGAGGACACAAAAGGCATGGAATATGGAGGATGTTTTGGAAAGTAATCCTAGGCCTTTAGTGGATGAATGTGACGGCATGGGTGTCTAGGGGTGGCCGAATTTTGTAAGTAGCTTTGGGGGAATAGTTGGTCAATTTTTTTTTTTTGAACATCTTTTTGCATTTTTGTTTTCCCTCTCCAAAACACTCTCTTTGGTCGAATGTTATTGTGCATTTTGGTGCAATTTTTCTTTGGTTTTAGCATTATTTTGTGTGAACCAAATACCATTTCTCTTCTTTCAATTGTCCTCTTGAAACCGAAACAACATTGGAACTTTTGTGCACTTTTCTTCTTTGGCAAAATAGTGTTTGGCCGAACCTCTCTCCCACATCTCTCTTTTCTTCATTTGACTTTTGTTTAATCACATTTTCTTTCATCCTCTCTTGGCCTAATCTTTACCCATCTCAAATTCCATTTCTTTTCTTTCACTCAAAGTTTAAACATCCATTACCATTCTATTTCTCTTTTCTTTTCACTTCACCATAGCCGAATTTTCTACTTCCTTTTAGTATTATTTTTGGCCGAATATTCAAGGGTAGACTTTCTTTGATTTTTCTTCAATCGATTTTGGAAAAGGGTAAGTGTTCTTGGCCGTTTCTTCTTCAATTCTTTTCTCGTCTCTATGTTATTTTCTTGTGGACTAAGGCCGAATCTATGGGGATTGGTTTGCAAGGTTCTAATCATTCTTAGAAACCGATTCCTTTTAGGCTCTTCGGACGTTGGAAGCAGTCAATCTAAGTCTCGATTCGTTGACAATCGTTTTGGGTAAGTTTAAGTAAGACTTGGTTTTTCGAAGGATAATTATCTGGGATTTAGTGTTATGGCCGAATGGCCTTTGTTCATAATCTTAATATTGGCCGATTGTAGGACAAGGTGATCTAGTGGTAGATCGGATCTTCAGACGTTAGTTATTGCTTTGGTGAAAGGTGTGTATCTTACACACTTTATAACTTGGTTTATATATGTATATTTGTGTGTTATAACTAATCATATTATGAAAGTGGGTAAATCGATGAGATCTGGATATGATATCATGATGGTATGAATGAGGATTCGGGTAAGTCCGTTTCAATATGTTGTTAATACATGTGGATTGAAATCATGATCTACGATTTATGATATATTTGTTATGAGATACATATCAGAGTTTATTGACATGATTTGTTTATCTATTGCATTGGTATGGGCAATATGAGAGGAGGGGAAGATTGATGATTCGTGTCTTCTGACACGAGTGGTTTGGCACACCACGGTGATTTGGTATCACATTCGTGTCTTCGGACACGGAGGTTTGGCACCTCATGCGACTTGTCCCCGTGGTTAATTCCACCGTGGGTTGGCCGCACTTTTGAGATATGGGATCGCCCGCGGTGATTTGGTATCACCGTGGGTTGGCCCCACAACTTGATGATTCGTGTCTTCGGACACGTGTGGTTTGGCACCACCGGTGATATGGTATCACATTCGTGTCTTCGGACACCGCAGGTTTGGCACCTCATAGCGACTTGTCCCCGTGGTTAATTCCCACCGTGGGTTGGCCCCACTTTTTGGAGATATGGGATCGTCTGCCGGTGATTTGGTATCAC